>JANZLQ010000086.1:15530094-15546816 GCA_026212715.1 Elanus axillaris | reverse complement strand
TCGCTGGTGGGGTGGGGTGAGCAGCAGAAAAGGCCTTGACTCTGTGTGAGCACTGCTTAGCAATAAGGACAACATCTCGGCATTATCAACACTGTTTCTAGCACAAATCCAAAACACAGCCCCATACTAGCTACTATGAAGAAAATTAACTCTATCCCAGCCAAAACCAGCACAAGGGTCAAGCCCTATGCCAATGACTGCTGACTATGTTATGAGAGCCACATATCCATTGTGCCACCTAGCTCCGAGTATGCAAAACGCACCTACCACACCAATTAAGTCATGCTCTTAAGTAGAGGACATGACACTGCAAAACATTGTGATCACTGTAGAGCCAGTATTAAATGTCTCATCATTATTTTCATGTATTGCTCACCCTTCATGAATTTTGGCAGCTTGACCCTTCAGGAGGAAAAAAAAAATCTAGGACTTGAGTCCTAGGTGTAAGGTGGATGCTCTTCAGGGCTTAAGCAGAACCCAGCTGCAGCAAGCCAGTTTAGCCCAGTCCCCAGGAACTGGGTTGACTAGAAACACTGGGGTCATCCAGAGTGTGCATGGCATCCACAGAAGAGTGTGCTGCTGGCCAGATTCCTAAATGCTTGCACTCTGCTTTTGGCTCTTAATTACCAGTGTTTTGAAGAAAACTGATGGATAAGGCAGCTGAAAAATTCATGTCTTCGGGGCGGGGGAAGATCAAAATTGCAATACAATTCAGATAATGGCAGTGTTCAGGAAGACTTCAAAGACATAGTCTCATGACCTCCGAGATGGAGCACATCATACAGAGAGAAAGTATGGAGCAACATGGGCTGTACTGATGGTGTGGGCTATGCACGGTTTATTATAGCCTTTAATGTGGATTTCCCATTGTCCCGACTATCCCGGTCTCTTCTCACGCTGCTGACTCTTTCCCAAGATTCTGGGAATGGCCATGGGCACTGAACGAGTGCTTCCTATGTGCCTAATGAATGTTCAGCAGCAGATTAATGCGAAGGAGAAATCTGCAGAGGTTAGTGAACTGATTCGGACACCAGACAAGGTGACTTCAGTTGCTCTTTAAGGAATACATTTGTACATAAGCTAACAACTCTGCTACAGTTTCATACGTCATTAGGCTAATGTTCTGTTTAAAGAGAGTTATCAATCATTTTGTGTTTAAACCCTTGTGCCTGGCAACAAATTGGTGGGAAATGAAAGCATTAGTAGGTTATTTGAGGATTATAGAATGGTACTTGTAAAGCTCCCATTGCTTTTGCATAAGGTGAAAAAGCGCAGAGGAGCTAATTGATTGTGCCAAAACAAGCCTCCAAAAGTCCTGGGCCTTAAATAGAAATAACCAATTGAGTTTCCTTTTATTTGTTTTGACATGCTTCAGCCTTCTAAGTGTACATTTGGGTCACATCTTCAGCTTTTTTCCACAAGTCCTGAAACTTGTGTTTCCTTAAAAAAAAAAAACTAACAAGAAAAAGAAAAGGAAAGCTGAGAGTCTTGTGAAACCTGTAGTTCCAGCAGTTTGTACCTTAAGGAAGATGTGAACCAACACTAGACTGCTAATTTTGGAATTAACGCGCTATACTCTTGCTCAGAAGTTACTAAATATCTAAAAAATCAATTTCAGAATTTGCTTTTGGATGTCTTTATTTTAGTAACCAGTTGCAGGGAGATACTGTAATAGTTCCCTGCTTAATTCTGTATTGAAGTTTTGCACTTAAACCATGAGTAAAACTCTTCCGTTTCACAGTCACATTGCTAAGTTTAACTTCCATATTATGGTCATGGGTTTTTCAGGGAAACCACATTTTGTGCATCACATCCTGTAAGAACCACATTTTTACTTTTCCCAGGAAGCAGTTAAAAATTATGTTTATTAGCTCTGTCAACACCAGCTGTTGCAATGCTATAGCTGTACTTATTCTTCATTTCCACAGCTGTAGCTAGCTCCTCGAGGAGAACAATGAAGAGTCAAAGGTGATGGCAGCCCATTTTCCTGAACCAAGGTCTAAGTCTTTCTCCAACCCTCGTCAACTACAATACGAGAGCACAACCCTAAGTGTCACAGAGCAGGTGAAGAGACATAGGTTGTTTACTCTGTCTACCAACACAAGGAAGAGGTGCCTTCAAATGACACTAGTAAAAGCCATATTCAAAGAGGAAAGAAGAGATGGTTCTTTGCATGACGGGGAGAAGATCTGGGGCCTCCCTGGCCAAGGATGCTGAGATACAGGTGTTCGCTTAGATCCAGGAGCAGCACTTGGACTGCACAAGCACTTGGAAATCCCGTGAGGGTTAATGGACAGGCAAGACACTTCAGAGTATAAACCTTTTTAGGGGTGGGGGGAAGAGGGCTCTGTTCCTGCCCATAGGCTGCAGTGCAGGGATGAACTGCAAGGCAGGAGGAGAATCCTATCTCTTTGCCAAGCAAATTTTAAATACCCACCTTGTGTTACCAACACTGACCAGTCCAAAAGCTGGCCGCATCTGCTTGCTGCCTACCAAGGGGCTCTTCTACTTACACAACAACTTGTATTATAAATATGAATATGGGAAGAAAAAGGCTCTTGAATCTTGATTGCCTTGCTCCAGGATCACACCAGTGAGCAAGGAGCAACAGCAGACTCTTGTCTTCTTCCTAAGCCTGACCAAATTAGTATCTTTTGCCCTCAGCTCCGATTCCTCTGCAGAGAGCATGGCAGCAGCCACCTGGCAGAGTGCCTGGGGAGGGTTACAGCTGGTCACCTTGCCATGACATGGTTCATACAGTGGCCTTGCAGAGCAGACAGACCTCCATTTCACACTGAGAGGACAAAAGAGCAAATTGAAAGTCTCTGCAAAGCAATGCAGGCAACATAAGTCTTCTGACCATCTACTCTATGCTCTGAAGACAAAACAGCTCCCTAAACCTTTAAATGTTATAAAAATGCCAAAAGCAGAAAAAAAGAAGAGACAACTATTGCACCATTATCTGTAACATTTTTATGACTCAGAATCCTCTGTGTATGAATTTTTCATTTTTTCTTTAATAAGTACTGGCACACCAGCGAGTATCATAAAAGAGAAAGAGAGCGTAAGGGGTAATATAGTGTTGGGGAGAGGAATAAGCAATAGCAAGCAAGCCCCACAAAGTAGAAAGCAAGCCAGTTTTCAGATAATTGAGGCTGGAAACAACTTTTGTTTTAATTTTGTGATTGAAGCCAACAGCCTTAATTCTTCCTTCATCACAAATTAGACAAATAACCATGACTAAGTCAATTTAGTTGGAGACTAAATAATGAAAGATAATAATCCCAAGTTAATGTTTCCACTCATAACATTATTTCAAGGTAGAGTTAAGGTGCCTTGGGTACACATTTTTGCATTTCTATGTCTTAATATCTTTGTGCTTCTCTTTAAAATGTTAGTAACTTAAATTTAGGTTTGAATTTAAATTCCTGAGTGTGCATTTTCTTGGGGCTGGAGCATCCCTGTGGTGTGCTTTACCCATAAGCTCAACCCTAACTCCCTCTTCATGTTGTTTTCTAGAGCTGTAGCCAAATAGATGGCATTAATAATACATGTTCAGGCTGCATGCTGTGCGCCACTGTTGCATCCTAACAGAAAATTCTTTTACTTTTAATGCAAATAAGTACCATATCAAATTGAAACATTTGCCCATTTGTTTCGGTTTTGAGACAAATACGGATTAGAGCTGCCTTTTCGGCACATGAAGGAAGCAGAGGCAGGAGCATTTATGGGAGCACATGGGACATGGGCTGGTTTAATCTGCCACAAAGTCACCACTCACTTGCGTCCTCTGAAATATTAATCGGCCACTCTGCTGGCAGTGCCACTGTTGCTTCCATGCCAGGCTCAGTCCTGCCCCAACCTCCTGTCCTAATTTCATCTGGGACAGAGTTAATTTTCTTTCTAGGAGCTGGTATAGTGCTATGTTTTGAGTTCAGTACAAGAATGTTGATAACACACTGATGTTTTCAGTTGCTGCTAAGTAATGTTTATGCTAAGTCAAGGATTTTTTCAGCTTCTCATGCCCAGCCAGCACGAAGGCTGGAGGGGCACAAGTTGGGAGGGAACGCAGCCAGAGCAGCTGACCTAAACTTGCCAAAGGGGTATTCCATGCCAGGTGACGTCATGCCCAGTATATAAACTGGAGGGAGTGGGGCTGGGAGGGATCGCTGCTTGGGAACTAACTGGGCATTAGTCAGCGAGTGGTGAGCAATTGCATTGTGCATTATTTGTTTTGTATATTCCAATCTTTTTATTATTATTGTCATTTTACTGTTGTTGTCATTATCATTATTAGTTTCTTCCTTTCTGTTCTGTTAAACTGTTCTTATCTCAACCCACAAGCTGTGCTTTCTCCCCCCTCCCCCCAATTCTCTCCCCTCTCCCACCGTGTGGGAGGAAGCGAGTGAGCAGCTGCGTGGTGCTTAGCTGCTGGCTGGGGTTTAACCACGACACCCCTCCTCGAGGGGGTGGCAGTTC
Organism: Elanus axillaris; assembly: GCA_026212715.1. Lineage (NCBI taxonomy): Eukaryota > Metazoa > Chordata > Aves > Accipitriformes > Accipitridae > Elanus > Elanus axillaris. The sequence goes on along the minus strand of JANZLQ010000086.1, from coordinate 15,542,337 downwards.
CCTGCAAGCACCAAGGGAGCAATTTCATAAAGGGGCGAGCTGTGCCTGATGCCAAAGCGGATGGGAATTTACGGCCTTTTTTTCTTGTGGCATCTTAAAGTTTGAATATAATTAGTTAAAAGCCTTTCTAATAACATCATCCTCCCAAAAGGGTGCCTTTCCTGGAAGTTCAAGGTAAAGCCTTGGCTGATAAGGGACAGATGGTACAAGCTAGAGCAAAGCATAGAGTGGGATGATGCTACAGCAAACAACTACACCCTTCTCCTCTTCCCAGCTGTGCCCAAGCACGGCAGCCTGTGCCATTCCTGCACTCCCATGCTCGGGCTTCTTCCACACTTTCCCAGACATGGAACAACTCTGCGGTGGGGATACGTACTTATGGACTTGGTTTTGAGCCCACTCTATGTGTGTCATGGACAGGCATTAAATCCACATTTCTGGAAACAAGGGCAGGGTTTTCAGCTCCGTGGCAGCCTTGCATTGCCACCTCTGCCAGCAGTACTTTCATAATTCAACGCTGCTAAAAGTCTCAGATTAGAGTAAAAAGACAGGCATATACCATGGCTCTGTGGGCTGCTTTTAGACAGACAGTGAACTCCTGACATGCTGGCACTATTATTTTTGTTAACAATATGAAAAATGATAATGTTAGAGCAGGGCCTGGGGCTAGTCTGCAAAAAGCACTACAGTCACTTGCAGGTGACTTATCTCCGTAATGCTGCAAGTTGAACTTCTGGCATATGTGTTTTCTATTAAAGATAGATGAGGAAAAGTCTCCTCGGAGTAGGACTGCTGGCAACTAGCTCTCTGAATAGGCAGCCATCTAGTTAGCCAAGCTCCTCTGCGTGGAGCCTTTTTTTCTCTCTACAGACCTCCTCTGTGCTTGTTCCCTGCTCCCATACCTGCATCTCAACAGCATGGAGATCTCTAGGCAAAGGGACCAAGGTGGTTCCCTCAATAAGGACACCTTTAGAAGCCTGTAGAGAGGACAGAAAGCTCCAGCAACCCAGCCCAGCCATCAGGGCATCAACCAGAGCACGAGAGACCCCAGCAGAAACCCCCAGGTGACTTGTATCCACCACCCCAAGCTGCAGAACATTTGGGGTAGGAGAAGACTCTCTGTTAGAGCTTTGGCACGCTTTATAGCATAATTAAGGGCCTGTTAGACCAGAAAGAGAGGGAAAATATGCACAAGATACTGCAGCTTTGGGGCACCAGGGACGACTCTAAAATATAATGATGCAGGATAAAATGAAGGTGCTTTCCATGAAGCAAGCCTGAGACCCTGGGCTTCTGAGTTTCTGGGGAGTGCTCAAACCATGGGAGATCTAAGGCTAAAAAAGGATGTAGCAGCAGCATCATCCCTGGACAGAAACATGGAGGTATTGATAGGGCTCAGACACAAGATGGATCCTTTTTAGTGCCTCCAGGGCAGCAGCCCTTTGGGTCATTTGCACAAATAGAGATTTCTCATCCTCTGAAATTACTCCACTGCTTGCAAGCTTAATAGAACAGAATTAAGACAAATACCTGAACATTACAAAGATGCTGTAGGAGCTCCAAAATCAACTAGAGAAATCTGGTACAATAGGAACCCTCCACCACCACTCTTTCATGCACTAAAGCCTCAGAATCAGCACAACTGCTTTAGCAGTGCCAAGGATAAATTAGAGAGGAAAAAGCAAAATAAAAGAATCTCTTCTAGTTTGTACCATTAAAAGCCTTAAATCAATAAGTCATGCTACCAAAAAGCATATTAAAATATTTTACAAAATACTGTGCACTCAAAAGAATTACAGAAAATAAAGGACAATGGAACTCACTGCCTAATGAAGTCATTGCTAGAGATATCTTACAGCACACAAACCCAATTGCCTCATGTTCATTTTGCCAAATTTGGAAGTCTTCTGTTTTCAACTATGAATAGTCTAAAATTAGCTTCATCCTTAGCCTTTGACACTGCTCACATTAGAATTTTTCAACAGCAAGGTTAAACATGGAGAGACACCCCAAAGTGTCACATTTAAAAAGCCTTCAGATCAGTTGTATTCAAACATAACTTTATAAAAATGCATGAGAGCAGTTCATCAATTGGATAAATGAAAAGATAAGAGGCAGAATAAACAGCATGAGGGACATCTGTGGTGTTATTGGAAGAAATGACATCTGAGGACTCAGGGCTTATATCTAATTGCAAATAGCATTTTGCCTGCTGAAGCCCAGGGCCTTTAGAGCTGGAGGTAATGCTTGCCAGTGCCATTCGGGCTACAGCATTTCAATACAGCAGACAACGGGCTTGAAGCATCTATGTGCTCTGCAAAATACAGCTGCATTCGATAATTCAATGAAATTACACCTTGCATCCACCCAGCACTATTAGGAGCTTTTGCACAAAAGCTGCTTGTCCAAAGAAGCTGGGACTGGCCTAACTTATCCAGTATTTATCAAAGCAGCAAGTCTGACAAACCCCATGTAAATAAGGCATCATTCCTAGCTGATAATTCAAAAAAAGTTAAATGTGCCACATACCAGAGAGCACCAGGCTTGTTGCTGTGAGGCATCCTCACTATGGACCAGGTCCAGGAAAAATATATGAGGGTCCCCAGACTGTCTTCAGGGGGGTCTGAGCAACTCGTCACTGAGGAAGGTTGTGCTTGACAGCAGAGAAGCAAACCAAGCCCCCATTGCCTTGCTCTGCAGTGGAAACCTGCTGCAGTTTGCAAACTCTAGAGAAAGTTATTATTAAAGTAGAAAAGTATTGAAAACACTTCTAGGTAATTTGTGGAGACCTCCCAAACACCACTGAAGTAAGTGGGAAAATTGAGATCCATATTTTTATGACGCCTGAGACAGAAAAGAAATTGGGGATCCTCCCTCCGCTTGTCCTGCCATGATCAGGGTTTTCCATACATCCAACACTGCCCTGGGAGCCCCCAGCAGCTCCAGCTGGTGACAGAAAATGCCAGAAGGAGTTAAGAAATTACTTATCCAACTGAATGTTTTAACAAGGGAGAGGGTGGTTTGGTTATGAAAAATATTTCTACCCATAGCCCTGGGCTGGGAAGAGTTAAACACCCCAAGTCTGCACAACAGCACAGGATTTTCCAATTCTTTGCTTTTTTTTTTTTTTCCCCCCTTTGAGTGGTTTGTTTGTTTCCCTTGGAGGCTAGCAGTCACACACAATAGGCAGATTTTTCAATGAAGCCATTTTTTCCACTTTTAGTCTTCAATGGAGCCCAGGTGCCAATTGTTTGCTGCTTGGTTTGTGCCTTCCCTTTCCTGCCTACAGTTTAACCCCTTTCTCTCATTCCTGCTTTTGGGGGTGTCATTTGATTAAATACACTCCTAATGCAGATGGCTGATAAAGGATTACCAAATGCCTTGTTAATGGTCTGTATCAGGTATGAGTGACATTAAACAAGGCAGTATATGGACCTTCCATCTACGAATGTAGCAACAGAAAGTAAAATACTAACTAGTCATTTATCTTTCCTTTGAAGCCCTTTTCATAGCATATTTATTTGTAAAGTGAAAACATTTTGCTTTTATTTAAAAAAAACAAAAACAAATCACCAACATCCAGCTTAGGGGAGCCTTTCTTCTGATTTATTTAAGTAAGGCTAACAAAGACATCGTAATAGTTTTTCTTTTAAATCCCCCATTGACCTATCACTTACTGGGGAGGCAGCTCAGTAAGATTTAGCACACAGCTGCCATCCCACACTCGTCAAGAGCAACCTCTTCGACTGCCCCAGCCTCCAGAAAGCATACATAAATGTTTTACACAGATCAAGGATTAAGTTAGGCCCAGGCTGGGGCTCAGCTCAGTTGCAGTGTCACTGCTAGAGGTATTAAACCCTTCCATAGATCAGATTGATTCTGGTTGTCATGTAGCCACTGTGTTGCTGTCAACATGCTCCGTTGCGGCTTACCCTGACATTGTGATCAAGTGCTTGGGGTTCTGCCTCATGTATTAAACATCAAACTAGGCGAGCAGATAAAATCCTCTCCCCACCATGTGCTTCACCCACGTGTTGCTCTGCATCATCGTTATCAGAGAAGGGAAAAAGACATGTCCAGTTTTAACGCTGTAATGTCAGTCACATCTCTGTGAAGAGTACCTGAATCGCATTGCCTGCAGCTATTGGCCATCAGGCCAGTGGGGCAATGTTAGCAGGGAAAGGCTGGGGAAAAGGGGGCAGTTAATAAGGAAACAGCAGACAAACCAAGACTGGAAGACATGAGCATAAATCTAAAACTATGCTCTGAAGAGTTGAAAGAGCACATTTTTAAGAACAAGTCATCCAACCTGGGATGAGGGACTTGCTCTTTCCAGATACTCACAGTACTAAAATCCATCAAAAACCCACCTGTGGAGACTGGGTACTCCCTTCAGCCTTGCAGAGGTCCCTCTCCAGCACCATCCACCAGCCATCGCTCTTCCTGTACCACACAGGGCTGAGCCACATGTGGCCATCTGCCCCCCACCTCCATTTTTTTTTAAACAAGAATTAAACACAAGAGGAATAATTCAATGTCAAAATTTAAATAAGAACCCCCAAAGATATGGGGAAAGCGAGTATAAATATCCAAATAAAACAAGACTGAACTACTAAGAGAGACTGTACTCTAGAGCAGCAGTGGTGTGGTGGGAAGGAAGAAATATAGAGGGACAAAGCTAATACCATTTAGGAGGATTTATATAGTGTTTACATCCCAAGCAGCATTTGGAAATGAAGATTTAGTGATTTAGTATATCGCGATTCACTCCACCCCTGCAAAAACGATAGGCAGAACCAGCAGAGTGTGTCTCTAAACACACTATTTGCTAAAAGCCATCACCCACAAACCCAGAACAGCTTCATCATTGGCAAACACTGTCCCCTTGGGGCTTTCTGAAGAGCTGGGTTTTAGGAAGAAGCCTTGCAGAGGAACAGATTCAAATGTCAAAGAGGGATTTAAAAATACACAGGGCTGTGAAACCTGATGGGACCTGGAAGAAATTGAAGGAGCAGGTGTCTGAGCAGAGGATCTTTGGCCAGTGAAGCCAGATAAGCCTCAAAATCAGTTAATGGAGGAGCTGGGAGTGAAGCCCAGCAGGAGATGCTGGCAACACAATCTCCTACCCCACGTGACGGGGTCCACAGGGAGCCCAAAAGCACATGCCCCCGTGCCTAGTCCGATTGTGCCTGCTGAGACCACAGCACCCACCCTTTATTTTTCATGAACCACACAGAAACATGGTGTATTTATGGTTACTGCTCTCTAGTTAGACTTGGTTGAAGTCAGCACTAGGTCCCAAAAGTGAAGCAGGAGGCATATTTAGACAGATCCTTCTTCAAGACTCAGCCCTGATACCAGGCTAAAAACCTGGCATACATATGCATTCAGCAGGGATTATTAAATCAAGTGAAAGAACATTTCAGGGTTTTTTTCAGTTGACCATTTAGGAACTTATTTGTAGTAAGCTTCTTCCCCAGGAGACATTTCAATTATACTCATGCACACAAAGGAGAAAAAAAAAACGAATACAGTGTTAAGACAGCTCAGCACTGAGAGAAGGACGTGCAAGCTGAGCTGCTCCAGTTTTGCTGCAGTTGCTGCTTGGTGAGACAGCAGAGCGGCACCCCTGACACGGCTTTCACTAGAGAGGGGAAAAAAAAAAAAAAAGGGAAAAAACCCTTTTAGATGGAAAACAAAATTTGAAGAAAGCCACTGAAGTTATGGTGAGACCCCAAACTAGGTGTTAGTAATTTTTCGAGGACAAAGTTGTGAAGTTTCTGATGACAACTCAACTACAATCTCCCTCTTGCAACTTGGCCCAGTGGACAGATGTTGCGTTCCCCTGCAACGCAACTGTGTTGTAGGACAGGGCTCCTCACCCCCTTGGCAGGGTGACTGGAGAGCTGCTGGTGCCATCAGGGGACACGCTCACACTGGGTCCTCCCTGGGAGCTCTAAGTGACAGAAATTGTTTCTCCTTAAAGGAGCACTTTTAAAATTGCACTTTGCATAATAAAAAAACCCAAACAAACAACTCTGGCACCATAAGAACAAGGTATATGCAGGGGAGAATTGCCCTCTGGCTTTGCTTTCCATGCAGGTTTCAGGCTGGCTTTGGCTGACCTGCTTTGCCTTCAGGTTCCTGCCTGGTTCCAGGCATTACACAGCAGTAGGGATTAATTACAGCATGTTACAACCAAGAATAAGTACTTAGTCTTACAACTAAGACTTAGTAGCTTCTGCTGAATTTGTGAGCTTTTATTTACCCATGATCAACTTGTGTAATCCATGGACTTGGGAACCATCAGTAAAATGGTTCATAAAAATGTTAAGGGCTCCACTTCCCAATGACATTGGTGGGACAGCTGTGGGAACTGAACTGGTACCAGGTTATAACAGCCAGGGTAAATTTAGATCATTATGTTTTCAAGCAAAAGACGGGGTGCATAATAGCTTTGGATCTTCAGTGACCAAAGTATTTTGGAAAGAGGCTAACTTACATAGTCTTTCTGAGGAATCTACATCCACACATGGATTTGGAATCAATTTAATGCACAGTGCATTATGCAATTATACCCACAGATGCCTAAGTGAGAATTTAAATTAGTATTAACTGGATAGCTTTTGCTAAAGGCAGGCAAATGTGAATGGGCACTGGGCAGATTTTCCTGTAAAGCTCTACTGATCCCCATCAGTTCCCGAGGCACTGCTCCAAACGTAAACCCTGGTGATCTTTTTTTAGCCCTCTCCAGCAAGAGCCTTTATGCCCAAGTGGATTCAGAAATGAGACCCCACCTCTGCACAAATCACATCTCTGCAGTGCAAAGTATCACCGTTTGGTCAACAGAAGGAACGATGCTCAAACATAAGGACCCCACAGGTTCATAAGGATAATTCTTACCCAGAAATTCTTACAGATCCATATATACCAGTATGGGGACCTAGACATTATATGTAAGCTAATGAAAAACATTTTGGAGTAAATTATTGACAGAAACCTGTATGAAGATTCACCCATAGTCTCCAAGAAACAGGGTATTTTGCTTCAGAGAACTGTGAAACTCACTGCAGAGGCATTTCACAGTTGGTCTGTGCACAGGTTGAATCTCAGACATGTTGCACTTGCTCCATGTGGTTTGTTCCTGTAATACCTGCACCCAGAAAACTGACTAACTGCCCTTCTTCTGTCCAGAAGCCCTAAATAAAACAACTCTAAGTTAGCACAAGTAGGTCTCTCCTCATTTCAGTTTGTAGCACCCTTATGTTGGGATTTGGGAAGAGGATGTTCCACCTCATGAATAGGACAAGAGAAACCAAAAAGTCTCCTCAGATCTATAGTTGTAGGAGGATGACTGAAAAATAAGATCCAGTCTGTGTCCTGCATTTCTCACTCTTCCTACCAAGCCCCTCTAATGTTCCAGTCAACATGAATAGGTGCAATATCAGTTATAACCACCTATCCATAAACCTAACTTACCAATGCAGTTTAAGTTTCCTTCTATCACTTTGCACTCAGGTCCCCTATAGAAATAGGTCCCTTTTATGAATCCCAATCCATAGAAGTGAAAAGTTCAGTTGTCATGCCACATTGAAAAAGTACCCTTGACAATGCAATTAAAGTAGCAACATCAGCAACCTTATCTACAGTTATTTTAATGGATGACTTGTATGCAAACTTGCAATCATCCAGATACATTTACTAGGAGATGCTCACCTTCACATCTAGTACCAACTTAGTTCACCCAGAAAGTTTTTAAGAACTAGGAGGCTTTAAGGGGTTCCCTCAATGACGACATGACAAGCTATATTTGCAATCCTGTATTTTCATATGCTTTCAAAGTACATGTGTGCTTGTACTATTAGCATCTAGGAGCTAGAAGAGCAAAATGTGCTCTTCTGCTTTGTGCCAGAAAGGTTCTAGAAGAGGCTGGATTACCCTGGAAATGGCAAGAGTCCAGATTTGAGGAGTTCTGAACATCGTTCCAGCTATTCTAATACTGGGCATGGAGGTGAGCTGCAGCTTTACATAGTTTCCTCTAACATGACAAATCCTAAAGTAACACATGGGCAAGAGCAGGAGAACCAGTGTCTCATGGCTCTTCTGCACTAGCCCACAATAACTCATCACTTGCCTTTTATGCTTCTTGGATGGGCAACATCTGAAACCCAAGAAGATTAAAGGACTGCATAGGATGTCTCTTTTAAACACAGGTTTGCAGACATGGCTCGTTGCAGCTTCAAAGCTACCTATACCCCAAAAGCAACCTTTACTCTGTGATCTCAGCAAACCACTGAACTTGTCACCTACTCAGTCAAAAGGAATTTCTGATTTCTCCAAACCAAATAAGTAGTGAGTTTTGTCCGACTGTCTTAACTACAGAAGACTGTGGTGGAAGAGAGGTTTTTACCCTGTTACTAATGAATGTTACGAGGGCTGGCTTCCTGATGAGCCAGAAGAGTTGGCAGCAAACACATACCATAAAAATGATTCAGAAGCAGCCTGATACCCTAATTTTATGAAAAAACAAAGCCACAAGGCACATAACCAGCTGCGTTGGGGAACTTATCAGCTAGGAAGAGCACCATTTTGTTTGCTGCAGAAGCAGCAGCAGACTCAGATCCTTCCCTCCTGGAAGCAGGTACAGGTAGAACAAACTGAGGTATGCAAAGGCACTGCACCTCTTGGGGCACCTCCCTGCTGGTAGGAAGGCGGACTGACATCGGAGGATTGCACATCACCTGTTAAACAGCAGATTTCAGTTTTCCCACTCTGCTGCAAGGAATTGTCTTCTGATGAGTTGACTAAATCCACAGCTGCACATGTTGTCACCTTGGTAATCTACTGCTTGGAGCAGTTTCTCCCTTCAGTAGCTCTCAGAATTGGCACGGAGAGGCTGATAGGTTTTTAAAACACCTGGGAAAATTTCTGGACCTCTCATCTGTCTGAAGAAAGGTCATGTCTAGATCAGCACACACCATTGCTCCTGGAATCTGGAGGCTGGTTTTTCCTTGTTGGCACAGATAGGATAAAGAAGCACAATTGCTTTGTATGAAAAACAGGTTGTGAGTGATTTTTAAAGGAGTGATATTAAGACAAGCCTTACTGCTGTATCCAGAGAGGGGACAGAGGAGATTCCCTCCTTTCCTGGGGTCTCCTGCAGGATCCTTGGTGGCTGTAGGACCCTCTGCAGTTTGGATGGGTCAGGCTATAGCTCCTGGACTCCTGCAGAGAAGTTCAAGCAGCAATAGTACAGCTACATGTTCTTGAGAAAGGCTCTTGTCTCAAGGCATGGAAGTTCACATCCCAAAATGCACAACAGTAAATTCTCATGCTTGCAGAAATGCTTCATGCCTCTTCATTTTCCCTCCATAAATGAAGAACATGACCTTGGAGCACTGCTTTGTAGTTTGGGGGTTTTTGTTGTTGTTTGAACAACAAAGTAACAGCTGTTGAGATTTTTTTGTTGTTGTCTTTCATTGCAACAATTTGCGTGCTGAATATTTGGGACACGGTCTCTAAAAGAAAAAATACTGTTATTAAAGCAGCTCATGAGCAGACACAGGATGTCTCAGAACTGCTCAATACAGGTAGTCCTGATGCTCTGGGACTTGCTATGCTGCTATCCACTGCTGCAGCTTCTTCTAGGTGTCAGCATGGCAGAGTTATCAATCCTAGCACTGTTTGGATTTGCAGCTATATGGGGAGTTTCTAATTCACCTGTGCCATGACCAGGAAGGTGGGATGATGCTGGCTGGGCAGCATCAGGGAGACAGATGCTTGTTGCAGGAAGGTGCTGCAGAGGTCAGCTGGACAGAAAAGCCCTGCTCAGACCCCAAAGGGCTGCAGCAGAAGTGACTCAATTTCCTTAATGCTGGCATTGTGTGACAGCACAACCAATAGTTCACTTCAGTGCTCCACCAGCTAGTACTAGTTTCCCTGAATATTTAATTTCTTTCACCATTAAACTCCCAGATAGGAAAGCATTAACAGTGAAACAGACTTTTACCTGTTAACTCTGATCCTGACTCAATCTCGTCTTTTGCTTTGCTCTGTCCTTCAGCCCACCTTACCATCTGTAAGGTTATTTGCTTAAGGCCATATTCCTATAGCAGGAGAAACTGAGGATCCTGAAGGCAGAGAAAGCCTCACACTACAGTACTTCAGCTAAGAAAAATCAAAACTTTTCTCCAAGTTCAGGAGGGTTTATAACTGAGATTTCAATGCCACATGGTTTATTGCTAGCCACATGGTTTATTGCTAGCCAGAAGGAGGTATGTGCCCACAAGGCAACTCCTGGAAACTCCAGCTAGTTTAAAAAGCAGACAAGCTTGTTCCTTTGTAATTACAACTAATTACAAGAAGATACTTTTCTAAGAGTTATACTACATCTGTGGCCAAGAGGTCTCCCAAGTAACAAGCCACCAACCTCAGCCTAACCTTTGCTACCTAAATATGAAGTCCCTGGTCTCAGCTAGATGTCCCAGACCTCTTTAGCTGCCAACACAACTCACCCTCAGGAGGTGGACAAGAAGCTTGGTCTGAAAGGCTTCTGATACCAGAGTATTGCAGTTTGCTCATGTTCCTGCTGTTCTCCAGGTCTGTAACCAAAAGCAACCACTATCTGACAAGCTGTAGTTGCAACTACAATATGTGTTGACTCCATTGGAGGAAAGCAGTCAGCCAGAACTTGCACAGATAGGACATCTGTACACTGAACTCTTATACAGCTTATAAATCAGGGCTTCAAAAAAATGTGGTCAAAACACAAGGTCTGCCTTTTATTATAGATTAGTATATCCAATTATAGACAGCAATTTAAATTTTTAAATTATTTTTAAATTATTGGAATGGAAACCTATAAAAGAAAAATTTACAAGTTCGGGAACCCAAAAGATCTAATCATCAAACTAATAGGGGCTCAATGTATAAAATACTAATTTGTAACGATGAAGTGGAAAAGCTTGATTTGACTTCATAAGATTGTCTGACATTTCCTTTAATTGCAATGGTATTATAATTAATAGAGTGGGAAAAAATATAAGGTAATACAATCACTTCCTTACTGGGTATACTGTCAAGGCTGTAACAAAAGCCAAACAAGGCACAATAGCCTGGAACTACCCAGCTGTTGCTCAGGCACATGGTGGGGGCTGACCACATTTCCCCAGGTGCTCAGCCTTTGCATGCACCCTATGGATCCCTAGGCTCCAACAGCTACTTGTGTGCATTAAAACATTTCTTGTGTATTTATCCAAGGTGAAACAGCAGCCAAAATGGAACAGACCAAATAAATGCTATGGATGAGATGGAAAAAGTTCACAGCATCAAACACCACATGGTCTGCATTACCTTGTTTGAGAGTCCACATCCTTACTCTTGGCCCAGCTTGTGTCTATTTAAATTAAGGATTTTATGCTCAATTTTTTATGCATACTCATTATCTGTTTTCTGTCAAACTTGCCTCTTACACAACCATTTGAGGCTTTTCTATATTAGATGGAGCCTGCAGCAGAAATGACAAAAGAGGCTGGAGCTCACTAGCCCCGCTCCACAGTTCCTTGCCAAGATACTGTTTTGCACAACTATCCTGTGCTGTCAGCACCTGAAATGCACTTTGCACTTGCCACAACTCTTGGGGTGTCTTATCTGGAGTGACACAAAGCAAAGGGAAGCTAAGGATGACTAGAAAATAGCAATCAAGTCCATGGACAATTTGCCAGCCTGCATATGGTGTAAGATCCTATGGTATTTAAAAAACATGAGCAACTTCACCTAACCTGGATTATGTTAAAAAAACCCAAATGTGTTCTTCAGATATTTCCCTTCCATTTTTCTGGCCCTGTGTTTGCAGCTGTGGGAATCACATTGTGCTTAGCAGCACAGTGGATAGTAAGACAAATGCTACCCCTGGCTCTGCCACCTTGTCCTGGTTTCAGCTGGGACAGAGTTAATTTTCTTTCTAGGAGCTGGTATCATGCTATGTTTTGAGTTCAGTATGAGAAGAATGTTGATAACACACCGATGTTTTCAGTTGCTGCTAAGTAATGTTTAGTCTAAAGTCAAGGAGTTTTCAGCTTCTCATGCCCAGCCAGCAAGAAAGCTGGAGGGGCAAAAGAAGTTGGGAGGGGACACAGTCAGGGCAGCTGACCCAAACTGTCCAACAGGGCATTCCATACCATGGGACGTCATGCCCAGTATATAAACTGGGGGGAGTGGGGCTGGGAGGGATCGCTGCTCGGG
>JANZLQ010000086.1:15512199-15529884 GCA_026212715.1 Elanus axillaris | reverse complement strand
GGGGGAGCGAGTGAGTGAGCAACTGCGTGGTGCTTAATTACCAGCTGCAGTTAAACCATGACACCCCCCATTGGGGACCCTCCGGGCTCTGCACCTCTACTTATCCCCTCTAAAATGGGAAAGGCTGTACCAGGCTCTTCCGTAATGTGCAGTGAGAGTGATGCTGAGGAGCACGGTTGGGAACCGACCACCTATGTGCGTCCAGAGTCCCAGTGGTTTTACTGCACTGAGTAGCTGCTTATCAAGAGCTAGAAGAAACTCATTTTGAAACTTAGGTTTCAAGGTATTCAAGACAAACTGCTCTTCATTTCTTGGAAGTTTTCACAGCTATTTTAAATCAATTAGAGCTGATCCTGATTTGAGTGACAGCTTAAGTCGCTTGGGAGATTTAAATTAGAAAAAATCCACTTCCATTTTGTTTATCTCAGAAATGTCTGCAGTAGTTAGGGAGGATTTACACTCCAGTCAATAAAGGCTTGAATAAATCCTCCTGCTATTCAAAGGGTGCCAGACCAGGCCGTAACAGAGCATAAGCCTGGGATGGGGCCCCAGCGAGGGCTAGAAGAAGAAAGTCGTCTGCAGTGAGCTGCAAGCTGCATTTTCCTATTTGCTGCAATCCCATGGTTAGCTCCATCAGCTGTACTGCACGTAAACAATGCTGATACACATGGGCTTTAAGGAATATGAAACTAAAAAGCAATTTTCAAGAGGTGACGTTGCTGATTCTCCCCGGGTCAGCACTGAAGAGCACTGCTCCCCCTCCGCGGGGACCGCTTTGTTAGTACTGTAACACCACAGCACACAATTAAACCCCAAAGTACCTCACCCTGCAATTACAAGAATAAGAGTGCAGAGCCCTGACTACTGATTTGGTTGTGTTCTCTCTGATACCTTTCATTTCTATTTGATATACACCACTAAGAGCCAGGGAATGGCAGTCTGGCATTTTGAGGCAGCGGCAGAAGTTGCCTCAGACTGAAGCATGCAGGACTTTGCTTCCACATGCAAAGGGCTGCACCTGAGCATGGGGCAGCTCACGGCAGGGTGATGCCTACCTCCTCTCCCATCCTAGGCGGTTTTTTGCATTTTTCTAATGCACAGCACCCCGTTAGAGGAAAACATTTTTGCTGCCTTTTATCCAAGTGGAAACCCGAGGGCATTTTGTGAGGTGAGGGGAGAAGTGTTTCCCCACCGGTTTTAGAAGCCCGCAAGCCTCACGTGACCTTTGCCTCCTGTATGCTGCTGTGAGTTATCCAACCCATCACAGGAGCTGGAGGCTGCAGCACAGCCCTGCCTCAGCCCCTAATGAAAGGAGACCTCATATCTGAATACATGACACAGAAAAGCTCAAAAATCCTTCAGAGGTTAAGAGAGAGAGAGAGAGAGAAAGGCAGAGGGAGAGACATGCACAACAGGCACTACCTGTGAGTGGGGCCAGAGCTCCCACTCCTCCTCCTTCAGAAAAGCTCCCCTCAAAAGGTGAAAACCAGGTTTCTATATTTAACTCACTGAGCAGAAAATATGCCCCTGACCCAGCCTTATTTACTCAGAACGTACTATTGAGGGAGTTTTTAATCCAAACACTGCTGAAAATAGGATGCATGATTAAAATGCTGACATAGCACCCCGTTTATGTCTCTAAGGTTGAGTGTAATTTTCTTCATTTCATAATGGCTCTGTCTAACCCTTTCTACCTTTTGCAGAGCATTTGCTCTTTCTCCTCTGGCCTCAGCTTTCTAAATAAAGCTTTTTATTGATTCTGGACTTTCTCTTCATTCTAGATGAACATCACTAATGGAGAGAAATTGGTCAGCAGTGTTTTTTCCCCGATATATTTTTTGCAGTTTTGACTAAACATACTGTAAGTACAGGATGGAAATGTAAGTCTTGCTGCCTCGCACACAATGCTGGTACCTCTGGTCTAATCCAAACAAAGATGGACACCAAGAAATGGGTCCTGGCAACCTCCTGCATGGTGCAATGTTACACACCTTTAGAATAAAAACCAAGCCAGACTCTGAGGTTTGCTGGGACTACAGCCAAAGCTCAGCTCCGCTGAACAGCAGCTATTGGTAAACTGTTATGGGTTTAAGATTTAAGATCATGGCTGATGCAGCCACCTGGTGCTGTCCTGATATAAGATATGATTGTCCACCTCCATATTTCAGACTGCCTTCCCTTGGACTAGCTATGCTGCACTTCTTAGTGACATCTTTGACCAAAGCCCCCATGGTTATTATAAAGCACCATGCTGTGTGGACTTACAGACACAGTTTCACTGACAAGTGCTTACAAGTTTTAGGCACCTTTTGCTCTTTACAGCCAGGGTGCACCCCTGGGACCAAGCACACTCCACTGCAGCACCTCAGCCTGAGCCATAAAAGGCAAAGGGGTGCCTATGACCTCCATTCCTGTAGTTATGTCACCCAGAAGAGACCTTCCTAGCAGGTGACCAGGGCAGGATGGAGTGTTAACCTGAGCTAGGAGCTTCCTTGTTTACAGTCATTTACGTCACAGCCTTGACGTTATTAAATGGGGTTTCTTGTCCATTAATAGTACCAGTATGCCTCAAACTGACTGTAGGCTGTGCCCGTGAGCAGCTGTGCTTTACAGGATAGGCTTTCTGCTTGCCAGTGTGCCTCCAGATGTTTACAACAAATTGCACATATGTTTCTATAGCCACTCTTACTTGGTTCACACTTATTTTCATTGGGAGCATCTGTGCTTTTATGGGACCACTTTGGCCTCAAGTTAGACTTTCCTTTTAGGGTAGAAGGCCGACAGAGGAGCAGCACCAGAGCCCCCACACATCCCAAGCACCTGCATGGTACTTGAACTGAGTCTCATTGGACTTATTAGATCCATTCTTATTTCCCCCTCCTCAACAAGTCTATATTTGGCCAGTCTCCATATATGCACATACATAGATTAGACTACCAAGCCTTACACAAAGGCTTTGTCCATATGATTCACTCAATAATGGAAAGTTAATGTTATTGGTTACAGCTTAGATTTAGCTTTGCTTTGTCCAAACCTTCAACAGGCAAGAAGTTAGCTTGTCTGCTTCAGAGCTACTTGCTTTTCACATATCCTTCTTCCCACAAGCAAACCCTGAAGGACAGGTTCTCCATAAGGAACTACTTACAGAGGGATTTGGGAATTCATGTGCAGTTGTTTTGTCACTAGCAAACAAACAAGGCGCTAGGTCTGTTACTGATCAGCAGGGTTTAGTTTAAGAGGCTGCTCTGGGAGGACGGAGAGCTCATAGCTGGCGCAAGGCAGAAAGAGCTCTGCAGATCCTTACGAAAACCAAAAGCAAATACTTTCCAAAGGCTTTAAGAGCTGAAGCTTTTTAAGCATCCACATAGCCCCACATACCAATCTCTAACAAAGCCAAAAGCAGATGCCTGGGGAAAAACACAAGACTGGAGCAAACATATAGCTATGCTTCTTCCAGATACTCTTCCAGCCTCCAACTATTTGCTGTTTACAGAGTTCATGAGAGGACATTTCTGCATCTCGTGCTGGAAAAAGCCACGAGTGCAATCTCTACCCACCCAAATCATGTTGCCGTACAAAGGTAGGTTTTGTGTCTCCCCAGTGTGATTGAGGAGTGGTGGAACCAGTAAATAGCTGAAGAGGGGGCTCTATATCCATCAGGAATTGCAGACTCCAGGCAAGCTGGGCTAATCCAATGTTTTAATAGAAGCACTGATTATAACCCCCCAAAAAATGGCATAACTGAATGATAGTGGTCAGTTTTGGTACAGCTTTCTCTCACGGACTGATGCCCTTGAAAGACAACTGCCTGAATAAGCTTCATTTCTGTACTTGATGAACTAGCATTTTGCATGTACAGCCAGGATACTCCTTGTTGTTCAAAGCACACAAAACAGAGATGGGTTTTGCATCTTCATCATTCATACATCCTCCTCCTCCTCTGTTTTCATCCTCGGCAATCTAGGGTTTTGCAGATGTATCCAGGAGATTCCCTTTCCTTTGGCATCCGTGAAAGAGCACCTTCATCCAAAAAAAAGGACTCCAAGCTCTTTTCCCTCTGCTTCCTTTAAATGCCCAGCAAAGGACAGGGTCTCTCTGCCAGAGAGACCATCACAGCAGTAACAAACAAAACACCTCACAGACACATTGATGCAAGCCCTGAGATGGACCACAGCAACTGGAGCGGCAAACTGCTACTACCTCTGCATTAAAAGAGTGATTTTAGCTTTCATATTAGAATATCATATAAGTTTTGCTTTGTCATCTGAGTAATTAATACACATGAAGCACAGAAATTAACTGACAAACATCCAAATAAAACCTCTCACACAGTAACAGGGCTCAGGACCAAGCAGTTTCTTACACAAACCTGCAAAGCCCAGTGCCCAGAAGCATCCCACCCAGCACTGCTGTCACTGGGGAGGTCACCTTCACAGCCCTAATATTGCATATCAGCAAGAGCTGGATTTGTTGAAAGGTGAAAAGCAGTGCTGCAGCTTAGCACAACAAGGGGATAAAGTTATCTCATCTTCCTTCAGCAGGAAGGGCCCTGCAATTGTCACTGTATAGCAAAGAATACCCTCAAGATGTGCTGACAGTTTTGACCATCTGTGTGAAACCGTTCCAAGCATCAGATGAAGAGTTGGGGTTTTATTTGGGTTTTTTTTTTTTTAATTACAAGTTTAAATGAATACCATTTATCAGCTTTCTTCCAGCACTGCACTGCTTTCAGTCATGGCACCGCCCAAGGAATTACAGCACTGCAAATATTTGCTGGGTTTAACTAGTTTTTACATAATTATTTAATTTCTTCACAGAAAGAAATCCTTTCTGGGAGTGCTGATAGTGCCTAAAATTAAGCCTTTATAGGAGCAGTTCAGCATCTTTCAAAAAAATCAAGGTCTTCTGGACTCAGCTTTGTGTCAATGATAGAGACATTTCTATCTGTTAGCAACGTGCTTTCCCCTTCCTTTCTGGTTAAAGCTGGGAAAGGGTTTTCTTCTCCTCCCCCTCTGCAGTGGTTTTATCTTCAAGTGGGGTAAATAAGCATTGCTGAGCAATGGCAGCAACGATTCATTGCACACGCTGGCCTCTCATTTTGTATTTCAGCCTAGCAGCCCTTTCCCTGTGCAATCCCAACCTGCAAATAGATGCATTCTGCAAAAAGCACCGGGAGACCTTGAATTAGCAAACCGTGAAAGTCAGGATTAGGAAGCGGTCATTAACAATAGCTGCATGCCCTGAAAGACTCTCATTTAATGGAGTAGTAAGAGATTATTTACACTGTAACATTAAGAATCCTGATATCCGAACGTCTCATGAGCTTAAGATGTGCCCTTTAATTCCTGTTACCTTGCTGAAACCTCATGTCAAACCTGCATGGACTCTGCTCACATCAAAAATGAATCACTTCTAGCTGCTGGAAGCTGATTTTTCCTGACTAGATTTATGTATCTGGGTAATGGGGTGTAATAGAAAGGTGGTTAGGATTCTCACGTCAGCTTCGATGAAAGGATTAGCACTTTAAAAGAGCAGATTAATTTTGTAAAACTCAAACCCATCCCCTGACTCCTACCACAGAAACCTGCTGCACCTAAATGACTTCCTTTAACATGTATAAAACTTAAGTGACTTAATTTATGGAATTAAAACCTGTTAAAAGAAATGGACATGTGGTACAACTCAGACATGGACCTGTAGATCATCTCCACAAAACTGTAGACCTTATGCTTAATTAGGCGTTGAGAACATGAAGCCATGTACAAGACACACTTCGGTGCCTTTCAAAAATACTGAAGCAATTTTCGTGGCTGGGCATTGTCCAGACACGAGTGTGCCAGAGCATTGCCTCTGCCTGCCTGCCCTCCCTCCCCATCCACCAGGACACGGAGTACTGACTCACTTGACCCTATGTCAAGCAATTTTATTTCTTAAATGCATTAGTAATTTCATTAACTTTGATGCTTTGGGGATTTATTTTTTTTAAACCCAGTATAAAGCCAAGAAGGGCTTATGGAGAAGATAATTACTTTCTACTCATACAGGAAGACAAATAGGCCAAAGGGGACCATTCTGATCCTCTTGTCTGATCTCTTGCCATCTCCCAACAAGGTCTGAGCAGTCTGCAGTAAATAAAGGCTAATCTTAAACTCCTAAGAACGTCTGACCCTAAGACGACAGGACCTTGACAAGGGGACACCTCCTTTCTGGTATGGATGTCCCAGGGATGGGAGTCAATGCCAGACAAGCAGTTTCTAAATTATTTTTTTTTTTAAATATTAGTAGGCTTGAAAGGCCAACATTCAATATGCATCAAGTTCAGCTTCACAGTTTCATTTTTTAATTTTTTTTTTCAAAGAAGTTCATCCCAGCTACCATTGAGTGGCTACAAGAAGGCAGGAACAAATAGGGACCAAGGCCAGACTGTTGATGGAGCTGCAGTGGTTGTAGCTGAGACCAGATAGACTCAGCTATTATGAACACACTCTAATATACCTTTCTGTCCCAACCACTCCTGCATTTTTGTCCCTGTACTAGTTTTCCAGACTAAGTGCACGAAGACCAGTTTTTACATTGCTTTCCTGCTTCATCCCTCTACTTTTGGCACCATACCACACCTCCTTGCCTCTAATCTCAAAGCTGCTTCTTGTTTTCAGTGTTGTCCCCTCAACCCCTATTCATGTCCCAGGTTGGGATTCTTAAAAATTATTTTACTATTTTTTAATTATTTTTTTTCATGCAATACCTCTTTCCACCCAACTGTTGTTTGCTGGTGGCATTTCTTCCCCTTGCAGGGAGGTGACTGCCACCCAGGGAGCTCTGAAACCACCAGAGATATGCCCTGCTCTCATTTCCTAGTGTCAAGCTCAGAAGTACACTGCAACAAATATGAGCTTCAAATGAACTTTACAAAGATCTTTTGCTTCCTAGGTTACAGCATGTTTGGTCAGATAATTTAGCAGACAAAAAGTCATTCTTTAAAACACAAAAAAGGCCAGAATTGCAGGCCAAAGGGCTAAACCTTGGCAGTTTATAAACAATGGCAAAAGGGTCTTACACTGGAAGATTTTAGTGTTCAGGACATGGATGGCTCAGAATTCCTGGTAATAAAGCTGTACTAATAAAGAAGCTGTTATCTTTTTTTCTTTTGACTAAAATGTATGCAGATGACTGCGTGTTGCAAACTGAAATAAATACAGAAAACTTGTACTCCTCTCCAATGAGTTATTTGCTAAATCGTATCAGATGGCCAACCCCACACTCGGATAGATTGCTCCAGCCCTGACCCTGGAGCGTGCTTGCGGTAAGAATTGCAGATAATTCAATGATTCTTTGTGCTGGCTCAGCTCAAGGCTTCTCTTGAGCAAAGAGTTCAGCGCTATGAAATTTGCATCCCAATAAAATAGCCCTGTGATATAAATAATGCCCATTTGCTTCTGGCTGGAGCCAACATGTCCATTAATCTCAGCACCTCAAGATGGACTTGGTCTGGCTCACCACAGAGGAAAGGTCACTGCTTTGTCAGCTTTGCTCCTCAGCCTCCTCTCATTAAATTTCCATCTAGATGCTACATACTTTGCTTGTTAAGAAGCAAGGATTTTTAGGATTAGCTCAATATTTGCCAGACCAAACAGTCTGACAGAGGCACAGGGCTCAAGAAATGGGGCCAATGTGCATGCCCAGAGAATAACACCGCCGAACAGTTAACTTCAGTTAGTGGGAGATGACACAAGATGATCTTTTTTTTAGGTCTGGTGAGTACTGGATGTTATTTTAGGGTTGGGTGAAGGAAGGATGATGTGGCACTTGGCATATTTTGGACCTGGCTGGAGACAACCTGCCTCATTAGGTACCATTCTGGGGGCTCTGAATCGGCTTCCCCATGACCCCTGAGCTAGAAATTCAGCTACAAACAGCAAGATAGAAGAAGGAAAAGAGTCCTAAGAGACACCAGAAAGAGAACATTGAGAAAAATATACCCTCATTATCAGCCAAAGCACATGCATGAGAGATCCCAGCAACTAATTTCTGGAAAGCAGCTTGCCAAGGAAGGATATGGGCAGGCTGGCAGCCTTGTTGTTTCTGGATCATTCCCTGCTTTTCAACCAGATGCTAGCTCATCTCCCTGACCCAGCAGAGAAAGGTCATTTATGGAATCTGCTGTTATGTACTTCTGAGAGCTGGGGAGGGCACTGCCAGCTTTGTGCCATCCCAAGTCTGCCCAAAGCAAGAGATGTGCTATTTTTGGGAGCACTAGGATTTATAACCAGCTAAGCACTGCAAAGCCCATCCATTCCCTGCAAGCTTGAGTTGCAAGAGCAACTCCAAGGTAGTATGGTAGAAATATGCCCCACCTGCCAATGTTTCTATCTATACAAGTACTAGGGATCCCAAGGCAACAAAAGATGTGCCAGTGATATTTTTAGCTTTCTACCTCATAAGAAATGACAAGTCATCAAGACATGCTCCAGAAATAGTCATTTCAAGCTTAAAAAAAACCTATACTGTCCAAAATAAAACATTACATACATTTTTCTTCCTCCTGAGAGAAAAAGCATGGGAGAAGGTATCACATGCGAAAGGCACGAGTCGCATTGCCAGCAGTAGAGAGGGACAGTTGATACCTCAGATGATTACATTTCTCTCATCACCAGATATGTTCAGCAGAGATGAAAAATTCATTTAATGATGAAAATCCTTTGTCGAGCTCTCTCCCTTGCAGAGCAGGTACTATAACCCAATCTGCTTAGCACAGTGCATGCCTTAAAGTGACCACAGGAGATAGCCCTTGATGTGAGTTATAGTCTGCAAGCAGAATAGCACACAAACCGTGTTGTTTCAATTAACTTTTCCTTGCCCCTGGTTAAGATTCATTTTTTATATTTGATCAAATAGATAAAGCTGAGTCTTCAGAAATGCAACCTTCCCACCATGCACATCCCATTATACTGTCACCAGTGGCACAGGCAATACCAGGAAAGCCAAGATTTAAGAAACAAGCTGGAGACTGGCTTCAACAGTTATTACTGTTAGACCCGTTTGTTCACACCCAAGCTTTGCAGTCTTTTCTTTCTGCTCTATGCTGCTCTGTATCTGCTGCAGATTCTCCCAGGTTGGGGTAATTTGGCATTCATAAAACACTAACTTCATGAATTTGCTGCTGCTGGCAGGTAGAAACATGCTTTGCAGCTGTTCACTGTACATCTACTAAAGCATTCAGAAGCCACAGGGGTAGGAGAAGCATAAAAAACTACATTTCATCCTTTTTATTATTACTGCAGTGGGCCAAATCCACAGCAGGTGCAAATAAGCATGAGATCCTCCACCTTGTTATACCACCTGCTTTGCACTTTAGTCACGCAATTCAGCCAAACCCGTAATGAACATGTTATTTTAGGTTGCCCATGCAAACTCTGCACATGTAAACAATCAAATTGAGATTTTTACTCTAATGAAAATTCAAGAAGTCGTCCAGCTTCCCTGTTGCCTTCTGCACTCAGCCTGATCTAGATTTCGTCACCACCCAAGGCAGCTAATCCATATCAACCCCTCACACTTTTCAGGTATGTTGGTGCGAAGATGCAGGAATGTTTGATGTCCCATCTGCACCCCTCCCCTCCTCTCCACAACCACCCTCCTGGCGTACTTTCACTGCTGGCCAAACTTGATTATAGAGCTGGGCTACACAGTCCTGTTACACAGTCGGAGGTGCTATGGGGTAGAACTGGCACCACACTCTAGGGCAGCAAGTGATGCTCCCCCAGGACCATGCTGCTAGCGGGCTTTGCAGGGAGGGCTGGGAAGCCTGAGACCTCCTATGGCATTAGCTAGGGCAGGCCATCACCTCAAACTTCACACCCTCACTAACCCTGCAACAGGGCTAGATCCTTAGCTCTAGGGCTGCATTCAGAAACCATGAAAGTTTCTGAAAGGTAGCTGGAGATGATGGGGAAAGGAACAGCAAAGATCTTCACTGCAGTTTTCTTGAAAGTAAGCAGTACACAGGAGAAGATACCCCATACCATCCAGCTGTACTGCTAAGGGAGTATTTATATCCCCTCTTTATATGCCCTCTGCCCACATTCACCAGCAGCATCACCTGAGCAAGCCAAAACCCCCACCTGAAGGCAGGTGAGGACTGTGCTCTACCCAGCAGCAGTGCAAACCCAGCTGGTATCATTTACACCTGAGACGCGTCCAGATCTCTGCAGAGAAAGAATTTTAGTGGTAGAAACAACAACAACAAAATGACTATTTTATGTTTAAACTAAGGCTGATGGTGCTGGGAGGAAGGTGACTCACATGCATCTACACTTCCCTCCTCAGAGCTCATGCTTGCGTCATCCTGCGTCAGCCATCAAACCAGCTCTGCTTTACTACTGCAGAAACCTGTTTTTCATGTCCTTATTTCCTGCCTGATAGTTTCTCACGTAGGTGGCAGCAGAAAGTCTATGGCACAACATTGTAGGGCATGTCTGATGAGAGATGATTTCCTTTGTGTTGAGCTGGTATTTATTACACTGGGGAGATGGGCAGTTTATCCCTCTGATTTAGCCTGAATGGCTTTTTTTCAACTCACATTCCAATATGATTGAAGAAAACAGCTCTAAGGCATTTCTAAAATAAAAAGATGTCAGCAAATTAACAGCGGCTTTAAGTTCATGCCTTATATTTCTGAAGAGTGAAATCTCTGTGTCAAACCCTTAGGCTACCTCAGGCTCATCACTTGGGCTTCCTGTGTTTCTCACTGTCCCTCAGAAGCACACTGTGAAAGTATAATTGACCCACCAAATCCAAATTTGTCTCAGTCCTAGTTCCTGCATCATCTTTCCGGTATACTTTCTCAAAATGAAATTCAAGTAGGAAGTGCTTTAGGAAATGCTTTGCAGCCCCTCCTTCCCCAAAGGCCCAATCTGCTTTAATTAGGAACGTACTCAAAGCAAAAGATTTGGATGCAGCTAGTGAGACTCACATTTCAGAAGGGCCATAACCACTCTGATAAAGACATACTGCTTTCAGTCCGGCTACTGGGACTTAGAAAGATGTTTGATATCTGTTGACATACAGTTCTAGTAGTGGAAAATAAAATCTTATTAGACATGTTTGCTCTCAAAAATCAGCTTTGCCTGGATCCATCTGGCCTGCAACACGGGCTTCTGATTTTCTCTTTACTGTGCTCTGTTCAGGATCAACCGAAATCCACTGTATTTAAATTCCCATAAGACAAAGTGCAGTTCATGGACATCAGATGCGTTCTTCCCAAAGTGGCTGCTGATGCCCCTGCTTCCAGGTAAAACTTCAGGCAGGAGATGGCAAGTTTCCTCAGTGGGTTTTCATGTCCTCTCTGTGATGACATGCAGGCGATGGCACGCATGGTATGGCTCCATTTTTTGGCAGTCAATCCCAAGGCAGAGCTGTGGTGAGGACAGGGTGAAGCTCTCTCCTCCTTGTACTAATGCCTGGGCTGGCAGTGATGAGACAGTGACCTCAGCAAGCCAGTGCTATGTTTGCCATCACGTCTTCTGCGGCTTGGAGCCAGTCTAGGCAGCACCATGGGAAAAGCTAACACAGCCTTGCTCTGCTTGTAGGCTTAATGATACAATACTTTATACACAGCAGGAAGCTTTGGCTAAGAAGTCAGCACTGCCAAAGCCTGGGGGAACAGGTTCATGCTGGCAGATACCCAAGTTTAAGCCTCAGTCTCTAATAGGATTAGCACACAGGCATTTGTTTCCATGCCCCAATTAGAAACCCCAATTATGGGTTTTTTAGCAGCCTTCAGAGAGCTTCAGTCAAAACCAAAAAGCCTCCACCCTCCTGGTCTTACTTTGTACCGCCTCCCATTATGATTAAATGCAAAACATTAAGAATAAAAATCACTCCTTGCCTCTTGCCAGTCAGTCTGTCCTGCAGGAGACTGAGACTGATGGGAGGAAGCCTCTGGCCTCAGAAGTTTTGGAGAAGGTTTGTACAACTACAAAACCCTCCTTTTCTAACCCTGAAATTGGAACTATCAGAATCACACAAAAGGTTTACTTTTGTTTGTCTTTTTCTCAGTTTATCTAATTTCTAACGTTAATGGGTTCTTAAATTTAGTGTGGTTGGAAAGGTAGATGGATATGTCCTGCCAGTAGACCAGGACATCCTCAGGAGTTGCTGGTGGGCCCTTCTCAGCCAAGTGCAACGGCACCAGCAACCCATGGACACTATGCTGGGCCCATGGGGTCTTCTGGTTTGGGGGATTTTTTTGTTGTCTGGTTGTTTTTTTTTTTCCCCAGACACTCCCAACTTTTGCACATTTCCAAAAGGCTTTTTGCAAAGTCTTGTTTACATCCCCTTCCAGGAGGCACTGTCTTCTGCCTCCTCTCTTTGCAGCTAAACTACACAAAACTCATATGCATGTAATTACCACAGAGAGCTGAATGCTTCCAGCATGTATCCTGGCCAAAGGATGCAGAAGTTTTTAAGGAGGACCTGAAAGGCAGAAAGGCAGGACTACCTTATACAAAAAGCCAATTGTTTTGTTTCAGGAAATAAGGCTAAAAAATGTCTATTTTTCTAACATATGTATTAAACACTACTATGCTGATGAGAACAAAGTCCATCCTGCCATGCCCTGAATGCTGGAGCTCAGGGAAAGAGCCAGTGAAGGGTTTTTTTAACTTCAAAGGATATGGGTAGACAAAAAGGGTTTTCTAAACTGTTGATTCCTGCTGTAGATAGACAGATGTATAACAAAATAAGCGATGGATTAGCCCAGCACACTGCAAGTGGCAATATGGGTATTTTCCTTGCTAATGGCATCATTAGCTAACCTGCTCTCAAAGTTAAAGGACTTGTGATCAAATTACTACTCTAACAATCAATGATGTGATCTTTTTACAGCTCTGCAGAACAGGTCTCTCACCCTCTTTGTTGCCTCTGCTTTCCCATCTACAGAAGTGATAATTTTATTTTTCTTTTTTTTCTAAGAAAAGGGGAGGTTAACCTCAGGAAAACGACACTTTTTTTTTTTTTTATGGGAGGTAGTGCATCAAAACAAAATATTTGTAGGTATTAAATAAGGGAAATTTCAAGACATATATGCCATTTTTCTTCTTCTTCTTCATCCAATGGGCAATGAATCCTCAGCTCCTTTTTCTAAAGTTTATAAATAGGGTTTGGAAGTGCATTGAGCATGAGGGGAGTCATCATTCTAATATTACTCTGCAGTGCCAAGCTAATGCACTGGTAAACTAAAACCTCTTTTATCATTACAGGGGAGGGATCTGCCAGTGAGTTATCTCCCATCCACTTCATAGGACAGATTACAGATAGAAAAAGGGCAGCCCACCAGGGAGGATGGCTCTTGCTCTTTAAAACTGTAAGTGACCTGTCACCAATGTTTCTTTTTTTCCCATTTGCTCTAAATTTTGCAGTAGCTTCTTGACCTCATTAGAAGACTCCAAGGCCTGGCTTGGGACTGATGTTGGTAGAAAATTGAACTGGACCCAAGGAATATTCAATCAAAACAATACAATCACAGAAAAGCCCATCATACAGTTAAAAATGAAGATAAATCAGCTGCTGGCATTTGGCTGTGGGAAAGCCAGCAGTGTGGCAACGATGCAGCCATTACTACAGGCTGGTTTGGGGAGCACTGAGAGACCAGGGATTCATTGTCCCTTTTTTATCCACATGACTTCTTCTGGGTAACACCAGCTGTTGCTTCTGATGCACACACATGTGAGCCATCTAGCAAAATCAGCTGTCTCTTCCTCCAGAGGGCCTGAAGGAAGGAGTGGCAAGGAGCCTGCACAATGGAGGAGTGGGGCAGCAAGAGCAGGAGAGCCAATGCAGTCAGTGCTGAAGGGGTGCAGTTAAGCCACTTGTTAATTTCTCAGCATTTTATCTGCCTGCTGTGCCCATGAAATGGTCCAGCAACAGGTAAGCTGGGATCAACCCCAGTTGCTCTGGGCTGGTGCCATTGTAGTAGCTCTCTGAGTTGCCCAAAGAGGAGCTCCCATGCCAAGTTTCACTCATGTGACTGGGAGATCACTCTCTTCCTTCCTGAAAATTCACAAAGCAACAAGGCAGTGAGATTTTTCCTGTGGTTTAGCACTGAAACTTGGCTGTGACCAGCCTGCCCTTCTCACACTGCATATGGATGGAAGGGTTTCCAGCATACAGATTCCCCATGGCCCATCCTTATCTCCAAGATCACATCTGTGCTGAATACGCCCAGGGCCTGAGCACTCTCTGGGCATCATCCAATGCTGTCTTTTTACTGAGAACACTCCCTGGCATGTTTTTTGGCTCTCAGACTGTGGTCAGACATGGGTAAGACCACCCTGGTTGAGGGGTGAAGAGGTCTCAGACATAGGAACACAGGCTTGTTCACACTGCTTGCTCTTGGGGCTAGCAAGCAGCACTGACCTGCTGTATTTACTGATACAGCTGTACTCTCAGGTCAATGCAAAGGCTGTTTAAAACGTCAACCAGGCTAATTAATCCAGGTTTTCAGAAGCACTAAGCACAGAGAAAATTGGTGAGAACTTCGACTGCTCAGTGCCTCTAGAAACTGGGTATCTAAACATGGTTGCCAGGACATGGTTTAGTGGGCATGGATGATGGCTGGACTCGATGATCTTGAAGGTCTTTTCCAACCTAAATAATTCTATGTTTCTATAAACATTTGCATGGCTGCTGTCAACACCTAAGGCATCTCTTAACTACTTCTTGAACTCAGAAAGTTGGTTAAAGGGCTGTTCACCTGCTGTGGTCACTTCTTTAGGTGAAGCCATGGCAAATACAGTGAGTGGGATGGGCTCAGCACTGAGGAGTACTTGAGAATGTCAGGAACCAGCTCTTTTAGAGCTGACCATCTCCTGAGGGCACAACAGAGCCACTGCAGCACTACAGCAGAGAAAACCCCACAGCAATACACCAGTCAGCTGGCAAAGCAGGGACAATTTGTCACAAAAAGCCTTCTTTGCTGTGTCACTGAGAGGTGCCCAAGTGGATACAGAGCAGCAAGGGAGGAAACACAGAACAAGTCGTGAAGAGACTGTGAAAACAGCGCCAGTTCCTGCTCTGTGGCTCTTGCCAGCTTAGCTCTCTGAAGGACAGACTTTCACCTCTGGGAATTTTTTCAGACTGATGCTTTAGTTCCGCTCCACCACCAGCAGCAATAAGCACAGATGAACTAGGAAAGCCCATACAGGCCCCTATTAATCACCTGGTCCGCATGGGAAGTTTTGAGTTCCAACATCCACTTTTAGGGTTCTTACACACGTGGTCTTGGTACTGTAAACCCATAAACATCTATTTCTTGAAAAAATGCCTCCCAGCTTCCCTT
Organism: Elanus axillaris; assembly: GCA_026212715.1. Lineage (NCBI taxonomy): Eukaryota > Metazoa > Chordata > Aves > Accipitriformes > Accipitridae > Elanus > Elanus axillaris. Next base: position 15,514,547 of record JANZLQ010000086.1, on the reverse strand, counting down.
CTTAGTACCTAACCTCTTACTTGTAGTTCATGTAGAAAATTATTTGCCTCAGGTCTGTTTAGGCCACTTGAAGAGTCCTGTCTTCTTCCTTCATTGCATGCCATGGCTGGGATGGGTGTCTGCCTTGGAGGGGTTGACACCACTGCAGCATGAACTATATTTGGCAGCCTGTGCTGTGCTGCTCCCAAAGCAGTGACACGTTTCCATCCACCACTGCTCAAAAGTTAAAAGCTTGTCACAACATGTCAGGTGGCAATGCTGAAACACAAGTCTGATGAGACAACTTTCAGTCCACCGCAGACAGCCTGCTCTGGATGCTGAAGAGATGGAGAGTTGGCATCTGAGCTACTGAAAAAAGGCTTCAGCTGCTTATGGCAGAATCTCTTCCCCTCCTTTTGCTAGAGGAATGCACCAGAGAAAGGAAGCCAGTTGGAAATCTGGAGAAAAGGTCATTTAAAAAACTGTAACCATTCCTTTTGTTAGAAACTTAAAATATTTCTGTAAGCTTCAGAGCTGAGTGAACAGCGGGACAGGATTTCCATTACTATTCCTAAAGAAAAAAAAAAAAGAAAGAAAAAGAAAAGAAACCATGAACTCCTCCATACAGGAAAAAAAGCAAAAATGCTAGTGCTAGGCCAGAACATGGGGCAGTGGCATTTCCCACACCCAAAATAATGTGGTCCAAACCCAGATCCCTTAATATTTGCGAAAGGTTTAGGCTGGCATGCAAATTATTAGTGCTTGCTGGTTACAAAGAACAACATTGCTTTTGAATTCTAACCTCTCATAAGATGGCCAAGTGTATAAAAGAGAGCAAGGTAGCTGGCTATGGACATTACAGCAAAAGGTAAAGGAAGTCTTAAGGGGAGAATCAAGGCTGATGGACCTTTAGCTATAGCACCTTTGCTGACACTTTCCCCTTCACAGCCTTTCCAGGGCAGCGCTCATGTCCTGAGGGAGGTGTTGGTGCACATCAAGCTAGAGGTGAAAGAAGACCCTGTCCAAGGCTCTCTTCTGTATGCTGCTTTGTCTATGATCTTGGGTGACATGGTGCCTTTTGGTTGTTCTCTGAGGGCAAAAAAAAGGTAAATAAAGAAAATACTATAGCTTTCAATGCGTTGCAGATCAAGAATTGCTTCAGTAGCACAGTCCAAACATGTGCCCTCAATAGATTACCCCAGTTTCATATCCTTTAGGCAACTTGTCTACATACCAGCACTGGCAAGAAAAAATCCTGTCAAAAGCACTTTTTTCTATCTTTATCCTCTGAGTGTCCAACTCTCTTTACTAAATCTCTACAGTTTGGAGCTCAAATTACCATTTCTGACCAGTGCAGAAACAAATGATGAAATATTCATGAGTTGTTCATACTTTTCATCTTACAGAAATATCAGCTAGCACTAAATTTGCATGATCTAACCAAAGAAGCCATTTCAAGAGAAAAGCACTTTATATAGTAATATTCAAAACTTTTATATATTGAGGCAAAACCAGCAATTTTCTGCCCTTACTTGTGCAGTCACATGTTGTTTGAAGAGCATCCCACTAATTTTTCTGAAGATGTGTAAGTGTGTCATCTGGACTACAGAAAATAAAGCAGAGTTAAAACACTGAACAGTACTGCGTTGAAGTTAGCAAGCCCAAGGTTCATAAGCTGTGTGATAGAAGCTTGCAGAAACCTTTCAAGGCTCATCCAATAAAGCCCCATGGCACTTTGTTCTTCCCTGCCCCCCCCCCAATCTCCATCTGTCTGAGCCAGCATCAGCAGGAAATTTTGCATGGAAGCTTGCCAGGTTAAATAGCTACTTCATCTGGCTTTCTACTGCCATTAGTTTTAGAGAGTTCTTCAAGGAATTTGTTAAAATCTCTATAATTTTTAAAGTATGTACTAAGTTAGAGATGGCCCACGTCTTGTCTCTATATATTTGGTATCTGTCTTAGAAAAAAGGTAATTCATGTGTGCTTTAATATTATATGTGCATTATTTTCCCTCTGCATTCTGCCTTCCTTGCCTCATTTTAAACTGAAAGCTGAAAATGTCCCTGCTTCCTGGAAAGGCCCAAAAGTTCTTTAATTTAATTAAATCCATCTCACTCCCCTCTGAATTGTCCCAAACCTTCCAGATACAGCTCTCACAAGACTAAGTGGACTTGATGCCCAACCCTTGGCATGGGTTAGACTTCTATACCCATGTTCACTTGCTGACAAAGAGGAGTTCATCACCATGAGATGGGGTGATGTGGTGGGTTGACCATGGCTGAACGCCAGGCACCCACCAAAGCCGTTCTATCACTCCCCCCTCCTTCACTGGACAGGGGAGAGAAAAATATAACAAAGGGCTTGTGGGT
>JANZLQ010000086.1:15485000-15508395 GCA_026212715.1 Elanus axillaris | reverse complement strand
CACCTGGAGCATCTCCTCCCCCTCCTTCTTCACTGACCTTGGTGTCTGCGGAGTTGTTTCTCTTACATGTTCTCACTATCCGGCTGCCGTTTCTCCCCCCATTCCCCAACTTTTTTTCACTTCTCAAAAATGTTATCACAGAGGCGTTACTGCTATCGCTGATGGGCTTGGCCTTGGCTGGTGGCAGGTCCATCTTAGAACCGGCTGGCATTGGCTCTGTCGGACATGGGGGAAGCTTCCAGCAGCTTCTCACAGAAACACCCTTGTAGCCCGCCCGCTACCAAAACCTTGCCACAGAAACCCAATACAAAAAGAGACGAAATTCATTTTTAGCCTCGCAGTTGTAGTGCGCAGTTTGCCCCCAGTTTTCACATCATTGTCCTAGTAGGAACCATCAGCTTTCATCCCATGCCAGTGCAATGTAAAACAGCAGATGAAGGGTCCAGGCAGCACAGACTGAAGCCAGCCAGGGAATGGTCCAACCATTTGACTACAAGCCGCCTCCTCCTCCATCTTGTGGCTACTCCTGTTTGTGGTTGCTCCCTGGTCCCACTCCAAGCATGAGGATGAGTCGCTGCTGTAGCCAGCAAAGCTGCTTTCCAGGGAGAAGAGGATGTGGCACTGGCTGCTTTTGAGCAGAAGACAGCTTGGAGCCCAGGTTCTGGTGAGCAGTTGATTACTGGGAAGGATCCAGCAAAGGTCAGCTTGGCACATTTGGAAAAGTGAGCCCTGCTCTCAGACGATACCTGCAGGCTCTTGCTTTGAGACAGGCAGGAGTGATAAAACATGCAGATTGATTTCAAGGCTGCAGCTCTTGCAAGAGGTGCATACAATTTTTATTTTTTATTTAACTTTAAAAACAATAAATCAGGAATAGCTCAGCACTCGGCATTTTGTAGCCAGCTGTCTGTGGCTTCCTACTTAGTCTGGCAGTTTCTCTCCTTTGCTCTTCAGAAACACCTTCTTCTGGCCCCCGAGTTCAGAGCTGGCTCAGCATCTGCTCCCATCCCTTTGGCCTCACTGAATGCCATCCAGGTGCCTGTTCTTTTCTCTTTAATGAAAAGCAAATTGGATGCCCTTGGGTGCTTTTCAAGATCTTGCCATGTCTGCACAGGGTGCACATGAACGTGGGGGAGAGGGAGATCCACCTGCGGAGGAGCTTGCCGGACCTCCTCCGTGCCCTCCTGCAGATGGCAGGGATTTCTCTCCACCCAATGCAGGCTGATGACTGGCTTGGAAAAAAAAATGATTCTCCTGGTAGGAAAACCTTATTTCTGCAGGCAAATCTGGGAATAGCACTGTCCCCAAGGCTGGCAGCAATTTTAACCCCCATCTATATTTTGCCTGGGCTTTCACACGCCTGTCCAGTTGCCAAAACATATTTTCTGTTGTTGCCTCATTTGCAAAAGGTTTTTCATTCCTCTTTCTCTGTTCTTTGCACCAGCCCATTTGCCCCTAGCTCTGCTCCCAGACACACCACCTCCCAGTTGTTTTCTACAAACTGCAAGGTGTTAGGTGCAAGGCAGCTTGCTTTCACGCCTGCCATGAAATGCTCCACTGAACATATCAACAAAACTGTATCAAATGCTCGCGAGTCCCCCCCACTTTTGCTGGGCATCTCAGGGTGGCTGAGCCTGGCCAGCAAGAAGCAAGCAGGACTGTTTCCATTGCTTCTCCTGGGAGTGTGTTTTAATCCAGAGCTGAATCCCTTTACTGGACTCACTCTGGACCCAATCCCAAACTCTATTACAATCCAGTGAAGTGTTTCCAACTATTTCAGTAAGCAATGGATGGGGTCACATCTCTTCATAAATGGAGCTGTGTGGTGGCTGGTTAATCTTTGTCCTCATCCGTGATTTGAGTTGCTTTAGCATCTGTTGCCATCTGTCCCACCCCATCAACAGGGCTATGCCCATCTGTGAGAGACCACCATCATCCCACCACCCTACGGGTGTTCATGGCTGCATGTCCTCCTTTCCCAAGCGGTTCGTTGCAGCAGGCTCTCTGCACAGGCACACGGATCGTGCAAATCCCCCTTCCCACCACAGTCAGTGCCAGTGGCCAAGTGAACGTGTTAGTAACTGATTTATATGGGCATGATATACATGCTTAATCAGCTTTGCTTTTAATTGCAGTATTCACAAGGCAGAATATTTTACCAGAGTGCTATGCCTAGAGCCTGTTTGATTAACTACTGAAAGGAAAGCATTCAGTAGCATAAAACTGAACCACCAGAAAGTCAATACATATTAAAGGATTTGAAGGGCTTTTTATTTCCCCAACTAAACACATTTTATGAACAGCAGGGAAGTCAAAATTCTGAATTCAGCGCTAGTTATGACTTTTTTTTCCTTGCTGCTCTGCTGCAAACCGATCTCGGGGTCTTGCAATTTTTTTTTTTTTTTTTCACTGAAGGATAAGTGATGCAGAGCCTGGACTTTTCTCAGTCTAACTTATTTCCCTTATATCAAACTTTGAAAAAGGGCCAAACTGGAGGCATGCAACCCCTTTGGCAAGGACTCTGTCCACACACCAGCAGTCCCAGGGGCTAGTTCTGCTCAGGGAAATTAAACTAAAACCTATGGCTGTTTGCAACAGCTCCCTCAAAAAAATATTGTGTCATAAAACAAAGAAAGCCTGCATGGCATTTTCAGAAGAAACCTGGAGTAACTGTATGTACGAGCACCATCTGTTGGCTGCATTACTGCTTACAGGGGGCAAACCGCATCCCATTTACAAGAGAACTGCAGCTCCATTGCATGACACGAGCAACAGCCCCAGTTTAAGGGAGCATTTTCTGAACAAATGGCTGGGCAGAGATCAGTGGGGATCACCAAATAATCCAGCAATTTACTTAAAGTCACCCAGGCTCTGGAAGGGGAACTTGGTGGCTCTCTACCTGGGGTTGCCATCTCAATGCCCTCTAGACCAGCCTGTCAGCTGCTACAGTTAAGGATGCTCCATCACCCCCTTTTACTACACAAATAATATATTTTGGCCTCAGCAGCCTGAGAAAATTAATTCAGCCAAGGTCTTGGGAGCATTTGGGGTGTTTCGCCACTACTCCTGTTTGACTGTTTTAAGAACAAAGAGCTACAAATCTGCAGCAATTTACAATCTGACTTTCCAATTAAGGATTTGACATGTTTTTATGCCTTTTAAGTGACGATATTTGTCAGGCCGTTTGTTCAGTGCATTGTCTGCACGTACAGTTACACAGGAATTGGTTTAATTAAGGTTAATTAGTGCATAATTAGAGCTGCTGCCAACACAAAAGAATGGCTGGAGACCAGGGAGAGAGTCGATTTCTATCCAGCTCCAAAGGACAAATAGCATAAAGTGGAGATTACAGCTGAGTGGTAAAAAACCTAAACTGCTTCATATTTTAGCTCTAATTCTTGTAAAACCACATGTCTAACTGCTTTGCAGTGTTCTCCCCAGAGCACAGAGTCCTCTCCCAGTCAATGAAGCATTTTTAATGGTAGAAGGTGTTTGCATAAGTAAATCTTTGGAGCTGGATACTCTCCTTGCTGTGCAGGATGGAATTCAGGGAAGCAAAATGGAGGGAAAAGGAGGCGGGGGGAAGATACTTTGAAAAAGCAGCTGTGATTTATTGCACAATAAATTCACCTGGGATTGCTGGTCTGGCACAAACCTGTTGGGAGCAGTGCTCCAGCCTTGGCCACAAGGTTCCCAGGTGATGCCACCAGAGCTTGAAGGACAACTACAGGGCCATTCTGGTGTCCGTGACTTGTTACTGCAACAGTCCAGCAGGATGATCACCACAGAGCACTTGTTATGTTGCTTTTAACCCTACCTCCCAAGGCAGCTATTTTTCAGTACTGACAGTAAAGCTAAAGTAGTTAGTGCCCAGCTGCAAACTCACCTGCTGCCTCCGTCCTGGCCCCACTTGCAGCACTCCAAGCCCAGGCCTCCCAGTTATCCCAGTCCAGGGGTGCTGGGAGCAACCTCCCTCTCTTCTCCAAGGTGAAGGTGCCTGGGATGGGGGGTCCTGGGCCACCACGCAGCCTCCTACCCCAGCTACTGCCATGGGCATGTAGCCCTGGCAGCCTTTCCAGATGGCAAACCTTGCTCCAGCAGTGTGTGGGGCCAGGCTGGAGGACAGATTTCAAAGTAATGAAGGAAAATGAGAAGAGGAAAATGAAAGACTATAAGATCAGGAGAATGAATAGACTGGAAACTAGGTGAAAACCCCACTAGGCAGTAAATAGGGTCTGACCATTCTGGTCCTATGCATGTGTGCGCTCCTTCAAAAAAGCCAGAGACAGCAAATTAAGAGGAGGGAGGGGATTTCCCCCAGCTCACAGGGGCAGCTACTTTCTCTGAGTTATTATTTTAGCAATGACAGGACCCTGAACCTGCTGAGGGAAGCACGATCCTGCTTCTGCCAAGCAAGGAATTGCAGGGGTCTACCGAAAAGGCAATCTTCTCCTCCACTGTCCTTGACCAAAGTCTTTCCACAATAAAAAGTCATGTCCCTCCCCATCCCCAGTAAAATACTACAAACCTTCCCATCCCTGTTGCATACAAATTCCTCCTCGTTACCATGGTGAAAGGAGAAGCAGCAGCTCTCCCAGCCAGATCAGCATCATCAACCCCCCTGCTCCACCCCCATGCACATGCTCCACAGAAGAAAGCAAAATGGTCAGCAAGACAAGATTGGAAAGAAAACCCCCCTGTTCTTGGCACAATTCCTCCATATGTCACCCTGTCCACGGCAGTTCTCGAGAGCCAGGGCAGTCTTGGGAGCGAGCAGCATGTGCAGCTGTGTCAGGCACTGTTAGAGGCAAGTTATGCTCTTATTATTTTGAGAAAAGGCAGGGAAATGGCTGTATATATTACAGAAAGCTCTAGAGAGCCCTGCCAGGCTGGAAACGAGGTCAGTGCCTCACAGCCTGGCATTCCCACACCTGCCCAGATAAGCCCATTTTTAAAGCGGTCGTTGTCAAAACAGACTGATTGTTTGGGGAGAAAAGTTTAGAAACAGCAGAGCAATTTTCCAAGTACAAGCATCTGAAGTTTCTTGATATGAAGAATTTCTTTTCTGCCCTCACTGGAAAGCCTCCCTCTTTTCCACCTTGGTCACACTAAGGCACGATGGCTGGTCGTGCCAGATCTGCCCCTCTGCCAGTGCAGCCCCTGTGAAGGTCCAGGCACTTCTTTGAAGAAGAAATATATAATTCTGTAATTGTTGGAGCCTGTTGGCCTAAACCTCTCTCCACTTCATTTCTGGTGCTGCTGCTGAGGCCACAATAAGGGCATGAAACCAGGTGTTTCAGCACTGAAGGCAACAGTGCTCCTTTGGTGCCTGATAACATACCCACAATTAAGTATCTTGTTTAAACTAAGCCATGCACAGAGTGCCTGAAGCTCCATAGTGCTTGCAATGGGATCCATTCTCCCTAATTTAGCTGTCTGGGAATTAGGTGCCTAGTCTAGAATCCCCCTGTGGTCTCTGGGAGATACCGGGACCACCCGAGGGCAATTCTTCCTTTCTGAGAGGAGCATCCCAGCCCAGAGGGCTGCCTGCTAAAGCAGCCATGTAACCTGCTGTAAGGGATGCAGGTCCCACCCCAGCTGTCTGATCTGTCTGACTTCAGTGAGTCATGCCCTTCTGGAAAGCTATACATAGCACAGCCTTCCATATTATCCCCCTGAGGTACATCAAGTCCAGTGCAAATCTAAAGGCAAAGCCAATTTCAGACCAGTCCAAAGGAGCAGTCAGGGCTTAAACTTAAAAAAAAAAAAAAAATTATGAATTAAAAATGAGCAAGGGGATTAGGGAAAAATTATAGGCTGGAGATAGACTCATGTTATACAGGTGGTTTCAGGTTGCTAAGCTGCAGGGAACAATTAAGGGAAAGCTTCCAAGGGGCAAAGCAATGAAATCACAGTGCCATAGAAATCAAAGTGTTTGGTACATGCATGAACAGGAAAAGCAGTTTTGCTCAAGCTTCACACAGTAAAAATATAAATAAGCAAATACTCCTTCACTATTGTACAAGTGAAGTAACAACTGGTTTTTATGTACTTTATCTTTGCACTGTGATTTTCTAGATTAACCCTCTCCTTTTTAACTCCAAGCAGTTCCCTTGACCATGGAGTTGCAAAGTGTCAGCACCAAAGCCTCAGGAAAACACTGTGAGAGTGCAACAGCTGGGTCTGCAGCACAGGCAATGTGGTTCGGCACAAGCCACAGAGAACATCAGGTTGGCAGAGTGAATTTGTCAAACCAAAAGCGCAGCCATCCATGCTGCTCAGCCCATCCCCAGACAGCCTTCCAAATGGTCTGATGATGCCGAGGATTTATGATTTCCACAGTACTGTTGTAAGAAACTACTTAGCACCTTGGCAAGTGAGAGATTAGCTTATTTTTCTAGTGAGGACCAGGGGAAGTCAGGAATGGCAGCTTCCTAGAGCCAGGAAAAAGCCTTAAGTAAATATGAAAAAAGTGAAATTAGCTGCTGCTGAAGAGTTTCCTACATAGGAGCCAGATGACAAAATGGCATAAGTCAGCACAGTTCCACTGATAAACTGGCTGATGCCAAGTCTGAACCCAAAAAGGAGTGGAAGTCCCCTCCACTCATAACTTAAGGCAACAAAATGCTTTGAACTTTTTTCAAACACAATATACCTTATCCTGGAGAAGGAAGGGCAGCTCAGGTGTCTCATATGTGATGTGGGATCCTCGCTGTAAGGTTGCCAACCATTTCTCTATTATTATTACTATTAGTAGTAGTAATAATTTCAGGATTCAATGGACAACACAGCTGTGTAGATCACCTCCATTCCTGAAGGCCAGCTTACCTTTGCTATGACGCTAGTAGCTCTTCAATGAGGCCATGAATTATCATCAACATCATAATCAGTATTTTAGAAGGTTTGAAGATGCATATTCCTATCAAGAAAAGCTTTCTGCCACCTTTTTTTATCACCTCATTGTGCCCAAAAGGGCACATCTCATTGGTTCAAGAAGGCAACAGTTGTATTGGGGTGGATGTCCCCAATACATGGGGTGGATGTGATGAGAGACTGTGGAGATGATCCTAGCATTTGAAGGAATGGGAATTTGCTGCCTTTAGATTCACATGGGGACCTTCATGAAGGAGTAGGACAAACATCCAGATTGGCCCTTGCACCCCTACTTTACACCTTCTGGATTGTTTCTCCCCTCTCCACAAAGCTGCCAAAAGGATTAGCACTCAGCAGCAAAATCGTGCTGCATTCAGTGGACTAGTGACTGTCAGGTGCTTGCTATTCTCTGTGCACTTGCATTAGATGCAATTTTTCAAACATTTGCATTTTCACTTTCTGGGTGAGTATTAGTATTTAATGCGCTCTGTTGACCAAACTTCATCCCAGACATGTTTCATAGAAAAGATTTTCATTCTCAGACTCAGATTCACAACTGAACAAGTAATCCGTGGCTGACTGTGAAGTCTATTTGTTGATCCAGAGCATCCTCTTTAAATGTTGCTGATGTATTGGTCATCCTGTTTATTGATTGTAGTCAATAATATACTCCTAGTGAATTTCTAAATATAGGGCCACAGAAGACTGCTCAGCTCTAATTCTCTTCTTATACAGCCTTGCTCCAAGCTCATACTAATAATATTCTGAATATCTTCTCTAGAATAAGTCAAATAAGCCTGATTTGAGAATCAGAAACAGCTCATTATGCATTTATTATTTGCTTGTTATAGTAGCCTTGCTGAGCTATCAATCCAGTCAGTTATGCAAGCGATTCTGCCCATTAGGTGCTTTTGCTCTCTTAACATGATGAACTTTGTTTTCTCATTAATAAGTGTGTTAAAAACAAAATGTTCAATATATATGGAAAGGTTATTAAGACTTGTATAATGAAACACGTGTTAGGACATAACTCAGGCACAAGCTAAAAACCACTTGCCTATTAAAAGGAAATTGTGCTTCAGTCCATTCAGTCAAGGCAGTGTACATGGGAGAGGGAAGAGAAAATGGGAGCAGGACAAAGAAACAAGTGGAAGGGGATGCTTAAGGTACAGCTGCATAGATTCGCATTGTTTGTTGGCTTTAAGCAAGCAGTGTGAAGAATATTTTTTAAGTATAGGGGTCAAAAAACAAAACCAACCCCCAAAACCTCCCCCCACCACCCACCAAAACCCATGACTCTAAGTATACTAGTAGTTTTTTTCTTACATAGAGTATTTTGGTATTTGGGAGCAATAGTCCCAGGGTATTTCCAGACGCAGTGCTGTAGCACTATCCCAGCTCTGGGTGCAATGCTCTCACAGTCTTGTTCTCCCCTCCCAAGCTTTGCCAAGGTGGAGATAAACCACTGCGCATAAGGCATTTCCACTCACATGCTAATTTTCTTCTCAGCTACCTGCAGAAGCTGGGAATCAAGGCAATGCTCTCAGTCCTGTGTGCCCAGATGGCTCCTCTGAAAGTCTGTCTGGACTGAGCCAGGGCCAAAACTCTGCTGATGGCTAATGCAAAACCAGGTAGCAAGCACCCTTATGCTTCAGAGAATGGGCTGTTTTCAAGATGTGGCAGGCTGATTCCTTTTTGGCACGAAGCAAAACTGACGGTGATGCAGCAATTTTTGCTGAATTGCACTATAATGTGCGCAGCAGGTTTTTTGTCCCATACACCTCGATTTCTTGTTAGGGGATACTGTTTGTTGCTTAGCTACTGGATGCTGCCACAGCTGAAAAGTGCTGCTTGCAGTGTTGACATGAAGGAATTGTTTCTTCATGGGGAGGAGAGAGGAAAGGAATTATCTCCTGCAGACACTGCTGGCACAAAGCAGGCAATGGTGTGGTGGGAAGGATGGGGTAACATCAAGGGATAATACTGCTACTTCACTGGTCTAGATTTGGTTAAAAAATAATAGTAAAGAATCTTGAGCCCTGTGAATGTCACCAGTCCATAACAAAAAACCAAACCAAACCAATAAACAAGAGCACAAAACCACTGCCAGAAGCTGAATATACTTCTCCTGAAATGGACACTGTTTGAGCAAGAAGAGCCTCTGTCCCTCCCTTGTCATAACAGTCCATTACCATTAATGGTGCTGCACCAGCTTTGTACCTGTAAGCCAATTTGCTTCTGTACAATTTGCACTTCTTTTTATTAATGAAGTAATTGGGTTTTGGAATTATTTTTATTGCTAATTACATTAGTTTTATGCGCTTCTAGCTTGCTTCAATAAGCATTTAAGAAGAGAGATTTTAATAGAACATTAAGTAATATGGAGAATTAAACAAACAGCTTAGAATAATGGAAGAGGTTTTAGCTTCAGTTTTGAACTGAATTACATTGGTTGCTGGATGAAATCTCCTTTTTGTGCAAACGAAAGGAGGTCTGTTATCACACATACAATACTGTCCCCTGCCAGGAATGCTGACCCTGCAGAATCACAGGCAGTCCGATCATAGGCAGTGCTTGGACTACCCAACATACAGTACGAAGAGAGCCTGTGGGAAGCAATGACAGGCAGCCAGAGGCAGGGCTGATTTATGTGCTTGCTTTTGTGGCTAGGAAGTGAGTATGCTCTTGAAAATCTCTGCTAAAACATGAGCTTCAGTCCCTGTCTGCTTCTGCTCTTGCCTGAAGACCAGGCTGCTTGTTCCTGCATTTCACAGCATAGGCAGAGTGGGAAACTAAAGAGAATGAACTTCTTCAGGCTCTCATTGTTTCTTGAAAACAAAACCAGAAATGCTGTTCCAGTTACTGTTTCGCAAATGCTCTGTATGTGGCAAACACACATGCTCATTATCTCCCAAACAGTAGCTTTTTTTCCCACGCTCACACAATTTTTTAATCTAACTGGTACAAGGATGTGCGAAAATTAATTTGCATAAAATGTATGGTGTACAAAATTCACTGCTTTCAAACAGTACCAAAATCTTGGGCTTTATTTCTGTATTTACTTGGCTATATATTGGCTGAATTGCCTAATGAAAAACATCCAATGTATTTTTAATTGTTAATATGCATCTGCCTAGACAGAAAAGCACTGTTACAGTCCTGCAGCTCTTTCTGCACCAGCAGTTTTGCCTCCCTAAGCTGGTTTGAAAGAGGCTGAGGTCTATACCCCACAGAAACCTACCATGGAAATGGCCACACACACACCTCCACCTTTGGATGTGGAGCTGCAGTCTGTATACTGTAATTTGGAAGTCTCCAGGTCTGTGGATGTTTCATTTTTCCCTCCATCTACCCCCTTCACCCTGAGCTTCAAGTCTGCATTTACTGTCTGGTGCCAGAATTGACAAGAGAGAAGTTTTCCTCTGGCTCTTGTGGGCGTAAGTCCACACTTCATTTAACCCCTGCCTAACCTTATTTCCCCAAGGGAGGAGACCAATCTTCCCGAACATAGGCAGGATGAACCAAGTACAAGGCCTATGTATATACACAGAGGCGCGGTTATTTGGTTTCTGGGCCCCTTGGTATGTGGACGGCCAAATGCATGAAAACCTTTTGACCGATCTCAGCACATGGGGGGATTTACTGCTAGGTAACTCTTCTGCCTCCATAATTATAAGGCATTTTGCACACAAGGCAGCACTAAACAGAGCCCAACCAATGTCAATGAACTGGCTCCCACTGCCTTCGGTGTGACTGGGACAGTCTTCCAGTGACCCTGAAGGAAAGATGATTGACTGAAATACTATATACCATTGACTGACTGATAACTGCAGGGGAGAGTCAATGGCAGGTTTTATTAATGCTTAATTAAGACAGATAGAAGAAGACTTCCCTTGGCTAATTTGCTCCCCTGAACTTGCGCTCTCTCTATTTCAAAGTGAGCAAGACTTAGAAAAGCAAAGCTAGTGTGTCGAGCATTGCAACTAGTTCCATTTGCCTGGAGAAGTTAGCATAATCCTACCTGGGCCTGGAGACTGGCTCTCCAAGGGATTCTGTCCTTACAAGAAGATAAGGCAGTTGGTGCACTGCCAGAGCACATTTATTATGAAGTTGAGAACAGCAGCTCTGCCTGGCTGGCTGCCCAAACCACTCCAGAGCAGGCAGGTCCGACTGGCAGGCTTCGTCTGAATAGCAGCAAAACCTGAGCTGCCATTCACATCTGCTTTGCCCTCTTGTTCCCAGCAAGGTGTGGGGAAAACAACTGCTTTCTGAGCCTATGCAATGATGCAAAGCAAGACAGAGCATCTTTAAATGGTCAGGGGAAGAAAAAGGCCTCCTGTCACCTGCAAAAATGTGGATCCTTCTTGCCACCACCCACACCATTCCCTGTGCAGCTGAAACTTTTGTGATGGGACATTTACTTGCTACTACAGATTGCCTCAGCCACTATGTCCGCTATTATCTCTGAGAACTGAAGAGATTTAAAAAAATAAAAAAGGATAAAAAAGAGCAATAGCCTTGTATCTTTTGGGCTTGCTGACAGGCCAATGTTTGCTGAGTGACTTTGGGGACTGACCATCAAAACTGAGATTTTCTTCTTGTGCTTGGGCTGCCTAGGAGCTGCCTGGCACCAGTTTTGGCTTAAAGCAGAGCATAGAATCATAGAATCATTTAGGTTGGAAAAGACCTTTAATATCATGAGTCCAGCTGTCAACCTAACACTGCCAAGTCCACCACTACGCCATGTCCCTAAATACCTCCGGGATGGTGACTCAACCACTTCCCTGGGCAGCCTGTTCCAGAGCTTGACAACCCTTCCAGTGAAGAATTTTTTCCTCGTATCCAATCTAAACCTCCCCTGGTGCAACTTGAGGCCATTTCGCCTTGTCCTGTCACTTGTTATTTGGGAGAAGAGACCGACTCCCACCTCACTACAACCCCCTTTCAGGTAGTTGTAGAGAGCGATAAGGTCTCCCCTCAGTCTGCTTTTCTCCAGACTAAACAGCCCCAGTTCCCTCAGCCGCCCCTCATAAGTCTTGTCTGGCAGAGTCCAAAACCTGGCAGAAACTTCTAGGCAAAGCTATAATGAATTTTATAGAACCAACAGTGCAAATTTCTATATATCATGTATGCACTCAATTTAAAAGAGAAAAGATAAACCATTTCAGGGGAAAATCAATCAGTGGCACAGAGCCTGTGCATACCCAAGCCACAGGCAGCATTGGTTATGCCAACAAGCCCACCCCAGAACAAAGGCAGTCACATACAGGGAGGCAAGCCCTTCTTCCAGGAACATCAGGCAGTGCAGGATATCAAGTCCTACAAAAACATTGCGTTCCCCCAAATCAGTTCCATGTGTAGGGAACGAAGCAGAGGGAAGATTATTTGCCACAGCTTCTTTCCAAGGATTATGTAAAAGAGAAGCAGCAATAAAGATGTCTAAGAGGGAACATTTGTTCCCATGCTGCAAAAAACAGTAACAACATCCAAACTCGGAAGGCCAGGTGTGGCCACACCATCTGATGAATCAGACACAAAAGTATAGAAGGACCCACTAGCCACATTAAGGAATACACTTCACCTTCCTTGAGAGCAATTGTAAAGATTTTTTTTTTCTTAAAAGGAAAACATGCAAATGAAAACCAAACTGAAAAATATCAGAGAAATTACTGCTGAATCTGAAGATACCACTGTGCATCTTCCCATGTAAGCAAAGCACCACGCAGTTGTGTCAGGGCAAAGTGAGCTGTTATGTGGGTGATTATAAATGGTCAGTGTACCAGCATCAATGCAAACTCTGTTCTGATTACTACCTGCTCACTACTGTGTGTGTCGAGAGGTTCAACCAAGGTCCAGACATCAGATTAATTCCATTATTTGGTGAAGTTTCCTATGTGCTGTTGCTGACATGGTTGTTTCAAGTGTGACTGGCAAGAAGTAGACTGCTGGGGAAGGGTGAGCAACAAAGCAAAAGGCTTAGTAGTCCACATGGGTCAAGAGGTATTTCAGGGCACACAAATCTGGCCAGCCAGGATCTCCAGGGAGAAGCCAAACTACTTCTGTCCTAGGAGAAATCCTTTCTGGGGAGAAAGCAGCTTCTTCTCTTTCTTTGGCCCTGTTTTGAACCTTGGTCCAATACTCCTATGCAAAGCAAAGTAAGTACCTACCAGTTGCCCTCATGGAAGGCACAACCCACCCTACCCCTGCTCTGATGCAACCAGCAGAGATGAGCTGAAACAGAATCCAACCAAACCTACCATAACTGCTGTATGAATGTCATCAAAGAAAGAATGGAGGATATTGACTGGCCTAAGGCAGGACGTAATCCTACTTGTACCTGCTCCTGTGATCCCAGGACAGATGATCTCGAGGATAATGTCCACCAGCTCATCAGCTGAGATACTTCTGATGGCATATTGCCAAGGGACAATCTTCTCAATATTCTTTCACTAAGAATATGTCGTGCTTTCATCTTAAAACTAAAGAGCATTTTTTCAACAGAATTTTGTTTTCAAAATTTTCATTTGCACCCCTAACGCAATCAAGTATTATTAACCCAGGTTCCAAAGCCTTTATTCCTGTCAGTTGAGCAGTTTTTCATGTATTTGATCACATCAGTTATGCTTCATTAGTGAGTCTCTAAACATCCACTGAAAAACCAGTAGAGAAAATGCATTTGATTCTGTCACCATTACTGTGTTATGGGTAAAAAGCTTTCTCTAACATGACTCTCATGTAATTTGAAGCCAGTGGTTTTATTTTCATTCTGAATCATCAACCTCATGAGACATTTTTCTGTTAGTTTGCACTTAAAGATTATACTAATCTAGAGGTAAAGTGAAACATTTCTCCTCTCTGAACAAAGGTACATTTTACTCACGCACACACGCACAAGGGGTTGAAGTAAGTGTTCAGTCATGGAGAGTTGGGACCTCCCACCACCAAGAGCAGGGCAGAAAGCACCGGTCCACATGCCTCTTCTAGGCTCAAGAGGGCATGGCTGAAACAATGGATTCGGATATATATGAAATTCACAATTCAACAGACATTCATCTGGAGACCGAACTAAGTCTCCTGTGTGGAGTAAAACTGTGTAAATTGTCTTGAGGTTTCCCGAATGAAGCAAATAACCTGAAATAAAAAGTTGAAAATCAGCTGCAAATGAAGGCAAGAATGGGGGGGGGGGAAAGACGGGGGGATTAGCCAAACAAAAGTAGAAAAGGTTGTTTAAATGAAATTGCTTGTTTGACCCAAAAGTAAGTGGCTTCATTGTAGTTTTTTAAAATAAATTCGATCTAGGCCCCTCTCTAAAGGAAATACTGCTACAAAATGAAAAGTTTCAAATGTTCTGCCTTAAAAATGTCCAAATGGGCTTTTTCAATTTTTCCAAGATTTTTTTTCCTCCCTTTAAAATGGCTTAAAGACTTTGATGTAAATTTCTGACTGGTATCAGTCCACTCCAAAAGGCTTTTTGTGTAAAAAAGTTACAACAGTTATTCCAGTTTGATCTTTTTCCCCTGCTCTGCTCCAAAGTGTCCTAATGACACCACTACCATCCCGCAGCAGAAGTTTTCCCACTACATATAACAGCAGGAATTGTATCATATCCATTTCCCACACTCACTCTCTGCCTTACACATCCGGGCAGGGTCTGTACAGTACCTAACAGCAGGACACCTTATTCTTCTTTTCCCTTAGGCATTCTAATACTTAGCAAGATTAACATTTTTTAGTGTGATTAGCATGCTAAAAAAAGGAGGCCAGTTGTTATTGTAGCATTCTTAAGGGTACAAATAAATCCATCCATTGAGTAGATCCAAACACAGCCTCTGGAAAACAAACCCTTTTCAGATAGTCTTCTTTCTTTTTCTCTACCTGTTTACTGAGATTCTTAAATACAACAAAACATGAATACCAAGCCTTTTGCTTCCCTTCAACACTTTCAGTTATTGTTCTCCTACAGTTGCCTAACAGCTTCTAGTTATGCACAAAAACCCACAACATGGCTGTTAATTATGGATATTGTATTGCCAGGATAAAATAAGAATTGTGGAAAAAAAAAAAGTTAAAGACCAGTCCTACTTGCTTCAGTCACCTTGATGCTCTGCAAGCATGATGGTTTATATCCAAGAGCACTGGATTTTGTCAACACTCTTGAAAGGAATCAGACAGAAAATATTCTGCAAGCTGCAAGTTCACATAATGGCATTCACCCTTAGAGTTTGAAGTAGTGTTCAGAAATGAAAGGAGAATAGAGTTGTAGCAGCCCAGCTAAGCTGTGTCACGCACAAGCCAAGCCCTTCAGCCAGGCAGATGCAGTCCAGTACTTAAGTGCATAATTTTACAGACACAGTCACTATATGACAGTTTTGAGGGATGCTCTAAGCCCAGATATCGACTTTGGAGACAACAGACTTAGAAACAGCTTCTAAGGCTGACCTTGAAGCAAGAACCCACACATGGGAGCACACAGCAGTCAGCTCAGCACCCCACTATCACACATGCCCGCAGTTTGGATGCTGTGGACATGCTCAGGGGGTATTTCTGCAGCTCATAGGACAAGAGATGGACAGGTCTGGCACTCGGTGCTCTGAGGATCATTCATGAAGAGCAGAGGAGAGACAGCCAGTGCCAGCCACTTTGGACAGTGCTTAGGACTCAGCCCTTAGACCAATAAGCCAACACTTTGCCCCACCTCCATGCCACACTCTCCGCTGAGCTATTTGCAAAAAGCCACTTGCTCAAGACTGCGTGAAACCCAGCAGCATAGCACACATCTGCTCTCCAGTTTCTCCTGATCCAATTCTCCAGCCAGGAGGCACTACTCCCATTTTTCTTCCCTGCTGTTAGCAATTCATGTTTTATAAGAACAACAGTTCACCCCTAAGTCAGAAGAATAATGTTTCCTTGAATCACTGTAATTAAAATGTAAACATCTGTATGTTGCAGCTCCACCGTGTATCTCGCACAAGTAGCCCTCACTGGTATTACATGGCAAATTCCACATAAACTTGCCAGGATTTTTGCAAAACACTGTCAGTCGTGCTTGAATTGGCCAAATATTTCTTGATACATTTCTATCTCTGGATAATACTACTGTGCACATGACAGCCACAACCAGGTTAATTATTATTTCTGTGATGGTGTGAAGTTTATTGCTTACTGGGGTGGAATGAAACAGCAGTTGCTTGGTTCAGATTCTGTATATAGCATATTTAAATCTGAGTTTTATATGTTCTGCACCATTATGTCCTCCTAGGGGTGGCAACATCTGGAATCCAATGAAATACTGAATCAGCATTACATTGCCTAGGACTCCCAGCTGGCTGATGGTATCAGCACTCCTCAGAGGGTCTTTAAAATGAGAAGTTTTGCAGCAGCAAATAGTCTCAAGTAGCAACTCACCTCCAAAACCACAGTCTGGGGTGCCCAATTCTTCAGCTCACCTCAATGTCTTTAAACACTTCTGCGATTATTATTTTTTTTTTAACTGGAGTTCAAACTGAACATTTTGTTTTGGATGCAGGGGAGCTAAACTAAAGTAGAGGTAAATTTAAAAATAAAAGTATATTTCACTTTAATGGCAATGGAAAACTTCATTTTGAAAGTGTTAAAATGAAATGCTATTTTGGTTTTGTTATTTCCCCAAGCGAAGCAATACGCAGAAATCCACCCAAAAGCTTAGGTGTTTCCATTGCCCCTGAAATTATGGTTGTGAGCTGAGACAAGAAAAAAAAAAATCCAGGTATTCCTTGGCAGTAATATAGCAAGGGACACCAGGTAGAGCAGTACATGCCCAGGAATCACTCAGGTGCACTTTTTCAGAGTGGGACAAATGGTGACCATTAGATTTCACCTTTCTGGTCTTCTTTCAGGTCACCAGCCAGGCACTGGCAGTCAGAGAGGGCAGCAGATTTCCAAGGTCAAGCTCCAGGTCTACATCTGCAGTAGCCAGAGACGTCTGAACCTGTGATTCCCGTGTTCAGCTGATTGCACGGCTGCTCACTTCTGGGAGGTGATTTGCTTCTGGCTGGCGATATTACATGTAGTTATGAGATTAGTGTATCTGAATATGAGTGTTCGTGGTTCCAGATGTTAGTGGTTTGAGATTATTTTCTACAATATTTTTGGCTTGGAGTCCTATACTCTGTCGTCATTTGGGTTATGACTTTTGTTAGCACACAGTCGTTACTCAGCTCTGATAAAACTGTGTAAGAAAAAGATCATCTCAGTAAAGCTGATAAGAAATTAGACCTTCCCATGTTCCAAGACAGTTGACATCTAGGGCTGACAGTGGAATAAAAAATTATTTGCCTTAACCAAACTCTCTTTATAGGGACAAACATAATTCATGAAGAAGAATATGTAGCAGATTGCTCTGAGTAATCATAAAACTAGATGGCTGGCAAACAATTATCTGAACAGCTTATCCTCACAGTGTTTCCATTACTGTCATTGGTTAGGCAAGAAATATCATGAGACAACACATTCTCTGGGAAAACCTGAAGGTCCTAACCCATATGTCAGTAGAAATCATATAGATGTAGGGCTGGCTGCCTTTTTGTATAATGCTGATGAATTTTCAAAGTTGCTGGTTTGGTTGCTGTTTGACTTTTGGAAATAAATCAGGAAAAAAAAAAAGGAGGGTAACTCTCCAATAATGAGGCAATCACAGCAAAAGCTGAGATACTGTTATTTAAGGTGTTAAATTTTGGCAAAATTCACATGAATTGTAAAAGTTGAAGAAAACCATACAGTATATTTTTTTCCCTGAAATTAATTGTCACTTCTTAGTGCTATTGCTGTGTGGCAGAAGGAGAAGCAGCACAGGAACGCAGAGTTGCACCCACACCGTTATTGTTCACTTTTTGTGTTCTCGCATGTGTAAGGCAGAATATAACCCAACATATTCAAACCTCAGAGAAGAGGTTCACAACACATCCCTCCTTTTTCTTTGCATATTGCGTTTTGAAAACAAAATGATGGATTATAAATTCAGGCCAGGGTTACTGAGCTATTCCATGGTGCCTAGCAAGGGTGCGTGAACTCATTTTACACCTTCTCCAACAACATGTTCTCTGTTGTCACTAACAACATGAGCACTGGACTGAAGTTCACCTTCACAGTGGTCAAACTATGATGCATCTCTTCTGTACTGCTTAGGTGACAGTGTGGCCCAATGCCTTTAGGTGCAGTTTATCCTTGTGCTGCTTGTGAGTCTGAGTTTCATATCAAGCATTCACACCTCATGTTTTATCAATTAAAGTAGGTTGAAAAGTTTAGAAAAAAAAGTATTCTTTTTAAAGGCTTTTTGAATTTGTGAAAAACACTGTTTAACTGCTTGCCTGTTTCTCCCCCCAAATTTGTATTCCTCTGCACCTACGCTTACCTGGAAAAAGGTGGTTGAGACAGGTGGGGCAAAAAGAAAAGAAAAAAAAACCAAGAGTAAAATGGCTCAAAGTCTACCCTTCCAGTGATTTTCAAGTGGATATTTTTCACAAGGTTGAAAAGAAGAAACATAAAGTTATTTTAATATCTTCTGGAACAAATCAATTTCCAAAAGTTTGGCTGGCAAAACCCAGCAAGCCAGTTTGCACCTAAAATCATTCACTCGCTTGCTTTCATTTCACTTTGAGAACTGCAGTAGAAATTCAAGGTTGCCTGATGTACGAGTCTTTTTTTTGGCATTGCTTGTTGTTACAGAATATAAAGTGTAGAAGACCCAGGCTTCCTTTTTTCCCTTAATAACTGTATTATGTTGTCATTCAGCTTCACAGCAGGGATGCAAAATTCCTTTGAATTACTGACATGTCAGTAACTCACTTACCAAATGCTTTCTGAAAGAAAAATACCCCCCAAAACCCATCAAAGTGTACATTTCCTTTGATATGGACAACATTTCCAGACCCTTATTTCAGTGACAGATTAAGTCATTTGTGCAACGAACTCTGACATGAGTATTAATACCTTGGTCCTTGTTTTCTATATGCTTGTTTGCTCACTTTGCCATCAATATTAATGACAGTATCCAAATATCTTGATGCATTAGAGACCATCTTAGCCACATAAGACTGCTGCTTCTGACTGACCTCCCTCCAACTTGTTCCTTTCAAAACATCTTTCCATGTACTATCAGATAAGCCTGGCCAGGTTTTACTCTGACTGTGAAGCACCTTGGATTGGGGACAGCTGGAAGATGGGGAGTCACAGGGCAAAGCACACTCAGAGTGTATTCACCCATCACGAGACTGAAACCATGTCTGTAAATCACAGTCACTTTTAATTAGCTCTTGAAAAATGAAGTCCTGGGCATTCAGTCTCCTGGAGGGAGCTATGCCTCCCACAGCAAAATAGGAATGTGCCATCTTTCCCTCTGCCAAGGCACAAGGAAACAAGATGACTCTCCTGAATGTACTACACAGTGTGAAAAAAACTGTACATCTTTTCACATACAGCAGCCACACTGAGATTCACACAGACTGGAAGAATGGCTCCACTCTTTCTTCTCTCATTTATCCTCTCATTTATTCTCCAGAGAGTTGGTGTTAAAAATATTTTGCTTTTGATGTATCTGCATAGATTATAAGCAGACAAGCTGCTGACCCCAAGGGTATACACGCAGAGTTTGCCTGTTAACCACTCACCCTGTGTTTGTTGCAGATCCACGAAGATGTGCAGCTCCAGAGCTGAACTTGGGGTGAGCACTTCAAACAAATCCCAGATCTCCAAGCTGAACTCGGTCAAACTGCTTGGTTTCACCTTCCATATCAAAAGCATACGTAATTGTAGAGACAAAGGTATACAGGAGCCCTGATGTACTTGGAAGGCTGGTGAATGCTAGCCTATAGCTGGAGGCGATTCTCCTTTGCTTAGATCCGCTTGGGAATTATACGTTTGATTTTTTTAAATGAGCATTCTTAGTCTGTTGCTGTCTGGCAGAAGGAGAAGCAGCACAGGAATGCAGAGTTGCACCGACACTGTTATTGTTTGGTTTTGTGTTCTTGCATGTATAAGGCAGAATATAGAGGTGACTGCACGGAGTTACTTTTGCAAACAGATTAATGTATCAGCATCTCCTGAAGAACCACTTTTATTGCTTTTCTGCCATGCAGTACTACAGTTTGGAAAACGAAAGATGTACTATTCAAAAAACTAAAATTGCCTAGGCCACGCACCATGTAACAACATTCCCGTACTAAAATTAGCAGCTAAAGAATTCTTTTAAAGGGAAACAAAAACACTTAGAAATGTTTTCCCATGAAACCTGCTGTGCAGCCACAGATCTGAGCTTCGAATTTGTGACAGATCTCAAACCACTTTGAGGCCCAAACTATAATCTGAAAATTCTACTGCAAATCTGTGTTGAAAGACATCATACAGCCCTTGTGTCCTTTAACTACAAGGTAGTCTTCCCCCCTACAAAAGGCACCTGAACTGAGGAGAAGCAGTCACAGGCCTCACTGGACCTACAGGGATGGGGATAACCTTGGTGTGGTCCTTGAGAGGGTTTTTCTGGGGCAAGTTGCTACACCTCTCCACTTTTCCTGGTGGTAAAACAAGGTGAGCAAATCCACGATCCTTCTGTAAAGCACTGCATTCAATCTATAACTTCAAAATTAAGGGCAAAAGAAACTAACTTCACTGGAATTTCTGTATACTTCAAGTTATGAAATAAATATTTTGCTAAGCTGAGGCTGAAGTAATTTTCCTTACCTCAAACATATATTTTATTTTTGAAAGAAATAGTTAGTAAAACATTCTGGCTGCAGGGGAAGAGAAAGATATGCAACTCCACAGCTGCTTTACTGATGCTCTGGTACCGCTGCAGCACTTGGCAGACTCTGGTAGGGCAAGCACTCTTTTACTGGGTTTGGTCCAGTCTCCTGTTAGCAATAGGAATACATCTCAGAAGTGAAATGACACAACAGGCTCAGTGTAATTTAGGGTTCCTTGGGAGAATATTTGTTTACTGTGTAAGGATAGTCAATACAACATTTTAATTACAGTTGTCACATCACTAAATGTGGGGTGTCAGAACATTCCTCACAATACAAGCACCCTTAATTCATTAGTGTGACTTGGAGAGAAGTACCTAAGCCTCTCATTGGGAAAGACACACAAGTCCCTGAACACAGCACCCGGCCCAGAGTCAAGCTGAGTCCTGTTCCAATGCAGCCTAAAGAACACATACCTCCAGGCACCGGACTGCAACATATGGCAAACAGAGCTGCGGCAGCAGCAAGGTGTTTGGGAGAAGACACACAACAAATTTACAGCCAGAAACAACAATGAAGCTGTGCAGGTGCCAGTCAATGCAAATTCTGCACGCTTCAGCTGTTAAACAACCAGAGCCATACTATCCCTCGGTGCAGAGCACAGCCAGGACCCAACTTGCAGCACTACCCAACTCACCAGCAAATCCACTGATAAAAGCAGAGGAACAGCCTTTGCTGACTGTCCCACATGCATTAATGGAGGGGGTGGTATTACATTAGGTTTTCTAATAAACATACGAAATCAGATTTTCTCATCTAAAAGCTAGCGATCACACTGAACAAATTGTTGCAAAGCAGCAAAATAACAATTTTTACCTTTCATTTACTGGCTGAAGTACAGTCTGAAAAAGAGCAGAGCCCCCGAAAAAGACCTCTCAGCAAAATCTTGGCAGCTACTAGTTGCAGGCACACTGCAGCTCTGCACCAGGAGCACTGACCTCAGCCAGCTACAAGCCCATCAAGCCAGATGCCTGGATGGCTGTGACCAGAGCTCTTGCAGAGCTTTTCCCACCAGGTTTTCTAATTAAAATGAAAAGGAAAAGAATTCAGCAAAAGCACAACATCACAGACGGAACAGTTATCACATATAAGAGGTGCTAAGCACACACTTGCACCACTGGCTCCACACCCCTCTGAGCTTGCCATGCTGCTGAACGCCTGTTTCAGCTTGTGATAGAACCTCCTCAGGTGATTTAGCTATTAGATTAATATCTGTGCCTCAGTTTCCCCACCTGTGAAAAAGAGGTACCATTTCTTCTGTAAGGGCTGTGAAGAACCAAGTGGGAAAGGAGAAAAGGTGCTCAGCTGTAATAACACAGTCAACCCAGAAATGCTCAGGCAAAATCCCTGCTGTGCCTGTCCTGCAAGCCGGACCTGGCTGGGCTCATCCCCAGATCATGGGAGCCTAACAAAGCCAGGCAGCTGCTGCTGCTTCTGAGGCTTTGCATTGGCAGCTGCAATGAGATGTTCAGCCCTCATGGCATTGCCTGAAGTTCATGAGCAAACAGAAATGTAATAGATACTCTCTAGGATTTATGCTGCTAATCACTCCCACTTCTTTATAGAAGCTCTCTTAGCACACCAAAACACTAATTAAACTTTGTGACCCCCTCTGAAATGCCTGCAGTCCTGCCTGGCTAGTAGGGACAGCCGAGCATCACTCAGATTAGTGGTCCCATTCCCACCATGCTCTTCGCAAAGAGGCCTGAGCTGCTTGTGAATTGGCTGCTGAACCACCCCACTGGGCATGGCAGCTGTTTAAAGGCCAAGGGTTTGCTGTAAAATGCTGCCCGGTGGGTCTGCCATAGCTGTGCCACCTCCTGTACCTATAGCAGAGGGCTGCATGTGGCTCTCCCTGTATTTATAAAATTCCTGTGTTCTCTGTAGCCCCTTCAGAAGCCAACATGGCTTCACTAAGGACAAATAGTGCCTGACAAACTTGGTGGCCTTTTACGATGGGGTTACAACATTGGTGGATAAGGGAAGAGCAACGGGCATCACCTACCTGGGCTTGTACAAAGCATTTGACATCATCCCTCATGACATCCTTGCCTCTAAATTGGAGAGACATGGATTTTATGGATGGACCACTCAGTGGATAAGGAATTGACTGGATGGTCGCCCTCAAAGAGTTGCAGTCAACAGCTTGATGTCCTAGTGGAGAGCAGTGATGAGTGGTGTTCCTCAGGGGTTGGTACTGGGACTGGTGCTGTTTAACATCTTTGTCAGCATCATGGACAGTGGGATTGAGTGCACCCTCAGCAAGTTTGCTGACAACACCAAGTTGTGTGGCCGGGTTGACATGCTGGTGGGAAGGGATGCCATCCAGAGGGACCTTGACAGGCTTGAGCGGTGGGCCCATGCGAACCTCATGAAGTTCAACAAGACCAAGTGCAAAGTCCTGCACATGGGTCGAGGCAATCTCAAACACAAATACAGGCTGGGCAAGGAGTGAATTGAGAGCAGCCCTGAGGAAAAGAACTTTGGGGTGTTGGTTGACAAGAAGCTCAACATGACCTGGCAATGTGCGTTTGCAGCCCATATCCTGGGCGGCATCAAAAGAAGCGTGACCAGCAGGTTGAGGGAGGTGATTCTGCCCCTCTACTCCACTCTTGTGAGACCCCATCTGGAGTACTGCATTCAGCTCTGGGGCTGCCAACATAAGAAGGACATTGTGATGGGTTGACCCTGGCTGGACGCCAGGTGCCCACCAAAGCTGCTCTATCACTCCCCCTCCTCAGTTGGAC
>JANZLQ010000086.1:15458221-15484900 GCA_026212715.1 Elanus axillaris | reverse complement strand
ACCAATGCAGAACACAGCACTATGAGGGCTGCTATGGGGAGAATTAATTCCATCTCAGCCAGACCCAATACAGACATAGACCTGTTGGAGCGAGTCCAGAGGAGGGCCACAAAGGTGATCAGAGGGCTGGAGCACCTGTCCTATGAAGACAGGCTGAGAGAATTAGAGCTGTTCAGCCTGGAGAAGAGAAGGCTCCAGCGAGACCTTATAGCAGCCTTCTGGTACCCAACAGGGGCCTACAAGAAAGCCAGAGAAGGACTTTTTACAGGGGCATGTAGTGATAGGACAAAGAGCGATGGCTTTAAACTGAAAGAGGGTAGATTTAGATTAGATGTAAGGAAGCAGTTCTTCACTGTGGGGTGGTGAGGCACTGGAACAGGTTGCCCAGAGAGGTTGTGGATGGCCTATCACTGGAAGTGTTCACGAACAGTTGGATGGGGCTTTGAACAACGTGGTCTAGTGGAAGGTATCCCTGTCCATGGCAGGGGGGTTGGAGCTAGGTGATCTTTAAGGTCACTTCCAACCCAAACCATTCTATGGCTATATGGAGTGAACATTTCTTCTGAAGGGCACTCAGGTGAGATGCTTCAGGGCAAATATGAAAACATCAAGGAGGGCTGGTAGAAGAAAAGCAAACTGCTGATGTAGAGAGATCTTAGGTGATGTAGGGATTTAAACAGAAAGAAATTCAGCCTGCCCTTGATACATGCACACTTCAAGGGACAGAATGTATTAGCAATCATATGTCAGCCGTGACTCTAAACCAGGCTCATGCTGACATCTCTGTGATGGCAGTGGACCTGCCCTGATCAGGCCACCCAACATCCCTCCATCCCTCCATCCATCCCTCTCTCTGTGCCTGCCCTCAACCTCTGAAGCCCATCCAGATGTGTTTTAACACAGTGCTGCTGCAATCTGCTGAAATGCTGAATTACAGCTACTTAAAGCCTGCAGTCTGCTGAGCCAGGCCCCACAAACTCACATTTTTCTCTTAATACATGGAAGAAAGCAGCTAAGGCAATGCCTTCGCTAAACGGACTAGACATATTAATGCATTTGGTATGTAGTGAACAAGAAGTGGCTAAAATTGAAGGTCTGCCGGGTTTTTTTCATTACAAACTGTATATTGAGAGCTTTATTTCTCAGCTGCAAATAGCTGTAGGCTGGAACTTGGCAACATGATCTCTGACAGAAAGTGCATTTTTATTTTCTGAACTTTTTTTTGTGCCCATTTTTGTATTATGCATACATAAAGAAACAGTGGTCTGCTGCTGGAGATGCTTTTGCCATCCTTATGTAACGGAGAAGAACCAACAGCTTGTATTTAAAGGTGAACTGTCTTAGTAGTGCAGGCTTGTGGCTGACTCCTCGATGATTTTAACATAGCTTTGGGAGTGTAAAAATAGAGCTATCTGCTAGACCTGTACTGTCAAAGGAAAAGAGCAATGAATTCTTCCTCAGTGTGATACATACAGACAGTGGCTAGATATGACATTTTTTTCTCTGATTTTACAGCACTGTCTTTGTTAAACTGACAAGCTGTTATGTAGAAATAAACACACCCAGCACAGCCGCCTGTCTGTCCAGGGCACTGAGCTTCCCAGGAGAATTCTCAGCTGCACTGGTACCTGCAAAAATCTGACATGCAAAATTACACGTGGGAGATAAGTGTGTGTGTGTGGAAAAAAAAAAAAAGTTTATGGCAGAAAGCACGAAGGTAAATCACATTACTGACTTTGTTGTTACTCTTACCCTAGACTATTTCTGTCCTCTAGGGGGAAATCTCTCCCTCAAAACTGGATTTCAGCCTGACCGTGAATACCTCCTCACTTTTCTGTATCATATATAAACTCATTTTTTCCCCCTTTTACTGGCAGAGGGGATTCTTTGATGCTTTTTCTCTTATGGAGTCTGTTTTCCAGTTGCTATGGCCATGAACAGCCCGAGAAGTAGGATTCCCAGGAACCAGAGAAAAACGCAGTCAATCATAGCTTAGCACAGTATTTCAAAGGAATAAATCAATTGTTCTGACCAATAGATCACACAGGCTCTGACATAAAGTTCAGGTCTTGGACTTCAAGCCTAGCTGTAAATAGTTGGAATTTGGTAAAAGGAATTTTTCCTCCAGAATTACCTCTGTTGGTCCAGGCTGGTGAGAAATCTGCAGTCAATTTAAGAAGTTCATCACGCTCAAAACTAAAAACCAAACCAAAACATCACAGAAGATAGAGATTTTAGCAGATCTTTGCTTTTTCCTGACAATTTCTTTGACTTTATTCCAGGAGGTATGGTAGAACATTCTGCCCAAAGGTACATTTGCCAGGAACTTAAATGACCTTCACGAGCCCTGTCTGAGATCTGAAGGCTGTTCCCTGGCAGAAGATTCAGGGCTGGGGTGAATTTTCTCAGGGAAGTTCATTTTGATGTTAAACACCTGAATTAAACCTGGGGACTCCGGTGAGAGCTGTGACCAAAAGCTGCCAAAAGAAGTGACAAATTAGAGGGACCCAGGAGGTGCCTTGTTAACCCTCAAGGGGTGTTACAGCACAGCCTTGGGGGACATGGGAATCTGCAGTTGGGAATGGACACAAGGATATTTTACATCCAGTTCCTTGTTTCTGAATGTAGCAAACTTCAGAGGATGATGAAAGGCATTTTCTTAAGGCAGAGCAAACACATCCTTTTAACAGTTTAACTTAATTCCTGACTGTAAAAGCTTGGGGCAATCCAACAGCCCTTGCCATTTTGTATTTTTCCCTTAAATATGACAAAGCTGTACTGAAGATGTACGGAACTTTTGAGTCTGGTATTGCATTCACTGGAAATATTGATTTACCTCATTTGAACCAATGCACAAGCTCACATCAAATTCCTTGGTTAGAAAAACATGCACTCAACAATCAAATAGGAGAGACCCTACATTCTTGAAATGAAACACTCTGTCTTGCTGTTCTGAAACCATTTCACCTTGAAGTTCACCTAGCTTTAATTATCAAAGCTAAAAAGACTTTCATTGTCTCCTTCCCATATTGCATAAGCTTTGAGTTTAAACCAAAGCCAGCAAACTAAAACCAACCATTTGTACACTGTTGCACTGGATGTGCTACTCCTCTGTGACCTTCTCCATTTCTCTGTGTCTTATTACACTTTTGGTCTTAATGCTGTCCTGCAGTGATGAGTTCCACAGTTGAATTGCATACATGTTAAGAAAGGATTCTCTTCCATCACTCCCAACTAAGAGCCTGCCTTGAGCTTCAAAGCTGGTTTCCTCAGTGTATTTAAATAAACTGCAAGCCTGCAAAGGAATACATGCACTCATTTAACTTAAGGTGCATAATAAAGATGTAACAGCTCAAACTTACTTAGTTCTGTAGGTCTGTGCTTTAGATAGCTGGCAAAACTTCTGATTACTCTTTGTTCACATAAATTGAAATTTAAACCTCAGCTCAAAGAGAAAACAAAAAATCAGAGACTCGGTATGAAGCAGGGAGCACATTCACCTGACCCACAAAACCCCCCTTCCTGGCACACTGCACTGTGCTGAAAGGGTGAAATATTTTCCAGTGAACAGCAGCTCAGAGATAATTATTTTATAATGTCACCTGCTCTACTTGGATGCATTTTCTCCTTGTTTCCTTCTACTGTGTAAATGCCTCTGATTCACCGTGGTTTGGTTACTGGTTAGAGAGCAGTGGGCATCTTGCACAGCTATTTGTGCAAAGCTGAATTTGGATGTCAGCAGTTTGTTATTGTTACCTCCTGCTGCATGATAGGGACATTTTCTGCAGAGTGACATCTGAGTAATCTCTCACAGCATCTACCTGAGATTAAAAAATCTGATTAGAAAACCCTGAAAATCTCCTGTCTCTAAAGCCTGCCAGGCAAGCAAGCATAAGGAGACAACAATCAGCTTGGACTTTAGAGATAAACTAAATAATTACCTGATGGTTATTAGTAGCTTATTAACACAAATCTAGTTTTATCAATGCAGGTAGAATTCTGCATGAAAATGTTTGATAAACTGTGACAAAAGTTTCCCTCCCTGCCACGGTAGCCTGCAACACCCTTGAGAAATCATAGCAGTAAAAATCACAAAAACTCCTGGCACGTGAATGGGTAAAAGATAACTGTGGAAAACGTGAAAAGAAGGGCATTGGTCCTATACATGCACAGACATTTGCTTCCAGAAGCCCAAAGCTGAGCATGCACTCTAGGAAGCCAGAGCAACGCAATATTCTCAAGATCTTCTTTTGCATTAAAGGAAATACATATCCA
Source organism: Elanus axillaris (assembly GCA_026212715.1). Taxonomy (NCBI): domain Eukaryota; kingdom Metazoa; phylum Chordata; class Aves; order Accipitriformes; family Accipitridae; genus Elanus; species Elanus axillaris. The sequence goes on along the minus strand of JANZLQ010000086.1, from coordinate 15,480,625 downwards.
CACACACATATACATGTGCATATATATATGATTTTTTTTTTCCTAAGTTACAAGAATGATTTCCCAGCTTCAGTTATTTAAAGAGAAATTATCTCAGTGACTTGGGACAGAAGGGCTGCCTGATTTTTAATCAGCACAGCTTTTAGGTTTCCCATGAAAGCAGCAGCGCCAGAGCTGACCCTCAGCGCAGACTGACCCAGACCAGCCCCTTCCTCACTTCCCTACATCGCCGTGGCTGTCGGGCAGAAGAATGCAAAGCAGTTTTGTTTCTTTTTTTTTTTTTTTTTTAGTGTGAATAGGCAAAATATTTAAGCTTTGAAATAACGAATTACCCTCCCTTTGGGCTATCCCAAGGACAGTTTCAAGCAAAATGACAGAGGATTGCTGAGAACTACATATATTTTTAGGTAACAAGGAGGAAAGCATAGAGGGTTTGACGAGGGTGCCTGTGGCAGGCTGAGCAGGAGCCTGCCAGAAAGTGTCATGTCCCTGCCACCTTGTGACAAGGTGCTACAACTGCAAAACCCCAAAGCCTGCAAGCCTTGGAGCTCTCGCAGACAGCTGGCTCTCCTCCAGGATGCCCAGAGGGACACAAGGGCAGGTGTCCACTCCCAAGGGTTCATGCAGAGCCTAAGGCAGGGATGGAATCACTGCCATGCTGTTTGGGGACTAGACCCTTTCTGCAAGTGACAGTGGCTTGCCCTCTCTCTGTGATAGGGAGACCTCCAGTGCCCATCGCAAACCCCATTTTGCCAGCATCCAGGTGCTGTGTTAGGAGCTGGCAGGGGTCAAGGCTCTTTGGAATATCTCTGGGCTGCCTGGACAAGAGGCGCAATCCTCCCACTACAGTGAATGGGACCTCAGAGGTTCCCACACTGAGGGGAAACCTTAGTGGTGGTCCTTACCAGAGAGCCCAGATATCAGTTTTCAGTGGTTAGCTCTGCTTTTCCTCCTAGACAGAGCTCTACAGAGAGATTCAAACTTGGCTGTTTAAGAGAGGGGAAAAATAGGTTAGCCAAGTTTTTTATCCAAACTTATCTGATGTTTTCGCCTGCTTTGCCTCTTCCTGACTTCCTTGTCCTAAGAAAACAGCTGCCTTTGGCCTTCTAAAGGGAACTTTTATGTAATGCTTAAAAAAACAACAAAAAAGTGTCTTATTTTTAAAGCCTCAGCCAAGGAGACACGTTATCGCAGCTTCTCCATCCCCACTGCATGCAGAGCTGTGGCACCGAGCCAGCACTGCTCCTCCTCCATTTCGTTCCCAAATCTGCTGGGAGAACTGAAGGTTACTTTGGTTTTCCATTGTTCTGGTTTTCCTGCAAAAGATCTTTTACTGCCATTAGCCCTTGATGGAAAGGGTCTTCCTGCCTCACACACTATATGACAGGTTACACAAGCTGCAGCAGCCTTTGCTCCAGCTGGGGAGGGATTTCTTCCACTGGTGCCTGGCTGTCCCAGAGGACACCCAGCTCTGCTGTGCTGGTGGCTGCACACGTGCTGGGAAGAAGCCATCAAGGCCATGCAGAGCTTGCACATAGATTTTCAATGTTATTTAGGCACCTAATTTGGCTCCCACTGAACTTGGTAGAGCTGGGCATACAGATTTGTGTCTCTGCTGTAAAGGATGAGGGATCATCTGTGGGAGAGAGGTACATTATCTTTAGTATTTGCTTTGCAGAGATGTAAACACCTGAAGGAAGAATTCTTCACTGCAAGATTTTTCCAATTATAATTACATGCTATAAAATTCCAGCACAGGGAAACAGAGTCATCAGAGGCATGCTGGTTCAGCGTACAGACAAAAGTTACGATGACCATAGCCAGCTGTTGTCTCAACTTAGGTAAAGCAGATGCCTGCTACCTTGGCCAGGTCACTGGTGGCTCCACGGGTAATCAACAAGGCCACTAGGAATATAGCCAAAGAAAGGGACTTGCAAATCTTAGCAACAAATGATAAAATGTGGTTGAAAGAATTTACTCAAAACCATGAAGCTCAGCTCTCCACAGATATTGTAACAGGTTGGTTTCACTATCAATGAGAAGACAAAATATGTGGTTATATAGTCCTAACAGTAATCAGCTGAGTAAAGTAACAAAGAGGAAAGCCAAGAGGTTCACCATCGTTGCTAATGTAAGAACAAGGGGTAGCAAGTCAGGGTATCAGAGTTCAAAACAACAAAAGGAGACAGTTATGAAATGGCTTGGAGGCCTATGGAAGTCATTGGTGGAGTATGGTTTGGACACAAAGAGCTTAAATAAACTCAAGGGGAGGTTCAAAAACATGTAGAGAAGAAATCCTTTAAGGGTTACTAAATACATAAAATCACACCCCTATCAGGAAGTTCTTGAAAGAAAAGTAATTATGCAAAGAGGAAGCAATATCATACATGCTTGCTCTTTGCTTTCTGTCTTTCAGGGACAGTTCTAGATACCTTTTAAAGCTTTAAAAATAGTCTTTTAAAATAATATTAAGTAGTATTAAAAGTAGTATTTTTGCTGCAAAAACAAGAATTGCCAACAATGGGGCCATACCAGTCCTTATGGAGCAGAGCCACATAAATCTGTAACGGATGTATGATAGGCTAAGTCGCCGCACAGTCAGTGTGAACTTCCATGAGTTGGCAATTCAGCTCCCCTACATCAGAAATCTAACTAGGACAAGTCAACCTTGGGCATCACAAATGGCAAGATAATAAGACACACACTGAGGATGTGCCTTAAGAATATCACCAGTAAAACTTCCCCTTCAAGTAATAGTATGGATGCAGCCTTAAGCACTACACAAAACAGCACACAAGTTGTCCAAATCTTATATAATGATAATCAAAAGGTTAAACAGAATAGGACGCAACTAAAACAACTAGAAGACCTTGCCAAATAGCCTATATATTTGAGGCTGAGGAAGGACAAGGGGGAAGAGCAGGTGACTGGTCCCTGCACTTTTCAGTGGGGCGGGATCCATGAATTACATTCCTACAGCCCAGTGCATGTTTCTTACCTGACCTGTGTTCAATACATTCTAGGAGTCACCAGATTCTGGGTGGATTTTTTGGATGTATAGTCCAGACAGTTCTGGATACAAAGTCCAAAATAAAAACACATTAGATACTTTATTTAGCTGTATGCTTACGTCACTTGAATCACAGTCCTCTTGAACAACTGCATTGTGTCAGTGGGTTTTGGATCAAATCTTAGTAGCAAACACTACTTACAACAGTTTACTGACCCATGGAAAATTGTTTTATACCTGCACACCTCGATCACCAAGACTTTCAGTGCAAGAATCTACAGAAAATGAGAATCTGAAGAAACACGTCTGCAGCTCTTTCATGTAGCTGGGCCAGCACTGCTAGGCTGGAGAGTAGGATTTTGTTGGGGTGGGGACATTGCAATTTTGGAGGAACAAAACTATGATTACCTACCCTTTTCCATCCTCATCTTTAAGAGGACAATTTCTTTTGTAAAGAGAGAAGTTCTTACATCTGGGTAAAAAGATTGTGTCTTTTCAGAGGTCATCTTGAGACATCCTAAACAACTAGTCAGTGGTAGAAGTAAAGATAGGCAGATTTAGAGGAAATGGTGTTCTTGTCCATCATAACAGGAATTAAAGGGTATCAGGCAATGAGAACAGCATGCTTAAAGCGCAGACCTAATGAATATACCTTATAAATTTTTTTTATTTAGCTATACGGTCTCTCTCTGAGCAGCTGGTTTGATGAAAGCACTAAATCTTTGAAAGTGGAAGTGATATTCTCTTGCTCATGTAGACCCTCGCTTATGGATTTATTGCTTATGCACAAGAACAGTTAGATTTGCTGTAAAAGGATCAAGATGTCAGGCAGTTTTTATGTATACATATATTTAATATATATTTCATCCTACATATTAAAAAAAATCCAGTTGGATAAATCAGTGCAGACAACAGTGCTGAGGAAAGAACCATTCCTTCTAAAATATATCCAGCATTGATTTCCTCTGTAGATTTGTACCACCTGACATCTTTGCAGTAATGGCCTGATGTATCAAAGCAGGCACACAATTAGCTCTACGGATATTTTTAGACTGTCCATTCATATTCAGCAAACATGGCAGCACCAAGGTTTAAATGGTGAGTTCTTAATAGTGGTACAATGACCTCCTGAGGGACTTCCCACTTACAGAAGCTGGCAGGCCACTTTCCACTTAAACAGTTAAGCAACTCCATGCTAGGAGTACTTTTGAAAGTCTCCTTCAACCTTAACCAGAAGAAATAGACCTGCTTGGAGAGACGATGTTTGAAAGCCTGTCAGAATCGATTTGAACACACTGTTACCCCAGCACAAAGTAGTAGCTTGAAAACTGAAGGCAGGCCGACACTTCCAAGCCTTCCCTATGTATCTTAGCTATGTCAAGATTGGCATCTGAGGAGAAATATGAATGCCCTGAAGATGTAGTTTAAGAGCTTTTGGATGGATAATTGATTAAAATAGTCCTTGCATGGAGGCTAAAAGCAGGTCACAGGCACTTCTGAACTGAGCAGCAAGTATCCATTCATCAGCTTTCTTGGTAGGATCAAATAACAAAAGTGTTGACGCGGTGTTTGATATCTACAGGAAAAGCAGCAGTAAAAGAGAAAAAAGGAATGGGGATCAGAAGGGCATGACACAGGGAAGTTGCAGAGTCTTTGCTATTTCACATGAGAAGTCCGACAGTCCACAGTAGATGCCTGAGGTCTGTGTATGTTAGTGTGAAATCAGTGGATCAGCATAACTGAAGATGCTTAGTTCTGCCAGTGAAGGTTAACAGAGATTCTTTAAATATGCTTGTAAAGGTACAAGTTGTCTCTGTCCCCATGCTGAGCCAACTAGAGGCCAATGAACATCGCCAATACTGTCTTGGGTCTGGGCTAACTTGCCTTGCCTTTAAACCTTCTTTCTCCACCTGGTAAATTGGCAGTGACAATTCCCTGCACTACCTGAAAAAGTCCATAGCACTTCTGGCCAGGATTTAAGCCTTAAATATACCTTGTTCTGGAATTCAAAGGCACATTACAGGACAGTTTATATGTAGTGTAAGTGGAGCTTAGAGAGAGAACAGTCACGGGTCCTGTTATTCTCAGCTTTGGTGTGGGTGTATTCACACCCCATTGACTTCTACTTTGAGTACGAGACTTTAAAACCTAAAACCCTGTCAACAGCAGAGATGTTTTCTAAAACCTTCCTGCCTTTGTTAGCACCAGCTCAGATTCATGCAAGCCTGCAAGCTGGAGGTGATTAGCCACCAGCAACGGATTTAACACCATGGCAACCTCATAGATTAGATTGGGGCCTAATGACATGGTGTTAAGAATGCCTGTGGCAGCCAGCAACCTGTCTGTCTTAAGACTGCTTGCAAGCAAGAAGAGATATCGCCTGTCCCACAATATTATGTGCTCTTACATTTTACAGAATGATTAGCCATGGAATCTTTAAGAAAAGGAAAAGATTTTTGAAGACTCCTACTGCAGAAGCAATCCAAGGGAGAAGAACATTATATCAAATGCCTCTGAAAATCCCATAGGAGCGGAGTGCAGAACTATTTCTCTGGGCATGATAGTTTAAGAAAGAAATAAGTGAAAACATAGTGTAGAAAAATAATTTATTTCTAGATTTAATGTGCTGGGATGGACAGGATCCTTAGGCCTTTTCCTTGTGTAAAAGTTTGTGTAGTCTCTGTGAACACATGCAGAATAAGCATTGCACAGCTCAGGTAATAGGCCTGCGGGCATAATACAGCAATGAGGGGAACAGAATTGTTGCAAGAGAAAGGAAGGATAGTTTCCTTTAGAAAGATAATCTTTCTGTTCTCTAGTAGCTGCCATTTCAGGGAGGAATGGTTTTGCTCTTACCTTGGTCTTGGTTGAAGGTGTTTTAACTGTGCAGAGTGCAGTGAGAATATGTGAGAAATCAACTGACCCCAGAGCTGTTCCGTTCCTGCCCAGACACCATGTGTTCAGCGTACACGTGTCCATACGTCTGGTGCATATGTAGTTCTTTGGCAGCTCATACAGGACCTGCGGGGGAAAAGCCCGTGTTAAAAAGCACAAAGACACAAGTATTTCCGTAATAAGAACATACGCTCCTCCTCACCACTCATCCTTGACGGCATGAGGATTTTTCCAGCAGATGGCAACAGCAGACCAGTTTGTAGTGCAAGGCCAGCGTTTGCAGGCTGAAAAAGAGCTCTCTGCTGCACTGTACCCAGCACACCCTCCTCAGATCAGCTTCTTCCACTCCCTGGTAACACGGCTGCTTAGTACCCCAGGGCAAGGTTAATAACAAGAGCAGAAGTCAGCACTGTGGATAACTGCAGTACAAACTCTGGAGCTCTTAGTTTCTGACCTAGTTGTGTTTATGGGCCTTAAAAACGTACCCTCTGCATTTTAAACAGCCTAAAAAAACAGCTCTCCCTGAATAACCATAATTTATCTCCCATATATCCTTTGGAAAATAATAGCGCAAAAGGCAGTTAGGTTGTGATTCAGGTTCATCTATGTTCCCAAGAAATACAAAGTGTCCAACCAGTGTTTCATCAAAAGGTGTCTCTTCCCTGCCATGCACAGGAGCTAGATACATGGACCAAAGATTTAACCACATTCTTGTCATTGCTTCTGAGCCATCCTAAGCAGCTGCTCTTAGGAAGTGCTTGTTATTGCCTCGGAAAGGTAATTACCCTGCTTGAAATTGTAGACTTGGCTCTTGGCCTCTGAAGGAAAGAGTTTTACCATGGACCCCAGGTGCTGCAGATACAGATATCCATGGAAAGATCAGGGAAACTCCACAGCAGAGCTCCACCTCAACTCTGCCCAGGCCCCAGGGAAGACGTGGGACTTATATTTAGTAATCATCACCATCGTTTTTCCATCAAAATTATGAGACCACTATTGTTTTTAATACATCACAATGTTTTGTCATTTGCAAAGTATAATATGAATGAACCTTGAAGACATATAACACAAGATAAGTTTACAGCTGAAGGCTCCACTCTCTCTCTCCAAAACTCAATCAATGTGTAGCTTTTCCGTTAAGCTGAAGTACAGGCCAGATTCAGGCAGTGAAAATGGCCGTTCAGGTGTAACACAAAGCTTGGCGGAGCACTGGAGAGGATGTGAATGTCAACTGATATTCCTTGGAAATGAAAAAAGTGGAAAGAATTAATTCATAATGAATTTCCTGCAGAAATTATACAAGGAATGCGCAGGGTAGAAATGCCTGAAAAACCAAAGCCCTGCTTCAGTGAGATCTAGGCTAGCAATTTTGCAGTGTGGCTGCACAATTTAGTTTTTACTGAAATCAGTGAGCAGTGGCCATCCCAGGGCAGGTGTCACATCAGCCGTGGCTCAAGAGGAGGCCTGGCTGTAAGAAATTTCAAGCCCTTGCAGGTTATTGTCCCCCAACCCTATCTCAGTTCTCAGGAAAAGGGCAATATTGGTTGTCATTATTACTGTGTTTGCTACATGGAAGAGCTACTGCAGTGCTTCATCCTCTTCACTTAATTGATGTTCTCAGTTGTGTTGCAGGTGAATGCCACAATTCAGCTGTGTTTCACTTCCCCAAGTATTTTCTGTGCAGGGGACTGCAATGCTATTTTAACTCTTATCTGTTTTCACATACTTCAAGAATACATCTTCAGGAAAAAACAGTATGTTGAAGAGCAAATTGCCTTCTAACTGCCTTAAGACCTTTTATCACTCGTGGTAACTCATGACACGCTCACTTGCTGCATGTGTTGTCTTTATGTTAACACTGTTTACAACCGATGTTAATAAATCCAAGTCCAACGGAGAAAGTTTCCTTTTGCTCACATTTCAATACAAGGACAGGATGGTCACCTTGGAAAGGACTTTCCTCTACAATTGGTAGATGCAAAAGAAAAAATCCACTATACAAACATCTGCCACACCACAGCACACAAAACTACTGCTTTTAATTAGTTAGGCTGAGGACTTTTCAGTTGTTCTTTTACTCTTCTAATGAGGACGACTGTGAGGTGTCTTTGAACTAGCTACAGACTTGAAAGATTTAGTAAACAAGGATTCTTTATACCATTTCTGGTAAGAGCTTGTCCTGACAGATGCCTTCTTCCTCCTGAGGTTTAGACCAGTTTGATCTTTTTCTTTAACCTCTGAAGCATTTCATAACTTGACGGGCAAAGGCCCAGCAGTAATTAGACTGATTGAGCATTGGAAGCGTAGACAGAAGAAATAGTTGGAAATCATTGCTGTTCTCAAAGCTGACACTGCTGGGTCCTTAGGTCTCAATCATTTCAGCCCACATTTTTGAGAGGCCCTGCCCAGCAGTCTCGGTGCATACAGACCTTGGGTCCTGCTGGAGCTTGGAGACTGCTTGCTGAGATACCTACGCAAGCTGTGTTCTCTGCTACAACCCATGGGACAAATCAGCTCCTCCCTACTGCTGCTCCAGGGTTGTGCCTACAGAAGTAGGGTGGGAAGGAGAGGAGTACAGGTTAGCAGGATGGCAGTGTACAAACTGTCAGGTATCACTCACATGTACTGAAGGGGAAATCTTATTTCTCAAAAGTTTCCATTGTGTCATACAAAACACTGAATGCTTCCAAATCCGGAAGTGATAGCCTGGCATGGTGCCCTGGGTCATGTCTTATGTAAGAGTTATTTGTCTCCTGTACAGTGCTCTTTATCCTACTTTTACAGTTAATCACCAAAGTTGCCTTAAGTCATAACAGCGAGGCCTCTGTATGGCTACCTACTTGCAGCCCTCTTCACACTGACTGGGTTACCAGCCAGGTTTTCTAATGCACATGGCATGACAGCCAGGGACCTCCAAGAGGCGTGTTGTCTGTTTGAGAGACAATTATGTGCCTGTGAAAAAAGTTGAGTGATATTGGAGCTCTAAAGATGCAAGATCATTAGCCCTGAAGGCTGGAAGGCCTTCTGATTATGTCAAGCACACACTCATTAGCCTCTGGACAATTTACCTGACTGTTAAGCTGGAGAGGACTATTTCTGTGTGTCGGGGTTGGTTCAGTCTCCATCCATGCTGTGCAAAGGTGTTCATCTGGTTCTGGGTTGATACCGCTGCCCTGGTCCACAGAGGCTTGTGCACATCCACCCATCAGCACAGGCAGTCTTTGATGCCATACCAGCCTGAAAGATATTTGAGTGAGTCATTTTGACTGTGTTAGCATTGCCATTGAAGCCTGCACTTGAATCCCAAATTTTAACAGAGACGTTCTATCCAAATTTTCTGCTAACAGCTACACAGTCCAGCTTCTCTGCCATTTCCAAGAGAAGAAGGCTACAGGTGTGTCCATCCCATAAAGACCCAAGGGAGGGACTCCGGGGGAGCCCTCTGCACTGACTTGAGGGCTCCAAAGGGTCTGATCCTGAATTTAAGGGCTGCTCTTCCCAGGACACCAGTCAGGGCCAGGATTCAAGCTGATTGTACAGTGTAATATCCCCTCAGAGGGAAGAGGCTCCAAATCCCTTTAGCTACCTTGTTCCCTGAGGTTTATCATAAAGAAACCTAGTTATGGTCATCCATGCTCTGCTTAAACCTTGATGGAGTAGGTTCAGATAGCCAGTTAACTGTGAGCTTTTCACTGGTGCAGACTAGCAGTTTCCAGGAAACTTCACAAGACAAAACTTATATTCCCAAAGTAATTTTAAGTAATTCTGAACTTCAGAGAAGTTCAATTGCAAAAGTCAAAGGAAAACTAAAATGTATAGACTGATGCACAACCGCAAGGGACAGGAAAAGTAGACACTAATATTGAAATACCTATAAGCTTCAACTGTTTCTCAGCAATATTATTTCTAATGGGAGAAGGAAATAAAGAAGCATACAGCCACTTAGTCCAAATTAAAGCAATGAAGCGTAATTAAACTTCCATTTATCAACACAGATGGCCAGCACAAAAAATATCAATGTCTCTTTCTCAACATCCATCTGATAAAGGCCTTTTGGCTGTAATATTGACATTTTTGTGACTATTACCTCATTGGAGGCTCACCTACACTAAGATAAAAAAAAAAATCACTGCTTTAAAGCACTAAACTCTCTTTATTGCAACCAGTGTTTTACTGTTATATATTAGAGCATACTGGGTAGCTTATTTTCATTCAGAAAAATCAAATAAGCTTTACCAGTACAAGGACCCTCTATCAGTAGCAGAATTGCATCTGCCATTATGCTAGCACTAGTGTAATTAGAGAGGTCAGAAATCAGGTACCACCACCAACATAACTTTTTTTTTTTTTTAAGTATTAAAGCGAAGTACATGCCTCTAAAAGTTACAGCTGCTGAGGTTAATGCATTGAGGTTTTGGGGTGGTTTTTATTTGTGCTGTGCTCTTGCACCCTGTGCCAGGTACTGCATTAACAGAGCAAACCATGATTTTTGTCTGAAATTCATGAATATTCAGTTATGGGCAGCTTTAAGCAGCAAACTGAGTTGGGACACAGTACATGGCAGTATAATTTGTTGCAATAAGCTGGTCAACTGGAGAACAATATTTTGAAAGATTTTAAGTGTTTGGGGAAAGAGCTGGCAAAGTCTGCAATCCATTTCACTCTTTCCATCGTGAGGTAAGCCTATCATCAGACACTGGTTTCTAAAACAAAATCTGGCAGATTTGAAGTTTACCACATTATGTCTCCCAATCTGCTTTCTTAGCCTTTCTCTTCCTCAAACATTGAGGCTGCATTGCATTTTCCCTACTATTCTGAGAAAACAGAATGCTTTGCCAATATGCTCCTTACTTTTGGTTATTTTTAAATCTCTGCAGAAGCTTACACTTTCTTCTGTAGCCAATACCTATTGTTTATGGAAGCAGTTCCAGTTTACTTTCTATAAGAAAAAAAAAAAAAAAAACAACTTACTGCCTCAAAAGCACTGCAAGTATTTGAATTGTTCTCCCACATTGTTTTGCTTACAAAAAGGAATTCTTTGGAACCATGGAGGCATTGAGTCTCCTTCGCTCACTCTTTTTCACCCCCCCGGCTCTCAAATAGTGGCTTTCAAGCTGTGACCTTCCTTTCGTGGAGGCCAGCTTGTCATTTTGGGTTGGATTTCCCTGCTGATTGTTCTGCGTTTCCTCCCGTGCTGCTCTGTGGCGAGGCTGCTGCTGCCATTCCTGGCAGGGTGACCACTCCACGCTCATAACCCAACTGAGCACAAAGCCCTGGTGCTCTCGGGTTGCTGCATGTAACCATGGGAAGAATCAGACCACTGGCAGCCTTTCCCATCTTCACGGGGATGGCCAAAACCCCCCTCAGTTGCTCGTAATAGCTACAGATTATAGAAATCTGGCAAAAGCAGTTATTAGCCACCTTGTACACATAGTATATAACCATCATTCCAATACTAAGAAGTGCAAGAGCAGCTTTCTGGAACCGCTCTCAAAGAGCTTCATCCATGAGTGTCATAGTAAGACCCACATAAAAGCCTGATCTTGTGTGCCTAACAGCTGGTACACTTATCTGCACATTACCCGATAAGAATAAATACTTGTCATCAGATGCATGCTTTCTTTCTCTTAAAGTTTTTTCCTTAATATTTAAAACCTCTTGGAAGGACAGGCAGAATCCATCCCTTTTCACATAGTACCTCTACAGGACATGAACTAGTTTGTATCACTATAAAACAGTGGATCCACACACAAAAAGCAAAAGCATAAGACACATGTAGGCTTGAGTGTGAGCCTTGAGATTAGTCAAAGCATCTAATATAATCTTTAAACACATATCTTGGCTATTCTAAAAAAACAGGAGCAAAGTCCAGACACTTTTTTTTTTTTTTTTGAGGAAAGTAAAGTTAGGTTGTAAAATACAGATTTACTTTGCTGAAGGAGCATATCTTGAATTCTATACACTGCCACTGAGCCTGGCAAGAAATTCTGTCAAAAAATAAACTAGTACATCTCAAATACACTTAGCAGCAAAATGTGTACATTTTGATTCCTTGAGGACTGCTGCAGGCCTAGGAATCTGGAGCTCAGAGGGAACAGGCTTTATTTTAGAAGCAACATGTTCTGGTGTATTCATAAAAAATATTCTCAGAAATACCAGTTCACCAGGAATTTGAAAGCTACTCATTTCGGTCTGACTCAGTATGTAGCCCAACTGTGAAGAGACAAGGTTTCCTGGTTTCTTGTGAACTTGAAACCCCACTTTTCAGCCAAAGCCTGTCAAGACCCTGCTCTCAACTTGCGTGTACAAGGCACAGAGATAGTGGAGTCTTCTAAAGACTCATCTCATTTTGAAGTCATTTATGTTTCAGAGTTCAACTTGGGACAAAGTGCATTCTTTCACCCAAAATATTTGTACAATTTTTCACTTTTGTTTCTTTCCCAATAATAGTTTCCATCTGCTACTGACTGCAAGAAAAATCCCAATGTCCAAGTTTTTAAAAAACACCTATTTTTACATCCATTTTGTGATTTTGCAAGCTTCAGAAAACTGACAGAGCAGGTAAAGGAGAAACTAAGATGATTCTAACATAAGCTTTTAATTGCCTTGTACTTACTTCATGGGGAGGTGTGGTAGGATGCTGAGGACCTGTACTAGTCAAACTCTGAACACACTTCACTAACAGTATAGGTACAGCTTTAAGTAATTACAAAGTAGAAAAAAAAAAATGAACCCCACTCCCCACCCTGAATCCGCCAACCTTGGCAAACATCTACTGTGTCAGAAACAGAGTGTGAGACAGAAGGAAGGTGATGAAAAGGAGAAAAAACAACATCTGAAATTTCAAAATGTTTTCTAAAAATTGAAACAGGATGAAAATTTAAATTTAAGGGAAATATTTTGCAGCACTAAATACTTTTTATACAAAAGCCTATATTTTGCAAGATAAATGTTTAAGACACAAATGTTGGCCATCTGTAACTGCAGCAGCGAGCTAGGCAGCAAGATGGAGAAGGTGTCGTGGCAAATTGCCTTTCCTTCATCTCTTGAGCACTGCATTTAAATGAGCTGGCCTGTGTCCCAGAAGCAGCAATGCCATATTTGTGTTGTGAAAAACTCAAGGTGCTTGGCCTGAAAAAAGTGGCTTCCCAGCCACACAGCCATACCATTTCTTGTGTCCACATTAGCCATTCCAGAACTACTTCAATAATATACTTGTCATTGCATCCAGAGTGAAAGATTTCCTCATTTTTACATCTGCTTATAGACAAATCACTTTTTGCTCCTTCAAGTAATTTGAGCTGCAAATATAGGAATATGCTACCTAGTAGTAAAACAGGGAATAGATATTTATAAGTGGCTCTCATGCAATTGTATGCATGCTATTTGTGTGTGCTTGTGTGTGTCTGAGTGCAGGCAAGTATAAATGCATATACATCATATCTATAGAATGTTGGTGCATGTTCAGTGGCTCAGTTTCAGTACACCTATATAGTCCAATGCGCATTACGTGAAAAATGTGTGGTTCTTATTTTGAAACTGTACAAAATCTCTGAAAACATACAAGCACCTGCCTCACTTCAGAGACTGAACATGAGATATCTTCCCTGAACTCGTTTGATCTAGAAGTGTGTATAGTCAGAATGTATGTAACCCTGTTCATGTGAGACACTATTATCTCAAAGTACTCCCAAGTTTATTCTGGATTGTCTGAAAAGTATTAACTTCATTCTTCAATCCCTTCTCTAACCAATTCTTAACGCATCTTCTCACCCTTTCATCAATCCCTCTCCCCAGCATACTTCTAGTCATCTCACTAATGAGACAGATTGATTTCTATCATTTCACCTTCAGTTGCCTTATCAATGCAGCAGCTGTCTAGAGGGAGGACAATTACCACTCAGTAGCAGAGAAACTCAGAAGACAGAGGTATACACTGGAGTATTTGATGCTCAGTTGCATTCTGAGTGGCAAGGAAGTTGAAGCTATGTTGATTTCCACAAGTTGAATATCTTTTGCCTTAATTATGAGAATTTTTTGAGCACTAAAGCTAAACTATAAACTGGTCAGAGCTTCATGGTAACAGTAACTTTGGTCTTTGATTTAAAATGAATGACTGTCTTTTCAAAATTGGAGATTATCTGCTAAATTATTACATACCTATACACCTGACGAGATTAGCACCTTCCATACATACCTTCCCATCAGTGTTACTCTTATGTGCCCAGTTTCTTCTGCTGGGCCATTCAGAGACAGAGCTGTGAGAAATGCAGCTGTTGAATTATAGGGGAAATTAAGAAAGTGATTTGGAGGGCACATCTTTCCAGCAGTTCAAAGACTGTTCAAACAGTTCTAATACTGTTGGATTTTTTTCCCCCTCTTTTTTTTTTTTTAAATTCAGTCTTTGGTGTCTTTTTCTCTTTTCCCAGGAGTAGACATTAGAGGGAGTTCAACCAGTCATCAGGCTGTCTCTTGTTTTCCACATTAATCCAGCCTTACTTGAAGAGATTACATACTTGACAGATTTTAGCTTGGCACTATCACTCTGCATTTCCCCCCCCTTTTTTTTTTCTCCACTCTGGACTTACGATTTGTGATGGGTAAACCCCAAAATATTAGAAGCTTGGCTTGGATGAGCAACTATGTTTGAAGTTTACTTTTCAAATTTAAGAGATCAGGGTCACTGCAAAAAGCATATGAATTGTATGCCTTGAATTCATGTGATTTGAATGACCAAAGACTTTGGCATGCTTGGAAGAGGAACAGCTAATAACTGTATTTCCCAGGAGCAACCAATATAGTTACAGTACCCCAAAATTAAACAGGCCAAGGGGATTAATTGTTTTTCAATAGCATCAGGAGAAATGAGAGCTGAAGGAATCAGTGGATTGTTCTAATTTGCAGCAGGACTCAAATGCTCTGTCCCATGTAAAGCTTAAAGGCTTTACCCTTTGGATGTTCTGGCCAGACATGCGGTAGGGAATAGAGCTGAAGACTGTGGATGCTAAACCGACGGTGTCCTTACAGCACTGAAAATGTGTATGCTCCCTGAACGGACCAGTAACTGGAAGGCATGTATATTGTACTCTGGGCTGCAGAGTGCACTCTTAGCTCATCCTCCCTATGAGAATGTTATTCTTAGTGTGGAAACCTTAACCATCATTCTTCACTGATATTTGGCAACACTTTAAAATCAACTTTCTATAGAGATAGATCAACTCCAGAATTGGCCTTGACTGTATTTTCTCACTGAGAAAGCATACAGGAGATGAAAATCAAAGTTTAATCCTGCTGCATGCTTTACCAAAGCAAAATATAATGCCTATCTGGAATGTATCATCTCTCTATTTATCTATTATATGTCTGAGTATAACTGACAAGTATGTTCTTGCTCTGTTTCCAAATATAATAGCATCACAGAAAAGAGTTCTGATGAACAAAACAAGTATCTACTTCTCTGGTAATGTTTTACATTAGCTAAAAAAATGGCTATAGACAACAGAAAGGCCTGACTAAAACTAGGGTTGTTTCAATGAAATTTTGCTTTGTCACAAAAATTCTCATCAGGAGGCTCATGAGGGCCCCTCGGGGTTATAAGCAGGAGACAAGGAGTTTACAAGCGTTTGAGCTTTATATGTGCACATGTGCAGAAGTCCAGGGCGTAAGCATTTTGCGGTAGGAGTTGGGTAGACGTTACTGATATTGGCCACGGGTATCTAAAATGGCAACCCAGATACTGCAGTTCTTTCATACAAAGAAAATAATTTCTCTAATGTGGGCAAAATGTGTGCTGAGCTCTTTGGAAGACCTGGCTTATAAAAGCAGTACAATAAAAAAATTGTTTCCTCAAATGGGTGGTATGTGGCTTGGGGAATGAGTGTTTGTGGAGCACTCAGACCCTGGTATGAAAAGGTGCTGTAAAAGTTCAAAGTATTATTGTTATGGCATACTTACTCAGCAAGGCAGGGAAATATCAAAGGCTTTCTTCTCCCAGCTGGCTCAGTCTTATCTCAAGGAACTGTTGGTGGGTGGTGAATGCTCTCAGGGACTGGTGATGACAGAGGAGCGAAGGCACTCACCTCACTTGCAGAGCCGTGCTGGGCACCCTCCTGGATCTGCCAAGGCCTCGGTTCCTCCTCAGTGCTTTTCAGTGTGCACACACCCTGTTCCCAGAGAAAAGCCTGACATGAAAACAGAGAGCTCTGACACCTGGCTAATGGAGGCACTCAGGCAAGGGCTTTCACTTGTGACTGGTACATTGGGAAATAATTGATACAAATTACCTCAGACACTCAAGGGTGCTGGTCCTCCTTCCCACAGGCTATTTTTAGGCCCAATTAGGCAGATAAAATGACACCGGAATTATTTTTTGTACACTCTAATGTTTGGGCTTGCCTTTTTTTTATGCTTCTCTCTAGATATATGATAAATGTTTGAATTACAAAAAGCAGATAAAGGGTGTTCTTGCCCCCTCTCTAATAAGAGATATTCAAGCACCGAAAGACTTGCTCACTGCAAAACCACTTAGGGCTGATTGCAGGGGAATTTGCTCTCACCACCTTAAACCCAAAGCAAATAACAGAATATGAAATAACACATATCCTTGACATCAGAATGCATGAGAGCTCCCCTGGGTCTGCTCCAATGCAAAGGCTAGCAACCCACCTATCAGAAGAAGATAAAATACAATTAACTAATTCATTTATATAAATATTTTGGGTGAGGAGATATGAATCAGCTTGTATCTATTATTGTTATCATTATTATCAGCTGCTGTTTGCTAAGACTGAGTTTTTCAAACCCTTCTTTCACATTAAGAAGTCCAAATCCTCATGCTAAATTCCACTCTAAATTTGATGTTGATTGCTTTTGCAAGCTACTGTGGAACAAGAGCAGGGAGAGGACTACAACTGGTGAGATAGTATTAGTCATGGCTATTATTACCAGAATTTATGGACAAGCCATTCCCATGCTATTTGAACATAATTCATACATTTGGACTAAAGGAAGATCCATAAGTGCTCTGCAATAAAGCCCCTACCTGGGTAATGCTTTCTAAGCTAAGTAGCTGTTGTGACTGTAATGGAAAATGCAAAACCTGACTGCTGGCCTCCATGGTTATTGCAATGCCACAAATGCTTCCAAACTCTTAAAGCTCCCCAGTCTTCTGGAATAGGCAAGTCAGGAACTGCACCTTCTGCAGCCATGCTTGCAGGCTCCGAGGTCGGCAATCAGACGGGTGAAATGTTGGCTGTGTCAAAGCCAACAGCAGTTTTGCCACTGACTTCAATGGGGGCAGCATTTTGCCTTTGTAGTATAAGCCGATGAAAAGCTCTGCCTCATAATCACATTCCTGTGGTTTAACATGTAAGTGCATGTTGGCTGTGCAGTGGTGACTGCTCATGTGCATATTTCTCAGCCTCCAGGACATGCCAGCAATGCCACTTGTGTTCCCCCACAAGGGAAAGAGGTAAAGAAGTTGTTTTTTTGCATTTGCAATGCGCACGGCTTGTAGGATCAGCTACTGCAGCATCTGATGCATAGTAGCTTGATTGCAGCTGAGCCCTCAGTAACCTGAATCTGATGCTTGATGGTAGACAGTAATGAAAAGGCATGCGTTTATGAGATAGGAGACTGATGGTCCTAGGCTGGACTGAAATGGGGTCCTGGGCCATAGGCAGGGTGGGGGGAGCCCTGGAGACACGGAGCAGGAACATTACAGCCTGTTAGTGCCCTCAGGGCAGTGACAAAAGCATCCTAATCCCAGGGAAACAAGTGTGTCATTTTCTGATGTAAAGGCATCACTAGTTCATAGCATTTCAAGTGGAAGTGAGCCAAGAGCTCCCCTTATTCTGGTATCTTATGTCACAGGCCCGGCATTTCACTGTGTAACCTCATAGCAAGTACAATAATTCAAGCCTGACTACAGTGCACCTTCACATAAACCAAGCTTTACAAACTATCTGATGCTTAGAAAAAAAAAAATCTCAAATAAGTCAGCAGGAATAAAATTTTTTCTGCATTAGTACTACCTTTTGTGGTATCACACATACTACTTCTCCCTTAATTTCTTTTCTCAAGGCAACACGTACATAACCTTTGCATTTGAGTTTCTTCTTCTAAACATGTCTCAGCACTAGGATGGCTGGTGACAGAGGCATAATTAGGGCTTCCCAACGATGAACTACAAATCTGTGGTATAATACCCTTAAAATATCGCCAAATGGTCAATATTAACTGCACTGAGGTGCATTTATTTTAGACAATCCACAGCATAACCTTACCTCAAAACATTGGGTCATAACAACTACTTACATGAACAGAAGTGAGTAGGTCTTGATCCATGAGTCCTTTAAAGTCTAGTTTTTATACCTAAAGACTTCATAAGGTACTTGCCCTATTTCATCTTCTAGAAGGGTTCATAGTTATTGTGACTGCCTGCCTCATCATCTGTTTCCTTGACTGACACCTAAGCACCATATTAGCCTTTATATCTCTGCCTGTATTGAACTCTTTGCGGTAAAGCTTACCATGCTATCTCTTTGTTCAATCCTAGCTGATGGTGCAGAGATTCAGTAACACTAAGATCTTCTGTCTAAAAAAAACCCAAACAAAACAAAAAGAACAAAACACAATATTTGTTAATAATATGTTCCCAAAGGCTTTCATGAAACACTGGCAGCTGGTCTTCAGCAAGGACCCTACCAAGATGATGAGCCATCAGAGAAATACTGAACTTCCAAAGCAGCAAAAGTGATACTCATAGGCACAACATTGAGACAGATTTGCCTTCTGTTCTTCTCTTCTGTGACAGAAGTAATAGATTCTTCAAAGACCCCAGTTCTTAGCAGCTCCATAGCAGGACATCACTGCAAGGTCATTGCTTGACCACAGTGCCAAACCCACGTGTCATACCTCTGAGAAGGGAGCTGAGATTGAGCATAGGGATTGCTTAGCTTCACTTAGCCTTGGGTTTTGGTGTCAGTCTAGATTCAACACTAGAATCTGAATCTCACAGAGAAAAGTCACTTCTCCATAGTCTTTCAAGAAGCCTTTGTAAGAAGGGACAATGGAGGGGAGAAGCAAAAGGAAAAACTGCTGCAAACATCTGAAATGTTAAACAATAAAAGAAAGTACAAGTTTATCTGTAATAGCATTGTGTTGACACTATATATTTACACATTCAAGCTTTCTTGACTTTTCTAATACAAAAAACTCCAAAGGAGCAAAAGCTTTGCTTCTCATTTTGTTTCATTTTGTAATGCCCATAAACATACCAGAGATGAAAGGTACCTGGTTGAATTTGGATAAAAATAGATGGGATTTTGAAAAGCAGTAAGAAATGCCTGGGAAAAAGTGACCTACATATGGTCTTAATCATGCCAGTGGATAACCCCCACATTACCCTTTAAAAGGTCATCTGATAAACATCAACATTGGGCTTTTCTCACAAACCCAACACCTAAAATTGCTTCAGGCTACTGTAATACGGCATGAGAAGTTAAATTAGAAGCATATATTTGGTAATAGCACCTCGGAGAGGGAGTCTTCAAAAGCCTGTGCCCTCATTAAAGGATTAGAAGACCAGCATACATATCAGCAACTATACTCCATCCAAAAAGAAACAGAACAGGAGACAGAAATCAGCATTTTGTTCTGATTAGCTGCTCTGGTTGATGTAAATTTTTTTTTTTTCTTTCACATTGCTGCAAGCCTGCCACTGGGGAATACTATAAAGAATACCACTATGAAGTAGCACTTTCAAGCTTTGCCCTATCTCTTGTGGGTCCAGCAGCGATCTTACCAGAATACATGTTGAGGAGGCACACAAAACAGTCTCCAAGGAGCTGATAGTCTAGGATTCAATTGTTTTCAGGAGTACCCAGAATACAAGTTACAAACTTGGAGATAAAGACATTCAAGAATAAGAATAGGGTCACTAAATATTTCTGGAAATGTGATAATTCTTCCTTTGTTTCATACAGAAATATTAAAAAAGAAGCAGGGATAATTAGAGTCAGTACATTCAAAAGCACTTTTTTTTTTTTTATTTAAGCATCTTTCATTCTGGAAGCAGATCCATCCAGTTTTCCTGAGTGCCAATATTTTGAGGTTATCTGCCCCAAATGCACACAAGAAATAGGTCTGATTGTCCAAGAAATGAGGAAGAAGGCAAAGGGCACATTGTAAGGATTGAAGGCTGACTGAGAAATTGGAGAGCTTAAGGTGACACAGAGAATTTCTTTCAAGGTCATTGATGAGGTTAGGATATTTTTAAACTGGAGTAAGGAAACCCCTAACCAAGTGGTTTTATACTTTTGGTGGGTTTTTTTTTCCCTTCCATCTGATTCAAAGCAGGACAAGTCCAGTGAGTCTCTCCACTCATCTAAATAGAGGTCTGAATTTATTTCATCCCCACTTCATCGTTTCAGCTCACACATCAGGAAACACGATGTCTTCAGTGCTGGCTCTACAACTATTGCCCAAGAACAGAAGATCAAGCTGTGCTCCTTCTCCTTCAGATTACATTCCCACCATGGAGGTTTTGGGGGCATATAGGCTTAATTTCCAAGTCTGTCCAAGGTGAACAGGGCATGACAAAAGTGCGCCGCTCTTTAACAGTCACAGTGGCTCCAAACTCCTAAATATCTGTCTCTGAAGTTCTAAGTCATTCCCATGAGTTTTCTCTCCTGGACTCATGAGTGGGTAAAGTAGTTCAATTAAATTTTCTTTTTCCAGCTCCCACTGAAGAGGAAACATTTCTGAACCCATTTCTCCCAGTGTCTCTATTTAACAGGTCCTGCCCCCACAAACTCCTATTTTAAGAGCATAGAAGCAGAAGCAGGCTGCTGCAGCAGGAATCCAGAAGCTGGAGCTGTCAAACTGAGTCTTACTAGATACCAAAGGGGCTAATAAAAGAATAGGTGTTTGTTGTATTTCTGGCAGGGATGGTTGCTGAAAAGCCTAGAGAGAAGGATCCTGAGACACCTCAGCTCCTAAGTTCCAATGGATGTATTTCTAGTTGATCAATCTCTATGTCTTTGTGCCTGAACTAACTTCCCACTTCAGGATTTGACAGCTGGACAAAGCAGGGTTTGAGCTGTGCCTTGCTTTAAGTAAGTGTGGAGAGATGTTTTCAGTCTGACCTTGCCAAATCAGTCCCTGGCTTCGGGTGTTTGCTGAGATCCAGGAAAGATTTTCCCACTGAATTGCAAGTGGGAAAAACTAATTCTATCCACAGCAATTTGATGGAGTATTGAAGTGACAAGAGTTTTGGGAGATATGAATCTACCTTATGATCTGCAGAGCCTTTAGCTCCATAAAGCACAAGAATATACTTATACATGTTGATTTGGTGGTGGTGGAGATAGTTAAAAGCTGATTATAAAGTATAATTTTCAGAGACAGAAGGAATATTTTTAACCACACTGTGGCTGTGTTCACAATTAATCTTCTATATTAAAGAGATAAGATTTGGCAAGAGCAAGTGTGGGCTTTGTTTGGCTTTTTGTTCTTAAGTGCACATATTTTGTTAAAGTACATCAGATAATGAGATGTAAAAGCATACATACGGATATAACAGGGAGCAGCAGACTAGCACAGAAGCAATGAACAGAATATAAATGCATAATCAGATAGCAAAAGCAAATCTTCTGCATTTAAACACTTACATGTATTTTTCCCCTCTACTTGTTTACTCTTGTTCTTAAACCAATTATAACCCAATTCAAATCAACAGCAAAACTGACATTCAGGATTTTACTCTGGATCTCCATGCCATATGGCAATAGCTTCTCTGCCTCACTTGCTGCCACAATCTTCATTTCTTCCCTCTAGTCAGAGTCATTGCTGTGCTAAATAATTATAATGTCACTGGGCTTTATAAGATCACTTTTGAGACCTAGGGCTGTTTTATTTCATTATTAGAGTATTTTTACTGTCATCAGTGCTGTCCTGAGAAAATATTTTGCATAAGTATGTCACACATTAATGGCAAATACACTAGCTGGTACTTCTTAGAGACAATACTGAGCTTTTTAACATATTGAAGGGAATTTCTGTTCTGCTTTTTAATATCAACTCTTCCATAATTTCCATAATAATAATGAGATTCTCGGGCCTCTACCAAATGTACCAACTTTTGCCAGAGACAGAGAGATGTCATGTAGAGAGCTGACTTCATCATACTCATGTCTTCCTTCTCCTCTCCATTTTGGATGGCATTGCCCTGGGGGAGACACCCAGGTAACAACAGCTAATGGTGCAAGCTAGTAAAATAAGAAAAATAGGTATCCTGTCAGCTGCTCACAGGCCTGAATCTGTGGCTTTTCTCCACAGGAGTAGAAAGGTGTAGATGACAGCAAAACTTGCTTAAAGGCTTGTTCTTGAGCCCTCTTTTCACCTGGCAATATGTCCTGGTTACAGCTGGGATAGAGTTAAGTGTCTTCCTAGTAGCTGGTACAGTGCTGTGTTTTGAGTTCAGTATGAGAAGAATGTTG
>JANZLQ010000086.1:15425697-15451106 GCA_026212715.1 Elanus axillaris | reverse complement strand
GGTGGTGAGCAATTGCTCTGTGCACCATTTGTATATTCCAATCCTTTTACTATTACTGTTGTCATTTTATTAGTGTTATCATTATCATTATAATTACTTCCTTCTTTTCTGTTCTATTAAACTGTTCTTATCTCAACCCACAAGTTTCACTTCTTTTCCCAATTTTCTCCCCCATCCCGCTTGGGGGGGAAGGAGTGAGCAGCTGCGTGGTGTTAGTTGCTTGCTGGTGTTAAACCACAACATTCATATTTCTCAGAATTGTTTCAGAGGAAATGCGGCATCAAAAGGGGATGCCTCTGTCTATAGGGGTGATTAGTCTAGACTGGTTCCTAAACTATAACCATGAGAAGAAAGACTTTGCCATCAAATAATGCAAGATGTAAGTATTTGAATAGAGGAAGGAATCAAGGTGGAAGATCCAATTTCTGGAGATTCCAGAATTACAATTCATTTATTGCTGGGGATAAGCCGCACTGAAGGTTCCTATAGCTGTAAATTTTGACTAATGTTTCTAAAACTCTCCAAAAATGATTTAGACATTATCCTTATTTTATTTGTATTGAGGAAATAGGGAACCATGAAATGCAGAGTTATAAGGACTGAGTAGGATGCAAGCTGTTGCATACATAAATGCCCAAAGAAAGCTACTGAGCTAGAGACAATCACAGACTCTGCTCTTTCCCCTGCTACCTCCAGACTCATGCACACTATAAGTTACCAGTTAATGGAATTGTTACTCAATACTGCAACACCTGGAGAACATGTAATATACCACTAGTCAGAATTTCCACGTGAAATTATGTACCTTGGCTTTATAACCAAAGAAATGTCACAGGCTCTCTTGCAATGCACAAGAGAATCCCACTTACAGAATTTTCTTGCAAGCCACCCTGCTTCCAGAACTGGAATGTTATTTACCTGAACAATTACAGAGTGATTTTTAGCGTTCCTGAGATACAAATCCACTAGAACCAAATTCTTTGTTTCCTCCGTTTCCCTCTTTCTCTAGGTTTTCTTTTTTCCTTGGATATTTAACAGCAGCCATTACTCTATTATAAAGATTTTCATCAACACTTAAGCTTCATCTCTGCAATCTGAATAGGCAATGATCTACAGAGAGAAAACCCCATACATGCAGAAACACAGGACCTGCCTAAGCCAACTGGAAAACTTGTGAGGCAAAGGAAAGAGGGAAACTAGGTGAAAAGACTGTCTGCAGCAGTACATCCCATTGGAAAGTTCTGGTCTCACATCTGCCTTGGTTCACACCTGAGAGGACTTATAACAACAGTATTTCAACTGTTGGCCATCCTCATGTCTTATCTAGTCTCTAGTGTTAGAAATTCAGCAGCATTAATAGAGTTTATTTGATTGCTGAAGAAAATGTCTTTCCCAGGACTTATGCTGGTGAACATTCAAATGAGAATGCTGAACACATTCCATGTTTGAGGCAAAGAGAAAAATGTAAGTGCTTTAATTCAAAGCATGGAATGGCTGTGCTTTAATTTAAAATTCATATATAAATAGATTTTTAATTTCTGAAAGCCCTAGACAAGATGCAACCTGACCCTCCATAAAATTGTTCCTAGGCTTCAGTGGTGAAGTCTTGATTATGATAGTTCCCATGCTGCATCCAATTTCAGTGCAATTTTGAGTGTGGTCTTCCAACAAAAATCAGCATCTCGGCATGTTATCCTAGAAATATAGCTTAACAAAATCACAGTCAGTACTGAGATTAAAGGGGGGCCAGAACTTCTCATGAAGTTGTAACTAGTAGCCTTTGAAAAGGAAATATTCTTGCTAAAATCCCACCATTTTTTCTCTTGTGAGCATACTATATTAAGCCTTGTAGATATCTGAATCATTGTTTCAAATAGACCAAATAGTTGCATCAAATTTGATTTAAATTCTGAAGAGCTAAAGAAAATGGCCTTTTTTTTATTAGCCATACAAGAGTAGATTTCTCAGTTGGATTACTTACTTTCCTCATTCCTCAACAATGTAGTCCTAATATATCATCCCCACCTACTTCTTAGATTTAATTTCAATCATTAATCAATTTAATCATTAATTGGTTGTTAACCATGCACATAATCTCTGCATGGAAAAAGACAACCATCTTCTGAAACAATTTAGGCTTTACCATAGCTTTAGAGAAGCATACTTCCCCCCCTTCACAAGAAGCAGAATAGTCTAAGTGTTTTTTCTGTCATTGTTGAATAAATGCACAAAGGTTTAAAATTGTACTCTTTCAGCTATGTTTAAGTCAAAGAGAGCATGGAGCTTTCCGCACACTGCTGTCATCCAGCCATTCTTCATTTCTGACCATAGGTGGCTACAAAAATCAATGGTTGAGCATGACATATATTCATCTATATTAGGAGTAATTTTTTTTTTGAATCATTGGTAAAAGCTGGTGCCAAATCCCTTTCAAAGCCCCAATCCTCTTTCCCTTAGTTATGTTGTGCTGGAAGAAGGTTGGCTCTATAGCCTTCAATGATAGGAGACTTGGTGTGTCTGACCAAAAACAGTGCAGTACAGCAAATGGTCTGAGTGAAAACAGTCTGGATGAGGGACAAAAGCAAAAACTTCCAAGCATGGGACAGAAATTGCTAGCCCTCACCACTGGGGGGAGGGAGAGGGGGTGGTGGAAATCACTTAAAGGAACATAGAGGTGCAGGAAGGAGACAAACTTAGAGGAAAAAGCCCTTACAATTAGCTGCTGCAGACAGACAAGAATCCAAGCACTCATCAAGCACATGAACTCACCCCAGATAAAGCTTATGATAATGATATTTGAGAACCTGAACATGTAACAGCCAACATGGCCTTTGCTCTGCAAGCTGCTGAGATACCCAAGATCTTGCTAAACTCCTGGAAGATGATGAAAGCTGAGGTCTTTTTAGAACTTGTCCTTAAGTGAACGTTTTATATTGTCAAGTGACCTACATAGAAATAATTGCCTTCACACAGTGAGCACAAGCATATATATATTCTCAGAATTGACATGTATTGCTTGCAGTGCTTTTTGATTTGCACTCTGGTAGAAATCCCCCAAGTTAGGTCTTCAAAGTTGGCCTTTTTTATGAAGTATCTTCTATACCTCAATGGATTCTAGTTATCCCAGAGATGGCCTTTCCAATGTCAGAACTGAAAAGGGCGGAAACGCGAAAAAAGTCTTTACTGAGCTTTTCCAAAGTTTGCTTATATAGAGATTGTTTCAAGTGTAGTAGTCCACAGAGAAGCCAAACCACCAGTTTGTTTTGTAATAGCTATGACCTTGTGCCTCTGTAAGCATTTTCCAGACTTGCACAGGAGCCTGGAGCTGGGGCGCCTTGTTCTCATGCCCATTTAACTGCACAGTCACACATCAACATTGCCAGCAACACTATTTACAGCTATGGACATGATCACACAGTAAGTGACAAAGCTCACAAATATTTCTCATCCTAAATACCTCCCAGGTTTTCCTAATACCATGATAATGTTCATCATGTCAAAGGAAAAAACAGGTCTTTGAAAATCTCAAACTGTCTTTCAGCTTACCTATCCCTCCCAACCTTTCTCCCACTCAAATAACAGTGTGATAAGTATATTAGCATGTAGCAGATCCTCAGCATGACCCTCCTGTTTGTCCTGTAGCTTTTTTGCTCCACTTAAGAGTACCACACACATCTGATCTATCACTGTTGCAAGCCCTATGAGAGTTCCAGCAAAACATATCACTACCATTATTTACACCAATTAAATAGCACCACTGTCCCTTTTAGAACAGGGGTGGACTGCATACTCCCCAACCAACAGCTTTAGAAGAGCACTGATCCAGTCTAAAAATTTCTGTGTTTATAGCAAAATTTATAGTGAGGGAATATAGAGCCATACATGCTGACAAATTCAAGACAAAGGAGAGCATAATCACTAGGTCAAACACCTAGTATGAAATGCCAAAAACCCTATTCTACACTGAGTAAAGTTTTTCATAAGCTTTGGGCTGCAGTAACTGGGAAGCCATCGTTATGGGGATCACCTTCTGCCCCAACTGGAGGCACATTCAAGGCTCCCATCAGGTTCAGAAAAGCAGTTTGGTTTGTGGTCAACACCCTTGTGCCAACAAGATGGTTGTTATGACAGACTCCACTTTTCTTTCCTAATTAACGCTCTTTGTTGCGACAGTTTTCCCCATTTTGGTAACCTGTGAGGTAATGGCCTAGAGTTATCAGTACCACAAGCCCTTGGACACCACCATACTTGCCTGCTGCTCCCCTGTACCTGGTATTAGTCCTGGACCTCCAGCTCTGAAACACCCCCATTGTTCTTAGTGCTCCCCTAACTGCAGTGTCCAAGAGCACATGTCTTCAGGCTGCATCCCAAATTCTTAGCCTTGCTGCTTTCACAGTGATATTGGTCTAACAGACCACTCCTGACAGCATGCTCACTCTTCTGCCTCTTTGCAGTGTTAAATTAAGGACAAGAAAACAAAGTAGAGATGGAATTTTGTGATGGCTTTAGGGGCAGTTGTAAGGTCCCCCAGGATAGTCTGCAAAGAGCTTGCCTTACAAACCAAACTCCCTACATACTGTATGCCTTGAAATAGCTTCCAATTCTAGGGCCCAGGGTTCTTCTGGTTCACATGCCCATTTTTTTTTTAATCTTCTAGGGCAAGACAGAGTAGCAAGTGACCTACCTCATCAAAGCAGGTTTGAGGGTCTTTCAAGAATATAGGGCCACTTTTAGCATTAGAGAGACATCAATCTTCAGTACAGCTTCTGCAAAGACTACTTACCCAAGCCTGAGATTAAATGCATCCCCAGACCAATGAGGAGAAGGTGTGTATGTAGGGGGTCTCAGGTGTGGCTGGTGGCCCCAGGTGGGGTTGGGTCAGGGCAATCAAGGACTATTAATGCACTCAGGGCCCTGACAAATTGTCCCTATTTCTATGGATCCCTTTCTATGGATGGGGAGGAGGACATGTTCGCTGTTTATGGGGCAAAGTCATCAGTTTGCCTTCCTTCATAGCTGATCTACAGTCCATAGAGTTTGGGAGTGGGATCAGGAAACTAATGCTTAAATAAATAGGAGTCTGCTAATACATTACACTCCACGCACCAATGGGGGAAAAGGACTGTACAGAACTTGTTCTTAGAAAAACTCAAAACCTGCCTTCACGGGAAGGTGAAAGTAGCACCTCTTTCTCTCTCCCACTTTTCTTCACTGCATAACCTCCTCTAGATTTGTATATAAAAATAATTGTATAAGGTATATATTCTTTTATGTTGCCAAAATCTGTAAACAAAGGTCCATTGTGTGAGTAAATATCGTATCTTTTAAGAGCTTCCATTCATCATTTCCAGGTGGTAATAAATTAGGAAAAGGGTTGCTTTCACAAGCAAAGACTAGAAGACACAAAATGATTTGCTAATGCTAAGTAGAGAGTTGAGCCCACATAACTCTAATGTCAGAAGGCCCAACATCAGGAGTAGGTCTCAATTCTTACATAGAGTTAAAAAGTTGCATCGATAAACAACTCAAAATATGCATAGTTAGAATGTAAGTGCCAAAAATAATCCCTGGAAGTTCTAGTCCCTGAACCAGTATAGAGTCCAGGCTGTCAAAAAGATTCACGATACATCCCAGATTGCGTATAACAGGCACAAACTGGGTCTATTAACTTGGATCCAGAGCCAGCAGCAGAGGCCAGAATATGTAGGTGGCCTGTTTTGATGGAAATATTTTCCCCACTGCTGCCACATTAACAATCTGTTCTTGAGTCAGATGATAGAAAGAAACCTCCCTCCCTCCCTGCCCCATCCAGTCTCCTGGGCTGAATTGTCCTTGCTGGCATGGTCCTTGCTGCCCACCTGCCCTGACTTCTGAAATGACTGGCCACTTCCTCCATGCTATAGTTTTTATTTCTAAAGAACCATTTGAAATTAAGTCAAACACTCAACTGGAGACAATTTTGCTGACTATAGGGAGCTTTTATAACATCAGAAACAACTCAGGTTAATGGTTTTTTTCTTTCTCCCTCCCTGGACACGAGCCATTCCAGAACTTGTATCTGAATATTTGGTTCTCACATATATTTATTTAGTTAGCAGTGGCATTCCTATTTTTATAGCTTTGAACTTTCTTGTTAGCAACATTAACAAGGTTTATGGCATATAAAGTGAGCTGTGGCATTTAAAAAATGTTGGCCTAATGTAACACCAGCTTTTTTTTATATACATGTTCAATGGCAAACTCCTACTGACAGGCAGAATGCATTTCTATGTCTGGGCAAGTTTATAGATGGTGTTCCCACCTCTGGGCCATAAGGTCACAAATTTGTTTCTGATTCTATTAAAGAAACACTCAACAATGGTAAGTTTGTGTGCTTTTTTTTTTTTTTTTTTTTATGAGAGGGGACTGTTTTATGTGATCCAAGATCTTAAAGATACTCCAAGGAATCTCTGTTGAATGCTGGGCTTTTCACCCCCACACCCTGACCAAATAACGCTGGCTGTAGATTTGAAAAGCTTTGTCTGGCAGTTAGATAAAATGAATTTCAGGGAAACTGACGTGACTGAAGAAAAGAACAGGCAATGTCTAATTTCTCCATGTGTAGTTACACTGCCTTCAGTGGGCTTTCATAGGAGTAAGATTTTACTCTGCATCAAAAGGATGTACAGGAGTTAAAGATTCATCATACCTGTTCTCAGTTCCTATTTCCTCAACAGATCCTCTGTGTGGCTCTGAGGACCTCCCCCTAAAGCTTTGCTGCCTGGCTCTCCATACCTGTGGGATGGAAGGAGCAATATTTCTCCCTTGCCTGCCTTCATCTGTTTTGCAAGATTTTAGAGGCCAGGCACTGCTAAATCAAGGTACCTTCCTCAGTGAAGGCCTTTGCACTCTATACGTTAATAAGAATATTTACTGAACTCATGGCAAAGACAAATAAAAAGACAGATACATCAGAGATGGCTCCTCTTGCCCTGTGAAACACCAACCTTATTCTTTCTGGACTTAATTTAGCTAGGTATTTTCTCCTTTCTGCCTTGCGATGGTTCCAGCTGCAGCTTCCTCACTGTAACTGTTTATTGTACGATGCCTAGCCTCATTTAATAAGAGGGGAGGCAGTATGCAGGCTGGCCTTAGCCATCACCAACATGAAATCCCTTCATGCTGGAACACTTTGTGCGCTGGGACTTTGTGGCTGCAAATATACAGACTTTTGGCTTGAGAAATGAGTGGGGGCAAGCAGAAAGACTGAGCTGAGGGGGTAAAATTAAGAGCACAGGAGAGAGAAAACCAGCATGTGAAAGAGAGAGGATAAGCTCGTATGTCTGTTGAAAGAATTTCAGCATCATCTATTGCTGTCCAGAAGGCAATCATGAAAATGCAGAAGGGCAAGAAGTGCAGCCCTTTTTGTGGGATGCTTTGGCTTACTGTGGTTAGGAGGATCAAGGCTAGGTATCACATGCCTCTACTGAAGGGAGATTGGCTGGAATAGAGCAAGGAGCCAGATTTTCTAGGCTAGGAAAAAGGCTGATCATGTTGCAACAGAGCACTGGAAAGAGAATTTGGCTGCAATATCTGACCAGAGACCTTTTAGCTACATGAGAGGACTCCAGGTCTATTTTTTCTCTAATTTCCTCATGCCCCCAAGGAAGCTTTTGGTGGAAATTTGCTTCCATTTATGGGAGGACTGGAAGAATGAGGGCCAGACTGTGACTGAGCATCTGGCAAGAAGAAAGAGGGTTTCAAAGGAGAGGAAACTGCTCAAGCAGGATTTGAAAGTGCTATTTGGCACTGAAAATTGACCTGTGCAAGTGACAGACTACCACTGCTGGTCATTACAAGTAGGTATTATTTAAAAGTCCAATTCAAGAAACCCTCTGAGGCTTGGATCCAGTGAGAAGACTTTGCTGTCTGAAAATCATCATCATCACACAAATTCTTGTGGCCCAATGAAGTACTAAGTGATGTTTTGTGCAATATCACCTGCTTCAGATTCTCTCCTCCATGGTGACTATGGGTTTGGCTATTTTAAAGGCAGTATAACAATAACACACAAAGCTATTACTAAACATCTTTGCTTAGAGGAGACATTTCTTCCTCACAAGTATTTCTGTTTTTCTATTCTGTCATTGGTTACCTCATAGATAATGGTTTATGATCACCATGCAATACCTTTTCTAAAACTGGCTGCAACTTGTCTTGCTCCTCCTAAGAATGGCAAGTTTTCTTTTGGCTTTGGAGAAGTTTGCAATTTTCTCAGGTTTTTAAAAAATCACTACAGAAATTGCCTTAAATAAAAATCTACACGTGGGCAGCAGGTATAGATCTCCCTACAATGCACAGGCAGTTCTTCACTAAAGCACAATCTACTTCAGTTACTGTTGTCTCTGTTCATTTAGTTACTGTTACAAACCACTTGGACAGTTCACAGCATCAATTCTGTGAGAAAAAATGTGGGTTTAATGTGTTTGTATATTTATCAGAAAAGAATCCAGAAGGGTT
Source organism: Elanus axillaris (assembly GCA_026212715.1). NCBI lineage: Eukaryota > Metazoa > Chordata > Aves > Accipitriformes > Accipitridae > Elanus > Elanus axillaris. The sequence continues at coordinate 15,442,607 of JANZLQ010000086.1, read as the reverse complement.
GGGGTGGCTTGTCCATGAGAGATGTGATTAATAAAGAAGGAATGATCAGTTGCTTTGCACTACATTCAGGCTTTCTGCTCTGTTAAATAATATGGATATTTTGATTGTTCCGGGTATGTTGGTGAAATGCATTCAGGCAATGGGGAGTCCTTGACTTTTTCACTGTTTGTTGGCATCATGATGCCAAGAGAGAAGTTGATCAGAATTTTCTATATAGAAAAATAGCAGATATTTACCTTTCATGTTTATACCCACCTACAAGACCTTCTTGTGAGATAGTTTTCCATAGCTCCTCTGTCCCATCAGGCATATGGAACAAAATACTTCAAAGCACTCTAACTCTCATGTTTGCGCTGAGGAGTTTCCCCTCCTACAATGTTATTCATATGTGAAATCAGTTCTAAAACAACAAGGTACAGTGACAAATACCAAAATTTATTTTGTTCAGCAGCTGTCCCTACAAAGGAGTATTTACGTGACAGTGCTGGAAGACTAAGAGCTTGCTCCTGGGAGAGGAGGACGAGTACCCAGCTGTGCATATCTGGTTTGGTTTGGATCCATCAGCCTCCGGAACACACACTGCAAACACCACAGAAGTGGCTATTCTGAAGCACAGTAGCAGATCTTGAGTACATATTGAACTAGATCCTCTATGGGTATACATCAAAGTAACTACATTGAAATCAATCTGGCTGTTGGTCTCTGCACATGAGTTACATCTAATGTGAGACTCCCAAGTACCAAAATCACCACTCCAATGTCTTCTTATAACCAAACATTATCATGCCACAATATACGTGGCTCTTCCAATAGCTACGCCCTGCCCTGTGCTTGCAGTGATTCTCTCCCTTCCCTCTGCCCTTCCTTCCATCCCTTCCCCCAGAACTGGCATCGCTCAGCATTTTGACTAGGAGACCAATTCACCAAACTGAAAACATCAAAGCATATCTCTGGTTAGATCTCATCCCAGCCCTCCAAGTTTGTTGACTTGGAAAGTGAATAACTAATAAGGCAGCATGCCATTGTTTTCTGTTTATTATAATGGAAATAAATTGTTGGCTCTAAATCAGGCAATGATTGTTCCTTTGATATCAATGCCAGGAAGCAAAATAAAATGGCTTTTTAAAAATCACCTTTCACAGGGAGTGCCACAGGCATTTGTAAGATGAGCCTTTTTCCATGTCAAAGGCTCTACTAGAAGTGCCAAACACACTAGAAGAAAAAACCCAAATCCTTCCCTATTAAAACAAAAATGTGCAAGAGAGAACGCAAGAGCAGGATCACCTGGGCAGCAGGATTGCCTGGGAATGCTGGCATGCCACAGACGTCCTGCAAGTGCTCATGAGGCTGCAGCAGAGCTGGCTCCACAGTGAGGAGCACTTCCTGAAGAATATGGAACACATCCTTTGCATTTTTTTTCCCCTCAAAAAAGCACAGGTGGGCTGAATGTATTACTCTGTCTGCCTGGCAGCTCTTAAACTAATAATAAGAGAATTTAGGAGCCAAAAAGACAGTGGGGGTGCTTTGCCTCAGAACTTGAACCACCCATAAATCTTGCTTGTGTGTTTCTTCCGTGTGTTTGGGTTTTTTTAAGCTACATGGACCGGCAATTTCATTGCACCACTGATGCCTTCTCAGTGTTTTAGTATCTTCCCTATAGACTTTTAGGTGCAGACTTTCAGGTGTTTGAATTTATCTCTGAGTGCTACCACCCCTAGCTAACAAGGGAATATGTTGCGCATTGGCATCACTGTAACATGCATAGAGAGGAGCTTCCTCATTGGAGTCTATAGCTGGATCCAGATCTTAAGTGATCCAGAGCACAGTGGTGTTTGGTTTTCATGATGTGCTGCAGTTTGATTTGGCTCAGAGCAGAGGATAAATCAGAGTGCCAGATTCAGATCTCAGGCCAAACTTGGATTTTGTATTTCAGCTACCAAACTTCATCATTGTTTGGCAAAGTCATGCTCTCACCTGCTCACGCCATGTGGAGAACACCTGTGATTTGCTGGAAAGGCGGTTGATCGTGCAGTGAGAAACTCCCTGTTTGAAAGCCAACCTATGAGAGACTGTTTCAGCTGACTCTGGCTGCTGCAGGTGATGTGCACTGGGAGCACAGAACCACTGAAACATGTTTAGACTCTTCAACTGCAAAGAAAAAAAAGTAGTGTAAAGAAAAGCCGTCAGGAGCAGACTGTAGATTGTGCCTTTCTTTGTTGTCACGGCTCTTGGAACCAGTGCAACATTTTTATTTGTAAGATTGGGACTCAGATACACAGCAGCAGCATGACTTGAGACTAAACTGGGAGTCCTACATAGATATATCACTTTCTATGAGACCCTGCTTTTGAAAGAGTCCATCATACTACCTCTAGCTAGTGTTCTTAGATACTATTTTTTGAAGAACGTGCTGGAAGACCCTAAATGAAACCAATACCCGTAGCTTAGATGGCAAAAGATCTGTGTGTGGCAAACAGCATGGTCTGCTATATATTAAGGCCCTTTTTGACACAGATCTTATGCCTATACTTGGCTCAAAATGCATCCTTATTCTGCAAAATATTTAAGCATATTAACTTCAAGGCTGTAGCCATGTCCCACAAAATGGGTCAGTATATTGGGACCTTATAAAGTGCTTATGACATAGGTGCTTTTTTGACTTAAAAGGTTTGAAGGGCTCCCACCAAAGTGCACTGTGATTAAGTACAGGCTTTCCATTAGCTTCAGCAAACAATCAGTGAGGTCCTAATTTTTATACTTATTACTACCTTAGAACGAGATATTTGGAAAGGAAAAGGAAGGACCTTTTTTCTCCAGATAATACCATCTCCTCTAAATTATTTTTGAAAATTAAGGGTGTGATTACTGACCTGCAAGTACTTGATGATCACACTTTGGTTTGAACTTAATGAGTGTATGTAGGTTTACTAACTATAGCACTGCCCAGTAATTTATTTCCCAGGTGGTCTAAGAAAGTCATCTGGAAGAAGGAATATGGTGTCTAAGGGCTTGCTGTGCAAATGGGTGATTGTGCTAGCTGGATTAGCATATGTTTTTGGGAACAGTTTTCAGAGGAGATGTAGAGTATACTTTCCTAATAAAATAAAATCTTTTTCTTTAACCCAGATGTAGTGCTTCAATTTCTTGCTTATTTTATTAAAAGATTGGCAATCATTACCTCCTGCTCTTAAGTGTGGACAGAAACTGGGTTCAAAGACAACAAACAACAAGCTATTCAGACCCCAAAAGCTGCTGTGACAGAGGTGTGAAGAAGCTCTGAATGACTCAACAGTCTTTGCAACCATGTCACCCCTTCCCAGGGCATTCTTCTTTCCCCAGAAGACAACCCACCTCAGGGGCTTTGTGCAAACTTTCATGCACTGAATAGCATGATCCAGAGCCATGGTACCCCCAAGGGCAGTATAAGTCTCAGATGCCAAGGACAGCTTCTTTGTACTCCATAAGTGCCCTTCAGCAAGTAAGGCTGTGCTCCGAAGCTCACCTGAGGAAGCCAGCAGACCCTGTGAGGCTTCGTGGGTTGACTCTTTTGTGCTGTTTGAACCCTAAAGCACCGTGGTTTGGTGGGCAGTTACTGGTACATCTGTAAATCACTTGATGTATCTTGATCTGTCCTACCTGAAGAGACAAAAGTAAATGTCAGACCTGAAAATCCAGTTGGCATTGGTATTCTGGCACATGAACCATTACATGATATTTGCAGGTCCTCCTTGGAGACTGTGGAAACATTATACTGTGGCACGCAAACCCAATATTAAACAAAACTTCTGCTGCTACAGCCAATGTGGCCTGTACTCATTACACCCAGCAAGTTACTGGGAATACTTCAAGGCAAAGAAAGGTCTTTATTGCTAAGTCTACTTCTGTTCTTTTTAAAAAACTGTCTTTGGCAATATCTATGAAACTTCAGGAAACTGATTCCCAAGGACTCATCTCCTGGCCACAGCACAGTTAAGATTGGTACGACGCTCATGCTAAAGTTATCTTGGTTTAAGTTTAAAGCAGCACCTCCCTGAGGACCTCTCAAATCTGGAACGAGTGACGTGTTTCTGTGTTCTGTGAGAGCCTGGATTATTTTTAATCTTCTGGTCATGTTACAAAGATCAATTTATAGTCTCACAGAGATGGTAAGGACTTTGGGAGCAGGCAAAAAGGGAATTAGATGTTGTTGATTATTGAATATTGTTAGTTCTGAAAAGAAGAAACTTTTCAGGGCAACTTCTACTTTCTTGCACTGCTTGCTTCATTTCAGATAAACTGTAGTATGAACTGGCACAGATGCATGGACTGCAGCAAACTCATTCCCTTAGGCCAGCAGAGATTTTTGATCAATACACTACAAGTTGTGCAAGCCCTCACAGCTCTGTATGGGTGCTGGGTACTAAAAACATACAGAAGATGATGAGAAGAAAGCTTTCTTTTACTCTACCCATTACAGTTTTATATATACTACAATGAATTATGCCAATGTCTTTGTTCCCAAATTACCTTAGACTGGAACAGCATCTTGCTTGTAATTTTGATAGATACAATTAGTTAGCACCTCCAATATTATGCAAGGCTTCCAGTGAAAATAGCAGGCAGGTTAGAGTTTGAGCAAACTTATGATATGTGCTTCCTATAATACTCAGCACTATATGTTTTAAAATTCTCTATCCATTCAGGTTACAGACCCATCAGTTCAAATATTTACCAGAAGTCATCACAAGAATATAGCAGAGACACACATACTGAATCTGTATATATTTCAAAAGTCATAAAAACCAGTGAGTAGAATTTTCTAGTTCTACTTAAAACTTACTTGAGCCTTACTTAGTAAAGTGCAATTCCTAACACTTACAAGGAGCGCAGTACAATTGTTTCCTTAATTTTGGCAGATGAAAACTAAGAACCACAGAGTTTTGTATTATTTCCAACCAAAAGAGTCCAATGGCCTAAGTTTACCCAAAGTTTTGCAATCACTTTTGCAAGAAACCATGTCAGGGCATTTTTACAAAATGCTGGTAATGTCCAGAATTTCATACTCCTGAATTTAAAGCTTTTCCAAGTTTTTGTTTGTTTTACATAACTTCCACCATGATTGTTTTCTTACCCCTGTAAGCACCGCCAGGATTTTTTAGACTGGATCACTTCTCAGGAATTACAATGAATAATTTTAACTCTTGGAGCAGAGAAAGGGCTTTTGTTTTTGGAAAATGTCATTCCCAGAAGTGCCTTTCACTGAAGTGCTCCTTCCTGGCAAGTTCCTAGGTACCAGTCACAGGAAGGACTGAGAAGAGGTGATGCTCAGCAGGTTGCTCCCAGGGCAGGTCCTCTGGCTGTCGTTTCAGACTACATGGGTCCCTTTTGGTTCTTGAAAAGGCTTCAGTGACACAAAAGATATTTGAAAATGTGGCCTGTCCCCAGGCTACACTCAACTTTCTATGGGCATTTACTCAAGTTCTCCAGCCCCACCTTGGCCAGTCCCTCTCCCCATGGAGGTGCCCAGTGCCTCGGGCAGTGGGACAAGGCTCTGCCCAGCTCTGCCTGTGGAGCCAGGCACTGTAAGCAGGGGTGATGGGAAGTTCACTTCCAAAGCGTGCTCCTGATCTGAACTAACCCCTTCTGTGAGCCTATGAAAATGCTCATGGAGATGTGCCCCTAGTGGGAAGATCTGCTACAAATTCAAAACAGATGCTAAAGACTTGAGAAACATGTATACAAAGGAGAAAAGCGACATTTTCAAAACTCTGGGAAGAAGCACCAGCTGAACCAGGATTTGCTAACTTCCTTTCCATTGTTTTATCTATACTGCCACTTCTTGAATTTAATCTTAAATCTTGACAATTCATAGCCTTTCCTGGACATCTTTTATCTCATGATTAGCACTCTGCAATGCTAAAGGTTTGAATATTAAAATAACATACCAGTTACAGACAGGTCTGACATCAGTGGAACGGTGAAGTTCCTATTCCCTGAACACTTGTAAAGCTTTCATTTTCCCTCTCCAACAAAACCAAGATGACCTTCTCTTCCCCTTCCCCAGGTACTTCTCTTCCTAGGGCCCATGTGGCCTGCCTTAGCCTCAAATCAGAAGGCAGATGGATTTTCAATATGAACTTTATAGTTAGTAGGACCCCCTTCCACTAAAATATGGCAGATTTCTGTGGTAATTCTACTTCCAGAGTTGTCAGAAGTATGTAAAAGCCAGGCTTGTTACATGTGGACACAATTTAAATGGTAACAATCCACTAGGGAGTTATTTTTTATAAAGGCAGAGTTTTACGGAGATATGCTATCAGAATCAGAACCTCCTACAAATGTGTGGGTTTTCTCTCGCAGAGGTCAGTATGTTCTTGGGACGCCGAAAGCAATAGCTCTTAATCTCTTACCCCATCTTTAATAGATCAGTTATTGCTAGTCACATGTTAATTCCCTCACTGACAGCTCTGACAAGAGCACTCAGTGGCTTTGACTTCAGCCTAGTCCAGAAAACTTTCTTTGAATGATCCTTTACACATTTCACAGACTGGACATTTCAAGGATCTGTGGCTGCAGCAAACAGCTGCAGGCTTGATGTTAACTAATTAGAGTGAAAACCCCATCTCCACAAGCTGACATGTCACCTCACAAGCTTATTGGTCCCTGTTAGATGAATCACTCTTGCCCCAGATCTCCAGAAAAATGATCACCCCTTACTAGCACAGATCCATGTAGACCCAAGTTTCTCTACCTGCCCTCCAAGTTACCCAGCATGTAAACTGCACATGTGTATTAGCTCAGTCCTATACCTGATGCCAAGGCATATGTATTTTGGCACCGTACGCTACATCACCTAGCTATGTGGGTCCCACTATAAAAACAGCTTGCCACTGCAGGAGCTGGTTGGGAGGAATCTGTGCAAGCAGCATTTCCCATTTGAGAACTTTTGCATCAAAGGAGCTTGTCCAAGAGTCCAGAGATGATGGCTGGAGTCTACCTGTACTTAGACTCATGCTTGTCCTAGCCCCATCTCCTGCTGCTCCTGGCTGGAGCCCCAGGATGGACCCTGGACTTAATTTATCCACTTGCCATGTCTGGACCTGCAGTGCTCATGTACTGCTTGTATGGGGGCCCCCCTGGGGTGCCAGCTTGGCCCCCATCTGGAGACAGCACTGCTCTTGCTGCTCCCTGGCAGCAAGGCTCAAGAATATTGTTGAGAAAGGATGTTTCAGATTCTGGTTAAAAAAACCAATACTTTTGCCTTCAGTCCTGGCAATGGTGTTGCTCTTCATCACTCTACATATATGAGCTGCAAGGATGACAGCTCTGTAATTTTCTTATAAAGCAAACATGCTTCTTCATTTTCCCCCTGACAGCAGGCAATCCAGGGCCAGTATATGACTGGCAAATGCCTTCTATATTAATCTCTTCAAGTGTTTTTGGCTCTTCTTTATTTTTAATTTGCCTGGAGGCAGACATTTGAGATAACAGCTGTTATGGTGATATTATCAGTCATCTGCATGTCAGAGAATGCCAGGAAAATGCCTGTGGAGTAGACCTCTTGGGTTTTGGGTTTTGTTTTAACTGCTCTGGGGCAAATTCACTCCTTTGTCAAAGCTCTGCTCAAAACATGAGAAAAGAATATAATGGAACTGGTTTCTACTCTCTGATTATGAAATGTCTTTTCCTGCTGATAGAGCACAAGTTCTCTACTTGCTCTTTGACGTTCCTCAAAGATTAGTGTCCTAGAGCAGTCCTCTGCCAGACCCTGTCACATTTTTGTTGCTGGTAAGGAATGTCAGAGCACATCTACTACCAGGAAACATCCCTGTGATTCTCTGGAGAGAGATGCGATTTGCTTGCTCTTGAGTAACTGGGGGGGGCCTAATAAACCCTGTTAGAAAGGATCTTTGCCCTCCCATGAAAGGCACTTCTTAGCTTTCTTGGATTCAGTTATAAAGTCTTCTGGGGAAGAAAGTTTCTTTTCTTACTGCAGGGGAGGGCCCAATGTCAAGAATCACCAATGAGTAAGAATGGACCTCTGACTCACAAAGCTGAACCATCTGCAAGAAGGCCAACTAGGTTTATTGGTTCTTTAGAGAAGGTACCACCAGGAAGGTGTTGGTTTCTGAATTATTACATTACATTCATTTGTTTTTCCAGAGAAATACATGATGGAAAAACAAAATGTAACTTTGGAAAAAAACTGGGATGTGCCCCTATTTAGTATATTGATGATGATAGACCAGTTTGTCCAGTTAACTTAATGAAACTTAACATCCTTTGTACTAGAGAAGCTTATTAATTATACTTTGACCAAAAATAATTCATATCTGAGGATCTTGAACTACTTTACTGACATTAGGCCTGTGGGAAGTTAAATAGTTATGCCTGTGAAATGACCATTATTCCAAAGGAGATATGTAGATATAGGCATTTTGTGTATCTGCAGTCCGGATGGATACAAGCACAGAAAATAAAGGCTTCTGCATGCATATTTACTGTTTTCCCATAATTTCTTAACACCTCTTAATAATGTGGTGGCAGATATTTCTCTTTTCCATTGCCTTGACATTATAGAAGGCTATTTTGCTAGAAATTAAGAGCTCAGTTCTTGTTTGCACCACACAACTCTCAACCAGCTGTGGGCAAGGTATCTAGACTACTGTGGTCTGTTTTCCCACTTGGAAAATGAGCATACTTCCTAAAAATATAGTTAAGCATTCAGATACCACAGAGATAGAGCTCATGCAGATACCTGCACAGTAGAAGTACATGTGAAAGAGAAAGCTGACCTAGAAGGCAAGATCCCAAAGGTTAACCATCCAAGTAAGCTCTTACCAAGGAAATCCCCTGGTTTGTTTCCCAAAGGTAGCTTTTTCAGCTTTGACACACCTGCTTCTAAGTATAGTCAGTTTATAAAAACAAGCAAGCATTTTTGCAAGCTTTGAAGATGCACAAATTACTTCTTCTACCAGTGCAAATGGTATTTCCTTATCCCTGTTTCCAGTAGGCGTGTGAAACTTATTTTCACCCATGGTATTCAGGTGCAGCTGTTTGGAACCATGTTAAATGACTACACAGGAGAACAACCTTCATATTCCAAATATTTTCTGAGTTCAAAGAAAGTGTTAACAGTGGAATAAAGAGCCTTTCTTTTTGAATCTTCCAAAGACAAGAAGAATATGCTGCCTGCTTAAACATGGTGGAACAAAAATGGTAAGCTATATGACATAGTAATTTGCTAAGCACAGCTTTGATACATGCTTTCATCATAGCTGATGTGGTAACATAAAGGATTTGTTCAGTGTAGGGGAACTCCCTCTTCCAAATGACTCCAGGCTTTTGAGCAATTTTAGTTTCTGGAGCTAAAGTGTATCTGTCTCTCAGTGAGTAAGCTTTGAGGGCTGGGAATGTAATTGTGTATTTTCTACATCCTTGTAGCAGTATTGTTGGGGCTAAATACACTGGATGAAAATTGCTTTCCTTTGATTTCTAGGGGGGTTGAACCAACAAGAAAAAAATTAAAAATGTACCTTATTTAAACTGTGAAAGTTTGCATTTCTTGTCAAAATCTGGGTAGAGGTTTGGTCCATTGGAGACCGTTACAGTTCAGGTACCAAGATACAATTTCTAACTAAAATGAATTCTAACTGAAGATTTTATTTCCCTTTGTACATAAAACCAGAAAATACGTTAAAACTCTGTTCCAATAAGCAATTTTTCATGTAGAAAAGTTTGTCTCAAAATATCATCTGACTTTAGGGCTAGGCAAAAAGAGAAAAAGAAACAGCTTTCAATTGTAAACCACTGTGGTGAGAAGAAAGTTATCTTTTTCTACTGCTGAGATTTGCAATATCACCTAGATACATGCCGCCAGTAGGGCAGGGATATACTTTCCTGCTATACATCAGACACTGACCATTGCTGAAAACAGAGGTTGGTCTTAAAGAACTAACATCTGATAAAGACAACATGTTGTTGGAACTGAGTTGCTAGAAACAAAGGTAAGAAGAAATTCAAGGTTTCATTACTCTAAATCTACTAGTTATTACTTATGGTTTCCTGTGGACACTTTCTCTTAGATATTATAGTATCAAATACCTTCAAAACAACCTCCCAGTAAGATGTGGTTCATTAGATAATAAGCAGTGCCTTTCTCTGGACTTATCACCTGGAATTTAGAAAAAAATCTATGCAAAGCTGCAGCAAGAAAGAATAAGAGAGACAAACAAGGAAATGTCAATTAAGATTAATAAGATAACACCTGGAGTGACTGGCTTGGCAGTCATGTGTTTCCTTTAGCATTTTCTGCATAATTCATTTCTGTGAGATGAATATGGTGATGGAAGTTAAGGGGGGACAACTGATGAAACAGAAATTTTCATAGAAATGGTCTTTCATGCTTTTGGAGATTTTTTTAATTAGCAGTAACTTATTCTTTGTTAGTCATGATGACAGACAAGTATCCCATGCCCCGTAAAAGAGGTTGGGGTGAAAATTCCAACATCCAAGAGGGTCCTTGTTGGCTACGTACAGGCATTGTCTGTTGGTAGCACCTGCGATCTTCTTTCTGAGGTTTTTGGGCTGTACAGGAAGGAAGGGAGGTCTCATGGAGAAGAGAACGGAATCTGGGAATAATTCTAGCTGCCTGGAGAGGAAAGGTCCCTTCTCCAGAAAATGATTATGAATTTCAAACATAATCATCTTCAGACAAAATATGGAAGCAGTCTGAGAGAAGAAACAAAAACAAGGTGTCTCCTGCACCTCCTTTCCCAGACAGCATCCCTCATCACCCATGATTACTTTCCCCTTTCAGCTCTATTCATCTCTTTCAGCACAATGGCACAGCTCATGATGGAGCTGGGAAAAACACTCCTCATCATCCATAACCTGGGATGAGATGTGGGTTTGAACCCCTGAGGCAAGGAAGCTGTGGATCTGGGGTTCCCGGGTCTCTGAGTTGGCTCACCACGGGGTTATTATATGCAAAATGCAGCACTTGGTTTCACCATTTTTTCCATTGAAAAAGCTGCCTGCCAGAATAGCTAGCCAGGAGCGTGGCAGGATGCATGCAGGCAGATGGAGGCTAAGCCCTGATGTCGTAAGACAAATGTGATGGGAATTCAGGTGTCTAAATTCCTTGTATGAAAGAGGAACTTCCCTATTCCCTCCTATCTGATCTATGATGTGTGCACATAGTTTTCAGGGAAGGTGTAGGAAAACATAGGTTTTAAAGGCTAAGCAGCTAGATGCCACTCTTCTGCATGCTTAGAATTAAAATGAGGGGCCTTATCCACTGCAAACTCTGCTAAGCAATGTAGCAGAGAAGGTGAAAATATGCTATTTCAGCTCCTTTTTCCTCTTTTCATTAATTTATATTTAAACTGCAGCATTTTTGCCTGATGGGTGTAGCTGTATTCTTGCATGCAGACACAACTGTGTACAGGACTACAGCTACAAATGTTAAAGAAATAAACCTGTGAGGGTCTAGGAGACTGGAAGGAGATATGTCGAAGGCCAATAGCATTAACTAAGAAATCTTGTTGTTAGGACAGTTAGCCAGAGGAGATGTTGGCCAAGAGAAATAAAGGGCTTACCATTCAATTAAGTCATGGAGCCAGACATACTATACCTTTGTTCTGGAAACCTGAGTCAGGGACTGGGAGACAAATGCAGACTACTGCTACCCTAGAGAGATCACCAACCCTCCTCAAGGAACACTAGAGCACTATGAACTTTAACATGGGCCTACATGCCAAAATTTGAAAGCCTTCCTGTAAGGCAGGCTGATACCTCAGATCTCTTGTCTCATAAACTGCTTCAGATTTTTCCCTTACAGAGTTGCTGGGTCTTGTTCCGGTCCTTTGTCGAGCATGACTGCTTTGCACAGCACTGATGTGGGGGACCTGCTCCGTGCTACTCAGAAAGAGCTTCAAGAGCTTGTAGGGTTACCAGTGCTTACGTGGGGGTCTTGTCAGTGTTGGGTCTGTGAAGGGAAGGGACAAGTAGCCTCTGGGCACTTCCTTTCCTTTTGAATTCAGTCTGATTTACTTTTTTTCTTGCCCAGAGAAGCAGTAAGGCTGAAGGGCCAGCTCATAGGAGAAAGGAGATATATGTTGGAGGGGCTATCAGCATGGGATGAGGCCCTACTACTTGCACCATGCTACAAGGAGGATGTCTGTTTGGCACACTAAACTGGGATATTTCTCTGCCATTCCTTTTGATGCAAGAAATTCATGTAACCTGTGACTGCTTGTCTTTATTGCCAGAGACCATGTCTTTCTGTCTTTCTTCATCTAAAACAGCCCATTATTTTTCAGTTCCTCTCTCTGAAGGCATTGTCTACAGTGAGTGACCCACTGCTTGTTTTTGCAGAACACCACAGGGAAGAGGGCCAAGGATACCTCAATGTTTACATACCAGGATGTAATGGGCTCATGTTGCCTGCAGATATATTCATATCAGTGCAAGTCCAAGGTCAGATCTTGTGGATGAGTGGTATTTGTGAGCTCTTGTTATACACACAGACACTTCCAAACTGTGCTAGACTTGCCGTAAGCTGTTTACAAGAGATTGAACCCATGGTGAATCAGCCCTGGCATGCAAGTCCTGCTCTGCTCCCCCCATTCTGGCTGATGCTTCTTGGCTGCTTATTCTATGTGAGGCAGGAACACCACTGGACATGGGCAGTGCTTAGCAGCAAACCCCCTTATCTAGCAAAACACTGGCTGCACAGGACATATGGACAGTGACCTGCAGAGATCCCCTCACACCCATGGGCTGGCCCAAGTATTTGAAGACAAACATGTGCTCAAGTGATATGTTGGAACATGATTGGCAAGGATGATCCACTAAGTTACTACCAGTGACTTCATATTGACCTTAATAGTAGGAATACTCAAATACTTGAACACCTAGGAGTACAATGTGACATTTTAACAACTATTTTTTTCTTAAGGTATGTGATCTGTAAGTGGTAAAATCAGAGCCTCAGCTCTTCACTTGGAACATATGCCTGAAGCATTCACTGAGAGGCATGATAAAGAAACTATGCAATACATATGTTTTAATTTTAAATAAATCAGTGTGATAATCTGGGATCAGGTGGGATTCCGCAGCTGGAAGAAAAGGACAAAGGGATGTCATTAGTTATACTTTTAATAAATCAACTTGTTAATTAGGGATCAGGTGGGATTTTCCAGCATGAGGCAGAGGACAAAGAAAGCTTATTAATTGTATTTCAAATAAATCAATGTTTTAGCTGGTGTGGGATTCTCCTGGAAATACAGGACAGGGCAAAATGGAACAGATGCTAAAAACTGTCACTTAAAAATATTCTTGATGTAAGAAATAAGAAATGTTTCATACTTACTTACTGCATCTATATTTTCTAGGCAACCCTTGGTACAAAACCAGTGTGGTCAGGCTGGAACTCTTGGAAGATTCAAGGAAACAAAGAGAGAAGACCTGTAATATATTCAAACAAATAAAGAGGAAAGGTCATTTAAGAATTGTGTGGCTCACCACATCTGGCAAATTGATTTCAAAATATTATGGCATTCAGAACCACTGGACGTGTCTGAAGACTTGGGTCCTAGGCTTTTACCTGAGCCTGCCACAGGAAGACGTCATCTATAACTTCTGCCAGGTTATCCACTGCAATAAAGTTCACTAGGCTCTGAGGTCTTCTCCCCTGTGCCGTATCAGGACAGCATTTGCTTGTTCTACAGATCTCCCTGTACACAGTCCATCTCTCACTTGCGCAAGGTCATGCAACCCTGGTGATCACCACTGGCACATATCTGACTCTGTGCAGGTCCTGCTGAAGCTGACGTGACTCTATGGTGAACATCATTTGTTTGTGGACTTGGATTGATGCAGCATCTGAAAGCAAAAACATTCTGTAAATAAGAAAGGGAGACAGTCAGGTCAAAAAGGATGATGTTCGGATGACAAGCCTGGCAACATTCAGCCTATTTGATGCTGCAATGGAGGAGAACAATTCAAAGCCATCAAGACATAATAAGGAATGCCAAGCACTACAGGAAGCAAAAAACTTCATCATAATCAGTACCTATTTGTTCCCTGGTGTGCTGCACATTAAAAGGAGTTCTTTGAGACAGCTTTTCTTCTGTTGCTTTTCTTCTTGCCTTGTTTCAGTTTTGTCCTACCTGCACTCCACAGAGGGAGTCTTGCTTACTGATGATGGACAATAATGCATCTTGCAAGGCTAATATTTCCTGAGGATGCATCTTCTCGTGTTGCCTGCTGCCCGCACAATGAGATGCGCATGATAATTACCTCTTAGGAAGGCAACGGCTCATCTGTGTCACTGCCACATCTGCCCATGGCTAATAGGTGTGCAGCATTTGCTGTGAATTTAAAAACCATCCCCTTTCAAAGGTCAGAAGATCAAAAGTTCAGATTTCATTGGAAATTGCCAAGAGAGCCCACACTGCCGCTCACTGCCCCAGCAGGCTCCTCATGTGCGATGGCAAGGAATCATCAGCAGCTAACTTGCTGGTGCTGTTGTTTCAACTGACATATAAAACCAGAGACCCAGTCAGCTGTAGTAAGAAATAATAAAGATATTGAGTTTACATACAGTCTTCAAAAATTTCCTCAAAGTGTCTTCAGTTTATTTTCTGACCTCAGTGTGAGGCTCAGTTTTAACAATATGGCTGCCAAAAGAGTGATTTACCCTATGGCTTAGACAGGCTGTTGTGATGGATAGCGGATACTATTTCAACAAAGAACCAGCACCTCGAGTTTTAATCAGCTATGTAAACCTGGCTCAAAATATTTTTGGCCCTTCCTTTGCAAGCAGATTCTCAACAGCGAATAGAAAAACACATCATATAAATGACTTAAAATGCTACTCTTCATATAAGAGGAGAGTCATATGGAGTCCAAGCAGAGCAGCATCTTCAGAGGTTCAAAAGTCAGCAGTAAGATTCAGTCTGTGCTGAAACCTGATCCATATAGCAGTTTTATTTTCCAGATATTTCAATAAAAACATTAAAGTAGTTTTAAGTTTCAAGAACGCAAATAAAGAGCATAAGATTAGTATTTCAAGACAGGTTTTTATTTTCTTGCAGCAGTAACTTAAACAATTCAGCTTTTCAACTGAAGATCCACAATACATTGCCCTATCACAAAAGGTTTTTTTAAGAAAAAGCTCTGTAGCTTATTTAAAAATAATTTTCTGTATATAATCTTAAAAAAAAGGAAAAGAAGAGGAAAAGAGGGGCCCTTAGACCTCAAGAGAAGGTGGGTTTCTTGAAAGTACTGAACAGGATTTAACAAATGTAAATAATCCTGTAGTTCCTACTCAGCCACATTACCTTGCTCTGCTCCTCCAGGGAAAGTACAACACCCCTGAAAATGGGAGACACGGAATTGCAGTCGCAATTCAGAAGAACATCAGTCAGTGAAACACTCAAGTATGTACTTGAGTGCTATTAGCATAACTGGGACACGAGTGTGTGATTGAAGTTAAGTATGATTTAAGTTAAGTTTCTTTAAGATAAATGGATTAATGCAGATGTTTATGTAATTTTGAGTATCAAGGACAGCAAGTTTAGGCAATTTGTCTAAATTTACATGCAGGTTTTATAGGAAACCACCATTGCTGATCTCACACGTCCCAATCTCATCCCTTCAAATGCCTAAAAGCTCGTCATTCCCCTTGCTCCATTATTGACACTCTGCCTAATTTCTGCATATTCCCATGATGCCTTTTGGAAATCCAGTCAGGGGAGCAATGGGGCTGCTTAGGCTAAGCTTGAGGAGGGGGCTGGTCTGAATTAGCCAAAACCTTCTTTACTGAGAACCGTTGGTCAAGGCGATTTCTGAACACTGGCAAGCTTAGCCTCCAAAGCTGTGTGCCTGGTTGTACTAGAAAATCATAGGAGAATCAGGGACTGAATCTTTGTACCTTTTGCTCTGTATGCACAGTGCCTAATCCAATGCTGACTGCAAAAGGTAGGAAGCTCCCACAACAACTAACCAAAACCCCACGGAAAATCCCAACCCAACATGGTCCTGTTAATTAATTCACAATTATTTCCTCCTTTTCTTTGCAGTCTGTGATTAGGATTTGAAAATCAAAGCCATTAACCTTCAAAATGCTAAAATGGCAGACACCTTATAAGCAAGCATCCAGTTTCACTCCCTTCAAAATCCACCAGAGAGAGACAAACACACTCTGGGCCCCAGTCCAACTTTAGCATAGTCTTCAACTTGATATCCACTTCAGTGACGTGAAGCTCTGCTGGATGGCTTTAAATTTGCCTCCAGACTGTTGCTAATTGGGAGAACTGTTCTTCTTTGTTCTTTTTGCAGTGTTAGCAGAGGCGTACTGGCAGTGTGCTGCAGTGGAAGCTGCCACTTTGGGAAAAGTTTTGATTAAAATATACATTGCTTTGATCAGTGGCTTCCCTGTAGTGTAAGATAAACACAATCAGCAGTTTTGGTTGGTGTTCATTCCTAAGGCACATGCTGTGAAGTCACTGCACTACATTAAGCAAAAGCTTAAAAGGAAATTATTGTAGCCAACTGGGCCTTGGAATTGTCCTAAGACTAGAAAACTTAAAATCTAAGCACTGCCTTTCCCCCTCTGCCAGTAAGGTCTTCCAGAATGGCAAGTCCAAGATGTTAAGGTTGAGATCTTTTATAACAAGGCATGTATGTCAGAGGAGGAAAGGTATCAGAGTGTGTTCCATAACTAATTTAATGCTTTATGTCTTTTCATTCAACACCAGAAATATCACAGAAGCACACTTCCCTTCAGTTGGTGAAGCTTGTTTGAATATCACAGCTGGGGCCTGGAAGAGTTGTCTGAAGTGTAGCCATGGTCTTTATGTCGAGAAATTTTAATGCTACTTTTTCCTTCCCCCCCCCCCCCCTTTTTTCTTCTGAAGCCAAAA
>JANZLQ010000086.1:15327406-15417390 GCA_026212715.1 Elanus axillaris | reverse complement strand
TATTATTATTATTATTATTATTATTATTAGAATAAACCCACTCTGGGTTCTAAACAAGTTCAAATCTGAGCAGACATGCTAAAACAAAACCACCCGTCATTCTGGGAGTAGGGAAGATATGAAACTCCAGTTTGGTCCCATCTCTACTTTAGTGATACCTATCTTAAAACATACTCCTTCTGAAAATGAATTAAGAATTACAGCAGCCTCTTACCAAGGCTTCTCCCAGCAATAAACAAAAATATTGCTTGGATTATTTTGCAATAGCTGAAAAGTTAAAAGCGTTTGTTAACAACAGTTTCCATGACAAGCACTCATCACTATTTTGCCATCCCATCCCATCTGAGATTGGTGATCTGCTAAAGCACAGATCCTTGCATCTGCATCCTTACTGCTGGCTGGAAACCCTTCTTCCCATGCACTATCCTTCATAAAGGAGCTACTCCTGGGATGAGGTTTTGGTTTCTGTCAGGTGACATCAGTGTCTCCCTGGAGAAGCAGTGTTCCTGGATGTTTGAATTTCTTTGCAAATAGTTGTCAGGCCTTTTTTGTCTTCAAGTTAATTTGACTTTTAGTCACTCTTCTGGTCATTTTCAAGTATTTGTATTAATAAAAGAGTGAGAATGTGGTTTATCTTACATTACTTATGGAAGGAAAAAGTGTTATTCTAGCTTGAAGCTGCAGAGTATAGGAAAAAAATCTGGAGCTAAGCAGACATTGCTATTTTATTTCCCATCTCAGCCACAAGGTAAGATACATATATACACCTGAATCACCTTCCTGAGCATTGTCTCATGTATTATTCTAGTAGAAGGTTGCCTAGCTTCCAAACAACTTCCATATATTAGCCACTGCTCAGTTGTAGGGAGGTGAAGGGCCACTGAAACTTCAAGCCATAGTAGATTTCAACTCCCTTTTGTTTCTATAATAGGTTTTTATATGGAACAGTTATATCCACTGGGCAGAGAACCAAAGCTTCCTAATAAAGAGCAGGACAGTGAAACCTTACAGCTATGCTTTCCCCCTCCAGAATCCGCATGCACAGTAAGGACTGGAGGGAAAATTTTGTCTGTACTTGAGCGCACTCTCACACTCTCACTTCTATTACCCTCACTATTGCTGTTATTCCCACATGTACATATTTGTTACCGCCTCAGTAGTTTTTTCTTCATTGCACAAATGGAAATGAGGTGGCCTAATGTGTAGGATGCTAATCAGCCTTTCTATTCAGATATTGACTCTGTGAACTCTGCAGGTCACTGCAACTCAAAGGCATGACTGCATATCAGACAGACATCCCTGATCCAGTTTGTTCAGAGGTGACTGTGTCTGTGTGGCTCTCTATGAATGGGTTAGTGATATTTAGCCAAAAAAATCTGCAGCTCCCAGTGAACTTCTCCCTGAATCTCAATTCCCCTCTCACCACACCCAAGCAAGGCAATGTGAAGCCTGTGCAGGTGTGGCAAAACCTGCCAATCTCTTGACTGCAGTGAAAAGCATTACAAGTGTCTGTCTGCTCTGATAGACACAGAACTTTAAAATTCATGAGATCTGAGCATGACTGAATAGTCTCTTAAGAGTTTTTGACAAAAGAGAAGATCCAGATAGTGAGAAAAGAAGAAATTACTTAATTCTGAGGTATTTCAAATCCAGAAGAAACTTCTGGTTTGTTTTAAGATCAAGACCATCCCAGTTTAACAGCCAAATTCCTCAATCCTGTATGTTATGAAGAGGGGATATTTCACTCAGCCTTGGCTTATCTTGCTCTGTCTTCCTCATAACCATCACCACCACTATGGGTGCATGTTGTTTCAACAGGAACTGTGGGAGACAAGATCCTGAGTGATCAGAGATAGATAGAGGGGGCGGTGGGCAAGGAGGAGGATAAATGCACAGTTACTGGGAATCTGAAGAGCAAGAAGTGGAAGTGGAGGAGTGAGCTGTAGCTGTGAGTGAGATGAGACACCCAGCTAGATAGCTGCCATCTGACCAAGGGCCACCAAACCTTACAAATTTCCATTCTCTGAACCAGTGCTAAACACACTGTCTGATTTAATTAACTTTTCTATCATTAGTATACATCAGTGAGGGAGGAGGAACACACACTCCACTGTGTAATAGATTCCCCTTGTGCCCTTTGCTATGTGGTATGCACAAACATAAAGCTGTTGGCTCCCTAAGAGGTAGGACAGAAAAGTCCCATCGTACCCACATAGTTTTTAAAAGTGGGAAAGACAAATTCTATTTTTATTTGCTTTTTATTTTGTATTTATTTGCTTTTGCTTCTTTCCCAGGCACTTTCTTCCTTCTAGGTCAGCCAGTTTAAATTGGAGCCTGTAGCAAGAGATTCATTTCTCACCAAACAAACTCTTCTACAGGAAAGCTCATGTCTTTAAATATATTTTTGAGTAAATTTTCCCTCTCCTCCCCCTTTCTGAATTTGGTTCTTTTATTTGTCAGCTGATAATATGGACAAAATAGTGCCTCTCCTCTACACGGGAAAGTCAGTAAAAGAGCTTCTCAGGAGTGGCTGGAGCAGCTTGGGAATTCATCTACCTTGGCAGGAAAGTTCCAGTTCCTCCACTTTTCTAGGCTTAATAAATTCCTGCTCTCTTCAGCAATAATAAAACAGAATCAGTCTCCTGGGGAAGAATTCACTCCAACACACTGCGCTATTTCAGTCATTCTGAGCTTTCATTGGTGGGATATATAAAAAATGGGATGATAAAGTCTTCCAAAAAAGATAAAAATAAGCCCATCCTAAAAATGGGCTTCATCCTTCTCCCCAGTCCTTGTATGGAGTTTCTTTAATGGATGCTTAGTGTGTGGATGGAAAGCAGTGCTTAGTTAAGAGCACTTAGCTTCTGTCTTCAAGGCTCTCCAAAGCTTTCCAAGTACAAAAGGTAGAGATTATATGCAAGTATTATATATCAGGTTTATAGAAGGTATACATCTGATTTATACCTCCCATGCATCATTTATGGTTATTTTTAAACAGCTTGTGGTTCCACTGTTCTGTCTATTTCACGTACATTCCTGTAGGAAAACCAGGTTCACAACTCTGCTGTTCCCATATCCCACTGCCCAAGTGAGTCTGGGTAGGAAACGGAAGGAAGGTGCTGCACTGCACATAGACCAAAGAAGATTTTATGTCTAAAAGCCCACATTGTTCTCATCTGTGCTAGTGAAAAATCTCCATTAGCTGGAAAAAATCAGTAGGTCTTTCATCATAGAAGCCCTGGAACTTTGTAAAGGCCTCCACACTCATAATGTTATTGAAGTACTTTACAGAATAGGCAATTCTTGTTGCTGGGCAAGTAACTGATTCTTTTCATTCACTGACAAATTACAAACTATTTTGAGTTAGTTTGAAATAGAAATACAGATTTTTTTTTTATTTATTTGAGGCAAAAAGGAAAATGGAAGCAAAAAAGTTCAGCTCAGAACAAATGAAATGTTACAGTCAACCCAAAGTGAAATGCTACATTTTAGAGGTAGGTATTTTACAAAGAAAATTTAAAATGCAGTTGAAAGAACTGTGATTCAGTTTTTCTGGAAAGTAAGTTTTAGTTAAATATATTAGGTTTGGTTAAATCAGGTTAAGTCACTCCTTATGTTCAAATAGGGAAAACATGTCAGAAACTACTTTTTCCCAAAACCAGAAAGAGCCACTTTTCATGCAGTTGAGGGTACAGGCAATGCACTTCCTGTTCAGCTGCAGGATTTTGTGCAACCCCACACCCACCAGGCATAAAGGAGCTGAACCACCGGCCATACGTTACAAATGTACCTTTGGAGCTACACTAAAATTGACCCTAAGTTTCAAAACTGCAAGTATTGTCTCAGAAACTGTCACCTACCTATATATTAAGAAGTTTACAAACCAGACAACTTTCCCACTCATAAATTCCAGTATATAAATTTATTTGAATCAAAATTTGAATAAAACAGCCAATGTTTAAAAGAACTGTAGGATACTCAAGAGCACTACTTAATCTCAGTTTGGCTGTTTAGCTTTCTAAATTTCACATGTATGTGTATGAACAACAGGTATATTTAAAAATAATTTAATATATGTTAAGGAGTACAGCTGTCTTGTTAGGTGAAGTCAGTATTATGAGTACGTTTAGTAATGAAAGACTGAAGCTAATGCTCTCAGCAATTGTTTCAAATCCAGACAAAATCCCAAAAATAATAAAGGAAGCAAAGATCTCCATCATAAACACATTTATTATTTCCACATGGTGTTTGTGTGTGTGTGTTTGTACAGTCAGTATATGCAACTAAGCTTGCCCTCACACAAATTAGAAATGTTTCGCATTCCATATACACAATGATTGCTCACATAAGAGGCCTCAAGGTTTGTTTTCTGACACACTGGAGAATCCAGGAACCTTGAGAAAATCAGTGTGATCTGTTTAACACTCCCTCTTTGGAGCTGGGTGACTAGCGCAGTATGTTTTCTGCAAATGTTCATAAGCCTGAGCCAAAGCCCACTGAAGGCAGTGAGGTCAGGCCCCTGCAAAAGTATATGAATGTCTCTGTTGTCATCCACTGTTGTCAACATTTCCAGGATGGATCTTATGAACACTGACAGAAGTTGAGAGTTTAAGCTGAATAGAAAACAGGGCAACCAAAGTCTAAAACTAATGTTACTGATCCATGTGATCCAAGAGGGCTACTTAAGCCCAGAAGTTGACTTCTAGTGCCTAATGAAAGAACTCAGGCCAAGATTTTATCTGCTTTTAAACAATAATATCTCATTAGTTCTACTTCAGGTTTAGCTTGATAAATCCCTTTAACAATCCCAACATACTACAAGGAAAAATTATGGATTACCCCAACCCATTAACATGGAATAATCAGTGGTGAGTAGTATGCTTTTGGTGATGAAAGACCTAATTTTTGTTTATAATGAGATGTCTTAATGGTGTTAAGTGATGTGAAGTATAACTCTCTTTACTACTACACCCATGTGTATTGTAGCCCCTTGCATTCTTGGATCTGCCTTAGCTGAGTGGCCCTACACACATTATTCTCAGCTTGCCCAGTAGGCACAAGCAGAATAACAGTAATAATCTACTTCGCTAAATGCTCCAAGATGAACTGCGAAATGAGAAGGGCTGTATAAGACCAATAAATGTTTTTAAAGTAGATATTTAACCTCAGTCATAGAGAACCAGCAAAGAGCAGTATGATGGCATCCTGTCAGACCCTTAAGACAGAATGCACCATCATGGTGCTCTTTTAATCTCTTCTGGGGCACAATAAAATATTTTTTGGGCTATTAAATTTAGTTTAACTACTTTCTAAACTCTGAACAGTCCCAAATATTGTCTGATACAGTATTTTCTATGTGTGTGTGTGCATAGTTGTGAATGCAAAGCAATCAACCTTTTTTTTGAATGTGTAAACAAGCCAAGTAGTTTCGGAGGACTTCCTTGTAACTTTTTTCTTCACTTGCCTCTGGATCCTTTCCTTTATTACCCAAACATCCCCCTAGGGCAGAACTTTGCAACTGCCGGTTATTCTTGAGGAAGGAAGGATTTAATGAATCAGGAAATGAACCATTTAACTCCAAGGCCTAACACATAATTTCTTTTATACAGTTAGCCTTTTATTTTAATGATTTGGTTGTTTTTTCAATAACTAATCTTACTGTTTCTTTTTCTTTTTTGTTATTTTTTCTCCTACCAGTCACAGTGCTCACTTTTAAACATTTATTTAAATTCAAAATGAAGCAGTAAGGTCTTTTAGAATTTTTCTGGTTTTAAAAGATTGTTTTAACCATTCTGTCACTGCTCTTGCTCTGCACCTGCTGCTCTACCCACATATTACAATACCAGAACCAGTGGAAACTTAGAACATGTGCCTGATATGTTTAGCACCACAGCAGGCAATGACACCTTTTTGAGTACAAGCATTAATCCAAATACTGTCTTATGACCAGTAAAATAAAAAAATTCCAGTAACACAGCCATAAGATGAACACTTTAAAATCAAAAGCAAAGGCATCCCTCAAGGGCTACTGACCATGTTTGCATGAATCTCTCAGAGCTATCAGGGAGAAATAATGTACAACTTCAGTTAAAGTCTCTGTCATCACCTTCCTACATGACTCTGGGAAACTCCGTAAACACTCCATTTTTTTCCAAAAGGATTCAAATGGAAAATTCACAGAAAATAAGACCTTTGATGACCATTAAATGCAACCTCTGTCTCAGCCATCCACTGACCTGCCAACTGGAAGATGCCACAAGAATTTATCCCAGAAGATTCACTCTGTATTTGTTTGCCATTACTGAAGGAAAGACTCAAGGTGAGATTGACCCACTACAGCAGCTTTTCCAAACCTTGCAAGAGAGTAACAAATTATTCCTGTTTCTGAAGTCCCTACAATTTACAGTGATCGAGATCACAAACACCCCAAAAAGCTCTACTCAAGTCAGTCAAGAGAAACAAGATACATTCTTTTTCCTAAGAGATCCCTGAGAAGGATGAGTTTGAGAAGAAAGTACAGAACAGGCAGGTCCACCTTGAGCTGAGCTGCCAACATTTTCTGAAAAACATCAGGATAAATTTCAGAACTCCTATGCTTCAGGCCACTTCTGAGATAAAGACAGACCTCTGATAGCATAAATGCATCAGCTAAGGTGGAGAGAGAATACAAGGGTGATGCCTGTGCAGAAGTTCAGTCATAGTTAACCTGACAAAACCATCTTCTCTCAGTATAGCTTGCTCCACTTCAGAGACAGTGAGACTGGAAGAATGGTCTATACTACATAGGTTTGCATAAAATGCTACAGTGGATAGGTATATGGGGGGAAAAAAATCATGCTTTTAAACACTGTTTCTGTGTGAGTAGCTCTTCATATAGATGCACTTTATACTGTTAAAGTAGTTCTTTGCCAAAACAACTTCTGCTATTCAGGACAATGGTTCTAATTTCTGCCACCCATGGAGCTCCTTTTGTCCATACCAGCTCCATCTTCATTGGGTCTGCTTGTAAGAGTAACCAAAGGATCAAACAAAACCTACTCTTTAAGGCCTTCAAAGATTGTGAAGGACCTAGTAATACTAACTTAAATATGTTACTTTTCTGCAAATAGGACTTACTACAAGTCCATTTCTTATTTCCATAAATCAGAGCAGTTTCAAAATTTGGTCTTGTTTATGCTGGCTATTGAATTAGCATAAATTCTTAACTGTTCCGTTTGGAAAACTTTAACCCAAATACTCTTGAAGCCAGTTCCTATCCTCTGGAGATATCATTGTCAATTCTTTTGAAGGTATAGATAGAAATTTAATGTTTTCGTAATCCCTGCTTCCAGAGAAGAGGGTTTTTTTAGTTAAATGGTGTTTCCTTAGGCCAGGCTTAAAGCCAATTTTGTGCACCATCATTCCAAGCCAGATGGTACCTATACCTTTATCCTGTGCTAGGGTTTGATAAAAGTAGATGGCTTTCATTTTTAAAAGAGCCTATGGAATCAGGCACTCAATTTGCAACAAGTTGGAAGTAGTGTTGTAAATCCCATAGTGCCTCTGAACACCCCAGCCAAAATATTTTCCCAAATAGGCCTTCTGACAAAAGGGAGGCTTCACTTCCTGCTAAAAAGCTGTGTATTATCTAGACACATTGGTCTGTGAAGGTAAAGAAACCTGAAATTCATTTGATGTTAATCAGCAAAACTGTGGCATCAGAAAGGCCTTGCTCTGCACAGTCAGCACTGTCACTGGTGATGCTCTGACCCAGAAGGTGCAGCTCTGGCAATTGTAATGGGTGCCATGGGCCTATTACTTGTGTCTTCAAAACAGTAGTTAATCTGTACTTATGTCATTCTGAACTGATGGCCACATACCCTTAAAGTCTTCCTACATTGACCCTCTTGCTTAAAAGTGAATAGGTACAGCTTAAGGCAGCCAAGTCAGCCCAGTACAAAGTTCTCAGTTCTGACACCTTTACCTCAAGAAGTATCTTAATCCAAAACAAGTCACTGAAATCAAGAGATGTGCCTACACTACATGTGGCAAGCTATTCCCAATGTTTATTCAAGGGTTTAATCTGGCTCTTACTGAAACCTCAAGGAGTTTTCCCACAGATTTGAAGAGGGTAAAGCCAAGCATTTGAGTGGTGTCACAAGATCAGGTGTAATTTAGAAACCAGATGTTCATGGATGTGCCTGTATGTCTGTGTTCTGGTTCCTTTAGAAACTGCTTGCATGCTCCACAGAGAAAAATCTAGTCTAGAGTTTTTCCCCACCTAAAAGAGAAAGCTTTTATACCAGAAGCTGATAGGAAGCTTCCCTGTCTCTGCAGCTGCCCACATGATAGATCTCTGACCATCAGAAATGGGTGCCAGGGATGAGGTTCATGAATATGAGGGGCTTGCTTCAAATTTTTTAAAAAAAATACAATTGTAAATCAAGCACTGTTGCCCAAAGATGTATTAGCAAGAAAGGCTGCTAGATACTAATGCTGTATGGCAAGCGCAGTGCAGCTTGTAAGAAAATAAAACTAGACAGACTTCCTTGGAACAAAGTCCTCTTGGTACGCTGGTACCCTGTGATCAAGCACACTGTAAACAGAGAAAGAAATTTCATTTTGCATCGGCCAGGCTTTTGAGGAAAGAAAGAATGCTGATACTCAAGGAAGAGAAATTGTACAGTTGTATAAGTGCAGTTTTATGTAAACAGAAGCTGTATGGTCTCAGAAGCAAATAATAAGTAATAATCTTCTACCTTTGTTAATTAACCACTGCTTCAAGATTTATTTAACAGAAGTTGCTACTTAAGGTAATTTGTGCGCTGTGTGGGTGGATAAGTGCATGTAGAAGTTACAAACACTGAACAAAGGGGTTGTGAGGAGGCATAAGTTTGGCCCTGGCTGGTTTGGCAGGTACATATAGGGCAATATGTACATGCATTGCTGGATGAAGAAACAGGGGTTGGGAGAATTGCTACAATATGTCGTAAGATACGAATACATGTGAAGTTTTACAACACTGTCTTGAAGATCTTGGGTGATAGGTTTGGTGTACACATGTATGGACTATGGGAGTGGGTGCTATTGAAGGGATGAGGAATAGTGAGGCTGTAAAATACATGTATTGAGGTGATGAGGTTAATGTTGGATGATCAGATTTCATTACCAACAGCTGTAGTGCTTGGAAATTGTTGTCTATAAAGGGGTGATTGTATAAGGCAGCATGTTATGTTTCCCATTTGATGCAGTTTTGGCACAGTGGGTGCATTATTATCTCTTGTGCCAACGGTATGAAGTTCAGAAGAAAGTTAAGATGCGCGCCTATCCCAGTTGCATAGCAGATGTACACTCCACTTCTAGTTTTATTCTTTCATTCTTATGATTTTATTTCTTTAGTGTGAAATACAGTGTAGTGCTGGGGGCAGCCAAAAGACAAAACAGAGCCTGCATTTCAAAAAGAGGGATATGTTTTGGCTACCACCTGACACAAGTACTTGCAACTAATGCCAGCTGGCTGCTCAGACACACGTATCAGCACTGCGGCAGGGCTGGTCATCAGCTTTGCATCACTTGGTAAGACTGCATTTGCTCAAATGATGACTGAATTAATGCCTGAGTGACATTGTGGCACCAGTCTCAAATCCCACAGTCTGTGGCCAGAAACATCAGGCACAGGAGAATGAATGTGCCTGCTTAGTTCCAGGACAAAAGAAATTTGAACTAATTCTGACCTTTTCTTTCCCATACTTCTGACTCAAAAACAGCCACCTGACTTCTGCTGATAATAGTCTATTTCTTACTGAACCAGAGACTCTGCTTTTTGGGCAGCTCTGTGCTACACACAGTGCTAGGTAAAAATAGAAAATACAAAACTTATTCCCTGCCCCAGGATGCTCCTCCTGTGGCAATCTGGAAACGATTATTTGGCACTTTAAAACTCATCACCATCATGCAGGGCATTTCTTGCTCTGAAAGGTGACTCCTTCAGGATAACACATGAAGAACTGGAGAGTCAAAGCACTAGGCAAAGATTTAAGACTCTCTGTGGGTTTATTATCAAAGTGAGTAAACAGCAGTATCATGCATTTACAGATGAGGGAACCTAACACAGAGACAAGGTTGACACGTGCCACCAGGGACTTGCAGAGTTGATGAGGAACCTGATTAATCTCTAATGGTAGAGAAATAGAACAGGGGAG
This sequence comes from Elanus axillaris, assembly GCA_026212715.1. Lineage (NCBI taxonomy): Eukaryota > Metazoa > Chordata > Aves > Accipitriformes > Accipitridae > Elanus > Elanus axillaris. The sequence continues at coordinate 15,407,209 of JANZLQ010000086.1, read as the reverse complement.
ATGCTACTTTCTCTTTTTCCTTACTTGCATTTAAATATTAGGTGAAAACAGATGAGTGTACCATTTTTTAAACAAGAAATAGCAACAGTGCTGAAATAATTATCTGGGCCAGAACTGAGCCATACAGAGACCTACAGAAACTGTTTGCCATCTTTATAGCACCCATGAACCATAACTCCAGCTCTTGCCAAAACCCCTATCAAAATTCCTATCTCTGCAATATTCCCAAAATATTAGTAAATTCATATTTATTTTGAGCAAACACAGAAACCAGATTCCAACAGTAAAATTGTAGAGTTTGTGAGTGTGGGTCAGAGTTAAGTTTGTTCTCACACAGAAGCAGATTCCCACATGAAATTATGGAGCTTGAATGCTGAGAAAGAAGGCACAAAGACACAGAATGACTGAAGTCATAAAGTAGGCTTTTGTGAGCAGTCTGGACTTTAGGACCTCTCCTCATCAGCAGAGGCTACGCAGCCTGAAATAATTCGTGGATACTTTTATGATTATAATGGTAAAATAGCTGAGACCTCAGCCAGTTTAAAACTTCCATCCTTCAAGCTTTACATTCATAAAATTTTAAGGACTGAAATGCTAAACTGGAACACAACATGGCTGCTTTACAAGCATAACATCTAAAGGGCTTGGCAGAGTCAGGTCCACTAACTCCCACTTCCCTGCAGAGCTGCTAAGCTCTGGAGGGTTTCTGGGCTCCTTGGCCAGACCACACAGCTCTTGCTGCCCACCACAGCTGCCAGGCTCCATAGGGCTCCCCCATCTCGCTGTCATAAGGACAGGACTAGTCCCTTCTGAAAATCAAGGGTAATGACTTCCAATAAGGAAATTTGCACTCAAATAGCTATATTGATGCCTGCATTCCCAGGTTACTGTTTTGATAAAATTGTAGCAGAGCTCATGTCGACACTTCATGTAAACAGGGACTCACTCTTTCCGTGGCAGCATCAGCACTTGAAATTTGGTCTGAAGTGGTGAAAAATGCTAATATCTTTGTGGTTTAGGGTGGAAAAAAGTCAGAGTCACTGTATGCTTATGCACATCTATTTCTATGTGAATGCTGAAGTTCCCACTGAATTTCCCACTGAATGAAAAGGATGCGAAAGACTCAGGAAATGCTGCATTTTGATGTAAGAAAACTCCTGTGATTTGAAAAGTGCAGATGAGATTATTTTGGAGAAAAAAAAATCTGGATTTCTTTTTTCTCCTATATTGCAATTAGCTTCAGAGGGAAATCTTACTTCTTTGAAAAAACTGGTAGAGTGAAAGATGAGTTTGGATTGAAGTGTTTGTGAACTTAACTCTGGACACATTATTGATGCTTCCATCCCAGATTTGCTGAGGTGGCTGTGTGAGATGAATGTGCAATGCTGATTGCTAGCCTCCTGTCTTAACTTTATTATGCAGAGTGCTCACAAAGTGCTAACTAGAGCCTATTATTCAGTTCATTCAGCTCACACCTGGTTCTTAGTGAGATGTTACACTACTTTAACACAATGAACTATGGCTTTATTGCTCTTTGCTATTTCCTCCTCCCTCCAGCTTGAAAAACCACACTTCAATCAATGGCTAATGTCAGCATGGGAGTAATAACCTTCATTTATAGCAGCAAGTAGGGACATCTGGACAGACCAGGGAAAGAGGCAGGGAGTAAAGCCATGAGGATGTGCAGATTACACCATTATCATAAGAGTGCTTGGTTTCAGGAAAGCTTTTTCATGTGGAAACATCTAAAATGCTCCTTTCTTCAGCTGACGATTTTTCCTCTGAAGGACACAAAAAAAGTCAAGAGAACTGGGACTGACAGCATAGCAGGGTTATGTAGTATGTTTGTAAGTTGCAGAAAAAATAATACAAAGCATATTGTAGCTGTTCAGGCTAATCCTTAAGGAAGAAGAACTGATGATACAAGAAAATCCAGGGCCAAGTACAAGGAGTCTAACCTTAGATTCAGGTGGCACCTCAGTAATCCACAGCCAGTTCTGATTCAGGACAAACCAATAAAACTTTTGGTGCTCCCCTTCCCCTTCCACCTACACCCTGATAACAGTGATACTTTCTTTTTCCTGTTATTTATCTGCCTTCTTACTCTGCCAGGTTTTTAGGCGACAAGCACCAATTGTATGTTACCTATTACTACTTGGAGCTTTTTGGGCCAGCTGTAATGCCATTAATAATTGGTAGAGGAAGGGTACTGAAGAGTATATCCTCCTTGTACTGAAGCCCCGTGTAGGACCCTGGCACATTCCCATCGATGTGTTCTTTGTTAGCAATGAGGATGGAGACTATACCTGTCCAAAATTTACCTTTCTTTTACACTTCCTAAAAAAAATTAAATCTCTGAAGAATTCATGACATAGATTGATGTGAACAGGCACTTAAACCCTCCTTGAACTGGGAAGTTGGTTTTATGTCAGAAACAACTGTGAGTTTTACTCAGGGTTCTGTTCAGCTTTCTGTGGTGAAGACTTAATGCCAAAAACCTTTTAGCATGGAAGGTGGTATAATTCCAGCCACTGGACAAAACCATCATTTTTCTTTGCTAAATTACTTTCAAAGGGAAATTCCATTTTCATGGAGAAACTTAAGCATTTCCACAGCAAAGTTGACATTTTCTGGTGAAAATAATATATTTTTTCCCTTACCATGCCTGCTGTTCATTTAGAAGCAGAGAAAGAATTTGATTCTTTTACAAGAATTAAAAAAGAAATAAAGAGGACAGCAGTTTCCTTTTGCTTTTAGTTAACTGAAATGAAAATTAAAATTATATTGCAGAATTCTAGATTATTAAGCAGCTTCTCATGATCCAGGGATACTCAGCTTGTGGTTGTTATGAACCAGGTTTTCTCATCCACAAAAAAATGAGCATTCCCTTGTTTAAATACCTATCCTTTTAGGCACTTGGATCCCTTCTCTAACATGTCAGAAATCAATTATCTGGTTATCCTCTAATTTATTAAACCTCATGTCTCAGATTCTGAAAATATTTGGATGCTGCTGTAATGCATTTTGTACTGGCAGAGTGATTTGTGCTAATACATTTTGCACGACTCAGCCGAGGCACCTTGGCATTCTGAATCAATCTGAACTGTATTGAATACAGTTTAATTAATGTCCAATGTACCGTGCCTTGGTGAAGCGGACAGCTGGCGGCTTATCTTGTGTGACCTTGGGTGACAGACACAATCTGGAATAATGCTAATGTGTGTCTTTTGTCAGTTGATACTGGGGGAGCCAAAAAGTCAGGGTTTCAACAACCAGATGATTAGTATATATCCATGGGGATAAAGATGGGAGAGAAGATACGTCTACCATGAAAATGTCTCAGTAGCTTGTGATTCACAGACAGGCTAATGCCAGATGCAAGGCAATAACTTTTTGTTTTACAAAGTATCTTACACTGCTTTCAGAAAAATAATTAATTATTACAAAGAGGGAATGTGGGCTGGGGCAAAAAAGTCTGGAAATAGTGAAGGATTTTGAGGAAATGAGCAGCTCTGCTCACTAGCTTTAGGTGCTGTCACAGCTGTCAGATCTGGGCAGTCCTTTTCTTAAAGAGCTGCCAGTAAGGGGGCCAGGTGCCTGGAAGTTCAGGTATTGCACAGAGCTAGTGTGGGGTTGTAGGACTGCCCCACACCAAAGAAGAGGATAAGGAAAGGGCCAACATTTCTGGTCAAAACTCACTGAGACATGGAGTCAAACTCATGGAGAAAAGGCTAAGAAGACAGGAAAGACTTGTAAAGCCAAGAAGTAACGAGAGAAGTAACAGAGGACCTTTCAGATCAGCTCCTGATTGCTCATGTTTGTATGTAGGGAATTGTAAAATGTTCATAAAAACAGATTAACTTGTTGTTCAGCAATTCTAATTAAGAAAACCTAGAAGCATTAAAAAGTCATTCCAGCTGGACAGATGTGGAGAAATTATGGAGGAATCGTTTTCCCGAAGGGTAGGGAGAATTTACTAAAAATCATTTTTCCTTGTCCAAATACAGAACCCAAATTGGAGGCAAAAACTAGATGACCAGAAATGGAAAACAGGTCAATGGATCACCATTCACACTTACTTGCACAGATGAAGATATAAAGTTTCAGTAGACTTTCCCCCTGCGAGTACAACATACTGAAGATGGAGAAGCCTTTCTGCAGCTTAAGAAATACTAATAGTCATTTCTAGTAATGACTATTAGAAATGGAGAAATAGTCAAGAATATTCTCTTAAATACGTTCACAGCTTATTCTTTTAATTTCTAAACATCTTGTAAACTATTTCTGATGTTCCTCTGGCAATTGAAAAAGAGGCTAATGGGAAAAATAGTGCCATATCTTAACATAATTGCCAACAATTGCTGATGCCCTAATTTCTGTGGATCACAGAATTTTTCTCCACCAACTTTCTAACCAGGCTCGTGCTGGAAGCGCACCATGGCCAGTGTGGACCAGCAACCACAGGAGGGCTTTGCCAAAGGCCCTGATCCAGGTTTCCATATGCTGCTAATATACAAACAAATAATAACAAAACAACCAACCCTTTGCTCAAAAAATAAATCTGGGTTTGGTTTGCCAAATGTTTCCCCCATGCAAATTATTTTCAGGTTTCTGTTTTCCTTCCATTCCCATCATATAGTTATATTCTGGAATAATACCTCATTGCTGCCAGTTGTTGCAAGCTTTATAACATGGAAAAGTGTAGCACAATCATTTTTTAATGGATATAAGTTAATAAAAGCTGTTAGAAAACCTTAGAAGCATTTCCAGTAGGAGATGAAATTCAGTTTATTTTGAAACATTTCATGTTAATGAAATTTTGTTCCACAATATGAATTGCAGGGGATTCTGATAATGTCAAAATACTGTATTTTTCATGCTGTGTTATGGAATATCTTAGGTTAATTTGGAAAGAAAAATAGTAAACCTTATTTAACATACATAGGAATACATATGTATGTATGAAGACATAGCAACATTAAAGAACACAGTGTAGGTAGCTATTTGTGTTCCCTAAGTATGCCTCTTTAACCTTAAAAACCATAATAAAACCATCATTTTATTTTTTTTTTTTTTTTTTTTTTTTTTTTTTTTTTAAATCATAGGGCTATGCCATTAATATATAGACCCTTTATCACAAAAAAAAGCTTGAAATCTACAACCAAAGCTGACCTCAAATCACTGTGTATGCTCAAAATAAGTTGACAAACCTTCCAAAATCTTCAAAAAAACCCTGTCTGGAAATTGTCAAACCTGTAAATGTTGAGCACAGTATCCTGAAAAGAAGTCCAGCTCAGAGAAAGCAGTAACCTTCCCTTGCTCCTGAACTTTCATGTAAAATGGAAACTTGCTTGAAATGAGCCTTTATCACATCCTCATCTTTCCACTTCAGATTAGGATAAAGAAAAGTTTTGAAAAATTAACCAGTTTTTTGGTTTTCCTTCAATCAGGTACAATTAATCAAAATTGATTTTCTACTTTCTCACTAGAGCTCCTCTGTCTGACCTAACTGCAGTCTAAATTTAACTCTGGACAAGACTGGCTCAAGCTCCTTAATAATAATATAGCTTAATTGTGCCTGAAAATTACAATGTGCCGTCGTTTTCCATTTTCCCTGCTTATCAGTTGAGCAACAAACACTTGCATTATGTGGGATATTTAGCTCTGTTCCCATCTGGCTACAGGTGTCTGCACCACCTCTCCAGACTTCAATGTCTCCTATCTTATCATTGCATCCTTTTGATCAAGAAGCATCTTTACACAGGTCTATTCTTCACTCACAGACAGCGTAACCTGACTAATCTCTCCCCTCCTGCTCTCATGCAGGAGCTGGGAGATGCACTTAGGCAGCCGATTTAGGAATCTGGATGACAGGTTCAGAAATGCTTCATCTTGAGCTTTTTTTCCTGTTTTTTCCAAACAACTGGTTTAAAGTAGCAGCTGGGCAGGTATATACAGGCACCTCCTAATCTCCTTCTCCAAGGATATGTTAGAAAAAGTGTGATTTCATATCAGCAACAGCTGTAGCGTAAGAAAGCCTACTGTTTCAGGAAGAAAATCTGTCAGTCCCGTTACTTGCCACTGTTCAGTAAGGCACTTAAGTCACTCCGGATCTTTAATAACAGAAATAGCTCCATTGACTTCAATGGAACAACTCAAGTGCTCTGAGCAGGGCATGCATACCTCTCTGAACTGGGGCCGCATCCAGCACTCTTATCTGTGTGCTCATGCGAAGCCGCTCTGCAGGGCAGCTGTAACCATTATCAATGGCCTAAGTCTCAGGCTGAGCAAAAATGCTTCATTTTCAGTGCTGAAAAGAACCAACTGACCTTCCTTTTCAAGCTACTCATAGTAAAATGATAAACAAGCAAAGGTCAGATTTCAGACTCCCAAACTATTATCAGGCCACCATCCACAGTAACTCTTCAGGAAAATGCATAATTGCAGAACTAATGAGTCATCTGTATACTGCACAATTACCACAACTGCCCATGTAATCATAGTAATTGCATATAACAAAGAGCACGATGGGAGTACCCACAGCATAGCAAGGCCTAGAAATCAAGGCCAATCAGTTACAGCTGAACACACACATAAATACACACAGAGTTTTCAAATAGATGACTCGAATAAATGCATGTGCAAACCTATTAACCACACTCTTGCGTACCCTGTATGTAGCCAACACTGATTTTAGCAGTTCAAAATGGCTGGAGGAGAAATCAGGGAGGTCAATCTAAAATATGCAGAAGTGAAGCTTGGAAGATGGAGATGCAATGGAAAGGAGTGAAGGAAGGTATGGGAAAGCAGCACTGAATGAAAGCTAAGAGATACATATGTATGTATGTATGTATGTATATTTGTATGAAAAGACAGAGCAACATCCAAGAACACTGTGTAGATAGCAGGCTGGGCTCCCTCAGTTTGCCTATTTCTCCTCCCAAAATAAGGAAAAAAGAAACAAGAGAGAGAAAATAAAGAACAGGCAATTACAAACAAAAGAGCATGAAGGTAGAGTGAGTCAGGAGAGAGAGAAAAACAGATAAAGCAGTAGGACTAGAGGAGAGGGCGCTGTAAGCTCTGATGACATTTTATTTCATTTAATCATTTTATTTCATTTAATATATTCAAGCTTCTTTATTGCTGTATGACTTTGGCAGATGTCCTAAATCTCTGCAAGTGTGAGAAAAAGACACATGGCAGCTATTTGGAACTCCTGGGGATTTCACTGTTGCTGGCTACTTAGTGAGTTTTGTAATTTAAGGTAATTTAGAAAAGGTAGAAAGAGAACCTACTGTTCACAAAAAGCTACAGCCCCTCCCAGAGTAAACCACCAGCTCCACGGGAAAACTGATCTTTAATTATTACTGGAGTCATAGATTCAAAGTCCAGGAGGGTACTCTCAAGATTTTTAAGTTAGTCTTCACAACTGAGGCCAAGGAGTTCACCTGAATCCCTATATAGACTCCAATACACTGCAGGCAAGTTAAAGTAGGTGTTTTTAAAAAGATGGCAAAATCCTGATTTAGAGAATTCACATGACTGCAACTTGGCAACAAGCTAAAACAGTGGCTGGTCACGTGGGGCATGCACAAAACCATCAGCCCCTTTGCTCGGACACACCACACAGCAAAACCCCCCAGCCCCTTGGGTCTGTAAGGCTGACCCCTCAGCAGGGAATCCCCCCAACCCTGAGGCGCTCAGCTTGCAGGCAAGAACAACATTTGCACACTGAGGCTGTGGGGTTTTAAGTCAGGGAGATGTTTTCAGGCAGAGCTGAAAAGCCTTCTCCAGCTGCAATGCTGACTAGTTAAGCTGACCTTCCTTTAACCTCAGCCACAATGTTGCTTCTTTTTCTGCATGGGAAAGAAATCAACCCAAGCTCCCTGGATTCAGTAGATTTGCATTTAAACCCAGCCACTGTTTAAATATTTTTTTATACTGTTTAACAGTATGTGCCATTGGGCTACTAATATGGCCTGCGCTGGGAGAAAAAGTGAATAAAGGATTTAATTACAGTTGAGATGTCCCTGGTATAGTTTACTGTTGTCCTGTAAATCCTTATTCTTCACTTATCTCCAGCACAAAGAGGCATCTTTTCCACGGTGAGAAGGGGGAGGCAGGGGAATACGGTGTGCAGCAGTGCAAGGATCCCTTTGTTGGCTGGGCTTTGTGTGGGAACGCACCCTTGATGAATGACAGCCAGGCCTGAAAATTAGCTTTAGCTTTTGTGAGCTCAGTTTTCCTTCTAAATTACTGCATTGCTGTAACTTCAGAAGCCAGGTATTTCCCTTGACAGTGAACGTTGCAATCTTGTGGGCCAGGATGCAGAGATCTGAATGTCAGGCATGATTCACAGGTAAGTAGCTGTTATTTTACAGAGCTCTGAAAGGAGACCACTAGCATCAGGCAATTTTAACTTTGCTCTGAACCACAGACACTGAAAACCCCCTACTGACACTCTCACTGGTTTTGTGTCTATTAGTGCTGCAGTGTCAGGATTTATTATTTTTAAAAAATTTATTTCCCCACTAGATTCAGCTACTGTAAAGCTCTGTAGGTCTGTGTAACACAGACGATAATGCTTTCATCAAATCTTAGCCAAAGAAAAAGCCTCTAGGGTAGAATCATGAATGCAATAAAGCCTTTTTCCTAACTTCAGTATTTACATAATATTATATTCACTGTTATGCCCAAAGTTCCCAGTCATGAGTGAAGCCTTCTGCACAAGGACGTACTGAGGCGGTCATTACCCTAAACAGATCACAGGCTAAACAGACAAGGCAAGAGGTTGAAGAAAGGCAGTTTAATCATCACGCTGCTACAGATGAGGAAACCGAGGTTATCCAAGTCAGGCAAGGGAACTGCAGTGCAGCTAATAGCTAGACCAGGCATCATAATTCTTCTTCTTGCCTCTTAAATTCAGGCTGTGGGGGCCACACATGCTTCAAAAATATGGGTAGGTCTAGTCAGTTACCCACACACATATTTCCATGCTTCCATGATTTGAAATCAATTTTTAAAAGGAAAAATAACATTATTGCTACAAAATATTTGACTGTAAAAGGCATCACCTTTGCTCCTTCTTTCATTAGTGCTTCCAAAGACCTGCTTCCCATTGGCATGAATCCTAAGCAGAATGCCCCAAGATTGGCTGCTGCAACTGAAAAATCTAAAGGATAGGATTAACTTGGCAGGGAGGAGGCTTTCTGACTTCTTGTGAGCAAGCCTGGCTGTTTAAGTTCAAGTAGGCTGTCTTTATCGACACATTTGCTATTACAATAACTTATCACTATTATCCTAAGATGTAAAAATTGCAGTCAAGTCCTGGACCCTGCTGGGAGCAAAATGACATCCCCAAGATTGCCCAGTATGTGAGCAGCAGAGGTGGGGATCCTGCACCATATCCACTGATGGGATAGGGGAATGCCATTCCTCATCATCCACGTACCCCACAGACACACAGACCACCCCTGATGAAGGTGTAACCTTAGTGAAAGAAGTAATGTCCAGAGGAAAAGAACAGGTGCCTAAGAACATTCTGCTGAAGAACGGGTGAGACAGAGTGAGAATATCTTCCTGGTTCAAGCAGGTCCTGGTCAGCAACTAGTGTAACCATGGGCACCTTGGGGAATTTCTAGCATCCATTTCTATCTCTCAAACACAAAGATACCCTGCTACCAAACTGCACTTTCAAAAGGTCCTTTGCTTTGCTTTTGATGATTTCCTCATGGCTTTCAACTCCTGGGCAATGTCTAGCTTTTGATGGAGAAAAGAAATCAGCTCTGCCCATTTTCAAAATTAAAAACATATAACAAAATCAGTTTTATATATCTGTAAGTTTTAAGATGCTGTAAGCAAAACAAAAAAAAAAAAAAGCAGAGACTTCAGGCAGGAGCAGTGTGTTTACCTTACAGCAACTTTTCCCAGCTTAATTGTCATGAGAAAATCTTTCTGTGCTTTGTAAAAACCTGAAACTGTACCCCTGTATTGCACTATTTTCAGCTCAGGTGATTTTCTGAGCCTCTTGTTATTTTTCAATGTAGGAATCCCCAAAAGATCTGTCTTGCAAATACTTTTCCAATCTGCTCTTGAATTCAAGTAAATTTTTGCATTTACAGCATCCTTCGGCAAGGAGTTCCCCAAACTGCTACCCCCTCCAAAATGCCTGATTTCCAAGCTGAGCAGCACTAGTTTAATCAGTCCTTCCTTACATGGAAACTGTTCAAAATATTCATTGTACTTGCTGCCTTTCTCTAATTTTGTTTGTTCTGCTATACTCTTGTTGAGCTACAAGTCCTGGACATCCATGCTGTATTTCAGATTTAGCTAAACTGGTGGCAAACTGATGTTTTCTGGTTTGTACCCCATTCCTTTCATTTGATTTGCTTTTTTGAGTGCATTCAAGCAGTGAGCTGATGTGCTGATGGAACTAGCTATCATAGCCCCAAGGGCTTGCTCCAGAGTGGTCATGGTCAGCTCAGAGCGCGCCATTTTGTATGCAAAACTAGGACTGTATCTCCCTGTGCATACCATCTTTCATTCATCTGCACTGAATTTCATCTGCCTGTTTACTGCCCAGTCACTTGCTGCTATGAGAACTTTCTCCAGTTCTACAGAGTCCTTCCTCTTCCTTATCAACATAATAACTTTATAGCATCACCAAACTGTCATCTCATAGCTCCAGCACAGAGCCCTGCAGAACCTCGTTACAGATCTCCTCTACAAGAACACCCATTTACACCAATATGGTGTTTCTTCTTTTTCAGCCAATTATATATCCTTGCCAGCAGCATCCCTTTCATGCTTCGTTTCTCTTAAAAACCTTTTGTGAAGAACATTATCAAAAGCAATCTGGGAATCCATGCAGAGTGTATTATTTAGACCACTCATACCCACATGTTTTTTAGCCTGTTCAAAAGATGCCAAGAGCTCTAACTTCAAATGGAATAATTTTGTCAAATTAAAATACATTCAGATGTTTTTGAAAAGCCAGAGCTGAGTCTTGCGCTGAACAATTTAGTCAAAAAATGCAGTCCTGTTTTATTGTTAATTATCCATGATCAGATACTTACTAATTGCTTTCTGTTTATAGGTGCATTACTCAACACTTAGCTCCACATTTTATGAGAACAGTATTCCCTACAGCATCTTCTGCTAAGAAACAAACTCTCCCTGCATAAAAGTGAGAACCACTGAAGCAGCTTGGTGCATTTCATTCGTATTAGCCTTCCTTCCTGTGGCATTTGGTAATCCAGCTTATTAGATAACTGTCAAAAAGGTTACGAGATCTATAACACTCTTTCCCTTGATGGTGTATGGCTGATATATTTACAAGTTTGGGTTGCATGTATTAAGGAGGCTGAACTGCCAGACTTTTATTAGGAATGGAACATAAGATACCTTCATGTGTGAGAGTCCCTGGAAGCCCTGGCGAGAATGAAGAAACTTTACTGGGCCTTTTCCCTCTTCCTGTGAAACACATTTTATGAAGTTCTCAACTAACTGTTGCTTATTTCTTCTACCATGCTAATAAGCAGATATTTACAATTTAATGATACACTCTATGACTACACCAAATTACTTAAGTGAGACACAGTGTCTGGGTTTGGCCATTTGCCTACAAGGTGCAGTCACCCCACAGTTAAGGGCAGGCAATGCTGGTTTTACTTTCCACTCCCATTTGCAGACAATTCCCAATTTGTTGGGATTCTGGAGGTAACATGGTGAACCAGCACAATTACCTGGTGTCCTGGCCATGACCCTGCCTCTGACGTTACCAGTCTGAAAAGTCATAGCTAGTTTCTGTTGCAGCAGCTACTTCTGCCAGGCAGCCCTGTATGCTGGCATAAACCACCGCAGAACTTGCCACAATCTGATGCTCTGTGCATATGCAAGGGTGAATGTTTAAATATGTACAGGGATTGTTCCCATTTCACATGTTCTTCACAGTGGCCTGGAGGATAGTTTGAAACTGTTTGCACGTCACTGAAAACAGGAAAATTTGGTCTATAAGCCCATGACAGACAGGGAAATGTCAATAACATGCACACCTTAAGGACACGTAGAGAGAGACAATGCTGAGGACCAAATGATTAAAACATGAAACAACTTTAAAGAAATATGAATAATGGTTGTATATATCTCCTTTTGTGAGCCACCATCTGCCCCTGATCTGCCATTTTCCATATGGCAGATCAAATATGTATAGAACTGGAAAGACTTAATATCTTTCCTCCACATGAGCTGAAGTTCAGCCAGATGAGTAGAAAAACAACACCATTGCTGCTGACAGCCACACATACCACTAAAGACAGGTACATTATTCTTGAAAGCTATAGCAGGTCCAAGGATATAAATTTGTCAGAGTAAAATTTGGCTTATATGCAACACCCAGAAATGCCAGTGGAAATACTCTGGAAAGGAGGCATGAGGAATTACTAGCTGAGTTCCTCATCCTCTGTGTCCTGTTGGCTAGTTGTGCCACAGCCAAAAATGCTTTTTTTTTAAATTGAAATCTGTTTTGTCATCTCTTCCCTATGCTTTAATTCTCTTCTGTTTCTCTCTATTATCATTGAAGTGACACCCAAGTAATTTTCCTATGTGCCTCCCAAATTTTTATGAAGATCCTAAAAGCTTCATTCTCCTGTCTTCTGCTATCACAGAGTCATCAGCAAATGCAAGCACTGTTGCCATCACCATGCTGGTAGTCCCTGATCTAGCTTGATTTCACACCTATCTCCTCTCAATTGACACCTCCCTGGCGGTGGTGAGCCATAATGTCAAGCTCTACAGGAGCTATAGCAGAGCATTTAACCCTCCCTCCCAGCTGACACCTCTACACAGTCCAGGGAATATATCAAGCCTGACCCATCTTCTACAGCAACAATTTTCTGTGAATTGTTCTGGATACTCTTTGAGGCCACACTGGCTTATAATGTTATAGTTCAGTAATGAGGTGCAACACCATTACTGCGGTGGGTGCTCCCTCCAATCCAAAACTACTGTGCTGTACAATTTTAGTCCTTAATATAAACCATTTCAACTTACTACTCCTTCCATTACCATGTGGGGGAATTCATGAGCAAAATTCTAAAACATAAGTTAAATGCTCTTAGGGTACTTCTAATACTTGCATTACTGGGTGGGGGTGCAAGGAGATCCTTAACACAGGATTTCTAAAGCTGTATATTCTTCAGCAGGTCAGTAGCAGTCAGATGTCATGTTTATGGATCAGAGCAATCAGATGTGAATATTACAGATTCTAGTAAGCAAAGCTACTAAGGTGGATACAGTTCACAGTTTGGGTTTTTTTTACATTGAAACCTGACTAAAACTGTATACATTAAAAAGTGACCTACACAAGAGTGTCTGAATTCTTGCAGTGCTATTGTTGACCACTATTACTGGTGACATTTTACAGATGAGAAAACTAAACTTTTCTGTTTCAGAAGGAAATTCTACTAACACTTATTCTTGCAATCAGACCTATATTATTAAATGAGGTTGTTCATTTCAGGAGAGCATAAATTAGTTTTAAATTAATTGTCCAAAGCTATCCAGCACTCACTGCTATAGCTAGGATCAGAATTCAGGAACTGCTGAGCGACTTGACACTGAGCTGTCTGTTTACATACCTGTACTAATATTAAGGCCATAGGACTAGTCCAAACCCTTTCATATAGGCAAATTAAATATAACACAAACGACACATGACAATGCCAGCAAAGTCTATGTAAGGAAGAAATTCAGGCTTGGTCACTTATATATTCACATTAGTCAAATTGCAATCAGTATATTGCAATGCAAAACTTTAGAAGACTTTATTCAAAGCAGTAAGTTTAAAGATTAACATACTTTTAAAGTTTGAAATGTGATGCTTATCAAACTTGTTGGCATGTAGAGGTTGAAAAGAGGTGACAGTTCGTAACATCAAACATGTATTGCTCTGTATCACCAAAATTATGTAAAGTGCAAAGGTTTATCACCTGGAATCCAGACCACAAAAATCCTGATCCTTAACCCAGTCGTGTTAGAGATTGCCTCTTTTTAATTAACAAAGGCTTTTTATTTTGTGATATGGCACCTTTGGAAATCCCATGATACTATGTTGAAATGTGTGAAAAAGATCTCAGTGAAGCCATAGAGGAATTTTTACAAGATCACTATATACATTTGGTAATATAATTTCTCCAGTGCCAGTTTTGACCTTGCTGTCCTCTTTTTCATTCATTCCAGTTAATGGACTGACATGGTATGGGTTGAAAAATACAATTTATAAAGTAGAATTGAAAAGTACTCTGTCCGAACTTTCGAAAGCAGAAGCAAAGCAAAATTATAAACTTCTATCTTTATATAGCTTACTAAGTTCTTCTGTTTTTAAAAAAGAAGATAGTAAAACCAATGTCAGTAGTCTATCATAGCAAAATTTCACTTCCATTGGTGTATTATCTGTTCCTCAATTATTTCCCTCCTTCAATATCTTCATCAGTTACTTGGAGAAGCTGAACAGCACAAAACTCTGAACAAGTGCAGCCTTACTGATATGACAGCAAAGAAACCCTGAAAGATTTTTACTTACATGCTTCCTCACTAACATCCTCCAGAGCTCAGATTGCTTCATCTTATGTCCTTTCTCAGATGCAATAAATATAATAATCCACAACTTCAGCCAGTGAAAAAAGTGGAGGAAGCAAAAATAATGGAATAGTATCTTAAGTAGAATGATGTGAACTGATTTTTCAAAAAAAGTTTTTTTCCTTCTAAAACTGAGCTAAAATGTTACTCATTGAGGCAAATCCATCATAGACTTAAATTGGACCACAACCTGGCCCACAACACATCGCTATACACACATGCACACACAGACAGCAAATAAAGCTGAAATACTGCAAAAATTGTGAAAAACTGAAATAAATCACTAACATCACAAAACAAGTTTTAAGGGAAGGACACTGTAAAATTAATTCCCACATCTTCAAGGCAAAATGAAGGCCTAATTAAGATGTTTGGCCAAGGTTTAGTAGTTGTATAAAGAAGGCACATAGACATTCTCCTCCCTGAAGATAAATCAGCATGTAATTACTGCAAGACCAGCAGACTGGGAAATTAAGAGGAAACCCCCCTGTGTTACAGGCCCCAACTTGCCTGTTACCTGTATTCCTGCTGATTATCTAGAGTGTTAGTCTCTGCCAAAAATCAAGATGAAATTTTAATGTAATGCAGTTTCCTTGTTTTCAAGAATGAACACGTGAACACAGAATGATCATCCTGCCCCAATGCACTTTTCATTTGTATAGCGTCTGACTCCTAAACAGTCTTAGCAACCTGACTGAAAAGGAAATCCAATGGTCCTGTCAGTCACAGCTTCTACAGATGAGATGCAAAGATGGCAAAAGTTCATCATTTTATAGTAAACCTATAAATATAAAATATATATATTTGAAAAATACAGAATATAGAATACTGGTTTATAGCAATACTATAAAATCAAGTACCAAACACTATAACTATCTCACCTGTGCTTCAGCTGAACTGAACTGTTACATGCTTCACTGGGAAATGAAGTGGTTTTAAGTCAGGGAATAAAAATTAACTAAAATTAATTTGATATAAACCTGTTTTAAATGTCTTTATATCTGTGGGATTTGGGTTATGGCCCTCCACTCAAGGGCACATAGTCTAACAGGTAATGGGTAAACTTCAGCAGAAAACAGTAGAAGTTTTATTCTCCAAGATGAACAATGTAAACAGTATTTATCCCAGGAAATGCCTCCAGGTTTCACTGAACTACTGGCTTACAAAATCCTACTGAGTGGAAAAGAACAAAGGACTGAACTCCATAACCAGAGCTACAAGTCTTATGTTATTTTGGGGTGCAGGAGAAATGTATTATACATACCTCGAAATGCTCCCCTTCTCAGGGAGGAATTTTGAAATACTTTCTGCTCTTTCTTTTGAGTAGCCCATCTTCTATTCCAAATTATTTAGCTAAAGTTCATCTGAGAATGTAAACCTGGTGGCACAGATTTTAATTCCTGGCTTGGGATTTATATCCATAATTACTATTGTTGTTGTTGTTTCTCACCATCATGAGTCACCATCTGGCAATGAACTACAGTCCAGGAAACCTCTATAACTTCCCCTTAATTTAATTCTTCAGGTTTCTCACCCTCGTTCAGCATGATATTACCAGAAACCGATCCAGATGTTACAGGGAAAGGCAGGAGATAAGTAGCTACTAACGGGCTTAGATAATTCTCTGTAAGGGTTGGATTCACAACAGTTACTTTCAGACACAACTGCAAGCAATCATGAAAAACTTAAGAGTTCTTTTAACTGCAGAATAATTAAATGAATAATTTATACAGGTCATGATTCAGCCAAGCATTTAACTACACAGTTAACTTCAAGCGTATATTTAAATCAGCTGCAACTGGTTATTAGCACATATGCTAAACTAAGTCATGTTTCAGAATTTTGTGAAATCGGTGCCTACCATGTGAAGGAGAAAATGCGTCTGTGACATATAGATAGCTGCTGGACTGTAAGTCTGAGTCCATTTGGTCTCAAGTAGGTTTGAGCTGTGATTTAAATTAGGTTTGAATAAACTGCACCAATGCTAAGCTGAAGTATCCTAAAGCCCACTTAAAAACCCCACATTTCTATTAAATATGGTTAAAGAAAGTAATTTTCCCCCCAGAAATCTAGAAAATGAAAAGAAGTAGAAGAAAAAAAGAAGAAAAAGGGGAAAAAATCAGGACATATTTCAAATTAAACATCAACTTCAGTGTTTTTCCAAGTACCTCCACTCTCTGGTGAGGGCAACTCTCCAATTTGAGAAGCAAGTATGTTTCCAAAGGCCTTGAATTCTTTGAATTCTGGCAACTGAAGTTCAGAGGTGATGTCTTCAGTCAAATAGAGGACTCTCAAGAGCCATTCTATCTTGGAAGACACTTGGCACCTCTATAGGCTATTAAAAATTTCTGTGATTGATTCTGGCCTTCTCTAGTGGCTGGAGTCATCTTTCTCCTTCTCTCAGGGTCTCCTACCAGGGTCATACTGAAGCAAGAAAACGATGGCAGCATTTACAAGCTCCTTCAGGCTCCCTGGGCTTAGGGCACTTCCCCTATAATCCAACAGGCTTTTCTGATGAATGCCAGACATCCACAATCCCCTCTTTTATAGTGATCCTTACATACAAACTCCTAAGCTGACCAGTACAGCTCAGGGAGGTGCATCTAATACATTTTTGAGAAATGCATTATGGTGTTGGGTCGTACGTGTACAATATGGTCACCCAGGGCTGAAAGGGAGACTGCCCTGTGTTTGTCAGATTACTCAGTCACTGCTATAGCTAGAAAAGTCTCAGGCATAAAAATAACTTATTTAGAAAGCACAGATCTGCAATAAAAGCACCAAGTTACAGAAGAACCACATGCATTATTTAGACCCTTGACAATAATGATCCTCTTTAGCTGTTCCTGCTCTCACCTTGTGAGTTTGTCTAACTGCCCCCTCCTAGTCACCTGGGGCTGGCTTTCCTTGGGGTGTTCGTAGTGTGATGTGTTTCTTACACTTATGTGTAGAGACATACTCGGAGCTCATCAGGCTTCAATCATTAAAGATGGCTTTTAAACCCACTCAGAGCCACTGGCTTTAGCTTAAGTACAACTGCCTCTTTTATTCTGCTTCCCTGGCGCTCTTTTTCTGTCAATGGGCATAGGGATATCACATGATAACACAGGGCACAGAGCTTCCCCTCCCTTCTCTCTCCTTAGAGTGTTTTAATTAACATTTCTATTATATGCACTCATTACCACATTCCTGGCTTCAGCTTTAAACTGGTCATTCTTGTTACAAGCCCTCTAGGACATAGTGGTAAAACTTTACACATCTTATATTATAGCAATTATTAATCACAGGTACATTTTAGTAATTGAACTACAGCAATTGCTACCAGTCTAAACATAATACTTAAACAGAAACAAATGACAACACTGGGAATGGCGGTACCTGCACAGGGCGACACTCTCTTGACCCTATTGGTTTTATAGGATGCTTTGGGGGCTTTATCACAACTGCAACCATTCCACAGCCCCACTGTGTCTGTGCAAGTAAAGTGCTTCTGTGGCAGAGCAGGTGTGTTGGATGCACTTATTAAGGAGAGCTACTAAATCAACTGATGACCAAAGTCTACAGTTTGGATGCTGGTTGTTAGGAAATACTCCTCTAAAAAGCATGAAATAAATCAGAAAATAGTTATTGGCAAGATGGAGATGGCTAGCATGATTTCTCTTTAAAGCCTACAAGGCTAACACCTGCAGTAGATTTTGGACATGCAAAAGAAGAGCTGAACTTGCATAAATCCTTGCAGTGGGGCTCCACTGATGCTTTTAGCCAAGAAAAGAACAAGCAGCCACTAAAAGAAGGGATTATATCTTCCAGCTGGACTTTGGCTCTCCTGCCCATCTTCTGCACTGACCTGGTACAGCCAGGAAAACTATCTAGCTAAAAACTACCTTTGCTGGTATTACTGGTTAGCTTTCAGCTGGATCCATTCCCTCTCTAGACCTCCAGCGTGGGTGGAAGAAAGGCCTTTTCTGTACTTATATCAGCTTAAAGTCACTGTAGGAACATATTGCTAGCCTAACTATGCGCTGGTGGTGGTGGTTCAATATTTTTTTCTGATAGCACTTCACCCTTTTTGTGTTTGCCTGAGCTTAGAAGGTGATTAGTAGGCATTTTATAAGAATGTGGAACAACTGAAATAGGAAGCTGAAAGGGAGGCTTTATATGCAGGCTTAGCCTAGTGGGAATAAGTTCTTTCTTAGATCCTTCTAATTGCTTTAATAATTAAGAAACAATTTTGCTAAGCTGTATTATACTTGATTTTAATAAAATCAGTCATGTATAGCCAAGAATTTAAGCAGCACTTCATGTGCATACAAAATAAAACACATCCCTATTCATTTGTGTCTTCAGGAGAGATTAATAAAATGCATGTGAATATGTAAACTGAGTTTTAAAAATCTCCTCTATGTTTATGAATTCCTTCTACACTGACAAAATGAATGACATTGGTCAATAAGTGCCCTAACTATGCTGCTTTAGGTACTTAGGGCTCTGATGCAGAAAAACACTTGACGGTGTACTTCACTTTAAACAGTTAAGTGATCACATAAACTCCATGCAACTACATTTAGATGTAAAATAAAGTATGTTCTCAAGCAATTTTCTTCTGGGGGCCTCTACTTTCCATTGTTTATATAAGTAAATAAATTTTCACTCTTAGTTAAAATTAGCCAGGATTTTCAAATTCAAGACAATAGGAGATCTCTGATTTGTAAAGGGTGGAGGCTTGGCAGCTTTGTATCTCAGACTTGACATTCTAGAAATAAGGCTTGAAAACCACCCATATATATCTTGACATGAAAGGGAAAAACTCTGATCTCGGTCTGGCTGCCATGGAAACCCAGGGTGGCTCCACTGAAAAAAGAAGAACGCTCTTGACTGATCTCACTGGATTTTTCTATGCTTTGGGTTTTTTCTTTTACATTTCCTTTTCTCCACACATGCCCAGCGTCAGTGACACCCACCAGTGCACTCCTGAACTCCAGACCTGGTTCAGTTAGGAAGCCTTTATGGAATATGAGATGTTTGCGTGATGAAAGTAAGTAACCACGTGAAAAGCATCTGAGGACAAAATGAAGTGCCATTTATCTGAACAGGTCTGGTGCAGAGAGGTATCCATCCCAGAGTACATGGGTATTCCAGCCACAACTAAGAAAGCAAAGAATATACATATGAAAAGCATGGGGTTTAATTTTTGTTTTAAAACTTTCATGCTTAAAAAGCATTTTAAAAGCATTAAGCTTTTTAAGGACTATTAAAAGAGTTTCCTCATCAACCTACATTTGGAAGGATTTCATTTTAGCTGCATGATAACTCAAACAATAAGCCCATTCTATATGTCTAGTTATCCAGCTGCTGGGGGTATAGTAACATTAGAAATAATGTGGGGGGAAAAAAGCCCAACAAATACTGCCACAAATGGTACCTGGAATAAAACATACCTTTTGCACTACATCAAGGTAAGACTGTAAAGTTAGTCTCTACATTTGCAGCCAGCTGCTAGAAGGTTGAACATTAACCTGACAAAGTAGGAATTTCTGAACCTTTGAAAAAAACACACCAGTCTCAGGCAACTGCCAAAGTCAAGAATATTTGTCCCATAGCTGTAACTACAGCTGTACAGATGACAGTGCCGGGCAAAATGTCCTGCAGACAGCTTTTCACTTATATTTTCTTTGTCACTAGATGTCACTGTACACACAAGTGTGTGCCTGGAACCCCAGGCAATCTGCGCACTGATGGCCTGAGGACCTGGGAAGAAGTAACATATTCGAGCACTGCTGCCTGGCTTTCCCTTTTGCCATCTGGACTTGCACCCATTTCAGTTTTCACTTCATTTTGGAGCAGAGGCAGGTTTCTTCACTTTTGCAGCAATTTTTTCACAGTTGATTTGAGGAATAATTTCTTTTTTTTTTTTCTTTTAACTTTAAAAATTCCATTATTGACACACTTCAGTATATTCCTGCTTAAATTCGACAAGCAGAGGAGCTGGCATTTGAGCTGCTGCAGAAAGGGAGTTCCTGCTCACACCTTAGATGGGGCAACCATACTGAGTTTAAAGGACACCTTTCCATGAGGTACCGCTCAGTGTGCAGCCAAGGAGCAAAACCTAAATTACAGTGCACGTTAATAACAATCATAACTGAACTATGGGTGCGATGAAGACACCCACAGCAACCTCCCGAGCTCGGTTTGTAGTCACAAGTGAGCTCATTCCCTCAATGTTCAGGTTGCCAGCGACCAGGATTCATTCACCCTGCTAAAACACGTCTTCCCACAAGACTGAAACTCAGCCTAAAGAGAAAGCCAGCTTAAGACTTATGTATCGTAGTGTATCATCGAAGCCCTTTACCCTTAATGAATTATCCAGCAACAGATATATTTGTATCTATTGTCCCTATACACATTAGAAAGCAGTTGACAATATCATAAATGTCGTTCAAACAGAGACCTTTCTCTGAGTATCTTGTGAGATTTTTTACTAAGTCACATAATTTGTACACTCTGTGATTGGAGACTGAAGCAATAAGAACAAGAAAGTGAAATCAAAGTGATTTCAAGACAGCTGCACCAATTTCTCATTAAAAGGTACTTGAAAATAGCTGTGTGATTTTTACTTTTTGGCAAACTCCCTTTTGGACAAAAATCATTTACTTAAACATTCACAGATATTAAATTACACGAGTCACACAAGGAATTAAAGTGAACACACAGGGATAGATATTAACTGCTGTAAAACAACACTACTCCAGAGACTTCTGATTTACATCACTTAGGAATTTGGCGAGCAGGTTTTATTTGGTTCTATGTTCATAGACGATTTCCCATTCATCCAGATTTACCAGAGCTTGTTAAAATTCTCTTTAACAATTTTAGGTAGGAAGCTCTATAAAGCACTGACTTTGTTTTTTTGTATAAGAGATGATACATTTGCAAAGAGTTTTTTATGACTTCAAGATAGGCTCAAGTGTGGGAAAGACACTGAATGGCAAAGGTAGGTTAAAGTATCTTGATCCTCAGCATCCACTCAGAGTAAGAGGAATAAAGGACCACATTATATGTCTACATCCTTTACTCTAAGAGGTACTTATGATATCATACTGGATTTGATAAATAACTAGAATCAAGGTGCACAAGGGATAGAAAGGCTGCAGGAAAAAATAGTGTCTTATCTTCACACAGAAAATTCCCAATGATAAAATCTGAATTTGCATTCTGTTTGCATTAAGAAAAAGATTGGCAATATCTCCGTCCTGTGACTGAAGGAGTGTCTGAGCGTTTCCAGCTTCCTGCAAATGCATGTCAACTTACAATGTGGTCTACAAAAACATTTATGCATGTGATTTTGACATTTGCTTTCAAGAAATATTTATACACAGCTAATTTGAAATATGGAGTACTCAGAGAGAACATGAACAAGAAGCAGTCATTGCAAAAGGCATTCATGTAGAAATTCTGACATAATACCAATATTTATGCATTACTTGCCCAGCTATAGAGTACCAGATTGCTGGCTAGGATGAACCAATGTCATCCTATTATTTATGGCAGAAGACAAGTGCTAGTGCCCACCTTTCATCTCTCTCCATCTCTAGATATTCCATAGCTGTTTTTTTAAAAAAGAAAAAGATCTCTACAAACTTTTGCTGGAGAGAGAAAAGTCCACAGTGCCTATCAAGGCTTATCCAGACCTCCACAGACAAACTGTTTCACAGGCTTATTTTCAGCACAGTTCACTAGTGACTTTTTGCAGTGCTCATCCTGTTCCACATCCCAAATTAGATAACCTTTATTCTTCTTAGCAGTCATTTGAATAATCCATTTTATTCTAGTACAGATAGAGCCAGCATCTGACATAGTCTACTCTCTTCCTTCCACACCAATTTCACTGTGTCATGGCTTAGTTCAGAAAGCAATTAATTTTCCTGTGACAGCCAATCACCTCAGTTCAGCAATAAAATCATTTCAATTTCAGCAGTATGTAAAATCAAATGGGAACAGTGGAACAGAATAAATTCTTTAGTAAATTAAATCCTGTCTGAGTATTACTAAAAGTGTTTCAGAGGTTTTATCTAATATCTAACACATCACTGCAGCCTATCACTTTGGATCAGCTCCAAAATACTATGGGCAACACTGTCATGTTAATTTTCTAGCTATACAATTACCAAGAGAAATAAGAGCACTGGAAAGAAATAAACCTAACAGACCACTTGCAAAACCACCTAGTTCTAGAAATATGAAAATTCTTCAAAATTCTTCTTCACACAAAAAAGAGCATTGTATAATTACAAATTCGGTGGTTTCTAAAAAAGGCTTTGAAAATGTGAAGGAGTGAAAAAACATGAAATGGTGAGAAGGCTGCCCGAGGCTCTCCCTGGCAACCTCTACATCTCAATCCTGTCTTGTGGCAGGTACCTACCCACAAGTGACATCCAGTCCCTCAGCAGATCAGCCCCAGCACAACGTGTCCACAGCTTTTGGGGAGCTAACTCTTGGCTGGTCAGATGGTTAAACAATAATTGGGCTTTGGAACTGACTGCATCCCCTCCCCAGGGTCTTGTAACCAAGGTACATGCAGTTTCACAGAAAAATGCTCCCACTGGATGTCCTTACGAGACTTTTAACAGTTACAAATTGTCTGCATATAATAATATATCCTCTCATATCATCTGCAAAGTGCTGGATGGACACATGAAAGGACAAATCCTAACCTATCCTTTTCCTCTAGGGCACTGCAAAGCCTTCAACAGAAGTGTTACCTTTGGAGTCCCACCATCGGAAGGCAGGCCAGGAAGAGACACTTGTAAAGGTCTGCTTCAGGCACTACAGAGCAATAGACACTAGCGGTGTAATTAATACTGGCAAGGAGGGGGAATTCAGTGACAGAGTGAAGACAGGAAGGATCCAGCTGGTAGAACTAAAGACTGAAGAGATACACACATGCAGATCTTGAACATAAAACCTGTACTGAGGTGTGTACTAATTGCATGTACTACTACAGCCTAGTAACTAAGGTATTGATTCTAACAGTAATCAGACAGTTGCATATACCAGTGCTCCACTCTAATGTCACCAACACAAGACCTGTTTACTCTAGTGCCATTTAAAAGCTTATTTTCGGAGCTTACAGGTTGCTACTTTTCTATGCAGGAAGAGTATCAAAGCCCATTGCTATGCACAACCTCAGCAGGGAGAGAGAGATTAGGAGTATATGCAGACAGACCAGCTTTCTCCCTCTACCGCATTTGAGGCTCATTTGCCTACCACTCTTGTCGTGATCTCAGGGTCTAACGCAAATGTAGAAGATGAACAGGCAGTGGACTATTCCTTGATACTGGGCCCTGTTTTGTGCATTAAAGACTTCTTTCCTCCTCTGTATTGGTTTTGAGGCTAATGGTTTTCATGATTCAAGTCTGGAAACTCAAGTATCACTTCAATAGTCAGTGTATTGCATCAGCTACTGTACTGGGGAAAAAAATCAAAGGTGAGCAAACTGAACCAGGACTTTGTATGGACAGTTTGAAGGCTGGGAAATCTCTTTCATTAACCAACTTCTAAAACAAGTTTGCTCTCTCCTGCTTCAAGACATCTCCTTTAGCACGTTTGCTGATGACTGCTGATGAGTAATCAAGGCAGTGGCTTGTGTTTAGGCCTGGGGGAAGGAAATAAAGGGTTGGGAACTAGAAATAGAAGAATAGAGGAGTAAGACTTCTGATGTTGCTTTGAGTAGTGGCAGACTCAGTGAGGTCAACATTTGGCCCTATCATTATTATCATTATTAGAAAATACCATGACACGGGGATCCCAGATATTTTTGCATAGTTTGTTGAATTCACATAACCAGGCAGTGACTGCTTACTTGTCCAGTAAATCAGTGGAAATATTTCTCAGCTGGTTCAGATAAGCTTTCATCAGGCCAAGGTCAGCTCTTGTAAGACTGAGTTCAGTTTGCTGGGACATCCTTGGATTTTGCAATTGACATTACTGGGATCTTGCTGAAGCTGTTTGCCGTGTTCCACCGAATAATACTCTTACAACTGCTTTTCTCAGAAGGGAAAAAAGCTCACATTATCTTTAAAACAGGTGCCAGTAAATCGCATTTTTGATGACTGTTTTTCCCATCTAGGCATATTGTAGGCTAGGTGATGGTTCACCTGCCATCAACACATCAGGAACTCATTCAGCTGTTACACTGCTTTCTTTTATTGTACTGTAACTGCCCTGTGGTGCATATAATCATCTCTGAGCAGTTGGCCTGAGGCAATTAGTGGAATCCCTGCCCCTCAGGTAGGGAATAAATAAAGGATCTGTCACCACCAAATAAGCTGTGAAACAAATCTCCAAGGACATTTGCCGAAGCAGGTGACCAAGAAACCAAAGTTGCTGAGCCACTAATGTACTGTGATGGAAATAAATGTATGATACAACTTGGCTGCCAGCATCCTTAATTACAGGACATGGCATCATTTGATTCACAATGGAATAAATGGATATATTTATATATTTAGAGGTTTGAATGAGGATTTCCTGATGAAGTCATTCCTTTATTACAGCAGCACCTTTCGTGGCTCTCTACAGCTAAGGTCAAGTAAGTATTTCCATTAAAAATTTCAAACCTATTTTCAGGGCTTTATTATTACTCATTTATAGAAAAACTCTGTACCGGATGAGACTTGGCATACAGGGCCTCAGTCCAGGGAAGAGAAAGGGAGAGGTAGAGATTTTTCATCCTTCTTTGCTTTAAGTACACAAATAAATACACAAATGCTGAGTAGTAGCAAATGATGTCTTTTAAAGACTAATAAATCCTGCATAAGCTTTTTCCTATAAATCCTAAACACAGGCTTCTGCTCTTGAGTACATGGGGGAGAATACTAAAAACTATTAAGTGTTTTTGTCTGGGAAAGTAACTGCTTCCCATGTGCAGCAACTTCTTTTCCAAGAGTAAATTTACAATGCATTTTATTAACTGAAGACTCTGCACAATTAATACAACAGACTGCAGACAAGGCCTCAGCACAGTAAACAAGTTTTGAGAGTTTTGTTCCAGCATTGCTCTTGTATTGATGTAAATGCAGATAGCTATCCCAGAAGCAGCAGACCCGCCTGGGTGTAAGACCTCTGCCAGGGAGAGGAGGAGTCAGGCCCTGTGTGCTATGCCCCAGGAGCCCTCAAACAGGAGTCTGTAATGACTTCAAAGGGGCTGTTGTGCTCTTTCATGGGAATAATCAATGTACAATGCAACCTTGTTCATCCAAAGGGCTCAGGTGACACTTAGGACCTCCTGATAAAAGGTGGTGGGGATGAAGGAGGGAAAGGTCCACACAGGCGTGATGAGATCACACTCCGGGCATCAGGAATCGCCTCTGCCTGCTGAAAATTGGGAGGACATGTCCCCAGAACCCTTTGGCCAGCCCTGTCTCTGCAGCAGACACCTTTTGGAACTCAGCCTAATCTTGAAAGAAAGCTTCTGCCACAGCTCGCAGCTGCCATGCAGAGACAGCATTGCAATGACAAGGTTTACTCCTGATGCACACAGCATCAGTGCAAAAAGCATACTTGTCCAGGACTTCTGCAATGTGGCACTGATCCTGCCATGCCCCAGTATGCCCAATCACACTCAATCATTTGGTCTCTTCCATTTTGTGGAAGGAGGCTGCACAAGGAGCCTCTCTGCAGCCTGCCACACCCTTAGCCTTGTTCAAAAGGCCATGCTTTGAGACTCAGAGTCCTGCGTTTGCAATATCCAGGAAGGGTGGAGGAACTTGAGCTGTCAAAAGGCTTGCTGGTCGATTATTTAATTTCTTTCTGCTTTGTACTTTCTTTTATCTGCCATGCTTGGGACCAGAACCCTGGGTCAGAGTCAAGCTTAATTACGATGGTGCTCTACAAACAGCCCCTGAAAGCTTTTTCCCAAAAAGTAGACCACCTGAAAAAAGACCTACTTGGCTAAAATTGCACACCTTCACACTGAAATTTTAGATTTCCTAACAACTTGCCCATTACCTGATTATCCTGCGCACACTGCTGGTAATGGTCTGGCCCCATGTTTGGCTGTACTGTATGGCTTTTGGTACCTCCATGTGGCTCTTCTGGTGTTTCCATTGATTCAAACTGAAGGGGAAGCCCCGAGCAATACACTGTTCCCTGAAGATGGCAGATGGGATGGATTTTGGACTGTGGTGTAGCTGTATAAAAAGGAGCAGGGAGTACAAAGGATGTATTTATGGACAGGGTGACAGTAAATTTGCCACCTATACTTTAAATTTTGGCACTGTTCTGTTTTTACATTTTGCAGAGCCCATGGAAATGGAAGGTGCTGCAGCAACTGAGTCTTCAGTCTTATGGTGACAGAGGTCACTGTAATTTAAGAAGATGTGTTTGGTTATTTTGCTTTGTAGAGTGAAACTCCTGAGCTAGGAAAAAAAACCAAACAAAACACAACAACAACAAAACCCAAACCAAAAAAAACCCCAGTGAAATATATGATGTTTTTCTCTTCTTATTTAGTGACATGAAGGTGGTAGGGGGTTTGGCAATAAGGAGCCAGATGGAGGAAGGATTAGATGAACACTGATTTGTCTTCTGTGTCGTTGTCACTCACAAAGATGCACTAACAGGCATTTCACTCTCAAAAGGAGAAGCTTTCAAATATGACTCTCCTTTTGGCACAAAGGCTGCACCCACCAGATCTAACATACTCCTGGGGCATGATGAGCTCAGACATACTGAAAATGGGTCTAATGGAAATGGTGGTTTCAAACCCTGTACATCAATGGGGACCATTTCAGAATGTCTCCAGGACAGGCAGTACAGATGTGCCAGAAACTACACGATGATTAACCTCCAAAACATTTCTAATGCAGGCAGAGCCTAGGGTAATTCCTTTCCTTGTAGCATATTCAGTACTGCCTGGCTAGGGATACTGTCTTTTCATCCAGAACAGTCCCATATAGAACAACCAAACATGAGAAACAAGAATGGGTAAAATAGCTGTCACTCCCCGCCCCCCCCCAAATTCTACTGAAGTCTTAAATATCATAGCTGTTGCTTATTCAGAGCCCCATATTCATGAGAAGAAACCAAAGCCAACAGAGTTACTAAAAAATGGGTTTGCATAATGATATCAAGCTCACAACAACATGGGAATACATCCCTGATCTGCTCAGGTTTGAAACTATGTTCTGTGCTGTTGGAGTCACTTCCATGGCCATCATCAGAAACTGGTGATCACCTTCCCTTAGGTCATCATCTAATACTCTGGCAGATTTTGTGCTCTAGTTCTAATGCATAGAAATCCTTGACTTTTTTTTGTGCAAATCTGCTTGTCTAAGTGGAATGGAAGACTGTAAAACATTGAGCGTCTGTAACAAATGTTTCATGCTCACTAAGGTGGACCAGAAGCCAACAACTGATGGACTTAATAACATTCTTGCACTGCACTAACCATTTATAAATGCAAAACAATTACTGCAGCCCCCCTTCTACCTTAAACACATTCACATGACCTCTCCAGAAAAGAGTCTTTTAAGAACACAGGGACAGTCACACTGGGGCAGGATCCCACCCAGCCCCAAAACTAATCCTCTCTCCAACAACAACCAGTAGTGCAGACCTGGAGACAGAGTATGAAAAATAGGGTAATAACCTGAGTACACTCTAGCAATATGCCTGACATTTGCAGACTTTAGGTAGACAGAGAAGACTGAAGACGCTGTTTGCTATTTGCACTTTGGAAACTTTATGAGCTCTTGGTGCAGTGACCTACAGAATAAGGAATCCCTAAGAACTCATTAATAGGTGGTGTCTCATATAGCTCCACTGAGACTGAAAATGAGAAATAAAACACAGACTATTTGGGAGAGCTGCCTGTATATTTCACTGAAACATTTTAGATTTCCAAATGTTTCCTATTATTTATAATTTTATATATTTGCTCTTTGGAATTCCAAGGTAATGGGCCAAGTCTAGGAAGATTAGAACAGGATCCAACCAAACCAGAAAAGAAAATGAATTTGTCACTTTGCTAAACTTGACTCAAGCCCACAAAAGCAAGAAAAATCAGCATTAAGGCTCAAATGCCACCCTTGCCTTTGTCTGCTGTCTTGCAGAGAGTCTCCAAAGCAGGGGTGATTTCACAGGTCACACACAATGCCCAGGCACCACAAGATAGGTTAAGGAGGGAGTCCCAGCCTTAACTCTGCAAGTTGCTCCTTCTGTGGTTTCAAGTCAGACTCTCAATGTTAGCACAACCTATTTTTTGTGGTTTAATAAATCACATACTTTAGCTTATGTAATGACTCAGAGTGAGTGATTGTATTCTGTTCTGGCCCAGAGGTGGTGTGATCATATCCCAGCTCTGTAAGGCAATGGAAATCAATGGTTGCTGCTGGATTCATTTCAGGCAGGCTGGGGTGTGTGGAGGTGGTGAGGGGCTGGCTCAAACTTTGAAAGTTTACTAGTTCCAGATGGAGTTGTTTACAAAAAATAAAACATTTTTGAATCAGCTTGTGGTTCAAATCTCCTTCCTGACCTTCCTTTACCAAAACATACTGAAAAGACATGGCTGAGTCCTTCTGCTGACTGACAGCCCGTTATATACGATCGAGTTTTCTCCTTGTTTTAAAACGTTTTGCGAGTCCAACTACCTGCTGAAGTTTAAACATCCTTAAGAGCTGCACAGGGATGTGAAGTCACACGCTGCTCAGCGCCAAGGTTTGCTCTCCTGCACATCTAGCAGTGAAATCTGAAGCTGTTCACTGCTGCACACATCCTCCTCATTAAAAGGCTTTCCCATTACACAGAACTCTCTTGCATGAAGTACTTTGGCACCCTGATTGATTAAATCCCTTTGAAATCATCTCCATTACAACACATCTATGTTGCTGTGAGGAAGGGGGAGGAGTGGAGGGAGACTGGCCTGCATTATAAACGGTTGGGCTGCCCTGCAAAGCAGCAGAAGGAGCAGAGAATAAGCTAAGGGCAATCATGGATGGGGCCTGACTCTGCTGGTACAAATACCAACAGCAGAGTCAGATTCAGGCCCAGGACTGAGCCAGACTGTTGATCAACTCCATCTCGCCCCTGGCACCCAAGGGCCAGACCTTGCCCATCTGGAGGTTGAGGCCAGCTGGAGTATCGCAGCAGTAAGGGCATGAGAAGCAGCAGAGATGCCTGCCGGCAGAAAGCCCAGCCAGAGTGATGGCAACCCACATTTTTGTTGCTCCAGCCGCCACTCTGCCATCAGCCCTGCTGTCTTTAAGTGCTAGGGGCAGCAACTCAGAGAGGAACCTGCTTTGACAGATGTGTGGCAGACTTCCTCCGTGATTAATTCGTATAAGGGACAACCCATTGCCACTGCAACTTTGTTGAAAGCTCTTTCTCCCAGCAAACCTCAAGGACTTGGGACTCAGCCATGTACATTTACTGAAGTCACTAGTTTCTCATAAATAAGACTGAAGAGAATTTGTTGAGGGAATCGAGTCTGAAAAGTGTAACCTGGTTTACAATTTGAGGGGGTTTTTTTACTTTTTTTTTTTTTAATGAATCAAATCCATACATCATGTGTCTGTCATTGTTTGTACTCTGTGGGCAGCTTATAAGAAGCCAGCAAGAATGGCTGGTTTTCCATACACAGTTGCCCTGCTGTGATCCACAGAAACCCCCCTGCCCTCTTCAGAAGGCATTCCTCTCCTTTGAAAATGTGGCGCGCACAGTTTCCTCTCACGTAACACAATCAAACAGACCCTCATCACATCCATTTTCAGGGGGTTATATTCAGAACATGTGCAAAGATGCTGGAGAGAAAACTGGTTTGGTGGGGTCAAAAGCTAAGAAGCAGGATATCTGCCTGCAAGCATTTCTGGGGGACTGAGGCTTGCATGGCAAATGTAATGTGTTGTGACATACAGCAATGCTTTCTGAGAAAGAAAAAAACACAGCCAACAATATTTGGAAGAGTCTTCTGAAGAGGAGAGGGAATTAATGTATTTGCCCCATGTAGTTTGTGTTAATTTTCCCACTTGTAAACATGTGACTTTTCTGCCTGAAGACAGAAAGAAATACAGGGTGAAAGTTGTTTCCTTACCCAAATCCAACGTCTCATGAGTCCAAGAAACAAAGACTCCACGAAATAAAGTTTTAAAGTGAAAATAGTTCTCTTCAACTTCACAGCATACAAAAATACTGCTCTAAGTGCTCAGAGACTGCATGAAACAAAAATGAGAGTTCATCCTTCTGGAGAATAATGAAAAGACAAAAAAAAAAGAAAACTTCTAAGCTGCCTTTGCTCCAGCATCCTCTAACCAGCACTTCACATGTATCTTTTAGCTATAGTGTTTCACACATCTGATTTTGAAGAACATTTTCATATTTCCCTTTGAATTATTATGTTTTTCTTGGTTCTCATTACAGCAATGAGGGGACCCAACATCCCTCATAATGAAAGGCAGAGCAAGGATGAACAATAAGAATTGGAACTTCCCACCAAAGTCTGTGAAAAACCAATTACACTTCTATCTGAGAAATCGGAGTGCAGCACAGGGGGGCCAGCAGCCACACCAGCTTACAAAGTTTGTGCCCACCCCACGTGCTGGTTCCCAGCACTGAACTCAGCCTGCAGCCTCTTGGCTGTGACAAGCCAGCAGTTTATGGGCCCACGCTGTAAAACACGGCAGTGAGTAGATCCAGGTTTAAAAATAAACCTAGAAAATAATAAACCCAGATCAATTAACTGATTTGATTTAAATAAGGCCATGTAAATGGTTGTCAGGACAACACTGAGTGGCTCAGCAGGGTGAGAATGAGCACCTGGAAGAGAAGCTCCTTAAGCCACTATTGCTGCCACAGCTACAGCCTGGTAAGCTGGGTTTCATGGTGACATTTGGGGTAAGAAGCAAAGGATCTGCAGTGCAAAACCACTAAAATTCCTCCAGTGGGAGCAGCAGGAGAATAGCAGAGCTTCACGCAGCTCTAACCATTGCCTTGCCTCTCCAGGCATGGTAATTTGATTGAAGTACTGTGGAGCCAGTGTGGACCCTCCATTACTCCCTCTGCTCTGGGCTGAGGCTCCCCTTCCCTACTTGCATCAATTATTCCCCAGCTTCCCACCCTGCTACCCCCTGGACTCTCTGGATTTCAACATTCTCTCTCTTAATTTTCCTTTGGAGTTAAAATAAACCTTTTGAAGAGATATTTCCTTTCCAGTGTCATACTACAATGAAGACCAGGTCTGCATTTGATTAGTAAATTCATCCCATGCTGATGCTTTTGTATCCTCAGTGTCATGTACATTTAATAAAATGCTATTCCCCTCTCTGTCCCCACTTCTTTTTTAAAGAGAAGATGTATGTTAAAGTGATAGGAATATTCTGGATGGAGAAAGGAAAAGGAATTCCAAAGTAGTTAAAGTTAATAACCAGAAGTTTCCAAGAGCCAGCAGAAGTGGCAGGCAGAAAGTACACAGGTCACTGAGGACTTCCAAGTCTTCCAGCCACATTTGAAGGCAACAAGCACCTTTGAAAACAGCCAGGATGCTTCCAGCTGCCTCTGAAAACTGGAAGGAGGTACCACTGCCAGTGCCTCCACTCCAGGAGACTTTCTTAGGGCCCAGAGCCATCAGTAACTCAGAGGCTGCTGGCCAAGAACAAGAGGGAAGTCAGGAGCCAACACTGGTAACAGAGAAGAGCCAGGAGAAAAGTAGTGCTTCTGCAGAGAAGGGAAAAGGTTAGCAAAACGGCATATCCAGAGGTGCAAGGAGTAGTAAGGACCATACACCTGGACAAAATGTGCAGAAGACAACAAAAAGTAGTAAAGAAGGTACAGAAATAAGTGCCCAAGAGTAAGGGCAGGTGTTGTGGAAAGGTTTGGGTGTGAGGGTGCAAAAGGCAGTGAGAAAAGATGTAGGGACAACAAGGGAAGGAGCTGACAAAGAAGCAGAAATGGGAAGAGTAGACAGAACTTTTGGCAAGCTGTGGCTAACAGGTTTCTATGCTAAAGCTAGTGTACCTAGTGCCTGTAAAAGCTTGGAGTACAAAGGATGAAGAGTCACCACTAGCACAGCAAACTCCTTTTGGCTGCTATTGGGATATGTTCAGAATAAAGGTGGCATTGCAAAAAAAGGGAGAAAGTGCTTTTGCCTTCAGCTGGTAACCCAGCTGCTACCTTTTACCCTTGGAAAACAGCAGTGAGGAGCCCAGGACAGCACAGAGCACTAAGGCATCTTACACGTCATGTGAAACGCAGCTCAGTAGTCCCCCCCCCTTCAGACTGGGTTGTGCCCATCCCTCTGCACTTGTGTCCTGCTGGCACAGATGAAGCTTAGTGCAAATCTTTACAGGACCATAAATATCACCAGCACAAATTCAGAAATATCCAGGCCCTAGAGGTAAAATGCTTTGCAGTTATGCTCATGGATGTGGTGTACTGGGGAAGACAGGAACAGGAGCTCCATGGCCTAGAGGAAAAAAATCGGGGGGGGGGGGGGTGTCCTTAGTTCAGTCAAATTAGATATTCTATCAGGATCTGTCAGCATCCTTTCCCCACGTTTTCCTCAGCCCCCAGAATCAGCCCAGAGCTCAGACATGAACAATGAAATGTTAATCTGATCCATTGCAGCCAGCAATTAAAAAAACCCACCATCCCAGAAGTCACCTCTTCTACAAACATACCCATCTAAAAGGTATATTAGTTGATGCTCTTGCAAAGAAACGCTAAGACAGGGCTGCTTTTGTTATAAGAACGATCTCCGTGACAGACAGCTGCTGTGCCATGCCATGCCCAAGACTGCAAATACGAATTACCTCGCAGTGAAACATCTCAGGCACCAGTATTTTGAATGTTTATCATCAGCTGGTGAAATGAAAGGGGTGTCTGGCATTTCAGAGAGGATAGGCAGGAATAATTGCTGATACAACATCTTAGCTGACACTTTCTGTAAGATAGCCTTATTAAAAGTATAAGTAAGAAGAGGGAAGCTTAATAGAGTGCTTGCAGAGACGGCTTACGTGAAGGAACTGAAAATGAGCAGAAGGGTTGATAAAAGGCATAGAGGTTTTACACAATAGCATATTCTCCTATAAACCACCTAATTCTTCTACTTGGTATTCATCACTGTCAGAAGCCTTTACAGCAGTGAATGAAGGCTTTATGCTTAGCCTCATTATCAGCTCAATGATAGAGGGCAAGCCATGCACATGAAGTTCAGTACCAGAGATATGTTGTTAAAATGCTGCAATTTGTCAGCATTTAGATAAACAAATGAGGGGCAGAGTGAGTGTGTGAAGTGACCTCTGCAGCATTCACGGGATATTTTGCCACTTGTTCTGAAAACCGTATTCAAGTCGCTCTAGATTTGCTTGGATGGAATGAGAAAACATTGATTTAAAAAAATCTCTTTGAGCAAGACAGACGTTTACTCTCATTTTCTTTTAAGTTGTTTCTCTCTCTGTAACCCCATTCTTTGTTTACTATTGTGCTTCCCATAGACCCCGACATTCCAGTAAGGCTTCTTGGGCTTGATCCTGAGCAACTGGATTCGCCAGCACATTCCTGGTGGCTTATTTGCCAGGACAGGCTCAGTGGCCTGTCACTCTGTCGTGTGAAGAGTTCAAACCCAACTAATAACCAATGTGAAATGATAACATATCATAGTGATGTAACTGAAGGAATGTGTTTTTCCCTACTTCAGCTAATAAATAGAAAACCAGAGTATAAAAGAAAGAAGGAAAAAAAAATCTCTTTAAAGATTTGACATCCTCATTCTTTCCCATTCTGAAAGCTGATCTTTTATTTTTTATTTTCAGTAATACTTACTCCAAGGCTTAAATTTGCCTGTTTTCTGTCAATTCTTTCTCCCAGCACTTGAGTGAAACATGCTTGAGGAGCAGACAATGCTTCTTTGCAGAGGACTCCATTTCTCAGTTTCTTACAAAGTTTTTAATGATGCTGTGAAAGCGAGGCACCCGAGAAATCAAATCAAATTAATTGTAACACTTTCTGAAAAGCAAGATTATGCTACAATGGGGTTTCAGTCACCTCTGGGAGAATGTTTGTCTGAAATCAGGCCTTCCTCAGATTATACACAGCTGTTGAGCTGCCTAATGCTTTCACAGTTTTCCTATGTTGAAGGAAAACCTTGGTGGCATGGGATCACCATCAATCTCAATACCTCATACAAAGTGGAGTCACTAAAGTCTCATTTGCAGCCCCTTTTCTTTTTGGCCTATACACAAACTTTTCTGCTCATTTGAAGAGAATTATGTGGGCTTAATTAAGTGTAGTAACTTATTGGTAGCACAGTGCCCAATCAATGAAATGTGCAGATGTGATGTGAAATGATGGGGCGATGCTGTTGTGAAGAATACAAATCAGGGTGACGGCTATTATTTGTACCCAAAAGAAGTTATCTGGGACTCAATTATCCCATTCATAGTAATTGTGGTGCACCAGATGGTTACAATACATAAGAGTCTTCCATGACCATAACATTTCTTCTGAGCACCTTTTCTTCTCTAATTCACCATACGACGATTAGTTTCTTATTGGGTGTTTATTGAAATGAGGGGGGCTAAGGAACAGATTTAGTGCATCAAGGAACAAAAGGGAGGGGAGACCCATGAATCAAAATAAGAGACTGCAGCTTGCTCTGTTGTTTTTCAGAGGCCTTGAAATAGTCGCCTTGCGGCTTATCTGCAATGACCTTCCCTCCCCTCCTTTCTCTTGCCTCCTTTCTCTCCAAGTCCAGAAGTTGTAAAGTTTTTCAAATCTGACCGGCTGCTGTGCCGTCTGTCAAAGCCTTTCCAGCCAAGTGAGCAGTTTTTCATATAATTCACTGAGTTGTCCTCAATAAAATTAATTCCTTCTCATCGGCACCATTGAAGCAGCGAATAGGAACAAAACCAAACTAGGTTGTGAATATAGTGTTGGTCATTAACTAGGGGCACTGACTCTATCATCTGTTCATCCCTTCGTCTCATTGAGGTGTTTGCAATATAAAAGGAAAAGCAAAGCGGGTGGGGAGAAAGTGAGAACAGAAGAGTCTAAGGAGCCATGTTCTCAGCCAGACAAAATCAGCTTATTTCTGCTGCAACCAATGAAGCAACAGCCATTTACACCAGAAGGACTTGGCACTAAAGCTCTTGCCCATCACCTATCTGAATCAGCTGGCAGGAGGTTAGGCAAAAGTATCTGAACATGCACGCTTTGCATTTGCAGAGAAAGGGGAACAACTAGGCACATTGCAGCCACAAGACACTGATTTTTATGTTTCAATCTTCCTCTTTGGGAAAAGAAAATTTCTGCCTGGGCTCAGGTGAAAGTCCTCCAGGCAGCATCTGTCTTGAGCCTGTACTCCATGATTTGCAGCACTGTGCAGAGCTCTGTGCTTATGGCAGAATGGGAAGTATGTTGAAAATGAGTTAGCCTTTTCTTTTAGCAATCATCACTTTCTAATGTCTTTTACCTCCTGAGCCCAGCAGTGTCATGCCACTCCTGGACTGTTCTGGTGCAGGATAAGGAGCATGTAGGCTTTAGTTTTAGTGTACCTGTTGTTATGGTTACATTGTTTGTTAAACATAATGATGGCATTGGGAGTAACACATTCATGACTTTCCTGATTAAGACAACGGCATAGCTCTGGTGGCGTCTACTTGAAACTTGATCATGTGGCTTCAGAGGCTGGCAACCACATCCTACTTTGGGGTTAGCCAAATAAAACTATATTTTGGTTTAGTGCTGCTAGCTTTGAGGAAATGATGGTTATGAAATTTGGGCCAGTTTATGTTTACTTAAACTACAGCTGCCATGAGACAGAGTCCATCTTTCCCAACAAAGGAAAGCAGCATATGAACTATGCCTTTTTAAATAACACTTTGCAAAGGTGCTTTCCAACTTAACGACACAGATACTACAGTGCCACTTGTGTTTTGAAACCTATATTGAAATGACACTAAGCTGCAACCCACAAGTTCAAATCATGCTTTGCAAACTGTTTATTATTTGCAAATACATAAAGCTTGATGACATGTATTGCATAGATCTAATTTCAACCATGTCTTTTCTTTAATAAACAAAACATGCTGTACCAGCAGAGCTATAACCAAGTGATGATAACATCTGGTTTTCAGACCATGTACAGATCAGAAAGATAATTCTTTTTCTTCCACAACAACAAGAAAATGGAAAAAAAGAAAAATCCCAAATCTGGCTTTTTGATGACTACTGAATAAGCAGGGACAGATTTTCAAAGACAAGTAGGGATTTCATCATTCCTATCTACTATTGTTTCAACTAGTATGCTTAACACTGATCTAGGAATTGACTGCTTCTCTAAAATGTCTATATTCAAATGGACCATAGATGCGGTAAAACATTTCATGTCTATTTTACAGGAAAGATGAGGAAACAGAAGGCTGAGATGAATGGTTTCAGATTCCATTTTTTTCTTTTCTTGGTAGCCTGCTATGGTGACTTCGGGTCCCCATAATCCCATTTTCCATCTCAGTTACATTCTTTACCAAAGGAGATAGACCTCTGTTCTGCACGAGAATCGGAGCCTTTCTTTTCTACTTTTTCTAGCTCAGGAATAATGCATTGTACTGTCAGACCACATCTCAATAACCTGTTGGGAAGAGACCAGAGCCAGAGATCTTCTCCAGTACATCCCTGATCTGGACAGGCAGAGGACCAGGGTTATGGGAAATCTACCTCACGACTTAGAAGCAGACCTGCTTTGCCACCAGCAGAAGTGAGAACAAAAACTAGAAGCCCTGACTCAAGTCATCTTCTCTGCATTACTGTCCTTTCACTAACTAGATCAAATAGCCACATAGTCTCTATCATGCTTTTTGAGCAGATCCCTTCAAGGTGAGCAGAAAGGCAGCTATAGAGCAGACACAACATTAGTGATCTCAAGAAGTGGAGCAGAAATTTTCTCCATGGGTGAGTGCATTTCAAACAATATAATCTGATATGTTAGGTGTAGAATAAAATTCTGGCCTCACTTCAGCTAAATGCAAGTCTTCCATTGACATCAGTATGTACACTATTTCACACAGTGCTTTCTATTCTGTAGCTTAATATCATCGCAATCCAGGGCCATAATACTGGTAATTCAGATTCTTCTTCAAACCAGACTGCAACTCACTGAATTTTGGCACAGCTTTCCTGACCATTATGCAGTTTTTAAAATGGGAATCATGTTAGTCAAAGTGAATTACAGTCCATATCCTCTTCGGTAAACTCTAGGATAATTCCACATTTTGGCTCATAGACTTGCAAAACCCCAATCACAGATCTCATCACACTGCAACTGGGAGACAGAGCAGTTATCCAATATGGCTAAAACCATAAAACTTTGTTCCCACAGTGTGTTCACATTAGGCTTTAACTAGGATCCAGCCCCTGTTTTGCAAAATTAGGAAATGAAGCTAAGGTCTGTTCTGATTTCCTGCATAACTGCTCTGACTAATCCTGTACTAATTCTTCTAAGCAAATTTAGAACCAGCTGCCAGCAGGTGTGCTGGAATCTTCAAGGCTGTGGGGAAGTCAAATGCAGAGGAACAGCTCCTACCCATAACACTATGCATGTTAAATCCTCAAAGATTTGCCTTCCTCTACAGTTATTTTTATTGACTCTTACTCATCTTCCTGTACCAGAGGGCTCAGGCAAGTCAAGGCACTACTGGACTACATCTTTTCCAACACATTATAAAAGTGATTTTCTGTCATCAGGGCTTCAGGGAGATGTAGACTGATTTTTATGAGGTGCCTAAATATCTCTGAAAATCTCAGTTTTACAGACTAAGAGGTAAGACAAGACAAACAGAGGACACTCAGAGGGCCAAAGGCCAGGAGGACGGAGCCACAATAATCACTGGACTTCTCAGCACAGGACTCCCAATGGGTATGTACCCACATGCTTCCACCAGCTTTGGCTTTCCCAGTGATGCCAGTGAGACAGCGGGGCTTAGGTTTGTACAAAGTCAGCATCAAACATCGTCAGGAGTTCATGACTGCTCATCTTGTGCTTCAGTTCCTTTGATGCTTTAAGTTTTCTTTTTTTTTCAGAAGTTGTTCCAGTGACACTGTAGTTTCAGATTTCCACTCAGACTGGCCTTATTACATCGAGATACAACCCCCCAATATTTATGATGTTTTGTCTCCCAAGCAAGAAGAGAAGTTTTTTTCCCATAGCTTTTGTTTTGATCTTATCTATTAAGGGCTATAGATCCTTCATTTTATGCAGGTCTCTTATTTTTGTTCTTTAGTAAGAATACAACCATGCAAAAATATGTGTGATGAAGCCTTAAACCCCCCGAGACCTATTCAGTGTGGAACTCTGATATGAACTTGAATGTACAAAGGAATGTCTCTCATTAATGGACATTTATATATCATCTACATAAGGGCTCTTTTTCTGTTCCGTCTCCCCTTCTTATGCCTTTTATCTTTTGACATTGGCCATACATTGGCTCTCAGAGGTCAGTTAAAAGACCAATATTTGGATGAGAAATTATATCTCACCCTATGGAGATCTAAAATATATAGTTGCCATTGACTCTGTCAAAAGCCTTTTTCCATATTTAAGGAAAGAGTTGAAATGAGGATTAGATTTAATGTTGATCAGGGTTAAGGTCAAAACCAGTCATATCTTTTTATATCTATTGAATTAATTATAAATATTATCTTGTTAGGTGGGGTTATTTCAGTTACATTTGGTTCTATGCCTTTGAAAAACTATTTTGAAAATAACTGGAAATAATAATTTGTATTGATTTATAAATTATGTCATATGTATCTATCTGTTTTTTCAGGCAAAATTTAAAGCGCATAACTACTCTGACAGTTGACTTAAAAAAAGGCAAATACATTTTTGTTCCAAATCACATACTCTTCAAACTAACAAATAAGCAGTATTCCTTTCACAATATAACCTTCCCTCAAACAAATGGTTTTTCCATAGCCAAGAGAACTGTGCCATCCCAAACACCCAAGCTTGATTTTTTTTTTTTCAGTTTATCTACTATTAAGA
This sequence comes from Elanus axillaris, assembly GCA_026212715.1. Lineage (NCBI taxonomy): Eukaryota > Metazoa > Chordata > Aves > Accipitriformes > Accipitridae > Elanus > Elanus axillaris. Next base: position 15,367,542 of record JANZLQ010000086.1, on the reverse strand, counting down.
GTGGAGCTTGCAAAAAAAATGCAGACCTCAATCCTGCTAGAAATTTAGTTCTGAACAAAATTTGTCATTCATTTGTAACCACTGTGTCTATGCAGGGCTAAAGTATTAAATGGGATATTTAGGTAGGAAAGTAAAAAGAGGAGCACTTTGAGGACCAGAGTTCACATCCTGCACATTTGTGTATTTTCACCAATTTCATGCCAGTACTCGTGAGGCCAGATATTTATTCAGGATAAGTTTTTTTTACTGCAAGGCATGATTTGTACCTACTGGTCCTAAACATAAAGCCCAGATTGCTAGAACTTTCACTTTAACATGCAGAAGCAAAAAAGAAAAGACCTCCAAGGAGCCTTGGGCAGATGTTCCCACAACAGAAGTGAGTAATGAGATCTGAAGCAGAACTAGCTAGGAAAACATCACTGAAACAGCTCCAATTGCCTCCCCCAGTAGAGTTCTACAAAATTTTTTTAAAACAGAAATCTTGAAAAAAATCATATTACTTCAGAGCAGAAAACTTGATATCTCCTTTTCAACATTAATTTTCTTTTCAAAGTATACTTAAGTCTACATATGTAACAAAACAACAGATAAAACTACAGTGTGCCTGAAGACAAGCAGACTTGCAGCACCAACATCCCTGGGATCAAGCTCCATCCATCACTGAGTGTAGTTGGAGTCACCGTTTGGTAACAACCTTAATACATCATGCATCGTGTATCTCCCAGCGTTGTAGCTAGTCTATATAGGCAATAGTGATGCAGGTATGGGAAGGCTGGCAGGGGTAGCCTTCCTGAGCTCAGTCCCACTGCACAATGCTTGAAAGGGAACTTTGTACATCATCTTCCTGTCCTCCAGGGGTGGGAAAGGAAGGCTACAGTCTGAAATGATGCTCCCCCCTCTTTTAATTAAATACATTTGGTTAGCTTTTCCTTGAAGACTGCTTGGAGTCCAAAAATTTCCCAAAGTTTCAAAATTTCATAAGACATGAGAAACTTCTTCAGTGGCTGATAAAGTTGTTTGTTGAGATTGGAAGCACCTAACTTCTCCACCTTTGAGTTTCCCTTTCCTCTCCCTTCTCCACCCCCTAACTCTCTTTGCCTTTCTCAGCATCCTCCGGTCCCAGACTCTGGCTACTGCCCCCATACCACCTGAAGTTTTTCAGCAGAGCTGAGCAGGGGGATACTTCTTGATGCACTGCAGATGTGGGCTGTTAGTGGTGCTTTCACATGGAACTCAAATTGCTTGAAAAGGTCTAACCCTGTGACTAAATTCTCAAACCTGCAAACTGTAAGCAAAGCTCATGCTCCCATCTAAGCTGAAAAGGGCAAGTTAATGAAAGAAACCCCCACCCTAGCAATTCACAGGATGCATGAAAAGAAACCTAAACCCCCCACATTCTCAATGCTAATTAAGCAATAATGATCAAGGCACAGAGTATTTCCTGGGGATTAATAACTAACTGGGAGGAGATGATGACCCCAGACAGTCATTAATCCTCAGGAAATGCCCTGCATCGAAGTTGTTTTTGCTAGTTCAGGCTAAATATGTGAGAAAAGAGATTTTTTTTAAAGCCCATCTTGCTGGAGGTTTTCCAGTATGTTTTCTCTTTGGTTGAGATTATGAACCCCCTGGAGTAGGACCTCGCAGGTCCATCAGCCAACCAGACTGCACAAAATACTCCTCCAGACCCCAGTATGATGAGAAATAAAAATTAAATCACAGTTCCTTAAATAGACTCTGCTGCAGATGTATCTTGCTGTTCTCTAGACATTCAAAGCCCAATCCCAAACAATGTAAAGCTGTGTCAGCTCCCACTGAACTCCATGAGAAGCTCAGCCTCTGGACCCCAGAATTTGTGTAAATTCTGAGACTTGTTTGACCAGCACGGAGCCCATGGAGCTTACTGCTTCTGAACACAGGCCCTGACTCTGGGATGTGCTTAATTTCAAGCACAGGCTTAACTTTAGGCAAACACATGCTCAACTGACTTGAATAATTTAATAGATGATGTGTAGCAACCAGGAGCCCTTTGCATCTGAGATCTCATCCTTAGGTATTTAATGCTCAGCAACTCATAGCCAATAACAGGGCACATGTGCTGAAATCCAAGCATACATAACATTTTCAGGAACTGAAACTGCATTTAATGGCAACAGTCACAACCAGACAGGAATGACCATGCTATAGAGGTCACAGAGGTGCACTGTAAGACCCAGGCCTTGTGATCACATTGAGGCATTCTCCGTTTAAACCTCCCTCGTCTCAGGTGCGTGCGTCTTCAGGGAACACATTGGGATCTTCAAAACAAACAACAATTTCTATCATGCTTTTATAAAAGAGAAATGACCAGATCATACTAATAGTACAACTATTTATTGCAAACTCTTGCTTGTAATGAAGACCCCAAGACACACACACACACATGAATACATACACAAAAGAAAAGAAAACTCCTATCATCAAGTCCGTCCACTGCCCCCCCCCCCCCCCGACATTTTTTGGTCTGCTTAAGAAAGAATTTAGCTTCTGATTAAAAAAAAAAAAAAGAAAAGGAAGTTAAATGAAAACTTCCTCATTATCATTGGTAGCCTTTAAATTTTACTGAAGACAGCTTTTTGTATGCCATTAAATACTTCCTCCAGCTTAGAAAGAGAAACTAAGCAGAGAGGAAAAAAAAAATAAACAAAAGTTTAATCTACATTAATCTTCCCAGCTAGACTTAAAAAAACATGAAGGCAATAGTATAAGTAATAAAAGGTAAACTGTCTTTTCTGCCTAAAAATCTTTGCTATTTAAATATTATAAAAGCTAATAATGCTACAGGGAAACAAATATGTGGTACATCTTTACATATGTATATATGTGATATGCTCTTATTAAGAACTGTTTCAGTTCTAAGCATCATTCTCTCAGGCCTTCTGTGTCACTCTTTGTCCAAAAAAAAAAAACCCCTAAAGGATGAAAAAGAAAGGTCTGATAACAATAAGCCCTGTCTGAGTTCAGCTCCTACATTAATTTGAAACCATGGAAAGCATTCAGCATCTAACAGGATTAAGCTAAAGGAAAATACTTAAAAGACAGCTAAAATTCAGCTCCAGCTACTGGGAAAGTCTAAAAGTGATTTCCCCCCTCCAACTATAGCATCTCTAACCAGAAGAAGAAAAAACAATAAGTCAATGCAATATACAAACTATAGAAAGCTCTTAAACTGATGAACAGCTAGATGAATTAGCAAACTCCACTTTCACAGGATCTCTGCTTTATCCTCCACATAAATCTCTTCACTTTGCAGCAATACCAGCCCCTAGTGTTAATAACAAAATGTCAGCAATTTCAGTAAGATTTATATAGGAGAATTACACTGAAAATTGCCTGGTCATTATACATTCCTTTGGAATCAATGAAACACCATAAATCTTTAAATACATTTTTGCTCATGTGATTCAGACATCCTCCCTAAAGGTACCCTGACATTCATTAGAGGATACTTAAGCATGGTGTTGCAGAGGAAAAAAAAAGTATAATAAAGTCTCTGTGTTAATTTTTTGTTTTAATGGAGTACATACAGAGAATATTGCAAGAGCAGAGTTGAGAGATCTATTTGTCAGATGAAAATTAATAACTATTCTAAAACAGAACCAACCCTACTGCTCCTCCATACCATGAGACCAGTCACTTGGTCTAAAGTTTCACATTGGCCTATTTCTTATTAGCTGGGCTAAGCTGGCATCAAGGGGCTATCGTCTGTCAAAATATCAGCAGGAGAAACAATTGACAAAGCCACCACTTGAGAATGTTGAGTAAACTGGGTAAAAAGCGGTGAAAGAAGTTAATGTGCAACCTGGCACACAGTACCAGCCCAAGCCGTGAGAACCACTTATGTGATAATTGGTCCCTCACAATATCTTCTGCTCTGTAAAACATTGTCTTCGGCTTGTCTTTCAGCACAGGAACGGATCTCTTTGAGACGCAATGAAACAAACACCCACCTGAAAGTCCCCTCCAGCTGACAGGGGAGGAGTTCAGGTGGGAAAGCTTGCAATTTCTGAACAGCTACAAACAGTTTCAGGTAACTCCAGACTCACCCAGGGTCAGTAGAAAAAAGCCAACCATTTTTTGAAAGAAGAAGAAACACATTTATATGCAGCCATTTATTCAGTTCAGACAGAAATTAGTAACCTCTGGGATTCAAAGTATCTTTCTCTCCATTTTTATCCTCCTTGTTGTCCAACCTTAAAAAAATCCATATTGTACTGACTGAGCATTACCAGGGGAAGAAATGTAACACCAGGAATCAGAACAGAAAGAGAGAAATTTAACAAAGCTGGTCTATCTACAGAGTAGGAACCGAGGCAGCAGAAATATTAGAATATATGAATAGATTATGAAACATCTTATAATACAGGTGTTTTGTAGGGCATCCAAGCTTCTCTTAGCCTTTCTTTATGTACATATGTATGCATATATATACATACATGTATATACAAGTTTTTAAAAGTTGGGAGAGTGGGGAGCAGAGTGAGTAAAATCAAAGCTAGTGAAGTGTCACCACCTTAACACTCATACATGTTCATATACAGAGGCATTTTGAAAGAGAGCACTGTTGCGCAGAGGCAAGAATTCAAGTCATTATCTGAAACCTATCCTTAAAGGATAGATGATGCAAAACCTTTAAGTGGAGGGGTGAAGTTCACCCTATAAGGCAAATTATTTTACTTTCTAAAGTTGGTTCACTTTGAGCTTGTAAAGTGACCTAGGAGGCTGTTCTAAAATGGGATCTTCTTGAGAGAAAGGGTCTGATTTGTAGCTACTGGAAAATATGAAATCTGTGTATGTTTTGGCACATCTTTAGATTCTCAAGAGTCAAGAAACGGGCCTCTTTGTTTTTTAATGATTCAGAGAGTGACAGACAGTCCTTAAAAAGTGGGGGAACTCAATGTTTGTAGAGCAAATATAATTTCCTTTATGACAGAAAAGTTCCCATAGCAGAATCTGTTATTTCTTGTGTTGTTTTAAAAAATAGTGATCCATGTTCAGGCTTGTTGCTAGGGCAACAAACATGTGGGCAAATGCTGTTCTCAAGAGATAAACTCAATAGCAGACCAGGTGTTCTTTTGTATAGATCTGGGCCTTGTCATATTAACAACTGTGGATGAATCATGACAAATTTCCTTCAGATTTCAGAAAAGCTTGTGATAGCCATAGTTTCCTACTCAATTCATACTAAATCAGACCCTGTTCCATCAAGAGCACTATCCTTTTCATAAGCAGTCATATACTGACTGGTCTTTCAATACATCAACAGAAAAGTAAAAGGACAAAGTGAGTATTTGGTATCCAAGATTAATAATAACCATTATGGGATTTCCCTTGATGAGATCACCCAGTGTCTCACAAAAACAGCAATACCACAGCCAGAACAACTACATGGAAATAAAAGAGATAAAAAGAAAGCACAGAGATGAGACTAAAACTAGCTCCCATGTGAATAAGTCTTGTATATCCTGCTTTTATGCTTGATAACTAAGCCAGAATTGTGCAAAGAACGTCGTAACATCTGCTCTACCTGGACTCCATTCAGCCATTGGGAGGGAATGAGAAGGCTCTCATTTGAGGACCCATGTCCATGTGCAGATGAAAAGGGCTCCTTGGGGAGAGTGTGCTGCAGTGCTGCACAGATTCCAGGTCAAGGATACAGCTGTAGACTGGAAACCCCCTTCTGTACTACCTTCAGGCATGTATTTACTCAGATGAATAAAAGAAGTCCTAGAAGTGAGTTCAAATACTGGAACCATGAGCATCCGTAATACATAATTACCAGTTCACTCCCTGATCATATCCAGACTCCTCCAAGTAGCTCCCCCCAGTACCGTGTCCCGGCATAGGCTAGCAATATTGCTCTTTGAAGACTGCTCCCAAAGCAGCAGATACAAGACATGATTTGACCACCTCAACAGTTCTGCAATACTATCCCAGCAGGCTTTACACCCCCAGACACTCCCACATGCTCCCGTGCCATACCCCTGTGCATGTGTCACCAGTTTCATGCTATAAAAGCAACATGCTTGAAAGTTGGAACACAGCATCTCTATGTTTTAGGCACTTGATACCAGAAATAAACACTCAAATGCTAATTCTGTAGGACCCTCCAGGCACCCCAGAGGTGTCAAATGAATTTCAGTACAAAATGGCACAAAGCAGGAACATGACACTGCTCTAATAAGAAGCTAGCATGAACCAATCTGTGCCACTTTGTTTGGGGCACAGGGATTGCTCTCTGTGTCTCATTTAGAGATGTAGACACAGCAAAGGAGACCTGAAGCCACTGAAGTAAAAAAGTTGTGGTTTTAATCTTCATAATCTGCTTTTATTTGTCTTCAGCTGCCATGTTTGGGATTTCCCTTGTCCTGCCTTTCACCTGCCCTCCCTTTAACTGAACTAGGAAAGGCTTACAGGAAAAGCAGGCAAGTTTCTGTTTAAAGGACCTCAACTCTTGGGAGCAGAACATTGCTACAGCAGAATCGTGTTGGTCCTCAATCAAGGCCTAACTGATCTTACCCCACTGCTTTCTGGACAGAGTAACTCCATTGACTTACTCTTGATTTACTTTGGCTTAAGAAAAAACCTAACCCTCCTTTCCTTGCCAGAGGAATACTGTTAGTAAACTGAATCCAGAGGAATTCAAGACTTTTTTTAGGCTTTTCCTGTAGGTCAAAGAGGGCGGAGATGGTCTAATGCTGTCATTGGCAGTAAGAAGACTATAGCTTTCTGTACCCTTTCCTAAGCCAGTACTAGCATATGGAGTGCTCAGCAGGTGGAGTGGTACAGAGATAAACATCTGGAATGCAGGCGCTCCACCAGATAATTGGTGGCATTCCAGCAGCTGGATTTCTCTGTAGGCATCCTCCACTGTTTATTGCCAAGAAAGAGGTTTGTCCTAATTGTCATTAACAATAACAACAATATCTCCTCCTCCCTAACAAGCTAAAGGCTGGAGTCATTCATACATGTCTCTCTGCTTCCCCTTACTCTAACTCTCTTATGATTAGACGACTCTCCTCTTCATCTGCTTGACAGACGGCTACACTGAGGTAGATATCAGGGCCATCACCGGCTCCAAGTGCTTAATGGCTTGTCGGTTCTTCAGCTGAGCATATTTTTTATTCCTCACCAGCTGGGAAAAGACAGAGGAGAGCAACAGTGACTTCTTGAAACTTGAATTTATTCAGTTTTACTGGTAGCTTTCAAAGTCTGACCATCATCTGCTGTGCTAATGAAGGGTCATGTTTCTGCAATGGAGGGGAGGAATTTACCAGAAGCCCTTTCAGACAGGATAGCTCTAAATATAACCACACTAAATAAACACTTCTCTTAGGAGATAGGCCCCATTAATGCATCTAGCCATATACCCTATTTGAGCTATGCTAAGCAGCTCTAGTACTCTACCAGTGAAGATATACGTGTATCTTTTAACCAAGGCAGTTTATGCACATGGTCTGTAGGCCACTCCAGTCAGTGCTTAAATGCTTGTTCCCCTGCAAATATGCCACAGGAAAGTACAGGGGAAAAAGGAGTTCATTACAAAGTCAGTAAAGTTTTAGTATTAGGATCTTGATTAATCTTCTCAAATTGTTGTGTTTTTACAATATATATATTAAGTAAAAAGATTTTTGATAACAGACCTATAGAAAGCCAAATATTTAAAAGTCTGTGGTTGTTTAAGAGCTGTTATTAGAAAGAATCACTTCGCACTCACTCTCAATACATGGAACTTCGTCAAGTCCCTCTATTGTGCAAATTCTGAAGCTTTCTCATTGGTTGAACTTGTGGCCATCTGTAACTGAGATGACTACGTGAATTGCCATTTCTGAACATACCCTTTTGTCTGAGTTACTATACTGCCTATTTCCACTTCCTATTTCACCTACCTTCTTTCATCCACTGCATCTTGACTGATAAGTAGACAGCCATCTTCCTGGGCATGAAGGAGTTGACTTTGATTCCTGACTGAGAACTGCGCACATTAAAGTAGCAATGTATAGAAGCATTAATAGTCATTGTTTTGTTACGGGGTTTTTTCCTCCACTGGATGAAGTTTTAGTTCCTTCTTACATGCCTTACTTGAGTTGCCCAGCTCTTGAATATAGGGCAAAAAAAGCAAGCAGAGTTGCTCCTTGATCAGTTCATTCCAGCTGCAGAGCTTTAGATGGGAAAATACTGCTTTATTCTCTCCTCCACCCCCAAGTTTCTGAGTGCTGTGGTCTGGGAGTAGTTAGTAACATACAATGCACACCAGAGGCAATAATTTACTAACCCACCATTGTAAAAAGAAAGCCTATAATTTACAGGCAAGCCTCGTACACACAGCAATTCTGGACACGATTACTGTGTTGGTGCTATGCACACAGTGCTGTGACGAAGGTCACAGCCTGGCCTAGTAAGGAAGAATGATCCAGCTTTTAGGGTGCTCATCCAAGCATTAGGAAACCATGTCAGAGATATCCTGCATTACATCACTTTAAAACACCAACAATGGGTGCCTAAATTACTTGTCACAGTTACTATGGTGTGTAAAGTCAAAAGACCATAAGGTTATTCAGATATCCCTGAAGGAAAGGTAGTTAGGGTGCCCGAGTTCAGCACCACAAACAGAGAGATCTTACTTATTTTTTCTTTCTTCTAAAAAATAATTGTTGCCATAGTGGTAAATTCTTCAATTGAGAAAGGTTTTATTCTCATAAAATTGTGAAAGTGTTGAGTATCAGTGGTCCCAAACAGTCTTATAGAGGAAAAAGATGGAGATCTTAACATCAAAATAAGTTATGTTTAGAATAAATGAAAAGCCACAGGATGATCCCATTGAAAGCTTGTTAAGACTAGAAAGCAGAGCCCAAACTGTTGGGTGGTTTTTTTTAAAAGCTAGAAACCTATATTTAAGTTCCCAAATCAAGATTTACTTTCTCAAATGCCCAAGCAATCTTAAGTTTTTACCACACTGCTTATACTACAACAGCTACTGCAGGCATCCATGAGCAGTCTGCAAGTCCTTGACTCTGACAAGGATGGAAGTTGCAGTGGGGAGAAAAGAAGCTGTTTAAATTTTGCCACTTAAAAATGATCCTTTGAGGAAATTCAGTCAGACTGGCATTGCTAGATCATAGCTGATGACTTCCGTCAGCCCCAGCTGACTTCAGTAAGTACATCATCTTGGCACCCAATGTGGGGGTGGGATATAAAAGGAAAGAAAATCAAGCAATTTTCTTAGGAATCTGAACAAAAGGGGTGCCTGTCTTCTGTGACTAACAGCTGAGACACTGAGGGTCAAAAGCAGTTTGTTTCACCACATAGCATTAACGATGGGATGCTTTGACTATGCTATCCCTTGACCCATTCTATTAGTGGAAAGCTTCTTAAGACTTTCATATTCTCCAAGGCCTGCCTTTTTCTTGACCTGGACTGAAACCACATACCACACCACAAACGTATGCTATTTCAGGCACTTAGATAGAGTTTTACAATTCCAGGCTGCAATCAATTACTGACTATTTGAGATTTATAACAAGTGCTTTTTCCACAGAACTGAAATCTGATGGTGACTTCAACTTGGAACTCCACTAAAGATGAAGAACTCATATTTAAAGAAGAGGCCCCAAATGGATCCATTTTTCAGGAGTTAGTAAACTCAAGATTGGCAACTTTTGTGCCAGATTTAATCAAACACTGTTAAAGACTGAATCAATTACAGTGGGACATGTGTACGTAAAAAAAGTTACATGAGGGTAGGATGTGAAACTAGTTACACTGCAGATACACTGGTATAGTTACATGTACGTAAACATTAATTCTACCCCTCTTTTTCAGATTATTTTTTGCCACTGGGGAAATAGCTTAAACTAACCCAATCATATTCTGGAAGGAGAGGGCTGGATCAATGACTAAGTAGTGTCTTTAAATTAGAAGGGTGGTTATCTCTATGGTCAACACAAAAGTCAGTTCCACAGGACACATCTACTCACATAAGACCAGTTCACCAGGCTACCTATGTAATGAGGTTCCTAACTTTGGCATGACAGGTACCTGAAGTTGGATGAGATGAATGCGGATCTAGAATAACCAGAGAGAGTATTATATTTATGTAGGACTACAGTCCTATAAGCTCTTTACGCACTACTAAAAGGGACTTGATGTATAGTCAAAATCTAGCTTACTTCAGGTCCATGCAAAGGACCAGGCACCTAAGCCTACACTGTGCAACACCACATCACATGGAAACATTCAATCTAGCCTGAAATAATGTCTGCAGAGCCAGAAGTAGTACATCTTTATATCAGTGTGATATTTCTAACACAGTATGTATTCAGAGCATAATTTTAATGTGATTTTTCTTCTTCTGAAAGCCATATGAAGGGTATTTGCACTGAATTGTGAAGGTAACACCATCTCCCTAGGAACTTCCTGCTCTAACAGCTTGAGGATGTGGTCATGCCCTTAGCAAAGGCTTTCATTCCTCAACCATGTAATATTTTAATATATCACACAGTGAGAACTACATGAAGAAAATACTTACTATACTAAGCAAGACTCAAAAGTCAGGATAGCAATCTGCCTAGCAAAACTGCGGGAACAGGGAGGAGGTGTTGTTTCTGGTTTAGAACAATATATTTTATTCCTTCTGTAGAAATAAGCAAAATGCCTATAGCTCTTCCAATGAGATAGCCTGCATTCAGGAGTGTTTCAGCACCATCTTTCTTTCAGAATTATCTACTTCAGAAATACAAGATTCCAGTCAAGGATTCCTGTAATCAATAATCATCATTAGGCACTTTGAAAGCTCTTGTCTTGAGTATTTAGAGAATACTGTAAAATTTAGTAATGAGTTACACCTCATATGGCTGCAATAAAATGAAGTATCCTTTTCCCCAATTAAGAAAAGACACAGAGGAATCATCTGGGGTTGAGATGAAGGCTGGGGGTAAAACACGCTGTGTTTCCATTGCGTAGGTAAACATGGATCCAAATGAGAGGCCTGTGGTCACATGGGAAGTCTGTCCCAAAGTTGGAACTGAACTCAAATCACTCAAGTTCTTGCCTGTATTCTTCCTACCCAGTCTAACATCTCATAGACCCTAAGATACTTTAATGATTAAATAGAAGTTACTCCAAATGAACAAACTACTCGCATGGCCTTGAGGATTACAGTGATTCTCAGGAATATATATGTTTCCTTCTTGCCCATCCCCCCCCATCTTTTTAAAGCATTGTAAAGAATTTTTAAGAGAACACACTGCAAAAGACCAAGTGAATTGCCTTGTTTTTCTGAAGTACATCTGTAACCCATCTTGCTCATTCTGAACACAAACAATTTTGTGCACAAAGAAAAAGATACTGAAATTTCCTTTTTCCATGACTGCACTGGTTTTATATGCCTCCACTATTATGTCTCAGTAGTTCTAGGACCAAACCTGTCACACTGCAAATATGGCACATCTTGACAGGCCATACAGATGTATTCCAAGTGTTCAGGATACAACTCAAAGTCATACGCAGCTGGCTTTCTTGGCTAACTCTCACCCTGTTGGAGTTTTATTTTCTGTTTGCAATGCTCTTCAGCTCATATAGGTAGCGGACCATGTAAATATAAAGTATTTTTGTAAGAACAGATCTGGATGTCCTCAATTACAATGCTTTCATCCATGCATTCCCAATGATTTCTTTGAAACCAAATATATTGTTTTTCACAGGTATTTCCAAATCTGGTCCATAATGGCGAATGAAGAGTAGAGCCAGTAAAATTTTTCAGCTGGAAAAATTTCCCATAAAAAGTCAAGGCTTCCCTGAAAATGAAATATTTCATAGCACTCAGGAGTTACATTTATCAGAGTTGAAGGCCCAGAATTTTCTATTAACTTCACAAACACTCACTTCAGTGTGATTCTATCCAGGCTTTTAAAAATATTGCAAACACAGTGAGGACATTCATAGTAAGTATTAAATCTGACAGGAAAGGCTATATTTTCTATCACTTTAAAAATGTAAGAATTTTCTTTTTTTCCTGCCTTATTACTTTCAATTTTTCTATCCCAGGATGTATAAAGACAGCACTCAGAATGTTTAAAGGATATTAATTTTTATCAAAGTCTTTTCAGCAAGGAAGCATATACGGGTTCTGAATGGGTTTGATATCTTAGTATATGAAAGATTAACTTTCTGATCCCATCACACTGCTGTGGAAAGGCCTGAGTTGTTGTACAGGGTGGGCTGTGAAGGGTCTGTCTCACCTCTCTGACCTGTAGGGACTCCCAGAACAACTAAGAGCTGGAGTATTTTATGGTAACTGTCTTACTGAGTTTTTCTCTTAAGTGCAATATGATATTATTCTGTAATCACACAGCTGTCTCTCTGCCCAGATATAGTGGATTTTCATTTGTTTTTCTCACATGTCAGTGGAGGTCAAGGATGCTTAGGTATTTCAACACAGGTCTCAAAGTTTTCTTCAGTTCTTCCTTCCCAATTTCCTAACATTCAGCTGTTGTCAGTTTGCAGGTGGATGGGTTATCCAATTGTCATTCTGTACAGTGGTTTTGTACAATAACTGGAATTAGGTTCTTCTTGCCTTTTTTCCTTGTCAAATTTTCATGGATGGTATTTGCCAAGGTTTAAGACATGGTAATTCATTGAATAAAATCCTATTGCGTCTACCCGTCAGCATCTGTGCTGAAGAACGCAAGCCTCCTCTGGGTGCATTCCCATACTTCATCAGGCTAGATACAAATGTGCACTATTTTACTGCTTGGCTTATTAGTTCTAAAATCTCCAGATTCTTTACCTCATTCTGGCAGCAGAAAGCTGGGAGGAGGGCTTTTAGCTGAACATATATTACAAAAACACTACATTTAAGTCTCCATTATATTGGAATGGAGAACTGACCTCAAATTCTTCCGAACTGTAATGAATAAAAGGTTCACTACATGACTCAATGTGCCACACTCTACATTTGGTTGTGTGCTTCACCCTTACCATGTATGTTACAATCTTTTTAAATTCAGAGCATACACTCCACACCAGGATCTAATCTATCTTGCTCTTTCTTTACTTACCTATTTAATACTGAGATGAATCTTATATGCAGACTACTTTTTTTTTTAATTAACATTTTCCTTGCTATTAGGACAGCTGGTCCAACTGATCATTCTCATCTTTCTAAAACCTGCTCTTTTAATAATATTTCCGTTTAATAGTATGATCTCAGACTAGAGTTTATTGCTGCTCTTTTTTCTTTTCTTTACAAGATTTCTTTTAAACCTGTTATTTTAAGTACATATAAATAGTTGTTCTTCATTTCAATTTGATATTTGCTATTTACCTGAGCAAGTAAGAACCATATACTTCATTCATACTTATCAATACATAGAAGTATTAATAAATATACCTTTTCACATTCAGCATCTTATACTGGTTTCCAGTTTACTCTAAAAGGTTTAACACTAGGTAATTCAAAGCTTCTAAGGCCAAAAAGGCCAGCCATAATTATTAACAGGTACTCAGGAGACTACTAGGAATTATGAGTTAATGTCTTCAATGTGTCTTGAATTCTGGAGAGGATTCCCTGCTTTAAGACGAAGCTCAGCACTTATTAAAGAAGTCTCACAAATTGATGAGGTGTCTTAGGTTTCACAGTTGCATTCAAACCACGTGCTTCCTAAGCTTCATACTACTGACCTCTTGCCTCTTCCATCCTATCTGCCATCCTTCAATTTGTAGGCAGGTTCCCACACAGCGTATATTATTCATTATCCTAGCTGCCTGCTCAGCTGCAATCCACATAGGCTCCTGGCTATAGTTCATTTTTAGATGCCAGTTTTTAAGACATGAAATGAACAAAGTCAGAGGCTTGGTGGCATACCTGTTCTGAGCTTGCCACATCATTCTGGTCAGATCCCCTGCACAGACTCTGCAAATTTACTTTTGACACATCTCTCTCTAGATATTGACAGAGCAGTTGCTGGATCTGACCTATTTCTAAGCTGTCATCACAGGAAGAACCTAGCAGCATGCAATTATAAGATACCCAATGGCTGATGTAAGCTTCTTCCCAAATCTACTTACTGTTTCCTTTATAAGATTGGAAACTGGGAAGTAGCTAGTGTTGCTGTGCCAGAGGCCCTCCTCAGATTAAAGATTTCATTGCACAAGGTGCCATACAGAACCATATAAAAACATGGTACTTATTCAGTTTAAATTACTTTTGGGGGTGAGGATAACTTTAATTTAAGAAATAACAACATCACACAAAATATCTGGGAGCACGCTCATGGGTCTGGATTCGTTTCCACATGGTCTTTTGGCAAAATTGAGTCTGGAAGGAGAATTCAGCTGATCAGTCTATGCTGAGTAAACTGCCATCCTTCCTAGTCATAGGAAAAGTTGTGCAGCTGTTTCAAGGGCAGCTGTATAAATTCAACAAAATCACAGGAAAAGCTTTTTATTCATTATAATACGGCCTAAGGCAAAATAAAGCTGAAGTTATTAAACTGTAACTAAAAGCTAGCCACAGTAAAATATATTGAAGTCAGGATTAAAAGCACATACAGAGTATGAACTCCTAGTGTGGAAGGTGGAGGTTAAGAGTGTGAAAAAACTAACTGCTCAGTGAAAAACTGAAATTCCTGAAATCTCTGTTCTTTAGCCAAAGTGGATTCTGGGATCTGAAAACTGATATTGAATGTCTGCATCAGTCAAAAGAAAAGAGAATCAATCCAGTAATTTTCACTTATAAAAACAATAACAATAGCATGTTCTTTCAACCAGGACCTTGATAACATTTTAAGAGCTTCAGACAGCACCCTATGTCAAGCTGTAGTTTTTTCATGGCAGGGTTGAACTGTTTTGAAAATGCAACAGTTGGCCAGGATAAACCTTTATCTTCATTTACCCATTGTTACTTGTATTTTTGTAGCCTTCTGGTAGCAAAAGGTCACATTTCCATGAAGATAAATTCCTTATTAGACCCAACTGTGGTCTGAGGTCATTGCATATCCGTGCCAGGACAGACTTAGAAGTGATGGTGAATAGGAAGTTTTTGTGTTGTATTGTCCTGGCTTACTGCAGCTGGAGCCAGACAGTGTTAGGACCAATAACAGCATAGGCTAAAGCAGGCATATCTTTCTGGTTGCTCATCACACAACAATGAGTAAATAAACACTGTCCTCCATCCAGACTGAGCTGTCAGCCCAATTAGGCATGAGAATGTTCTAATGCACCATGTTTCCTATATCTTCACCTACAGTTTCTACTGCTCATATGCCTGGGGTGATTTCAGATAGACATGGCTGTATTTAAACACAGCTACACTGCTGGCAGGGGTCAGGTCTGCTTGGTCAACACTAATCCTTCCTGTCTACTATCAGCTAGTTTGACATTTGATTTGTGTCAAGTTTCTGTGTCCACTGGAAGCCAAATATCACAGCTCTAAGATAGCATTTGCCCCACTTTCCTTCAATCACTGAATAATTTTGTATTTTCTCTCCTCAAACTCTGAATCAAGGGGATCACAAGCTACTAAACCAAAATTGCATATGTCTGAGAAATTATAGTAGAATGGACACCATTTCACTTTATATCATTCAGTTGCAGTTACAAAAGAGCTAAACAGAATTTCCTTAAGTACAACAATTTTATGGCTGACATTTTTAACATCTCACTGAAATGTGTTGGTTTATCCAGTGCAATGAAGTAGGTCTAATATAACACTGATTGTTATATACATCTTAAAATTTGACATAAAAAAAGGTCAGCCACTCAAAGTACAGAACAGCTCAATTTCACATCAGACTTGTTCTAAATGCAGCCAAAGGCTTCTCTCACCCCCTCCAACTCCACTGAACAGTTTGTTATGACTCTGTGATAAAGATCAGCATCTACAGAAAGATAAGCCAGGACCACCACCAATTTGGGCCTTCAAAGCATGCTGAACTGCATTATACCACAGTGTGAAAGGATATGCCTGTCATGAAGGTGCCAGCTCTTGTCAGAAGGCTGTTCCTCCTATTTTTGCACCAGAAAAGGACTTTCCCATGAGCCCCAGTAGTTGTAGGCTGAGCCTCTGATTGTGTGCTGTCCAATACCTGATGGATATGGTTCACAGTTCTGGTACTCACAGAAATCAGCTACATCATGTACATGGGTTCAAACACAGACCAACACACTTGGATAATTCTGAACTGCAAAGTCTCCACATACAGAGTTTTCAAATCAAGACAATTTTTTCATAAGCAGGAACATTTTATTCTTCAGATGCACAGACACAAGTAAATATGGGTAAAACTTGCCTAACAAACAGCACCTACATAAGTTGCTTGACTCAGTGGCACGTTTATTGTACAGACATAAGGCTGTGTGAGAAAAAAAGCATAATATCTTTGAAAATTAAGCCATTTCTTCACACACACATACAAAAAAACAAAAAAGGAGAATATACACATCTAGATACCTATTTATATCAGCCTAACCAGTCACCTAAGTTGACAGTATTGTACACACTATAATAACCCTCTTCTATTTTGGCATTTTCAATTCTTGACACTTCCAAAACCAAAAATCAAAATTTTCCCCTCAAGGAAATTACTTAACAAAGTTTCATATTTGTGTTAAAAAATAAAAATTCTCTTATCTGTGTTATCAAAGCCATCAAGTTTGAAAGTGGTTTAGTTCCAGAATGTGAGCAAAAATAGCACTACAAAATATACATGCATGTGTATGTGATATATTCACAATGGAAACAATTATATATCATATGCAATTCAAAGTTTAAATATTTTTCAACAGAGATTCAGTGTTTTCTTTGGTAAACAGTACATTAGTGCCTACAGTAAACAGTAAGGCTGTTGAATGAGTCTGTCTTCACAACACATGTTAGTTTAGCCCTTTTTCTAAATGTTTTAGCTCTTTTAAATTGAAGTGGTAGATTATAACATAAGAGTTCCTCCCTTACACCCAAGTTACTAAATCACTCCAGCCTTTCACACTCATCAAGCCACGTAAGACTGTGTGGCTGAGGCACCCCAGGAAAGAAATGTGCCCTCTCTATCTTCGAAGGCAAACTCTGACCTTGATCTCATTTGAGTCTCTGTGAAGGATTAAGCTTAGGATAGACAAATCCAAAAGGCAAACATTTCTTTTAAACCCTCAACTTGTATCAAAATACAAATACGTACTCAGAAAAAAATAAAAAGGCTAGTTTAAAAAACAAAACAATAACCAAAAAAAAAGGCAAGCAAAATCTTAAGGGGAAAACATGATGTTTTAAGCTACAACAGAAGTTTAAAACCATATAACAACAACCCTTATCAATCTTACCAGTGGGATGTAAATGCATTGCTATCTCACCAGTAGCATTAGCTAAGATTACACTGCTCCCCAGATATATTACCAGTTCCCTCACTACATTCTTGCACATACCATGATCAAACTTTCAAAGTGCTTAGCCTTGTAAAGCCACAGGGAGATTAGTCAGCTCACTTACAGTTTCTTCACCACCCAAAATTCACCTTGATTTCTGTGGGAATTCAATAGCTACAAAAAAAAAAAACACAAACAAACAAACAAAACCACTGCAAACACACCAAACCAAAAAACGGAAAAAAGTTAAGCTGGAAGAGCACTCCAGTGGTTAAAATATAGGTCTCAAAAATAATCCCATTATTTTTCCCTTCTGTGAAAGTGGGAACTATATTAGAATATAGGTGTGCCACATGCTGTATTTTTTTGGTTCTGTAGGTTAAACAGTCCACAGGTGAGGACATTATTTACATACCCAGCTTCAAAAAGGAGGCTGGTCTAACTGATCTTCATGGTCTTTTCTAACCTGAACCATTTTACAGTCCTATACAGATGAAGACACAGATAGATCTTTATGTGGAGACTGGGACTGCATGTGACTGTAGAATTGGACCCCATTGAAATGTAATTGGAACTTTTTGTTATCAGCAGTTTTGAGTTCTTTATCTACTAGCTTGATGTAATTTCTGAGTGTTACTCTTAATTCTGGTCAGAGGTTGTTTCCCTTTTACTCGCCAAACTTTTGAAACTTGCTGTCAATAGTTTCTAGCTTAGCATAGCTTACCACCACTCACAAATGAGTTATTTGTAAGGAAAGCTCAAATATTGTTAACTTGCTGTAGCCTGGTCCTATTTGAGTGGACCTATTGTTTCTCTTTGGTTTGCAGAGTGCTTTTCAAGGTCTCTGGCATTTTGCTTGGTGCTGGACCATTGCAATGACAGAGCAGAAAGTCTGTGGAGGAGAGAATTTCTTGCAGACTGTGACATGAAAGGGCAAGAAACTGGAATTGCTAATAAAGCATGCAACTGAGGGACTCAAAGAATTAGAAGGGAACCTCTGACTGACAGGAAATTCTATATACATTGACCTGTGCTGTGTCTGGGCTACACATACAACACCAAACACAAATAGAACAAAACTCAAGTACATACTCATGGTACAATACTGGTGCTCAGATGATAACTTACACTTTACTCATCATGTCTTAATCACAGGTGAGCCATTTAAAAATCAATGTACTGGATTTTAGGCCTTCCAAACCATTATTTGGTAATGCCTATTTTTAGTCACTTCTTTATTACTAACCACTAAGATGTGCATAAGCAAAAATGGTACGTTATTAAGCAGTGCAGGAAAGCAGAAGAGATCCACAGCAAAGCTTGAACAAAACAAAAAAAAAAAAACATTCAAAAAATTAAAGGATCTTTTTTCTTCCATGACACCTACTGCAGCTTGGCTACTCCCTTTTCAAAATAGATACCTAAACCAGGAAACATCCCTTGAACAATTAAGAATATCAACCCTTCTTTTTCTAAATTTTCATTTCTCCCGTTTCCTTGTTGTGTGGAAAACTTACTCCTCATATCTGTTGGCAAAGAGAGGAATACAGGCAATAAAAATACCTCCGCTTCTAGGATACTGCATGAAAGGCCTTAGCTGAGGGCAGGCAACAGGCAAGATCTTCTAGGATTGGCTTGGAGAAGAGGGAGGACCAGAGGGAACTTCAAGTCTGTCATACATCCTTAATGAAGAAGAGGAGATTTTCTGTGTTGCATAAGGGACAGGAACATGCTTCTCTTTGCTCCCCTTGAAAGCAAGAAGGGAAAGGAGCAGCTGAAGCAGGAGTTGACCTGTTTTCTGGATTGCTCCTGGGGAAGAATGGTTATGTACTACCTACTGCTTGCAGCCTTAGCACAAGGTAGCTGTGACCAATGTTGCTTTCGTAAGAATTCATATCGTCCACTCAGATGGGCATGTCTTTCAAAAGCCATCCCAAAAGAATTGTGCTACTACAAGGAAAGGGAACATAGAAAACAGTGAGCAAAGACTGTCAGTAAAAATGCTGTGAAACCTGACTCAACACAACAGGACCACAGCTGCTATGGTAGAAGGTGCAAGCTTCAACATTATCTAGATGAAGAACATGTCCTATGTACTTTGACAAGAGTAGTTGTTGGAATATTTCACACAAGTCACTGCCGTGCTAATACTGAACGTAAACTTTTGAGTGGACTATGAATCCAATCATTTTAAGGGACAAGCTTTCAATGAAAGTATTTTGTCCACTTGACGTTCAACTGCTGATGTCCTTCATTACAGCTGTTAACATGTAACAGGGAGCACAATGATATGACCAGAACGGACTCATCCCTATGCTGAGCAGTTTACAAACAATGTTCCTTAGCTCTTTCATGAGCAATTCAGAATTTCTTGGGGGTTTCCAGCTGCTTTTAGATCACAGGTTTGACTAAGTCACAACATGGCCTAACCAGCTTCTTTTCCCAGACAGGAACTGGAACACATGACTTGTGGTTGTGGTAAATTAATAAGGGGGTGAAAAAAAATAAACAGAAGGGACTTTTCCCATATGTTTTACAACACTGCAAATCTGTCCGTCATCCAGTTCATCTGTAGCATACCATCCTCTTGCCAGTCATTCCTGTGCTCATTTCCTATGTGATACAACATTATTCTCCCCCTGCAAATACTGATACTGATGATGTAAGCTGGTGTCACTCCACTGTAGATTTTAAATCAGATCCAGATTTGCTTCTAAAATATGTATTTAAATGTATGAGGAATTCCCTACTTGTAATGTATATAGCCTTAAGCCATAATTATTGCCTCTATTTGCATAAGAACATTTACATAGCTATGTAATAAAAAAGCTCAGGAGGAAGAAGGATCTTTACGGACTGAATTTCATTTTACATAAGTATATCACAAATTAGGCCCAAAATTCATACCTTGGGAAAAGATAATGCAGCATTTTTCAGAGGGGAAAGAGTCCCACTAAAATGCAGGATTTCCTGAAACAAGTTTTACAACAAAAAAAGCCTGGTTTGTATTTTTAAACTACATCCTCATCACTATCATTCATTGGTACAAGTACCATTAGAAGTTTTTTATGTGTTGTGGCTGTGAGTTTCTTCATAATTATCAGTGGAATATCCCTGGAAACCACTTTCCATTCATTTCCCCAGGCCTAAGGAGTGTGAGCAGAACTGACAAATCTCAGAAACATGCTGTGAAGCAGCACAGCGACTCTTCTTAATTTTTTGGCAAAGCTTGGGTCAGTCTGTGGTTCATGCAGTCCGAGAAACCATTTAAAGCGTCATTCAAAATTACAGTGATCAAGACTTGCATTTCAGCAGAGGAAACCTAAAAGGCTGTATAACTAGTTTTTCCCACAGTCCATGAATTCAAAACTTAAATCTTAGTGTAGCCTCACCTTCTGCTTTTATACAGCTGATCAACATTTGTAACAAGCAGATCTGTTGCCTATCAAAGGATTTGGCCCTGTCTCTTCCTCAGTGGGATTTTAAGTAGGTGAAACAAACCACCTACTGCCTGAAGTTCACCAGAATACATATGGGAAGCAGTTTAACTTGTAAATAAAGGGCCTTGCTGTGGCCCTTTACAATCACTTCAGCATTGCTAGCCCCTTGGATGCTCAGGCTTGCATACTCCCAGAAATCTCCTCTAAGCAAAATATGAGATCAGGCACTGGGACTCCATCCAAAAGTCCACTGAAACCCGTGGAAATAATCCCATACATTCACTGCAGTTAGCATGGGAAACCAAATCTCTCTGAGTGCACCTGAAATATATCCACAGTCAAGTACTTTATCTCCATGTAGATAGCTTAAAACCATAGGTGTCCACTTATTCATATTCTGTGCATTTACCATAACATCACAAGATCCATTCTTTATCCAAGACGTGACTTAAGCAGATGATAATTGTTGGCAGTGAAAACAGGTATTATGGTCATGCCCAAAATCATGTTTGTTTTGCCAAGTATTACCAATAATTAATTTGTCTGTGATGTGTAATATGTCCCATAGACATTGTCATGCCTCTTTCTCAACTGTTCTTCAGTGCTAGCCACTACACCATGACTAAAAATAGTATTTGTTGACAGGTTTATAATGCACAAAAGCTGGTCCAAATCTAGGCCAGCCATTTACTATAGACACTGTACCCAGACTTCACCAATTATTAGAAAATAATACTTAAGAAATCACAAAATATAATTTGAAGGGAAACTAATGAAAGAACTTGCTACTGATAAGCTGTAATTTATGCAATTGCTGCATGCCTTCAAAAGTGCTCCACCAGCTTCTCACATACTAGCTCTTCCTTGTGTTTTATCAGCAATGTGTTCTGTGCAGCCATTTAGCAGAGTCATTTCTGAGACCAAAGGCAATCTGTGCACAACAATGGCCACCAAAGGGGAAAAAAAAGGTACGACAATGGCTAAAAAAAATGAAGGCAAAATTCTGATGATATAAATATGGAAGCTTCTAAAAATTACGCCATGATGTTTAATTTATTCCTGGGAGCCAAAGGTTGGAAAGCTGTCTGCAAAGGTAGGTGACCATCTTAACAAGGCTCCAAAAGGAGTCACAGATCTCTCTTGGTGATGGGAATATCTGAGTTTATCATAATCTGGAGTGCTAATGTGAGTTTTGGAATGGTTATTAAACTTCGTCTTGAAGCTTAAGCCAGGCATTAACTGCAGCAAATATCTGAGGTGATCTAACAGTGAGGAATAGATTATCCCACATTTAGCTATTAAGAACCTTGAGACCTCCCACTGCAACATTCGGTTATCAGCAGAAACAGGTTACAGGACTAAGTGAACCTTCAGTGTGACGTAGTTCTTATATTCATAGAGTTCTGGCAAAAAAAAAAAAAAAAAAAAAAAGGAGGTCTGAGCACATCTGAAGCTTTTTGCTGTAGCAGGAAATAAAAGGCTGATCAAGAATAAATCCATGCAGTGAGTTAAAAAGTGATCTGAGAAAGTTATCCTGAATTTCAAATTGAGATATTTTAAAAATTCTTATTGAGTGGCTGTTCCTGACTTTCTTCTTTTGCCCTCCCAAATTTTAATGAAGGGCTACAATAAAAAAAAAATGTGCTAAGGAATTATGAGATATGAATCTTTCATATGGGCTCAAAATAAGGTACTTACAGATACAAGGATACCTTTAGTTGCCTCACGAAGGAGGTGGTTAAATTGCTACAGGCTCCAAATTCAGTGGTTTATGGCAATGGGAAACTATACAGTATGCTCTTGAAACGTAGTTTGAAATGATTGATAAAGCTTTAGTCTGACTGAACACATACAGTAGGTAGATTAAGTGTCTGGCTTATCTGTCTGGTCCTGGGTGCTCATCAGTCAACCTAACTAACAGGCTAAGACTCGGGATTGTGGTCAGCATGTTCATATTCAGCTAAAAATATGGGGTCTGCAGTGAGCTCTTTCACACAAAGAGAGCACATTGAATCCGTTTAATGCTTGCTTACCCCTACTAATGCTCTCCAGCTAGGAAAGGAAAGAACTGTAGACTTGAGAAGCAAGCTCACCCTTTGCATTTACTTCCCCCTTCATTACTTTTTAACATCACTTTAAGTAACAACTGCTGAAACCCATTAACAAAACCATTTTATGGTGCCAGAAATCTCAATAGCTCATAAAATTGTATTATGAACCACATTAAATTTTGCACAAGTCAAATGTGATTTAATAGCTTTTAATCAAAACACTAGTGTTTTCTGTGTGGCTAGCTGCCTTCCAGCTTGGTATACAAAACAGCTTCAAAGTAAAGACCCAGCTCATAAAGGTGAAGTGAGGTAAGTAACGTGTGGTGTAGAAGATCTAAGTACAAACTTCTAGCTGGTGTAAAGCAGTATAATGCCACAGCTCTCACAAAATCCCAGCTACCATAGCTAAGGAGGTGAAGGGAGTACATCTAGAATCAGTGGCTTCACCAATAACTCTAATTTCACTATTTTAAAGGATGCGACTTTCAATATTTTCATAGGTCAAACAAGTGATTTAATTTGGATTCCAAGCCAAAGAAAATTTGAAGAATGTACTATGGACCATAAGAAGAATTCAGCACAAGAGGGGCCTATTCTGAAAGATCAGCTTCTTCCTCCCCCTCCTATTCACCACTTTGGCCAGGGGGGAATTAAAAAAAAAAAAAAAAAAAATCAATGAACTCCAAACCCCTTTGCTGTTAATCCGTGCTGAGTTTCAAACAAGCCTGTGGAAGGACAAGACCTGAAAAGGTATTTGCAATAAAAGAGGCATTGGACACAAAAGTATATGCTGCTAATTAAAAACTTAAAATTATATCACAATGACTTTAAATGAGAATGATCTCAGTCTAATCACATAATACTTTCTTTTGTGCTCTAGGTCACGCCGTCACTCAGATGCAGCATTCAGGAAGCACATTTCATTAGACTAAATAAAGCTTCAATCATGTGTAAAATTTCCAACTTGAATAGGCAGCCATCATATCATTCATCAGTCTAGATGTATTTAATGGGTGTAATTTCTTCCTCATATTTCTGTGTTGATTGTTTCATTTCCATTATAGAAATCTTTCAAGATTGCTCTTTCTGCTGTTCTTTTTGTCAGGATAAATAATGCTTTTTAGGATGTATCCCAAATACATTCCTTTTTGTTTGTCAAAAAAATTGGGTGATTGAGATAAATTTAAACCGAGACACAAAGAGGAACAACAAAACCAAAACAAAACATGCATATCCCCTCCCAGGAATCAGATGATATTACCCATACTTGCATGTCTTGCAATAAATAATTATGCTTAATCAAAACCAAATTGAGCAGTCATGTTCAAACACAACAGCCCCCTGTGGACTCTGACACTGTTTCTACAGTTGAAAGGAAAGGGTTATTTTTAACATATGATTTTAAAGCAAAACACAACATATAAGAGCTCTTCTCCATTCCTTGCTTCCTTCTCCTTTTTTCACCCAGGTATCTACAGATAGGTAAGTAGTACAATAAAACTTTCTATCTTTCCAATGTCAAGTGAATAGGATGAATTAATAATTTGAGAAATATTTGCAAACTCATCAGGAATAAACCATAGCACACAGTGTAGCCTTCCAGCACTAAAATGTAGTCTGCTAGCTTAATTGTGAAAAGAAAAAATTTTCTTCTAGACATTTATCTTACAATTGGATGCATAATTACCTTGCTTATCAGAGGCAAAATTATCATAACATAAGTATAGTTCTGGGCTATGTACACGTTCAAAGTTTCCACATCAGTAACATAACTTAGTAATTTTCTATCTAGCATAATTCTCTCCCCACACACACTTTTCCTTTTTTTTTCTTTTTTTTTTTTTTTTATTCCCCCTGTTTATTCCTTTGCCTGCATCCATGGAGGACAGAAATGCAAAACATCACATTGAGACTGGACTAGATAGGCAGACTAAGACTTCCTTCCCCGGACCAGACTAAACTATTCCCAGTTCTGCTCCTTTTATCTTCCCTCCTCTTTATGTGCATTTCATCCATCTGTTGTTTTCTCTTGTGACCAGGGCCCCAAACCTGTAATGAGATCTGTTCTGGTGCATCAGGCTCAGCAGAATCAAACAACTTCCGTTTCAGAAACCCATGAGTCTAACTGGGTCCCAAACCATTGTGGACTCATTCTTATTAGCAGCACAGCCAAGCTAGTGGATGAAAACACAAAGAACCTTACATTTACCTTTTCTGATATGTGAACATGTTTCAGAATCCCAGGTTAAACAAACAGGATGGGATAGGGGATATATCCATTAGGCTATTGCAGCTGCGACCATAGTAGTTTCCCAGCTAGTGATTTGAAGCCCATGGAGCAAAGTTCTGAAAAAAAACCCAAGCAGTAAAAATATTAACTTACTATTATTTGTTTTTACTCACAACTTTCAACAGAGGCTAGTTATTTTGGATGTCATGATTATTTTTGAGGGTTGGGACACCATGGGAGGAGAGTAACTGGAAGAAGCATAGAAGATACAGCCAGAAGATGCCTTGATTTTGTCCTCGTGGTGAGATAGAAAGCTGGCAGATTTAGGTGCAAAAGGATACTTAAAACCTGAATGAGAATAAAAAGTCATATGTAAAACTCTAAAGGACCACCTTTCTGGCCAGGATAAGTAGGTACAGCTCAGGTAACTTTTGTGTTAATACAGCTGCTCATCCTTTTGATACATGACCTAATTTTGATTCATGACGTAATTTTAATTCAAGCCAGTAGTAAGATTTTGGTGGCTTCAGTGGATGCTGAATTGGAGAACTTTGTTCAACACCCAGAAAAGAAAGTGAAAAGCCAGAATCCTTCTCCAGGGACTGTAGGGAGGCTGAAACCACTTTTCAGCTCTGCCAAAAGGTTCCTGTGTGACCTCCTGCCAACTGTTAATTTTGTCTGGCCAAGAAGCTCAAATATATTTTAAACACCTAATGAACTTTATAGGCTAGTGCCTCTCTGCCATAATTCTCATTAAAAATGCAATAGTACCTGGGAATCTTTTTAGTGCAAGAATTTTTAAATTGTCATAGTAACCATTTTTTCCCTCTTTTGTGGCAAAGGGAGAGTAGGTATAAATCTTTCCTCATCTGTAAGTTGTGGCATCGATGTGGACAAGATTGATTTTAAATGAATCCACTTTATACTGTATTTCTCTGATAAGAGTTCTTAATGTGAAAAGAAATTTCTAAGTTTCATAGAAGAAATTCTCATACTTGATTCCAAATCACCACGCATTTTGAAGCATGTACTTTTCCCCTCTGTTTCCATTGTCTTTAGTGTCCATAAAGGCATCTGAAAATTCTCACCTGGAGTCCCACTCTGTAATCAAGCCATGGCAGAGGATTTAGGAGTCAAGACTGGGATGCGATCGCCGCATTACATGGGCATTCCAGAAGGGAATACACAGGGCTAGAGAATTTCCTTCTCAGGAGTTGCTCAAAAAGAGCTGCTTTCTGTCTTAACTCAACATGCATTAAGATTTTTATTCCTATTAGCATTTTTTGTTAGACAGCATCCACAGGTCCCAGTCATATCTAAGGTCTTGCTGCTTGCTGCCTTTAGGCAACCAGAGAGATTTAGGAATTGAATTTAGATCTACAGTTTTCCAGCTTGGACCTACCAGATAGATACTAATGTCTTTTCAGGACAATCTTAGCAGAGCAAAGGCTAACAAGAACATTGTCATTTACTTCAGTGGGCACAAGATCAAATCCGTCATTACCATGGATGCATTTCCCAAAATGTTTTACCCGATAAAAATATTTCCACTCTCTAAGGGGAGTCAGGAATGAGAATGCTAGCAGAGGAGTTCATAAACACAGTCCCAATACAAAGGTCTGCTTCAGACCCAGCCTTAAATTCTCAGCTCATCTGTTTCTCTCATTACACCCAGCAGATACAAAACAGTTTTGCCTGTCATGAGCAAAAAGGGTTAATACACAAAACAGTTTTGCCTGTCATGAGCAAAAAGGGTTAATACAAGCTGGAAGTTATTTACAGTTAACTGTAATGGAAAAATTGCAGAGCAGCTTGGTCCAGTATCTAATAATAAAAAATAGTTTCTTGTAAAGAGACTTGAGGGCAGACACTCTGCAAGTCCTTCATGTTTTTTACATTTTTTTCTTCAAGAAATAGCACAACAAGCCAGCAATCCCAGCATTCGGGGACAAAGTTTTCCATAGCTTTCTGGTAACCTTGATAATAAGGAAATCAATGACTGGTAATTATAAGGAAAAAAAAAAGGTGGCCTAACCTGTCACCAGTTCATCAACTGTGGTATTTCCAAGTTTTTGACTAGCATATTTAGTGAGAAATAATTTTGGTCTATTTTAAGTGTGCAAAGACACCAGAGAGAGTAGCGACATACAGTTAGATTATCTTTACTGCTTTGAAAACCTGACAGTCATCTCTAAAAATAAAGGTCAAGAAATTATACAGAGGTACCCATAAGCTAAGTTTCTCAACTCTGATACAGGAAAAAATCACTTAAAATTCAAGTCAACAGTTGCAAGAAGAGTTTCATTGAGTCCATTGATGCTACTTCTAAGCATCTGAGAAACTCTTACATAGTTAAAAAAAGAAAGTAGCTTCAACTTTATTGAATTCAGGAGAACTAAGACAACACTGAAAATCAGGTGACCTTGCTCAAGAACCCTGGTTTAGAATCACATTTCTGCAGTGCCTAAAGCTTCAGCTGCAACATTAGCATAAAAGGATCTGAGCCTATGCTCAGCAGAATCAATTCAGAGTGTGCTATTAACTTCAGCGCATGTTAGCTGCTGTATTAAATCAAATCTTTAAAGGTGTTTATGCATCTATTTCCCATTGAAATCAAGGGTTTGGGCCTTTACCTTTTACAGCGGTGATGATTTACACCAGAGTAAGACATAAGAGGAAAAAAAGCCTAACTCAAAAGGCCTAGTTTCTAGAAGTACTGTTATCTAGCAGCTAACTGTACCATCATTTGAGATCCCTGATCTTTATTTCTGTCAGATTAGAATATTCAGAGCTTGACCCAGAGGGTAGCAAACTAAGGCTAAGGGCGGTCATCCCTTACCTCTGTTACTGCAGCATTCCTGGACAGTAAGAGAAACAAAAAACTATTTGACCTGACAGCAGCAGATACAGCACTACCACTGAAATCATATGCAATTAATAACTCAAAGCTTTTCTCCAGTTGAAATCCCTGTCTCTCAACATATGTTTGCATGGTCCCTTTGTTTTTTCCAAGACTGTTGAATGCAATAATGGTGATGATGAGGTAGCAAGTCATTGACAAAATACAGTTCAGGCCCAAACAGTAGTGTCGTTTTCATGTGCGTACAAACTTCATCCTGCTCTTAAAGTTTCCCTACATAGAGACAACATGTCAGCAACCACTTGACAGAAATGGTATGGAGCTGACACATTTTGACATTTCCAAAACATCTGACTGGGCAATTAACAAATGGTAGGGCTTTGTCTCTCTCTCTTCCTCCCCCTGCTTCTTTTGATTGTTTTTATTTCTCTTGTTATCAAATAGTTTGGAGGAAGTCAGTTTATGAAAGAGATCTAGGGTAGGGCCTTCTCTGAAAAATTCCCACTGGTCTGACTTCAAGGCTAATAAATTTGCTTTATTGTTTCTTCTGTTGATCCTCCTAACTTATCAGCAAACCCCTGGGGCACAGTTAGTGCAACAAATTCAACTTTGAGTCTGGTGTCTCATATGCATCTCTAGTCAGGAATAAGTTTCCTGTTACAAAGGAACAGTTCTGCCAAATAGCTGTGCAATTTTATTTTTTTTTTTTAATTCCTCACTTGTTCTTGTCCATGTTTACAGGGAGAGCTCACAGTCCTGATGCCTATTTTTCTACAATACAATTTTTGCCAAGTGTCCAAAATAAGAATTCTAGAGTATATTGGAAAAAATACAGAGCTGGTTCCCACCTCTGTTTCCTACATCTGTCTGCACTCAAAGCATCACCTCTCAAATTTCTTCCACATGGTTCAGTTAGAGATGTAAACTTGGCTATAATCTACATCTTCTATATGGAATTATTAGACCAAAAAAATGCAAAAAATGCAGCAAATGGAGACTGAAGCCCAAAACAGTAAAAAAAGAAAAAAATCTTTAATGTATTTGGGCTTTTATCACCTTGTGCTATTTTACAAGAAGCAGAAAAATGTGTATTTATTTGTCTGACATTAGCACAAAAATTAAGACTGAAGGCTCATGCAGAACTGAAGCACAAGCAGGCAGCACACTTACAACCTTATAAAGTAGGCATCCTCTCAAATAAGATAGATGACAGCACAGAATAAAGGCAGGCTTCTCTGTCTCTTACGATGAACAGTCTTTTATGCCACAGGTAGCCTTTCTAATTTCCCTTTGACTTCAGGAGGAGTAGGTAAACACTAACATGTTTTTGATACAAGTTCACCAGGTTCAATGGGAGTGTTTCCACTAACTTCAGTGGGGTTTGGAACACACTCAGTGTAAATAAGGATGGCAGAATGGCAGAAAACACAAATGTACTATTTAAAACTAAGAAAAAAAAATCCATTGTGGTTCAATACATCTGAAAAAAGAAAAAATCAAACCTGTCCTTCTGAAACAGGCTAAAAGAAATTTTGCTTTTACCTGTACTCTTATCTAGTGTGTTTTTTATATTCCTTGAACTTCTGTACAGTCTACTAAAACTCTAGAGATGCGGGAACAAGAAGTAATAACAATCTTTCTTCTTTCAGGACTCTGAGCAAAATCCTGGCCTGACTGAAGGTAATGGAAGCTTTTCATTGATTTCCATGAAGCCAGAACTTTAACCCCTGAGAAGAAACTGCAACCCCCATTTAAAAGCAAAAATCTGTCAAGAAAACTGGCACAAAAACATAACTAAACAAAGTACACAAGGGATTTGAAATGAGATTAGAAGCATTGTTTTGACCTTGTGGCTTTCAGAGGGGTGTGAGAAAAACACAGTAACAGCACAAGAAGCTTTTGCAAACTGGGCAGCTGAGACAAACAGTTTAAAGGAATTGGAAAAGAAAGTCTAAACGGAAATGGAGTGAAAGGAAAATACAGCTCCATCTAGGGTGAAAGGAATGGAGACCAATAATCACTAGGATTCAGCTTTGTTTCTGCGGTAGGTGCTCTAAAATCCATGTTAGAGGAGCAGACAGAAAGGTCATGGAAGTCAGAATTATTATATGAGAAAGGAAGTAAGGAACAATGGGCTCAGAAAAGTCATGACAACTGAAGGATTGGTGGTCTTCACTGTGAAAGAATGGGTGGCCTTTATTGATGGGCTCTTTCTATAGAGATGAATTACTGTGTGCAATATCTATAGAGACCAGAAGTACGCTGGTGACAGACTTGCTGAATTATTTGCTGTGGATAAACTATCTAAGTATTCTTTCCTGATTTTGATTTTGAGCAAGTCTAATTACTGCTGTAGTATGTATTACAAACCCCAGTCTAACAAAGCACATACATATGGTTCTTAACTGTGGCCACATGAGAAGTATCTCTATACCCAGTGGGACTATATATGTACTTAAACTGAGCAGAAGGTTATGTTTTGCAAAGAACAAGATCAACTTGACTAAACACATGAGCAAAGAAGTCACATGAAAAAGACAGAGACAGCAGAGTTTCACAAACAAGACTGATGTCTACTGTCAATTCTTCTGTAGCACTGGTCGCTACTCTGTGACTGTTTCCCTTACCACACCATCCTTTTTCTACTTTGCTAGCTAAGATTTCCAGCTCCTTAGAGCAATGTGGTCTTCCTCCTGCATCTGTATTTCACCTATGACAAAGGAGCCTTGATGAGCTATAATCATTAATTGATGGGTCCCAAATTACATATTATTCATTATTTGTAGCTTGTGGCTGATCATTAAATACATTCCCCTTTTTAATCTGGAAAAGTAAACCAAAATAAGCAGTAAGGAGTGAGTAAAGAGGAGGGAATAGGTGTTACTGAAATTTTTACTTGTAATAATTGAGTTATTCAAGCAAAGATATGCCTCCAGCAGCAATGTGAGCAAAACCTCCCATACCCATTTTCACAAGAACGACTGAGGCAGAAAGGCAAAAAGGGCTGAAACATTTTCCATGAAATTCAGAGGTGCAATTGCAGTAAAAGTCCCACTGCAACTAAGAGTGAAGGGGGCAGGATCTAGTAATACTTGTTTACTTCAGATTTAGCACAAGAGACCTGATCATAGGTGGGAAAAACTTGCTACGCTCAATCTTCTGTTTGGAGCAAAGCTGTTCATTGCAACAGTGAAAAAGGAAAGCACACAAGGACTGGGAGGTTTCTGTTAGAGCAGACATTTTGTAGGATAAAACTGTGGGAAACTGTGGGTGTGTAGTATGCTGAGGTTTCAACTTAGGAACTATGAATGTAATCTCAACATCCAAGACTAGTAATGTACAGAAGGAGCCAACACCACAGACCACCAAATCTCTAAAAAGTCCGAGTTGGAGCTGTCAGCCACAGCAATACAATCCATCTGCATGCCACGAGATCTCACAGTTCTCAGTCTGGTTTATGTGTGCACTTACGATTGTCTGTCCCATTATCCATATACGGACCTATTCAGTTTCTTTCTATACCTCCTGTGACTTTGAATACATGATTAGCAATATGATGTTAGACAAGGGCTTTTTTCCCCTCCCAGAACCCCCCTCCTTTTTTTGGTCAGGAAATGCCGGCCCTTGCAAATCTCTCATAGAAAATGAATGGGAAATTTGCAAATTCCTGTAAACACCCACAAACTTTCTCATGATCTCTTGTTACTTTTCAATGGATGGTCCTTTGCAATCCAAGACGCCTAGGCTGCTGAATACAGCAATCATATTGTGCCAGCATGTGAAATGTGTGGCTGTTTCACAAGGCAAATGCCCACACTACCTTGAGCTGGGCAAGCACACAATTGCTTTAGTCTAACAGAGAAATTCTGACTTTTTTCTTTCCTTTTTTTTTTAAAAAAAAAAACAACAAAAAACAAACGAAAGCAACCAACAGTGCACAAATACATATTTGTTGAGCATTAGCTTTTATTGGGTAATCCTTGTGTTAAGGCACATTAAAGCACAGGCTGATCCAGGCTTGCACTGCTAGTCCTTGAAAAGGTCCTGCTGGAGGTTTTCTGGAGTGCTGAGCTTAGACTTCTTAGTGTCAAGTCTCCAGCAGTTCCTAAAAATAACATCACCAAGCTCTCTCATACTTGGCACCAAAGGAACCTAAATCATATCACTGTGGAAGAACACTGTGATACGGTTTCACTGAGTGACTCAAATATGAATCCTGCAGCTTCCAGCTCAGCCAAGTGTCCATTTGAGAAAGACACCACATCTTGACTGGAATACAGAAGAATAGATAAAACCACAGTGGGGAATCCAGCAGTGGATTTCATTTGCAAGTCTCCAAAAGTCTCTAAGAGTTATTGGAAAATAGCATCTGACAGATTATCATGCCTGGAACTGTTCAAGGGAAACAGGTAAAAAATAATGGAATCGGTCTTTCTGGGCTGTGTGAACAGTCCAAGCTCCCACAAACCCTCAGCCAGATGACCCCAAGATGCCCTTACAGACTCATCAGCAATTCAGCAGCAGCCAGAACAAGGAGGAAATTGGGGGCCTTATTAGAGACCAGCCAAATCAAAACAAACCAAAGACTTGGTCACCACTGCCAAAAAGCTGCTTTCACAAGTCAGGAATCCTGATCATGCAGCTGCCTCACTTGCCCCTCATTTGCCCACATCCGCTGAGTTTACAAATGAACCTATTAGAAGGCATGATTTTCTGTTTTATTTGCCAGGGGGAAAGATGGTAACAAAAGAAGGCTGTGAGTGAATGAATATGCCAGTGGTCCTTTTGGTTTTACTGGCATGTCATTATATTTTAAAAATAGAACTTGATTTTTAAAATAAACAAGGCATAATATGGAGGTTTCTGTGTAAACAAAGGTTTGTACATGTGGTGGAATGATACAAAATTTCATGATGAAGAAATTTCTCGTTCAGTTTGTCTAATCAGCCAGAACAAACTTGCAGGCAGTAGACTTTAATTATAATTGTATAATTATATCTAATTGATTTTTTCCTTCCTTTTTTTTTTTTTTTTTAAATCTGTGGTATTGTGGTGCTGCATCAACAGTAGTCCTTGACACAAGAATGCACATTAGGGACCTTATGGTAGGAAACGGAAAGAACCTTATGAGTAACCACCTCATATTCACTACATGGTTTACTTACTATTTATTTCCATTAGAAAAGCTGAGAGGCACCAGCAAACTGATCTCTGAGTCTGAACAGCCATCTCTCTCCTGCCTTTAAGGGGAGCCCCTGTCCATGCAGGGAACAAGCAAGGAAGCTGGGCCCCAGTGCCTGCAGGGGAGCCGAGTCATGAGTTCTTAAGTTGGTGGTAACACTGAGAGTCAAGCAGTGCTGGCCATGGCCAGATACCTAGTTAATCATCTTGGGAAATCATCAGCAGAAATAGAGGCACCTTCAGGCTTACATGACAAATAAACAGGGATTTTCAAAACTCTAGTACTGAAAACGTGGCACCAGCCAGAAGTTCACATCCTTTTCTCAAGCAATCTCTGCATGACTTATTCAAGGCAGTACAGAGTCCCCATAACAGGTGAAAATTATATCCAGATTGCCTGACTCAGCCTTAGAAGCACTATTCTTCCTTTAGCACAGTGGCTAACATGTCCAGCAACAGATAAATGAATTAGGATCATAAGCCATCTTTGCAAAGGATTTTGGCATAACTTTAAAATAATGGAATGTGGGTTCTTAATTCACTTAGTCATTTTTGAAAATGAGCAGAGGATTAACAAGGCTTATGCTACAAATACAGTTATGGTCTTGGCATATATTTAAGGCTTGCTATCTACATATGCTGTGTCAGTATCTTGACCTTTGTGTGTATGAAGATGACACTCAGAACTCACACACTCTTCTGCTGTTTCTGTCTGGCCATGCTAACTGGCCCCTAATCAGTTAACACTGCCTTTTTTAGGAGTGTTTTCTAAAAGCCCATGAAAAACAATAGACATTGAGAATCAGATTTTGGCTTCATCAAATGGCACTATAAGAAAAAACAAAACAGGACTCTCAACAAAGATGTCAGTGACTCAACAGCTCTCAGTAACCACTGCAAAATAAACATTAGACAGCAATTGCTATGTAGGGGTTGAGCATCTGCTAAGAGGAACCATATTTTCATTGAACTATGATTCTAACAAAGTAATCACTCCCCAGCAGAAATATGGCTGAAGGGCAATACTTCAAATGTGGAGTGTGTTGATATACAGCAGTCTCCCCTCATACACCAAACACAGTGTGCTCAACTATATAAATAACAGAAGTTATTTGTTTTGAAAGAGGATGTTTTACAGTAAAAGATATTTTGTAAAGTCAATAGTTTTCCAGTTACTTGTGTATTACATCCTCTAAAGCACTATGCTAGCAAACAGCTCTGAGGGTACCTTTACATGTGGGTTTGGTCTACACCGTGCAGTGGAGATCCAGCCCAGCGCCAAACCAATACTGGAAGTCCACATGCCAAAAATCCCTCTCAGCAGGAATTCTTAGCCAGGATGCAGCTGTAAATGTATGCATCCAGCCTACTTCCCTGTGCAAGTGAGCTCATG
Organism: Elanus axillaris; assembly: GCA_026212715.1. Taxonomy (NCBI): domain Eukaryota; kingdom Metazoa; phylum Chordata; class Aves; order Accipitriformes; family Accipitridae; genus Elanus; species Elanus axillaris. Next base: position 15,332,990 of record JANZLQ010000086.1, on the reverse strand, counting down.
TGATCTGGAGAGACCTCTCTGTGCCACACACTGCACTGCCTCTTGCTCTGTGGTTATTTCAAGTAAAATCAACTTGAGCGGTGTTGCAGTCAGTGCAATCCTGTCCATCATCTTTGAAGCAAATGCTCATTCCTGGGAAAATATGCTCTGTTTGGTAACTCCAACTCTTAAAAGAAAGCTTCTTTTGATGGTAAAGCTATGGTAAACTGGAGGAGTGTTTGCTCTCTGCCATAATCCCAGATAATAGAGCCAGTTTTCCAAACAGAGCTGAGCTTTGGGAATCGGCTATTCCTGTCAGACCCAGATTCCTCATAGCAAGAATGCTTGCAATCCGTGCGACTCTGTCCCAGGACAGTATGGCTGTGTAAACAGAAGACTACAGTGGGATTACACTGAAATTTCACATACTCTCACAGAGACACCAGCTTCCACAGCCCTGGCTATCTGCTTTTACCTGTTGTGGGACATAACAGTGTTATCTGGGAAATACAGCTAGAAGAGAAAGAAATCATTGTACTACTACTACTTTGCATGACAGGAGAAAGAATGCAAGTCTAAAACAGGTTATATTAAACAGTGTATTTTCTTGGTTTTGTAATGTGCTATGTATAAGCATATAGGACAATGGATCCTTCTAGATGCTAAGCCAGGTCTGGAAAGCCACCCAAATTTTTGCAGACCTATTTGACTACCTAGAGCAGTGCAGGCTGGCTTTCAGAAACACTAAGAACTCTCAGTTCCTGGTGGAGTAAAAAGGCAAAACCCACTAATACCCAGGCTGCACAAGCAACTACTGAAAACCACGTATCTGTGCCAATTACACTCTTAAATGTCTTAGAAAAATCTGCTTCATGGTGCCAAAATTTAAGCACTTATTTTTGCAAATTTAATGACAGAATTGTAGTATTTACATAATTGTATAAACATGAGCACTAAATTTAAAAAAATTGGTAGCTTACAGTCTTCTCTACATTTCTTTAATATATAATTTAAAAGATTAAATTGTGCTTTCTAGCATAAACATCAATATTACTTTACTGCCTTTAAGTTCTTTCCTACCACACCTCTGACTAAATAATGCTTTTATACCTCACATCTAATTAGAATTACCAAATTCTACGATGGAATTTTAATATGGAACAAAACCAGAATTTTGTGAACAAGGATTTTTTTAGGCTGGCTATAAAATATCATTTGCAGCATGTTCTAGAGAGAAAAGCATTTGAACTTAACAAATAGAGCTGACTGGGGAGAACTGCTGCAAGTTTTAATACCACTTTGTTAGTAGTGACACAAGTAATTTCTGTTTTGAAGTGATCCTCACAATTCCTCTCAGACACTGATAAATCCAAGTGACTGGAGAACTAAAAGTCCTGATCAAAAGTGCCTTATGAAACAGGCTTTAGAGAGCAACTCAATAAAAACTCCCACCTCAAGCTGTCTGGCAGCTGAAAGAAGAGAGAAGAGAGACTTTGAAGGGCAGTTAAGCAGCCAACTCCATTGAAATTCGAAGGATTTTGATCCTTGCATCCTCTTTATAACACTGAAAAACCTCTTTATATCTATTAAAATGTTCTGAAGGAAAAGAAGGCTTTTGGATGATATCTGGCTTGCATGGAATAAGATGCTGTATAAACATACAGGAAGCAGGCAGTCCCTTCCCTGCAAAGTTTACAACATAAATGAAAACAGCAGAGCTCGATATAGCACAAGGAAACAATAAGGCAAGATTGGCCATCGTGAAGAACCAAGTCACAATAAATCAGCTGCCTCTCGTCTCTTCTGTAGGCACTCCAGCAAAGAGCTCAGCAAATTGCCAGACCATGAAACCTCCACATTTCACCTGAGAGAAGCAAATCACAGCTTGCCAAAAACAAACCAGCCTTTAACCTTTTCAGTCTTTTAACCTTTACATAAACTGTGCTTGTTTTCCCGTATGAACAATGGCCTTATTGTTTAAGTTAAAATACAGTACATGACCTGTGATGTTAGGAAATGAATGAATTGTTGTGTTGTCAACAATTACTTTTTTCCATGCCTCTCTATATCTAGGAATTTCTTTCCATGTGTTTAGCTTTAAGGAAAACATGGCATTTTGGAGAAGGCCACTAATACCCCAAGTAATAAGTTATAGTAGTGAAAATAATATGATAGGGATTTTCAGTAATTCAGGAACTCCTAATATTGGCCCACTTTTCAAAAGAATTTCCCTCCAATTTAGGCATGTAACATTAACTTTCAAGAGTTTACATTGCCCAGAAATAATCATTTCAGACACACAGTGGGCACTTTACAAAACCTGGCTACTTATTAAAATGCCAAAATGGAAGCAGAGCTCTTCCCAACATCTGGCCACACTGTGGCTATGTGACTCAAGATGACTGCGTGACAAAATACAGGGTAGGTAAGAGAGTAACAAAAGATTAGGAAGAAAAATTCAGACACTCATTCAACATTAGACATGAAGTCCATCTTCAAACACTCATTGCTTACTACAAGTTCATTTAAAATTGGAAAATGTCCAAAACAGTTATGGCAAAGATGGAGATAAAGTAGAACTTTTCATATAACAGAGAATGTATCCAAAGTATCCCTCTTCTCAAACACAAGAGAAAACAACATAACAATTAAGGAGGGAGAAGTTTTGAAAAGGCATCCTTAGAATCCAAAGAAGTTGTAAAAAGACATTCGTAATCAATATGAAATGTTCCTTAAGCAGTTACACAGAGTTTTCTAGATTAGAACACTTCCATCAACTCAGGAAGAAAAAAGTTCTCAGTTTTATGAGATCTACTGGGCACCGCATGGACCTGTGAGCAAATGTTTATGTAAAGGAAATACTTTCCCTGGTTGTACCAGTACCTAAATGAAAGGACAGGTCTGGAAGGTATAAGTATAAATGGACTTGTCTGGGCCAAAGTACTGTGTGACAAAGCTGATTTCAGACCTCATTACCCATTTTAGCTAAGAGCACCATAGCCTAAGGCAGCTTTTATTTTATTACATATAGCCTTGAGAGAATTTAAATTTAGGAGAAGAATCTTTTTTGACTGGTTTTGATCAACAGTTTCCCTTTAGCTACTGCTTCCACAAGCCCCTGGGAATTGACCAAAAATACTCATCAGATTGCTGTTTTGTGGGATATGCTTATGTATCACAAAAATGTGGAAGGGATACCACTTCAATGATATAATGCATATTTTAATCACAGGGTAAGGAATTATTGCCCTAAAGCTCTGAGATTTTAACCTACAAAATTCTGTGTGAGTCCATCAGGGTTAGGACAAGAAGCATGAGGCACCCCTAACATGCTACTTTTGGAAAACTAGTATGAATACATCATAAATTGGATAGAAACGGGAATAATCAATGCAGAAAAGAAAGAATATTATCAAAAGGCAAGAGGTAGATCTCTCAAATAAAGACTCCTCTGAGCTAACAGGAATGACATTTCCATGTTTTTCATCAAAAAATGAAAGAAAAGGAAGAAGAAAAAAGAAATCATTCCACATAATGCAACAGCTCCTCAGTTAATGTAAACTGGCGCCAGTTCATTGAAGTCAATGGAGCTACAGTGATATGTACCAGCTGAGGATGGGGTTCTGATTTTGTAGGCATTTGGCATAATGCCAGCCTCTGTCTGCATACAGACTAGTACTGTGTATGTAAACACTGTCTGACTCCCTAAAAATCATATTTTTAAAAAAAGCTTTATAGTTCTGATGAATTTGTCATGTAAAACAAATTGTGGGCTTCCTGTGTTCAGTGCCTCCATCTGAGCAGCAGATACTTGCAATCTTGTATGTGCTCTGGTTTTTCTCACCAGATTCTACCAAGCTAAAAGATGGCTCACTCAAAAGGCAAATCAGAACAGAGCCCAAAAGAACAGCTGCTTCCTCTGTCCTGAATAAAGAAAATTTTATACTTGCACTGTTGTGTGAGGTTTAGATTGTGCTGGCAGGAAGTAAAGGATGGTGTTTAAGATGCACCCCACTAAGAACCACCAGGACTTTCAGATCCCTGCCTTCCACCTCCAGTCATTGTTTCTTGTCCTCACATCATAGACTAATACCTTTACTGTTGTCCTAGAGCAACCCAAAGTCCCTCCTTCACCATGGTAAGAGAAGACTTTGTCCACATCTTGCCAGCTTCCTGCACTTGTTTTGTGAAGGGAAAAGACAGGCTCCAGATCTACTTAATCCCTATAAATCTGCATCGACACTATGGGTTTCCACATGTTTTCCTCTGGTATGTTACATTATGTATCTTACCTACCAATCTGCAGTTCAGGATAGACTTTCATTCTTCACCAACGTAATACTAACTCTTAAACAAATTTGTTCAAATAAATAGAAGCACATCTTCTGACCTCCAGAGATGTCAGTCTTGGGGGCAGATTATCTCTAGAGCATCCATTTTACTCTGAGGGGATCACCGCAATAAAGGAATAAAAAGCCTTTGGAATCACACATTTAACCTATAAACACTCTTTACACAAGCCATACTAAGCTAAAAGAAAACAGAATTATTCAGTTGGCAATTATTCAATTCATTTATATGAACACATAAACAAAAGGAAGAAAAAGCACATGCACTTAATTATCTTGGCTCTAAAGGTAGAGTATTTCTCCTTTTGTTTTTCATCCTTTAAGGCTCAGGTGACAAGCTGGTCAATCTGAAGAATTGTTCTAGATGAACACTATGGCTTAGTTTGATCTCTGGAGTTAGAACCTTACTGCTGAAAAAGTTCATTACGGGTGCTCACTTGAGACTAGGCATCAGGTAAGAACATGATCACTCGGGTTTCTGACACATGAAGCACCATTTTCATCTAGTGGTCTAAGTACATACGAGTCTTATACATTGACATAATCTGTAGAAATGTCTGAAAGCAAAGGTGTTTGACAACAGTGAGATCAGAGACAGATTCCCAGGTGGACTTGGCTTATGTTTTTTGTAGCTCCTTTCACTAGCCTAATTTTGCCCGAGACTCAAAAACAAGAGAAAAACTTTCAATTGATTTTATCAATACAGCATAAAAGCATCAGAGATATCCATAAGGGTATACCACCAAAGGAGAAACAAATCTGAACAAGATCGATAAATCTAATTCCATATTGACTGTTCAGTTCTTCTATTCGTTTAAACTAAATCATTAGGATTTATGCCCAAAACTAAGTCTTAAGTTTGGTGTGCATTAGTTGTTCCAAGATTTGCTTTTTAAGTCACAATACTTGGAGGGAGGAATGACTATTTAATCCTTATCTATGTGCCAGGTTTAATAAACACATCTGTAACAGACTGCTAACACAACCACATAAAATATTTGGGTAGAATCTGTGCCCACTTAAATATACTCTGTCATTTATCCAATAAAATGTAATTATAAAAAAAACAAATTCACCTGATCTATGAAATATTTACATCTCTTTTTAGGGCCAAAACCAAATATAATTAATAACTATAAAAACAAGGGGTAGGAAACCACCACTGTTTTGCCATACTTTCATTTGTTGGGGTGGTTTTGGTTAGTAGAAACATGTGGCCTGTGAAGAGGAGGGGGGATTGTTTTGGGGTTTGATTG
>JANZLQ010000086.1:15311913-15327310 GCA_026212715.1 Elanus axillaris | reverse complement strand
CTGAAACCTGTTTTGATTGGAAATGAGGAAAAGGAAGCGGGTGTTCAGATCCAGATCTAAATTAGGTTTAGTCAGTGGTTTGGGGTTTGGTTTCATGACCAAATCAGGGCTAGAGTTCTCGTACAGACTTGATGATGATGATGAAAAGCTTCTAAACTTGAATCATATAACCTGAAATCTTGTAACCTGTTGTCTTGGGATTTTGGTCCCCAAGACTGGAAATCTTTTTATAGTTACAGCTGATTGACTGACATCACTGTTTTCTACATTTCTTTCAGGATAGATTCTTGAAATTTATTTTCCTCAGCCACTCTTTTCCATGATGAATAGGAAGAACTGCAGACTGAAAACCTGACATTTGCAACTGATACTCAAAATGTTTTAACTGAACTTGAACAATTTTGGCCCACATGCAAAAGAAATATTTTTATCATGTGCTAGTATATAGAACAATTCAAGATCCCAAGGAGCACAAGGGAGGCGAGTACCAGAGTATAGACCATGAACTTCAGGAAAGCAGATGTCTCATGCAGGGAACTGATAGGTGGCATCCTGTGGGCAACAGCTCTGAAAGATTAAGGCTGTCTTCAGGGACAAGGTCTTCTCAGCACAAGAAAGCTCTGCCCCTGTGTTCAGGGAAACAAGTAGGCATATCAGTAGACCAGCATGGCTATACTGGGAAATCCTGACAGAGTTCCAGTGCCAAAAGTCATACACAGGAGGTAGAGGTAAGGATAGGCTACAAAGGACAAATGTAGATACAGTGCTCAGGCACATAAGGATGGTTTTAGCAAAGCCAAATCTTAGCTAGAGACAAAACTGGCAAGGCGTGTTAAGAACTATGAGAGCTTCTAGAATCAAATCAGTAGCAAATGGAAAAAAGAAGTGGGACCACTGCTGAATGTGTGGATGACTTTCAGCAACAGCAGATACAGATAAGGCTGAGGTGCTCAATGCTTTCTATGCCTCAGGCTTCACCAACAAGGTCTATCCCATCTTTGCACCCACAGGCAGAGTTCAAGGATGAGCAGTTAGAAGTTGTCAAAGAGAAGTCAGAGATCTTTTAAGAAATCCTGACCCTTTTAAGTCCATGCTACCAGGAGGGATGGAGGCAAGAGTGCAGAGACCACTGGTGGCATGGCAGGGCCACTCTCTTATCACTGACAAAAGGTCATGGAGATAAAGGGAGGTCCCCAGTGACTGAAGAAAGGCAAATGTTTTACCCATCTTCAGAAAGGGTAACTAATGGGAGATTATCTTAAATCCTTGATGCAATAGGCTCTTTAGTGGAACAATTTACAGGAATCCCCAGGGCAACTCTGCTTCCCAGTTCATCTTTATCACCCATGATACAGAGCTCTACACCCATGCTACAGACTGCACTGTTTCATAACAGTGGCAATGTCAATTTAAAAAGGGGACAAAATGTACAACCAAGACCAGGAGTGTGAGTGAAGACGGTCTGTTTTCATATCAGATGATACAAGTCTGTACTGCTTCCATTGGCTGTGAATTCAGTATTCATAGGCCATAGTATCAGCATAGTCCCACAATGTACAGTACTGAATTATTTCTATAAATGGAAGCAGTTACGGTGGCAATTGTTGTCTTTGGGTTCAAACTAAGATGTGAAAAGACGTGTTTAAAACAAAATTCACCCCTATTATTAAAAAATAAACTCTGCCTTTGCAATAGATTCAATTCTTTTTTCTCCCCTGTATATGTATATATACATACATAAAGACATTTATGTATACATGTGTTTATATATATACACACACTCCCTCTCCATATAAGGTCTTGGTAAATACGAACTGGATTGACTCGGAAGGGAAAGAGACAGTTTAATTTTAATAGGCCAAGCACATATATTATCAGACGAAACTAAAGAAAAAAAAATCCCAAACTAAGACCATGTAAGGTATGTATCAACCAGTTCTGAAAAAGGTTCCCACTGGAATTATTCCAGACTAAAACAATGAGTCATCCCCTAAGGAATCCTGTCCTCACATGAAATATATAAATCATTGTCCATTTTGGAAGGATTACGCCAATAGCACATATCATTAAAATGTTATTCCTTTTAAAAGTGCTGAGACAAAATCTATCATTTTGTTCTGTAGATCCTGATTTGCAATGTGAACAGGAGTCTCACCACAGTCCCCCAGGGACAGAGTCACAAGGATATTTAGTTCCTGCATAGTCAATATATGTTCCCATATGCCTCTGCAAATCTGGACAAATGCAAACAGGATCACAGCTTTCAGAGTTTTCCTCCCTTTTTTTCCTTTTCTTTCTTTTTTTTTCCCCATGAGACAGAAAAGCTCTGTGAGGTGGTTATGGTAGAACAGAGAAGAATATAACAGCCTAATGTAATGCTCTAAAATCTCAATGCTTGAAATCTATGCAAGAGTGTCTTACGACTTGAGCAGTTTCCTTACTTCTCAAATTAGAATGCTGTGTCCCTTTTATAGGCCTGTTATAGAAATTACTGAACTCCTGCTCTTTTCTGGGGAGGACAAAAAGATGATGTGCTACCTAAGGGAAAAATAAGTCTGTAAACTCTTACTGGAAGATAAGGTTAATGGCATAAAAACCACAGCTGACAGAACTAGCTTACTGTACGACATTCCCAAAGAACAGGTTTTACTTTCTATGAGGTGTTTCCCATTAGAAATTTAGTATGACAAACACACTTTTCAATGTATGATTTTAAAGAAAGACTTCTCGTGCAACACTGAAATGTCACACAGATAAATCAATTGTTACTATTACGTATCATTTGTTTTTCACAAACCCATTAAATGCTTCACTCAAAATCAAGGTCTCACTGAACTACATATTGTATAAAGAGATGAAAGGGTCTGCTTGCTTCTTGAGCAACCTTGCCTAGGAAGACAAGACAGGCAGAGATAAAAGAAAGAAAATCTTACAGATAGGTACACAAAAAACCCAGAAGAACAACCTGATTAAGATTACTGAAGAATTCAGTGCCAAGCCAACAACCACATCCAGCATTCGATCCACGAGCACCCTACCTTCCTTTGCAGCTGATCAAGAAAACAGGAGGAGAACTTACAAATCAAATGCACTGTAGTTCTCTGGGGGTGGTGAGGAAATCACAAATAAGCTCTCTCATATCTAATGTAGTTGTGGATAAGTTATTCACTAATAACTATTAAATAAAAAATTTCCAGCTGTTCAGACAATTTTATGTGAAGTAACCTGTCAGCACTAGTTTACAGAACTGCTCAGCAGCAGGTGTTCCCTCCTTCTGCTGGGGGGGCAAACAACAACTGAACTTTAACACCGTCGTCAGCAGCATCCAAGTACTTCCTACATCTCTCCTGGCAAGACAGTATCTCTGTACATGGAAAACTAAGAATAAAACAGGGGTGGTGGGGGTGGTGGTGTGTGTTCCACTTTATTTCATTAATCCACTTTCTGTCCCTGGCAATACCAAATTATCATTTATAGAAAACCATTCACAATTAGGCAAACACAGACTCAGCATATTCAACCAACTATTCAAGGAGCACTAGCTGATCTTCAATCTGCTCTCACCTGATCTTGCTTGCACAACAGAAGCCCACTGCCTCTTGAACCAATGATCTGACAGAGAGATACACTGCTTTGATAGCCTGTGCACCCACTAAAGCTGTCTCATAACTCCAGCTGGAATGACTAGTCCCTAACTTCCATGGCAAGAGAAACAAAAAAGGGCTACTCCATCTTCAAAAGGAAGGTCACTAATCTACATACTTGATGAAGACATCTTTAGCATTTCTTTTCTTTGGGGCTTGCTTTCTCTGTAAGTATTTTCTCCATGGACTTTGCCAAGTGTTCACAACGCAACTTTACAAAAGGGGCACCATTTTGTTTTGCACCCTGTAGAGGCAGTCACCATTAGTCACAGTCAGAATCACATTTATACCACTTCTCAGGCATCTATGACATGAAACAAGAAAACTGATGAACAGTGACAACACTGCTTAGTCACTATTACTTCATTCTGGCCCACTCTTGACCAGTTACATCAGTGTTTTGAAATGTATGGTTTAGATGCTGAGGTCAGCATTTTGAAGATGTTCTACCATGTTTCCTATGAAGCTGAAGTAACACAATCTTTCTTTGGCACATTAAACACATGTGGTACAAAGTCTCAATGTAGCAGAGGAATTTGTTCTTTTTTAAGTTACCTAGACAAATATTATAGACATGGTATGCTGGAACAGCTAAATAACTTTTTTCCAAGCTTATCACTACTTTTTTTGATTGTTCCAAACCAAGCTTTAACTCTATGGTACATTCAAGAATATAAAATGAATCATAGGACTCAAATAAGGAAAAAGCTTAGTAATGAGCTTAGCAATCAAACAAACCACTCCTTACCACCACCAGAATAGTTAGCTCCTTACAATATACCCTCAACTATTTTTTCTGATTAGTTTTAAGTAACTTACACATACTGCTACTGTTGCTTCCCTTGGGAGAACATACCATAGGCTATTAGCTTTCACCACTAGGAAATTTTTCCTAATGTACAGTCTAAATACACCTTTTTGTCCAGTTTTACCCCATTAGTTCTATTTAAAACACCTCTGTATCAGGTGAAATACTTTCAGTCTGGAGCATTTGCATTCTGTTATTTCTTGTGGGCAGCTCTCCTGTACATCACTTAACACCTGCATAAGAGCTGACAAAGATCTAAACTTGGTAAAACTCAGTAATACAGGAAAATATTAGGACTGCTCCAGCCCTCATCAAAGAATCACATTTTAGACTTCTGTTACAGACTTGAGTGTAAGCTGTACAGGCAGCATAATGTTTTGTAAAGCAAGTAATTTGAGTTTCCAGTGCTGAAAAAAAAAATCTATCTTCTTGCATAATGTTCATATAAATGCCTTGACAAAGTACTTACTTTTTCAAAACCATTTTGATGCTTACTATATCTAAATTCATAATACTCAGAACAAGAAGACAGAACACAACTGATTTTCAACTTAACCATGAGCTATCCTCAGACATCCATGGCTTTGAGGACAGCCATCATTAAATTAGTAAATTTTTTAATATTTCAACAGTTTCTTAGGCACTATATTATAACTAATAAGGATTGAAAGATAATAACCTGAGTTATCATTCTGCTCTTTACTCCTGTTGACAGAAAATGCAATAACAGTAAAGCTGTGAGTTTAAAACATAGTTTCATATACACTATAGAAAATAAGTACTGGGATCTAGTTTGGTGCTGGGGGGAAAAAAGAAATAAATTTAAAAAATTATCAAAGACTGGATGAGCTGTTTGACTGAGTCATAGTAACTGATCCCTTGGGCAAGTAACTCAGGACATGATCCATGACCACTGAAATCAATGAAAAGATTCCCACTAATGCTTATAGATTGTGAAGAAGACCTTTCAAATCCCTGTGTCTCTTGGGTTTTATCCATAAAGTGGAGATAACTTTTTAGTACCCAATAAAAGTGTTGTGAGGATGACTACATTAATCTGTGCTCAGTTAACAGAGTGATGGGAGCCACATATGCATCTATACATACAAATTCCTCAAAACAGTGAAACAGAAAGATTCTCACAGCTGAAAGCTCTAAGGGAATTATCATTGTACACGCCGATTAATATGGAAAAACAAACACAGTTTATCGTAAGGTTAGGAATACATGACACACGTGGATACCAAGGGCTCATATTTATGTTCAACTTTGCATCAAATCATAGATTGTACAAACTATATTCAACTTTTCTTCTCTTCTTTTAAAAATTATTTTATTTTTAAGCCCTCCCTTCCTCGTCCCATCCCCACAGCAAGAAACTGGCAAGAGATGTGGAGCATCTGGGTTAGAAATGACAGCTGGTGGGTGAGAGAGTGTCAAGCCTTTTACTGGCTTTTACTTTGGTCTTCTGGGAATGACCAAAATGAGACTTCTTCATAATAATCACCCCATCTTTTGCCCTTGAATAAACTTCAGAAGCTGTCATGATGCAAGTCTTCTTTGGGCAATCAGAAGGGGTTCTTCATAGCCCATACACCAGAGCTGGTTGGAAAACAGGATCTCTGCCTCATGGGAAATTCCAGTATTCCAAAACATGCTTTGTGCTCTGACTTGGAACAAGTAAAACTTTTTTCAGTGTGAAGATTTCTTCAGAAAAATTATCTTGGAAACATTAAATACCAAAGATAATGTTACTTAGAATTAAAGCATGATATAGACATAGAATACTGAATGAGATACGAGTATTAAATTTCATCAATACCATTTAATATTAAACATTACAATATAAAAGTCAAACAAAACTGAAAAAAAAAATCCTGAAAATTAGACAAAATTCTATGTGGAAAAAGTAAAAATATGTTACTCAAACAAGCTTAGGCAGAGTGCTGTATGGACATAACTGCTGTTTGCAATAACAAAGACAGCTTGGTACCTCTCCTTGGCACTTCTTTTGGGACTGCAGAAAACACTACCAGTGTAATCAAACCATTTTATACTTACATGACATGTAATACACTCCTGGGCAGGTATTCATCTAGGATTCATTACTGGAAATCTCTATGGCTGTAATGATCTGCACTGTTTAAGGACTGGCCCTCAAGCTTTAAATTGCTACCTCGCCTGTAACATCAAAGACTTGATATAATAGGTTTTTATTTTCCTTTCAGTAAACACTATCTTATACAGTTTATTGATACTGCAGCTAAAAAAGCAGTGTTATTATTTTGATGGGCAATACATCCCATGCCTGTATTTAAGCTCCACACCATAGCTCTTTGTTGGGAAAAGGACACAGACAACGAGCTCTCTATGAGAGAGGCCTGCATAATGCTAACATGGTCAAACCTTGTGCAACCACAGAAATATCAAAGGCAGGCAAGGAGCAACTGGAACCTTAGAGACAGAGTCCTTTTCACAGACATTTGACTAATCTGATGATGTAGCAGCAGCGCTATGTGTACCAGAGCAATGAACTTGCCTATACAAGCAGTAACCTTTTGCTTGTCCACAGAGTTTACCTGAAAGGAACCAGCACCATCAGTTTTGTACAGCAGGGCTTCCCACCAGCCACAATTACGTTATGAATACTTCGGTTATTAGGCTATAATGTAAAAGACTAATGTGTGTGCGAGTGTATGAGACTGAGACTGATTTAATCTGCACAAACACCCTGATTGAAATGTGATTGCAGCAAGGGAAAAAGGAGAAAACTAGACCAAGGTGCCTTAAATACGTGACAGCAGCGCTACTGGTATGCTCCTGATATATCAGTAGACAAGACAGCCACGGAAAAGTAAATGACAGCTGCAGCAAACAGATAATTGGGGCATTCACCAAAAGGAATCTCTGTATGAGAAACAGATGGGAGTAAACATGAAAGTGTAAAGTGCTCCTTTGGGCATGTAGACTCACGTTTGCAGGTGGAGATGAAAACACACAACCTCTGCAGGCCAGACCCAAGTCTCTTGGCGGTTACTGGAAGATTTCTACTGAACTCAGTCAAATTTGGGTCAAATCCTGAGTGAATACAAACATTTCTTCTGGTTGCACAAGACCACTCCGATGATTTTGCTGTTGGTCCCCATGAGGAATAAAGGGCTGCATTCATAGGTGTTCTTTGTGACAGATGAGCTACCATTTGCTTGTTCTTCTCTGTGACCCTCCCTCTATGGCTGACCCCTATCACTGAATGCTACAACCTGATCAGAGTCTTTTTCCCCTTTCTCTCCCCCAACCCTGTTCATTATTCATGCTGACACACAAGTGGTCCTGATTTCTCAGGATATTGTCCATCATTCCATTATACAATTACTTTTTAGCATCTCTATATCTCAAATTGCTTCTCCAAAAACAATTTCTTAGGAGCCAGGAATTATTTACTGGCAACCATGAATGTGTCAAACACTCCAGATGTTTATTATTACTACTACTTTCCAGGGGTTTCAGCCAACAGTTCTGTTTGTGGCTCGCCCTTTACCAGGACATCAGATAACTGCAGCTTATAGTCCCGAATTTAGCGCTGGTCACGCTTTGATCCACAATTAGTTTTGCTTTCTGCTAGGCTGTAAAATGTTTTAGCATTAGTCCATGAAACTCATCTCAGTGCTTTGTTGGTATTGAAATACTTATTTATCAGCCAAAGGGACATTACAGACTGTTAAAAAAACACTGATTATGAATTTGGCCATGTAACTGGCTGACAATATTGTGGCAGTGTGTATTACTGGCAGATAATACAAAGAATATTTTAAAGTGGCACAGACTTTATCCATCTTTATCCATTATTCAATGCCCAAGATTACCTCTGTATTGGGAAAGGTGAACTTTCCAAGAGGACAGAGAGGTAGACAGTGTTCTTTAACAACTTCCTTCTGCTTCTTCCAGCACACTTTCTTCTTCCCTCAGTGAGCATTTTTCTGCTCTGCTTGGACCTCAACTTTTTAACTGGCAATGGTTCCAGGAATATACGTTTGAAATAACTAGAATAAATCACTTGAGGCCCCCAAGGCTTCCAGATAAAACTCCCTGCACACAAGTCCTATTAAAGTCAAACTTGTCCTAAGCTCCAAAGAACAGAATTGAGTCTGCTCCTCTTCTGATCAACATCCCAAAGACAGAAAGTGCCCCAGGAGGGAACACTGAATTGGTAAAACTGATTCCTTCAGCAGCAGCCTGCTGCTAAGGATGTGTGCCAGGTACTGGGTGGAGATAATGCAGGAGATGAATGGACAGTCTCTCCGGGGATTTCTACCAGCTGCCTGCGACTCAAAACTGATCTAACCTGTGCCATGGGTGGGGCAGGGCGTCAGGAAACCATAATCGCCTCCCAGCTGTTCCTTCCTTCCTCCACCCATGCTCATTGCTGCGGAAGCCAAGCACAGAGAAAGGTTTTGGCAGGGTAACTGTAATGTGCCAATGGCAGAACATGTGTTTAGCTCATATAATTCTTCTGTAGATGCAAGGATCAACATGTCTGTTCTACTCGCCTAACTCCTCATAAAGGAGAAGTAGAATGCTGGCTTATATAAAACAAGCTAACAGAGGTAAGAAGCAAACAAGTGGTTCACTTGCAATATTTTTATGGATGAAACTCAGTTCTGTTTTACTTTTGCTGTGGGAAAATTCCTGCTGCAATAATAACTTTCATTTTTATGGATCCCTCATGCTTAACAAATTGACAGACTACTTATTTAAGCGTCACTTCACCCACCACAGAAATGAAGCAGTCTCCTGGGTAAAACATGGTGTCTTTTCTGCAGCACTGCTCCAAAGCTTAGGAAAGTTGCACAAACTTTGCATGTATTTGTAACAGTAAATGGCTGGATTTCCAAAAGTATCTAGAGCACCTGAAAGTATCAGCTCAGGTTCTTACAAGCATCAAAGTCAGGCAGAATTCCTGTTGATTTCTGTCAGTGTTCAGGCAGAATTGAAAATCATAATAAAGTCAAAGTAGCTAACTGCCTTGGAAGTTTAGCTTGAGAAATTTCACTTGAGACAGGCAGCAATCATCACTATGCTAGAACCTGGCTTGGCATACCAGCATCAACAATCTTCTTTCTGAAAAGGGTGCCAGAAAATCTGTCCGTGTCCGTCCGTTCCCCCCCCCCCCCAAGAATAAATCCTTTCAAATCACCAAGAAGATATAATTTATTCTACTGAAGTAGTCCCAAAGTCACATTAAATCATTGAAAAGGGTAAAAAGGACACAGAATTACTTTATTACAAGATGTCTTTCTTGCAGGATGTTTGTGTTCTCTGAAACCACCACAACAGTATTCTTCCAATCAATCACTGTTAAGCTTTCAGACCTTTTAGACACTACCCAAGATGGTATGGCTCTAAAATTAATAGGTATAACCATCAATTTGCAAAGCATGTTCATCTTTGCAATGTTCTGAGAAAATCTGCACTCAAGTTTAAATATCAGAGGTTAATTCTGAGCTTAAAAACTGTCTGTGTTGGAGACCATGACTCATGAGGCACTGAAGTTCAGATCTGTACTCAAAGAGATAAAAGGAGATTACTGGCAGAATGCTTTATGGACCACCAGCCATTGAAATTTCTCCTTTCTCTTGCCCCAAACAGCCAAAGCCTGTAACTTCTTGGCTTGATTTCAAAACTATTTTACTGATAAATCTCTGAAAATGGTTTGCTGATTGGGGATAAAAGGTTAGAAAACTATTAGAGATGTAAGGAGTTTCAAGTCTATGCATCATCTACCGTACTGGAATGAATATTAAGCTGTGCTAGTGCTCCAGACCTTAAAAGTCTCAAAAATCCAGCCTCAAAATCCCTCATTTAAACATACATTAACTTCCTTTTATTCTGTTTCTGTATTTTAACTGTTTAGGTGTAAAGCTTTTCCTGAAAATGAAGATTCTTTGGTGAAAGTAGCACATGCCAAGTTAAGGAAATTCAGACATTAAAAACTACAACATTCTCAATAAAAGTAGAGAAGTTATTCTTCTACTTTTACTCTTTTTTTCACTGTTTGTCATATCATTCCAGGAGGTGTAGAAGATCCTAATGTATAAGCTAAATTCCTGTCCTGACATTTTTAAAACAAAAAAAATAAAACTGCTAGTTACAAAGGAACTGAAATACATTTTTCCTAACAAGTATCTTGCTGGGAAGAATCATGGTGTAGAGAGCAGAGTAGCATAATATTCCAGCGTGAATTCTCTGCAGACTAACTCACAGGCTGGCTAAAGCATTTTGTATTGCCAAAGTGATGTCAAGCATGGGTAAGAAACCCAAAAAGCTCTAATCTATCCAAGCTTGAACACTTATACTGAAACAGGGCTGAAATATTTACTGTAAGACACTTTTCCCAATGAAAAGCAGAGATGACCACTTTAGTTTCCAAGAAAGAGGAACAAATCACGCCCTCCAAGTCTGTAATGGAATGAGAATTGCAATATGTAGCTTTGCCCTCTCCTACACCAGCAAATCTAACAACAGACCCAAGATACCTCTCCTACTGAGATGGGAGTGAGATATCCCGGGACAAGTCTCATGTTCATTAACTGGAGGAGGGGAAGGTTTCAGCCAAACCAAAATGAAACTAAGTAAAGTTTTCCAACAGCCAAAATCAAGTTTATGAAATCCAGTCCACTGTTATTCTGTGTTCCATTATTAAAGAAGAAAACCGGTGCTGGAGAACAGCAGACAAGGTTTTCCAAAACTTTCTCCACAGGGAAGGGACCTAGGTCACAGAGAAGGCTGAAGACAGCTGGCTTTCTGGCAAAAGAGTAGCTGAGCAGGAGGAAAAAGTGCTAAAATCCTGAGATGGACTGGTCTGCTGGATTTCTCAGGCAGTGTTAATGCTAAATTGCATGGTGTATAGCCCAGCCCTGATTACACAGCCTTCACAGAGGAAGGGATTCTTTTGTAAATGTGATACATGGAGTCCACATTCAGTTGGCTTCAGAAGAAAAGTCATTCAATGGACTTTTTAAGCTCTTAAGATAAAGACACACACAAGTCATTTCAAAAATTACATCACAGAGTTTAAAAATGTAAAGTTCAGAGATATTTAGCTTCATAGTTTGAAATCAGCTCCATCTCTAGCAAAAACAATATACAAGATAAGAATAGCCAGCGCATAAATGTCTTTAGCAAAGAAACCTTAAAATAAATTGAATTCATGCTGCACTAACTACACCTGTGCCAGTAATAATGTTTCCATAAGAAATGAAAAGGAAAAGGAGGAGTTGCTCAGAAAATGTCCCAACAGCAAGGCAATGAGGTACCACAAATGCAAGACATGGGCAAAACATGTAACATGTATGACAAGGTATAACGCTTTCATTGCTGCTTGCAGGAGGAAAACCTGTTCTACATATGCAACTCTGCCACTTGGGAGTAGTGTGATGATTTTAACTGAACAGCAAAAAAACTTGATAGCATCCCACACCCATTTCTATCCTGTAAACATCACTTCCTCCTAGTCCTTCAAATTCTCCTGTTTAGAGTAAAAAACAGTTCCTTGCATCTCAGAGTTAATGAATATAGGCTCTCACTATTGCCACTCCATTTAATCTGTAACATTCTGACATTTTCAAATATAATTTTAAAAACTCTTAACTTATACTTTATCTGTTTACTTAATAGTAAGGTGGGCATATGAAATTGTCTGCAACACATTGTATTTTGCCAAGCAAAATCAAGCTCAGCTGTAGTATTATTAAGCAGCATGATGTCTATCACCATGGCTAACACCATGGACTGAGCCAGGAACCTTAAACCATGAATCACTATAGCCTGAGCTAAATCCAAGTTCTGTAACTTGTGATTTTTATTAGATATTGCCTGTTTCCCTGGACTCTACAAGAATTAGACATGTCCTCTCAGTGAATTCAGCCTTGGTTTTTCAAGCTGCCTAAGATAACACTTCTCTCCATGATAGCATTTTTGTGTGAAAGGTCTCAGAGCATTTTACGAAAAAGATTAGGTTCATCACCTCCACATGAGCAAAATAAGTCACACAGGAGAAGTAACTTACCTGAGATCAAGCACAGGCCAAAACACCAACTGAACCCAGGTATTCTGAAAAGGATATAGACAGCTGCATGAATATGACAGCCACCATCTCAAATGCTGTAATTGATCCAAGTCTTTGGATTTGGAATGAAGTATGCTAAAATTCACTAACTTTTATGTCAGTAAACCCACGGTAGCTAGCACCTTAATAAATGATTTCAGGATTTAACAGTGCACAAACAGGCCAAAGGCAGGAAGGCTTTTTTGTAAACTTCCAAGAGCTTTGAAGCAAAATGAAATCAATGGCTATTGCCAGCTAGAGCTTCATGCAGACCTCAACTGATTCACTAAAAATATAACACCATTCAGTGACCTGTGTAAAATAAACCTGTGGTCTCAATAGAGCATGTAAGAAAAAACATTTATACTTCAATAGCATTATCCATTGCATTGCTTGGTGCTCTCAAGGAAAAGTCAAAGCACTAAATACAGAATCCAGTGTGAGACTATCATTATTATTCTCATGATAATTACTGTTGCTAACGTAATATTGTTCTTCTAGATCAGCTGTGAAGCGCAAGTGTAAGGCAGCTGGGGACACATATTGCCCTATGTGTGTGCTGCACCCAGTCTTGGGTCAATGATAGAGCTTCAACTTCATGCATTTGGCTTGATGCTAACTGACAACTGCCAAATTTATTTATTTTGTTTACTATGCTATGTACATCCTCCTATGAGTTGCATTTATTCTAGCTACAAGTAAATATTGGATGCAAAGAACCCTTTCATAAGAAATAAGAGCGAAGCTCAGCATGCACAAATTCAATTTAAACAAGTTCCAGTGGTAACTGTACTTTCTACTTGGGGTGTATTTTAAAATTACATCAAATAATAATTTTAATGAAAAAAGACAGAGAAAAGGCAAGTGAGATTGATAAAAGTTATGTCCATATATTTTCTTTTTAACTTTGGCCATCATGGCACTTTCTGTCCACTTTTAGGCTATTTTATATTGACAGACTGTCCCAGCAAGGACTCCAGCAAACAGTGAAATCAGCACCAAGGTTCAATGTCTTGCTGTAACACATCCTGGTTCTCTTTTACAAGCCAGTAATTTTTCTGAATGGCACATCTGAATGGCACATTTTCATGGCCAAGGACAGAAAGTAAAATACCAGGTCTGAATGCACCCTGGTGAGAAGAGATGGCAAGACTGAACAAACCATTTTGGACTGCCCATCTCTGTGTGCATCCTGACCCACATTACCACTCACAGTCCTTAGTGTGAGCATGGTTCATGCTAACACAACTATGCAGCTAAGGTCAAATCCCCTCCAGGTCACCAGGTGTGGAAGCGCTATGAAAGTGTTTCAAGGTTTATTTAGTTACAACTTTTCCATTTATAGCTCTTCTATTTGGAACAAGAAGAATTGCTTAATGAAAAAAACTGTACTTCTTCTGCCAAACATTTGGCAAAAACTTGAATTTTATGCACTATAAAAGCAGCAGGTAAGTTGATGCAGTTGTGAGCGTCTCCCTCTTCTCTTTTAGTTGTTCATGGTGTATTAGTAAAAAATATAATGCTAGTTCCTGTTGGAAGGCAAAGGATCTGTGCAATATTACATCCTTGTAACACACATCTGAAGGGCTGGAGTTGCAGTATAAAAGAGAGCTTCACTGGCAAAACATGCATTTTAAATAAAGCTTCAGTACTCAAAAACAGACAGTCTCCATTCTCATTCTGAGTAATGTCTGCCTTCTATTCAGTAGAACAGCCCACAATGAAAGTAACAAAGACATGCCAGATGAGAAACGTCACACTGAAAGATCTCTGTATGCTGCAGAAAATCCTGTAATTTCTTACTGAGATATTTCCCTCTGAAAATATGTGGGGAATAAAGAAGGGATGATTCATGTTAAAAAAGAGGGGGGACAATGAAAAAAATGTATGTCCAGTTCATTCCCTTTTAAAGTTCTAGTCTGATCAAAATCTGATTTCCATGGGTTTTGCTACGGAGCTTGTATGGGGCTTTCCCCAGCTCAGACCACCTAAAGATCAGTTCATACTCATACCAAAAAAGTGCTTGGCACTGATTCTGCTGAAGTAGGACCAGGGCCTTGCTAGCAGCCTCCAAGCTAGGAGAAAAGCTTCTCCACATGAAGGGTCTGGAAGATGGCCTGCAGCAACGGTGTCGCATGAACTCCAGCTCTCTGTGTTAAAAGTGGCCACAGACACTGGTTCGTAAAGATATGCAGACACAGAGAGACAGAGATATGCAAACATTGATTAGTAACAACACTGAATTGACCGGATTTTTTTAATGTCATATTATTCATTGTTACGTGTCTTTATTAGAGAACAGATTCAGTTACCTATAGTCTGTGGAGAGACTTGATTTCATTTGGGTTTACATTAACTTGTTTTATAGGCATCCTTTTATTTGTGCTTACGTGCCTCACAAATAATGAGTCATCCTAAACCTCTTACTCAGATCAATACTCATTTTCTTTTCAGAGTAACTATTAATAATATTTCTATTTCATTTTATAGTAATAGAACATTATTTAGAAAGCATTAATAACATAAAGGGCTTTAGTTTACTGAAATTGTACATTAAAAATCAAAATGCATAGGTTTCAAATAATCCATTCATTAAAATTAAATTCTCTAAACTCTTCAGGAAATACTTATGCATGAAATTCACATTCATATGAATTCTGTTGGTGAATGATCCAAAAAAGAGTGGAAAAAGTTCATAGCACATACTAACGCATTTGTAGCAAACAGTATCAACAAAATTTTAGTTAACAGTCAACTATATAACTTTATGTCCTGGTTTCAGCTGGGATAGAGTTAAGTGTCTTCCTAGTAGCTGGTACAGTGCTGTGTTTTGAGTTCAGT
>JANZLQ010000086.1:15284813-15311813 GCA_026212715.1 Elanus axillaris | reverse complement strand
CAGCCAGCAAGAAGGCTGGAGGGGCACGAGAAGTTGGGAGGGAACACAGCCAGGGCAGCTGACCCAAACTGGCCAACAAGGTATCCCATACCATGGGACATCACATTCAGGAAATAACTGGGTGGTGGGGGAGTTGGGATCGCCGCTCATGTACTAACTGGGTGTCGATCGGCGGGTGGTGAGCAATTGCTCTGTGCACCATTTGTATATTCCAATACTTTCACTATTATTGTTGTCATTTTATTAGTGTTGTTATTAATTACTTCCTTCTTTTCTGTTCTATTAAACTGTTCTTATCTCAACCCACGAGTTTTACTTCTTTTTTTCCCCGATTTTCTCCCCCATCCCGCTTGAGGTGGGGAAGGGGTGAGCGGCTGCATGGTGTTTAGTTGCTTGCTGGCGTTAAACCACTACACTTTACTTAGTCCTGAACAGAGGAAGATGAAAGGGAGATAAAACTAATGCACAGTCTATTACTAGAGAGTAACAACCTGCCTAGAGATTCTCCAGTCACTTTAAGTCTTTACCGGAAGGTTGGATGTATTTCTGAAGCTGACATTTTAGCTCAAGCCAAAGTTACAGCCCCATCCCAAATCATCAGAAATTTGATCTCTGCATTGCGCTCAGAATTGAGATCAGAACACTCTCAACTGTCCCGTCTGACATTCAAACCCATGAATCTTTGAATAATGTCATCTTTGAACAACAGATACAAGCTATGGCTCTAAACTGGTGGCATTCCTTAATCCCATGTTCTATGAGGACACACTGCTGCTAAATATAAACAAAAAACCCACCTGTGATACTTTGTTCTTTAAGGCCTTCACTGAGTTTGTAGCATCACACATTTTCACATTCAAGCATTCTTTTCAGCATTTGGGAAACTAGATTTACAGATGGTTCTGGTGGGGAAAACTGGTAAGGACAGGTGGAGGTTTCCTAACCCCCTGTCACAAACCTGTTCAGCAAATGAGGCTGACAACACCAATTATTACCTTAAATATGATAGTTGAGAGGATGAACAGAAGTTAGGCCTATTTTTTTGAAAGCACAGCTTCTTTACTCCTAAAACTGATATATCTATAGGTACAAACAGTAGTAATATAAATTCAGAAAGCAAGCCCCTGAGGGAATTAATTCACTTGCAAGTCTGCTGAAGGCCTATTTTAGCCAAGGATATACATGTATGAATTCGTATTTTTCACTGTTTCTTTTATAGCATCAGTTTGAGATATATCCAAGACAAGGGCTCTGCTGCAAAAGACACTGGGTTAACATATGGTACAAAATAGTACAATAAATAAAAAGCTTACAACATAAATATAGAAGACTGATCAAAAGAAAGAAAATCAGGAATTGATTTGCAGATCCCAGAGCACGTAAAGCCAAAAGATGAAACGCGAGACAAATGGAGCGCACTGTCTCACCAGAAGACAACTGATGTTATCTGATTGTTCGCCAATTAAATCACCTCTAGAAAGCACCAGCCTCCAAGTATTATCTACTAACAGAACGCTCATTGGAGCTCTGCTAACTGGAGACCATTGGACCAGGCAAAATCTTAGGAAAAGAGAAATGATTACATAAGAAACTACCTACTGAACGTGTATGAAGAGCTTTCCTTCCACAAAGTCAGCTTGGTGCACTCATTATGGGTGGAAGATCTATTATTACTATCGGTGCAGCATTTAGGTAGTAGGTTACTGTTACAGAACAGTATCTGTACAAGATACTGCTGTCCAAATACCTGTCTCAAGAACCTAACATTAAGCCATATGTTCCCATTATGGCATGATGATTCACTGTTAATCCAAAATGCCTTCAGAACTAGGCACAAGATGTGATACATTTCATTCATGATCTTTCATCCAGAAGAGGATAAGAAGAGGCTGAAGCAAGCATATTTGGAGAAAGGCCTTTATGATGGGATTTTCAGCCTGGTTTCTTATGGAAAGAGGCTTAGGTAATTGACTATGAGCTCTCTATCTCCAAAGTTTTGAACCTGTTGCTCAATTTCAACTTTATTTAATATATGGACAAGACACACATTGTTCCCATAAATTTTGTTTAAATGTATAGCTAGGTAGAATAAAGATCCAAATTAGTGATTCCCATTTAGAGAAAGGCTGCAAAGCAATCTCACCTCAAACTATGTATGTATGTATAGTACAGAGCCTTCAGAAACTTTGTTACAGAAGTCCGGTGTTTAGTGTTTAGTTTTCTAGCAAAACTAAACAAGAATAGGTGCCTACAGCATGGACTAAATACATCTAGAGATTTGTAAAACAACATAAAACTGTACCTGTTCTTTCTAACATGTGAAAATATGGATATTATAATCCCTGTCCCAATGAGTTTTCAGCTGAAGGATTGTTACATTACACAGTGATCTGAAGCTCTATTAATTGCTTTTACTGAACAATCAGGAAATTTTAGAAGTAGAAGCTATTTGTATAGTGACTCTAACTAAGTCCTTGCACATTTGGAGAACTTAAGCTAATAATTATTTGTAGCAGTAGTACAGTAATTTTTGAACAACAGGTCCCAAAGTGTGAGTACAAATTTGATGTCAACCAAATTTACTGCTATTTTCAACTTCATTACTGAGCTTCATCAAACTTTGGAGCAAGCTAAAATAAAGTTCCAATTACATTTTCCCCAATTTGGTATTTTCACGTAAGGTAACGTAACATGCCACGGCTTCCACTTTGTGTATTTTGCTTCCTTTAAAACAGAATAAATCAATAGTGTTGAAACCTCACCAGAAATTCTGTTTAGCATAAATCCTTACCCAGCAGAATTACTGTGTTAACAATGATGTATTCAAGAACATTTATATGGCCCCCAGGAAAAAGTGTACCTCACCCAAAGCTTGACAGCAAGAAGATGCCTTTTGACTTCAGGGAGCTTTGGATTAGGATTCAAATAATAGTGACCTGGGGCAAAAATAGCAAACTATTAAATATCACCTCTTTGGGCACTCAAATTATCATATTAAATTCCATTTTATCATTGGCAAAGTCAATCATGTTATAAACGCAAACAGATGTTTTAACGTGTCTCTGGCATTTGGCTTCAGGCAGAGTAAATTGAACATTTTCAATTTCATACAGTTTAGTTTCTGTGAAGTTAAAGTAAACCAAATGATCTCTCCCACAGCATTTTTACTCACTGTCACCACACTGATGTTTACTTTGTCACACATGATAAAAGGCTGGCTTGCATGATGACACTGAACCTGAGTAGATTGAAAAAGTAAGGGGAAGGGGAGGAGACAGGAGATTCACTTTTAACTCACCCTCTTTGCAAGCTGAGCTTTTTAAGATTTGCCCACCCATAAAACAAGACATACGATTTTGTTATACTTGGAGCCTGACTGTCAAAAACACAGTCAATATGTTATGTGGTATTGGGCTGCTTCTACTCTGTATGATAACACTGTTATGCTAAGTCATTTTAAAATGCACTTTGATACAGTATACACATGAGCTAATGCACATATGTATTTATGCACTGCATGCTTTGGAATGAAAAGGACAGGAGACAGTGTGGGAAAAACAGGCTGAAGGGTAAAAAAAAAAAAGAAAAAAGAAAAAGGGACTCTACGATTCCCATAACTCAACAGAGCATATTGTTCACTTAACACATAGGCCAGTGCCTCTCAGGCCCTATCACTGGTTGACAGAATTAGATTCTGATTCATGCTCTGTAACTCACTGTAATGCCAGCCAGGGACAAGAGCATTCCATGGGAACATTTCAGTAGGTCCCTCCTTATCAGCTCCAGAACAGCTGCCAGACTCTAAGGTCACTTGATAGAGAATTTAATTCTCAAGATTGTCCATTAATTTCTAAATTCTTTCTTATCCATGTGCTGTGATTTGAGACTGCATTCAATGCAGCCCAGCGCAGGGCAGGCTTTTCCCATCCACACCCCTCCTTCCTGTCTGCAAACTTCCTTCCTATTGATTTACCCAGACATCTTTGAGCTAAATTAATTCCCTGTACTTCTTTGACCAAGCACTAGCAGATGGGAAACCTGATTTTGACCTCACACTGGCTACCAGGCAGAGGGATTTTAAAAATTATCCTTCACATGCAAAAAGTTTAGTTTATTCATCTGCCTTTACCGTAAAGTAAAGGGACATCTACTTTCACACTGCAGCTAACCACTGCAGTAGTTCTTTACAATAATGATTTCCCACCCTATCAATTCGTTGTCAGGCAGAGCTCACTAATAGCTGTAAAACGGCTTGAAATCCGTGGACATATTATGCAATTTTTGGACACGTTACCTTGGTTTATAATCCTCTGCTCTTTCATATTCATGTATTTTTAAATTACTCTTTACTATGGTCAACAGCACTGCAGAATAAATACATGAAAACAATCAACCAACAATTGAAACTTCTGGCAAGCTGAAGTGGAATTAAGTTACAGTGGAAAATTTCAGTATTAGAGTTTAATATGACCAGATCTCCTGGTTTACTTAGGACAGTTCCAGGTTCCACAATTGTTTCCTGGAGGGATGTAGACTGTGCATGTAGTAAAAGGAACTCTGTATGCTAGAGAGAGAGAGAACCAGAATCCTCTCCTTCCCTTGATAAATCAGTCTATCTGGTATTAAGTTATTAATCTAAAAGGGGCTCCGGTCCAGAAGGGTAGGTAACAGCATGGGTATTGCCATTTCTCTGCTTTCCAAAGTCCCTAGTTATGGGCAGTCCAACAAATTAGGTTAAGCAGACAGAGCAAATTAATTTATTCATAATCTTTAATTCTAAAGCCAAAATAACAGCTTTGTTCCAAATCATTCAAACCGAAACCAAACCCTAAATAGCAGTTCACATAAATAGACAATTCCAGGAACCCAGACTGGACCAGTGATCTGTCTGGCATGATCACACCATGACCAACACAAGCATTTTAGAAGAAGGTGCAAGATATTCCAGAGGTGACAAACATTGAAAAAATGTTGAGAGGGAGCCACGTTCCTCCTTATGCTGCCCCAACAACTGTTTGGCTTGTTCCTTGGCTTTATAAACACTACTTTCTTTCATCCCTGCTCTTTTAATTCTGAACACTCTCATTAGCCTTAGAAATGGAATCCTACTAAATCTCGGGCCTCAGAAATGTATGAGGAACAAGAACCACAAATTTATTATGCACAGTATGAAAGTAATTTCTTTTTTCAGCTTGCTGCTTTTCAATACTATTGCCTCCCTCTTAGCTTCTCCATCCCCTGCAACTTGACTCTTACTTCACATATTAATATGTTAATAGATGTTCCCTCCTCTTTTGTCATTTCAGCACAAGTAATGGAAGACAACCAACATGCAATCAAGAGTAACTGAGAGAAAAAAGATCAAGGTCAATGTAAAAAAATATCAATTTTATGCAATTTTATCCCATACTTATTGAAACTGATGACAAATTCCAGACCATGGTTATGAGCAGTATCCTGGAAATGTAGCGTAAGCTTGGGAAAAAAGGCCTATGTGTGTCCACATTTCAGTTGAAAGATCTGAGATAATTGCTTGGACAGAAATAACCATTCTGAAAAAATAAAGAGGTAGAAGTAGACTGTTGCTGGTGCGTACAGACCTCCCCTCGTATTTATCATCATACAACAGATTCATGTTAAACCCTGTACATATGTCAGCCCCCAGACTTTATGGCCATAACTCCAAAGAACAACAAGTGGTGATAATGTTGTCCAATCTTCTCCCTAGGAAAGGGGTTTGATGACTCAAATTTGCTGTGGACACATGATCAGCCTGCGAATGTCCTGGCTGGCCTTCTGCTTTTCCCTGCTGTGTAGGCTATTCTTGTTACCTCCCAGTCCTGGATGGACCTACTCCTAGTGAAGATTTTTTGCCTGGTTTTCATTTAGTTTCTATCAGTAAAGTCTAAGGAATAGATTAGACTATCAATACCAAAGCTCACTCATTTTATTACAAAAGATTGATGAATTTTAAGTGCAAATTCTGTTCTAAACATAGACTATTGCACTTGGGAAGAATGGCTTACATCTGTACCTTGCAACATTTTGCATTACCCTAAGAAAGTTAGGCATTTTAATTACTTGCTTACTGTTACTTCTTTTTTCTGTAGTAACAGCGGGTTACACCCTTAAACCCATTTTAAGAATTTTGATGCTATTAGCAGCAGCAGAACTAAAGACGCTTAGGAATGGTTGTGTCACAAATCAGAAATTGTTTTTGAAGCCTGATCCCTCAGGCCACCACTCCTTGTTTTTCTCTTTCTTTTCATTTAGCAAGACATGGAAAGATCATATTTTTTGGTATTAATTTTTCATTATTTATTTGATTCCACTTGGTTATTTGAAATGTAGAGGCAAGTAATTAAATAGAAGTTAACTAACTCTCAAATATTGCCTTTTGCAGTAAGACAGAAAAATATGACTACAATTTAGAAAAATGACGACTTTGTATTTGTTTGTAACTTTCATTTGGTTACCAGAGACCTGATCGCCATTTATATTTTACATAATTGGCAAAATAAAGGGAAAGTAAAAGAAGCAAAAATTACAATTGCATTCATATTAAGGAGCCCAATTCCAATCTCATATGAATGGACTGCAGCTGATTCCTCCAGTAAGAATGCGGGCATTAGGCCTGTGCAGAAGCTGGTATGGGTATATTTCACAATACTATGGGCCAGATACTGTGGTAATATCACAAAGACTCTGAAAGCATCAAAAGAATAGTCACAGGAGAGGATGTGGCTGTTGAACAAGTAAACCTGAAGAGCTGAAGCAAAACTGGGAAAGAATTTATCACAAAACTTACTCTACATACACACAAGCACAATTTCTGGAAGTTTTATCATTTGATGATGTATTCTTTATTCTTCCAATACTCTACTGATCTATGCCACCTCTGCAAAGATGAAGGTTACATTAAGTCATAGATGGAAACTCTGAGCCAGGATCTGATCTTGGCAAACATAGTAGGTTCACTTGGTTGCAGAATAACCAAGCTTGTCTTTTACATTAATCTAGTCTAGATCAAAAACTGACCCATAACATTTACCTCATTAGAAAAGTCTCTTTGGTCAGATTCATTCAGTTTCATTTTCCTCAACATCTGCATTACCAGCATAACCTGCTATTCCTCTCTGTAGCTTGACAATAAGGACTTTTCTTTCCTGCAGATTATCATCTTGATTTTTTCAACCATACAACTACAGTAGCTTGTACCAGGAGTTTGGTAACAATAGTACACAAGAATCATAGATTTAATATTTCTGCCTAATACAAACTGCAAAAAGGTTCTGTGTCTGTGATGCATGGGGACATGCTAATATAGATCTCTTAAATCTGTACTCATTCCCAGGACTTGGTGTTGTAATAATGCAAAGAGTTTTTCTTTCTGCAAATAGGTGTTGCAGGCCTATTTGCTTAAACCCTTGAGGTTGATAATCAGCTATAGTTCTTCCCAGCCCAGCAACTACTTGGTTACTGCTAAATATTGAAAATGGAGAGTCCGTGAACTATTTCACAAAGATTATATGTGCTGGTACAAGAAGTGGGGATTGAACGTCCTATAGAGTGGTGTCTGCTGATGATCTTGCCCAATTAATAATTGCGTGATGGGGGAATTAGGGTCTAAATATCTTGGCATGACATTGTTTGGGAAAACCCTAGTATTTGTTTGAATTTGCCTCTTACAGATAAAAGGCTTGCTGGCAATTGGAGGAAGGAATATAAATAAGTAACAGGGTTAGGCCAGCTACAGAAAAGACTTATACCAAGTGTATTTATAATAAAGATGGAAGATATTAAGGAACTGTCACTTTTATTTCCCAAGAAAAGACAATGGGTGAGTTTCATTTAAAATGGTGGATCTCTGAAAGAATTCCCATATTTTAAATTATTCTGAAGAGTTTAGCTTAGAAAGCACTTCTTCCCAGAAGAAGCCTGACAGGGGATTTCTATGATCTTGTCATGTCCTTCAAGCAGCTTTTCAGGCCAATAAACAAATATGGCAACCAGCCATCATGGGTGAAGCCAAGGAACACATAGCTTTTCTTTTTTTTTTTTTTAATATATTTTTAGGTTGTTAAATGCCATGATGCAAATCTGTGAGAAAATGCCTTGCAGTTCCCAGGAACCCTAAAAGTGGAAACCTCTTTGTTAATAAAAAGACTTCTAGACACCAAAAATCTGTACTAGGATGTAAAGGAGCTCTCTAAGCAAAGAAAGTGTCAGGGGAGACAGGGGATGGGACACCAAAAATAAAACTTCCTAGGAAATCCAAAAAGCCATCACAACATTTAAAATGGGGAGAGAAGAAAACAAGTCCTATTCCTTTCTGTCTTAACACAATGTGTAATTACACAACATATGTTTAAGCAACTTATACTTAGCCTCTGGGACTCCACCAGAAATGATTACAGTGATGAATAGCTTAATAAGATTCATAGCAGTCACCGAAGAAAGGGCTATGTCCTCCATTGCAGAAGAGTGACAATTTGCTTAGCAAAAGCAAAGATAGAAAGTTCCTGCTAGACTGCCTCATTCAGTGTCACCCTCCATACTGACTTATCTTGTGTGGCCGAGTTAAAACAGTCAAAAAAATCTCTCAAAGACATTGCTCACTAAGATGATCACTGGCATGTTGAAGTCTTGCAATATCTCTCTTAGAAGTTCTGTTAGTCATATCCTAGGCAAAGGCCAGACCCTGTTTTTGCCCAAGATGGGTGAGGATGGGGAAAAAAAGCGACCAGAGTTCAAAGCCGTAACCTGCAATTAGATTAGTTTTCCAGAGAGAAGAAGAAAGTTACCACACTCCGGCTCACAGCCCTTTTTCAGGAGTGCCAAATTGTCCTGCTATGTTGACTGTGCAGAGAGTTAGATGTTGGGTGCATTTTGCTTTAAAACTTCCAGATAAAGTACTTAGAGAGTAATGTTAGAGTCATGTTAGCATAGACTGCATGGTGGACAGGCTTTTTAAAAACAGCAGTGTCTACCACAAAGAAATCTGAACAGATATTAAGTGCGTCATCCAAAAGTCTTATTGGATCAGGAGAGATTGTACAAAAGCTAGCATTGCCCAGGTTTCTTCAGAAATGTGCACATCCTTCCAGGGAGAAAAGTTTTTTGGGTTTTGGTTTTGATTTTTTTTCTTCTTATTTTAGAAGCCATTTGCATTTTGTCATCTCCTCTGCTGAAATTCATAGGAAAGAGAGCTGTAGCATTATTAGCCTTTTAGATAAGAATATACTACTTGTTCTAAGTTTCCACTAATACATTTACTTCTAATTTTCAAATAAAATTTCATGTAATTAAAATAAATTGTAAATGGTACTTTTACATTTCAAGAAGGACTTTTACATGTATTAAACTAAAATCTGGAAAGCTACAACATACTGCAATTGAACTTGTGTTTGTCATTGTTCAGTATAGACTATGAAGCTATGAAATCGCAGAAATCCCTCAAGGCAGTATAAAATTAAGGATGTAGACCTCCAACACAGTTAACTGTTTCTGACAAGAGCCCCAGCTCAGGACAGAGCTGCTAGTGACTTCTAAGGGACTGGGAATTCATCCATGCATCTACAAGTCATAGAAACTGAATGTCTTGAGAAATCATGCTTGATAATCACCAATCACACTTAATAATATTGTCACTGGACAGGAGATAGTGTTTGCTGTTCTGTATTGCAATCCTAGACATTCAAAATCAAGTGGCATTTTTAGTAAGCAAAGGCATTACTAAAGACTGACATCGGGTTATGTCTTCTGATGCACATTTTCTCTCCTCTGTTTCCTCTGCTGATTCACCCAAAAGAAACCATGAGAAAAACAATTAAGCTGAAGTTAACTTTCAGCTAGAAGACACTCATGAGTGGATTATTGCTTGTCTGCTTCCATCTTCCTCCTAATATGCTTTGTTGTGCAGTGAGAAGGAACTGAATGCCACATCCTATGCTGGAAATGACTGAATGTCAAATGGTGGATGATAAAATACAGACAACATTCACAGCCAAACTCTTTCCATGGTTTTTGGGGATGTAGTTTCCACTTCATCAGTGCAAGTCTCATACATTTATAGGCAGAAGGTGGATCCTCTGCCTGTGAAGGCAATGCAGTGTTACAATTCAGAATGTGGATGGAAGCCAAATGTGAACATTCATCTAACCAGAGCTAGTCTCTGTACACGTCATTGAAAACGCCATCCTCGGATCTGATCGGAAGACAGTAAATCTACGGTCTTGACAATCCACAGTAATCCAAAAAGCCTCTCAGTCATTTATATTATTTGGCATTATGCCTCCAAAATATGAGCCCACCAAAAATAATCTGACATAATATTGCAGACGCCAATCTCCTGAGGACTTTTGGCAAAAATATAGCTACAGCTGCATCCTTGTTACATTACTTAAGGAAGGATTGCATCTCTTTGAATTTTTAACCATGTCAGCTGCCTTGGTACCTCTCTTGGTTCACAATAATTTTTACCTCAGTGAAGGGGTGCTGATTGCTCCCAATCACCTGTCATTCTTACTTCAGGTGGCTGTAATACAGATTTATGTAATTATTGTGAAACTCAGAGCTTTCTGATTTTAAAGCTTGCTTTCCCTGTCCTGTTTTTTATATCATCATATTATTATGTAGCATAAATTGCATCTAACAATGAGTTATCAAAAATTTGATATTACTAAAATTCACATGAATAGCACCCAGTTTGTACTTTTTGATAAAAACTTGTTCAAGGGATCTCTTTTAGAAGAACTGTGTTGGTACATTTCAAAACTAGAGTGGACCTTTAAATAAATATTTTCTAATTTTTAGACTCCATATGGAATTTACTAGGTGAAATGCTATGGCCGGTGGGTCTGGCACCATGACTATCACGGTCCTTTCTGACCTCAGAATCTATCCAAATGCTTTGACTTACAGTGTATTATTTTGAATCAGCATGAAAAGCTTATTTTTTTCCACATCATTTTTATGGCATTACTCAGGCATTTGTGAGCAGAATGTAAAGCAGGTCCAGCATGTCATGGATTTTGAAACCGCTGCATTTGCGTGTAACAAACAGATGGAGAATTACTTTGCCAAGAGCTTACCCACTTTGTAGGAAACCAAAAGGAACAACAGTATAAGAACTCTGCAGTTTTAATTGAAGAACTGAAGATGTTTATGAGGTATGTTCTAATCAGTGATGGAAAGCTGATTTTTGTGGCCACTGATGCAGTAAGGAAATCTTACCAAAGAAGCCATCCTGAAATGTTTTCTGGCCACAAAGAATGTGAAAATATATAGAAATTATTATCTGTCACATAAGGGAGATTATAGTCTTTGTTGATATTGCAGGTATTTGGTACTTATTCAGAACACATTTAAGTTACCTATTATAGAAACCTGTTCTGTCTTATCATTTCCCAAGGTTCCTCTGCAAGTATGCTGTTTCTACTGCCTTCATCTGCCTCTTTATTATACTTTATTTTCTATGCATGGACCATCTCTTTGTCATCTGTTGTTATGTATCACTGAGACAAACCATGGCCCAGCTGGCTTTGAGGAAGAGAGTCAAAAGTAAACACTTTTTGCTAACAGGGAATACTATATCATCTGGCTATGGCCCTTCACCTAAGTTATGACAACACTCTGTTGTCCTGGCAATCATTGATCTTCTGACATAGAGGACCTCAGCACCAACCTGACAGATTTGAGAGTGTTCAAATCTCTCCCATTGTATTTATATTTCTACAAGACACCATGCTGCACTGAGAGGTATCCCATCCATACTCCTGCAAGAAACCCAAAAAAAGATTCTATAGTTTACTTTAGACCCTGAAATGGATGTTCCTTTTCCTTTCATGTTGGAAAGCCCTTACAATAGGGATTTCCCTTGAATCCTCCACCTTTTACTCTGCACAGCCCATGCCAAGGCTTGTACTCTGTCAATATTGTTTTCCACCTTAAGTTTCCAAAATGGAAGATGTGCCAAAGATAAGTCTAACCGAACATGATGGTTCACTTAAGTGCCATTGCAAAATTCAGCTGAACTCTACCAAGCAAAGTACTGAAAAGATTTTGCACTGAGACCTTTCTTCCACAGCAGCAAAATCTTAGGCCCTAAATCTGTGCTTATCAAGGATGCTTTGTTTTCCATCACACAGGGAAGTTGGACTGTACTAGCAGTCCTGATGCAAGGCTCAGTCAAAAAAAAGTTCAACAGCTTCCAAACTAGCTCTTCACTCTAAGTTATCCAGACTCCCTCATCCTAATACCTCTATACAGACACCGTGCAAGCAGTTAAGGAAGTTGATGGAAACAAAATCTGAAAGTGGGTCAAACAACTTACAATATGAACTCTACAGCAATATGGGATGGCAAATGGTAATACAGGATTATAGGCAGCAAGATAAAGGCCTAACTAATTTCTTTACATCACCTATAATCACTACTGATTTTTTCCTAGTAGCATGCAAAATATGGTCAAAATGTCTCTTTAAGTATCAAAAGGGAACATGAACTAGCCTGGATAGAAGGTCAGATTTATGAAAATACAAAAGGCATGAAGCACTCAGATTTGAAGGGAAGGATGCATCATTTAGAATATTCTAAGCAGAACAATGCAAATTATTTCAGTACTAGTGCCAAAAGAATCTGGACCAAAATCACACCCATATAAGTATTCAAGCTCATGCAGTAGATCTCTGTCCAAGAAACAGAATCAAATATTCTCTATTATTTTTCTGTCTGGATTTAGAAAGACTTTCTGGAAATGTCAAAGCAATCTATTTTACACTTGAGATAAGAAAAAACAATCAGAAAACAAGCAACACAAAAAGTTTCAGGACCTTATTTAGACTCCTAAATTATAATGGAAATGTTATCTAAAGGCTTGACCCAAACTTACCACAAAGTAAGATACTGCTGAGGCAGTCAGTCAAACAAACAAGTCAACTACTATATTATTCTTGCAATAAAAGCAGTTGATGTGTCATGCAAATGCCACGTTGAAGAGGCGCAACAAGCCAACCCTTCTTCCACAAAGTTGTGCTACATACACTGTTTCTATACCACATAGTCACAATTTATAAATAGGCAATATTTATATTGGCAATTCTAGTCTAAGTATCCCATTTCTAAAGCTAATGTAGATATTGATATAAAGATATGAGCTGAGGTTTTGCTGATGTAGCAACCCATTTTGTATCACCTAGATTTAAAGAGACTTCCCTGAGGATATTAACCCTGAAGGCAGGAGCACCGTGGCACCAAGGGGAGGAACACAGAGGTACTTACGGACCTTTGAGTTGGTCTTTTTGTTACATGTACAAGAATGTCAAACATCAGGAAGAAAACAGGTTTGGACTTCATAGACTGATCCATTCATTGTTGCAGGATGGCATTAAAAATGTATAAGCCAACTCATACATGGATTCTTCAATTTCATATATCTGCCCTGTTGTTTATTCTTAACCTGAAGTTTTAACCTTCCATTTAAGGAAGGAATGATGTTGAGCTGTCACAAAGATGACTATGGCCACAGATGGCAAACAATGGCAGCAGTGATAATGAAGGTATTTGCCATTAACATGGAACATTTTGACACAATCTCACTACTTAGAAAGACACATCCTGCTACTTGCATCCTTGGGCTCTTTGGCTGAGATGCGGAATTTAATGGGTGGGGCAGGATCAGTCAAATGCAGTATTCACTAGTAGGGGGACCTACAGTGATGAATAGGGGCCCAGAGCAACACACAGTAATGGTAGACAGAGACAGAATAATTTAGAGTCTGAGAAGGGCTCAAAGAAACTCCTAGAAATTATGGAGACAGAACTCTTCTGCAAGGAAGTTAAGCAGAAAATAAATATATGAGGTGAAATTCCAAACAGAGCATTTAAGTATTTTTCAGGTGCCACTTCCATCTAGCACTCACCTGTGAAAGTGTTCAAGATGAAGATATGAATGAAGATATACAAAAGTTTGAAAACTGGCATAAAAGCATGAAGTGAAAAAAGACATCCTTCAGAGGAGTAATACAGCTTTCTTGATATGAAAGAGAAGAAGCAGCTGCTAAGTATTTAAAATGTATCTTAGACTTCAGTTAACTTAAAAAAAAAAATTAATTCTCACAGCTTCCTAGTAGGGAACATAATAAAGGAAATAAGTGGTGCATTTAGCAAGCTAGAGTTTCTGTATCCTTCACTCTTAGACATCAAACAACTCTACCACATTGCGTCAAGCAAAAGAAACAGGAAGGGAGAGATCACAAAGCTTGAGTTCCTTGGCTCCAGTAAGGCCAAAGCACTGCTGCTGAGGAGGATGGAAATCCTATATTCTTCCTCTGGGGCAGGAAGTACCTGTAAACATCTCAGAAATATTCTGCTTTAGCATACTGTAAACAGGAATACATCATATCCACTGCTTCAGACCATGTAGGGGAAAGAAATGGTCAACCTTGGATTCAACCTAGAAAAGGAGATGGCAGGGGAACTGAGTCATAGCTTAAAAAAAACAAGATTAAAAAGAACTTTTGGGAAGGGACAGGAACTGAAGTTTTAAAGTGGGGCAATTCCTAAGGAAGGAAGGACACCTACTACCTATTCCAATAATATTTTGCATTTATGTAACTGCAGTGGCTGCTGTCCAAAGACCTGAAAATACTGTAGGGCTTCTAGTTAGCCAGATGTCAAATTCCAGTGTGATTATAAGCATGATTCTTCATTTTGCAAATGTGCTACTTAAGGTAAAGAAAGCCACATGTTTTGGTCCAGTTAAAACACCTAACCTAGTGCCAGTTTTACTCTTCTTCCTTGAGGCCAACACTCATTAACTAAAGATGTCCAGTCAGTATAAAAGGTCATTCTCAAAAAAGAATCAGCTGCTGTGCATCAGAGTATGTGAAGTTGACATTCCTAGCCATGCCTACCTAAATGGGCATTATATGTATGGACTATACATTTGGACTTTATTTAACAACATTTCTCTCGTGTAAACACATAAAATATATATGCCTACCCTGAAGATTTTGGTCAGAAATTTGTGCCCAAAACCCATATATCTGGCTACATTTGTTGTCTCCTTACTGAAGGAAGATCCTGGGAAACAGGCAGTAACTCAAATCATAATTCTCTGTTTCTCAGTCCTGCTACTGTTCTAGGAGTGGATGTAAGGTATTATATGAATAAATCTGAATCTTATCTTAGACAAACTATACCTCTCAAAGCACCCAGGACCTGAGCTGTCTCTGTGCTGGCCACCATCTATATGAGAGAGACTCAATGAATGTAAAGCCTGGCACTGACTGCAACAAAGCAGATAACAGGAAAGTGGAATAATTGAGGACAAACTTCTGAATGTCTAGCTCTCTGGTTGAACTCCGTATCCTTAGCACAGAGCATTCAGTGTAATACCTGTTCCCAAAATGGCCTTGGGAAGCTCATTTAATCTTCTTCAATTTCCATTTGTGTAAGACAAGAATTATACCTGCTCTGAGGAGCAAGATGGGATTTAATGAATGATTGAACAGCACTATTGTGAGTGACTGTCAAGCATCATTTCAGTCTCTGTACCCTTTTTTTTTTAAGCACAGATACACACACAGTCACATTACTGCTTTTTTTACACTTCATACAGCCAACTGCCAAAAATACCATTGTGTACTTGTTGGAAAAAACTTCCCACATCATAATCTGGTTTTAATTTGTAAAAACACTGGAATATAAACTAAGCATCTTTCCAATTCTACACAGCTTTATGCTAAGCTCAAAGATCTTGACAACACTGAAGAATGACAATTGAGCTGTAACACTGAGTTGTGAGGATTACAGGAAGGAAGGAAGATAAATTTGGTGACAGTGATATTTTGAGGGTGATCCAGCTAACTGCTGGACAGTGTTGATTGATGCATTCCCATGAGTACCTAGAGGCAGAGCAACCAAGGTACAAACTACTGATCACATAAGTCTAGAGCATAAAGATTATGACAGCTGCAACATAGCACTGAAAATAAGCCCAAACCAAGACAACCTCCAGATAGGATTTGAATGAAGATTTTTTTTTTCAAAGCCTTTTAGCATATAATGGAACTAACCATTAATACAGGTTCTCAAATAGTGATGTTCATATCTCTAGAAACTCACCTGTCCAAATAGATATCACTGGTCAGTAAGAGATTTTAGGTTAAATGTCAGCAAACTTTTGCAAAAACACTGTTGTTCTAGAGCAAGTGAGAGAGGAAGGAATAAGTGTTGATGCCAGCAGAATAAGAAAACTGTTTATTGAATGGTGTTCCATGGAAGGGGGAAATACAGTGCTATTATTACTTTAATAATTAAATATCACTGCACTTCTGTGGAAAACAATGAGTCTTTCTCTAATGCATCCCCCCCCAAAAGTGCCCAAAAACCTTTAATGGAAATCCTCAGTAAACCTATCTAAAGCCACATGAGGCCTGCAGACATTTCAGCTTAGATTCAGTAGAGATGTGAAAAACAGGCTTTTCACTCCAAGTTAAGAATAATTTACAAGTATTTGAAGAAGGGTCAAATAGGAAATCTGAAATAACTGAAGGCATATCTTTGCTGCAAAATGATCAGGTAATAGCACCTGGAGGTGGGCAGCTATACGTACAGACATATCCAGCCGATTACTATATTTTTACAGGTACTGCTTTGTACCCATCTCCCTAGGCTATCAGACAGCATCTCCCATTACTCTTGTGGTGCAGTGGGATGATCTCATCTGAGATTTTTTATTCCCAGTGATTGAGGGAAGACTAGTCCTCCTTTATAGCTATAACGGTGGGATTATAGAAAGGCAATGGAGCACTACCAGCATCTAAGTACTTTAGCTTGCATGAATGCCATGGAGTGGAGACCAAAGGGACAGCAGGATCCAGGTTACAGTCCCTCCTGCCCCCAACTGTGCCAGGAACTAGCACCAGGACTCATTTGGGGTATGCATGAGAAAGCTGAGGAAAACACTCAAGTAAAATCCTAATCTAACTACACTGAATTCAAGAGCAAACTCTGACAATCTAGACTATTTCACAACCCCTGCTCACATACCACAACCCCCATTATACCAAGTGTATTGATGGGACAATGAACTACAGTCCTTAGAAAAGAAAACCAAGCTTATATTTAATCAGAGACATATGACATGTTAATGGATAACTGTGGATTAATTGAAACCATTGCTAACAAGAAACTAGAACCTTAGAAAGTAATAGCATAGAAATGGTTTAGAACTACTTGTGCTGATTAGGCATCAAAGATCTTAAGTAATGTTGCATATATTGAATATTCTGTTCTTTGGATAAATTGTTTGATAGACACTTCAGAAAAGTTAGCTGAGCTCAGCAGACAGAAAATTGACACAGAGACCATGCCAATATAGATCTGCCACCATTCAGAATACAAAAGAATAATGCTCAGTTTGTAATCTGCTACACAAGAAGAAACTGAAACACATCTCAAAGTAAGAAAATGGTTAAAAGATACGAAGTTTTTTCATGTTGTTACATGTCTCTGAGGTAGCAAATCTGCGTCAAATGACCTATAAAATTTAGCGGGGGGAGATTGCTTCCAAAAGAATTAACTCCATAAGCAGATGAAGTATAATACAATGGGGGGGGGGCAGCTTTCAAAGTTGGGTATTTTATTATATATTTAAGCTAACTACATACAAAAAAATGAATCATATGAAAGAGGAATAATGTTCCCATTTATATGTTCCTTAAAATTCAGCTATATTAGACAAATTATCTACCATGTCTATTATGTCAGACAAACCGTCATGTGTCTGTGCCTGCGCAATGTACATGCGTCAATATAGTATCTCACAGTTTCCTACCAAGTCTCAGAATGCCTATACCCAGACCTATAGTGAGACATTTGGAGAGCTCTATTATCACATCACTATGGCTGATGCAGATCATCAGTGAAAGAGCAGTTTGGGTCCATGTGTGTGCTTAAAAAGGGCATCTTGCATGACTCTTTCAGTACTGCTTGCTGAATGCTCACACACAAAGCTTAAGAGGAAAGCTGCAATCTAATCCCAAAATATTAAAATGAGATCCACCTACAAACCAAGTCCATCAAAAGTACTGAGAAACAAATCCACCTTGAGAATCCCCTCTGAAGTCCACAAATTCCTTCATGTTCTGTAAAGGAAGTGAAAACTTCTAGAAGACACTAGATTTGCCACCAAAACGCTAGGTTTTTTAAGCCAACAGTTGGGTTTATCATCATTGTTATTCTGGCTGTAGTTTAGGTAAAGTTGTCAGAAAGAAGCATGGGACCTTCTTGGATACCATTTTTGTGGGTAAACCGCACCGCTCTCATCATTGCAGGTGTTAATAAAAGCCTGATTTAGTTGAAATGGTCTGAAACAGAGGTGACCGAGGGAGACATTCAGGGCCTACCTCTCTTCATCACTGAGGAAAACAGGATGAAAGATCAAAAGGGAAGGAGAGGGATTTGTCTCCCTGCCAGTGCATTTTGGCAGCTCTATAAAGTTGGGATGCCCAGACACCATATAACTGCTCTTTAATTACTCTGCATACTATCCAGCTCAAGCTGCCTTTGCAAGCATCTGGGGATTAGCAGCATTCACAATTGTTACTAGGCTTCTTAGAAACTCTTTCTAGACTTTCTTTTGTCAGAAAATTGGGGTTTCAAACTCTTTTTTTCTTTCTTTCTTTTCCTATGCATCACAGGAGTCTGATTTCTTCCTAGAGAAATTAATCTTTTGTTTGGAAGTGTTTGCTACTGTCAGGTTTCTCTGTGCTTAAAGTGGTTTTCCTCCAAAACTTTGAGGGGTTTTGGCACTTTCACCTGAAAATGTATTTAGTTGCTGCAAACTGAAGAGGCAGCCCTGGGTTTTGGTTTTCCAATTAAAATTGTTCTTTTAATTTGTTATTTTACCTTCTAATAGAGAAATCAAAATATTTTCTGAGCAGCTCAGCAGTAAGGCAGTGGTCTTTTGAAGAAGTCTAGTGCAACTGGAAACCTGCCTTACAAAAATCAAATTACAGCTCAAAGCCAAGCTACACTAAAGAAAGTTGTGCTCCAGTTTGTAAGTTACAGCATATATTTATAAACTAGCTTTCTACATGAAATTGCACACTCATATGCATATGCATATAGCAGTGCTGAACTCCAAAGAATGGCTTTTCATGGGCACATGCACACAATGGCTTTGTATCTGCTCAGCCAGAACTGAAGCCTGTGCCAACCATGGGTAGTTCAGCTGCATCACTCCAGTAGTGCATCTTGAAGAGCTGTGCAACGAAGAGGTCTTTTAGAGTCAGGAGGGAAAAAAAAATAGCTTTAATCTAAACCCACAGTAGCTTTTTCACTGACTTTCCTTAGTCTAGACATGAAAGCAGAGCCATATCCATACAGGCATTGATTACACTCTTTCTATAGTGGTCCCTGGACCTCCCAGTACGATTTGGGTGCAGAACCAATGAAACAACCTGGAAACAGCCCTGGGTAGTCATCTCTATACAGCAGCAGTACTGGAGACTTCAGCATCTCGAAATGTAAAATGTGGAAAGACAAAGAAATTTCTTATAAGGACCCAACTTGTTGCTGCAGCTTCTTCTACCCTTTGTTGCAGCAGATAATACTGACAACTGTAGTAAGTCATGGGACACTTCTACATGGTGCAGAGCTTTTCTTACTATAAGCAGCTTCATTGAAACCAGTGGGATTGCTCATGTGAATAACAGCTACAGGGTAAGAATACTGGATTACAACCCACAACTCACTGCACTGCCAGCAGACAAATACAAAAATTTAACAGAATTAGCAGAGACGGGTTCCAGCCTTCTCTAGCAATAATTGCACCTCCTGGTTTGATGATAAATCCTGAAGGCTTAGTAAAATTCATACATCACTACTGAGAAAAC
The DNA here is from genome assembly GCA_026212715.1 of Elanus axillaris. Lineage (NCBI taxonomy): Eukaryota > Metazoa > Chordata > Aves > Accipitriformes > Accipitridae > Elanus > Elanus axillaris. The sequence goes on along the minus strand of JANZLQ010000086.1, from coordinate 15,291,909 downwards.
ATGGCAAGAGAAAAATTAATATTAACTGGCTCACCTTAGAATCACGTTAGATCATAACAATTGAATTGAACTTGTTGCAGAAAGGTTATAGATACTGTCAGCTTTATACCATTATAGGCAAAGCATGTCTCCTGTATGTTTTTTATTCCAAATCCCTTTACAGTGATCTAAGATGTTGGATCTACAACTAATTTTTTTTCTCCATGTTAAGTCCAAGAAGACATTGATATTCCTATGTATTCATTTGTTCCCATGGGATACTGATACCTGATCTCTTTGGGTATTCCTCTTTGCAGTCCAAAACCACAGAAATAGTTTGGCAGCTAAAATTAATGACTATGTTTCTGATTTGGCAAGGTACTTAAACATATGCTCACCTTTAAGTGCATGAGTACCCCATTAATGCAATAGTTACTCATTGCTTGAAATGAAGCAACTGCTAACCTGGGATTTACATGCTTTTGTGCAACACTGTACACATACTTAGAAATACACATTCAGTAATTGCTTAATTAGCCTATTTTCATGAGTTGTGCAAAGCGGCCTGTAAAAGTCTTGTAGAGCCATTTCCACTAATTCTTAAATTTATACTGATGTATATTGTCCATTTTCCACAGCACATACAATCTGCAAGACTAACAGTTAAACATTCCATCAGAAAATAAATCAGGCACACTTTAGGCTAGATGCCAGGGCCTACTACAGCATCTCCAGTTTTGATGTGGAGCAGATACAGAAGCCTAAAGAGAGCTTTAACCTGTCACCTCACCCAACAGAAAAGTGAGGGAGGACTGTGCCGATGACAGCAATTACGGTATCTTACTGGCGAGTTCTTGGAGAATATTTCCAGCCAACACTACTGAGCAGTTTTCTAATTAATGAGAACAAGATGACTACAGCCTTGATACTATCTTGATGGAGCCAGTATGAAGTGAAGGAGATCACACAAATCTTTCTGTAAGGTACTTGGGACATTGCCTCATTACTTTCATAAAATAGATAAAACAGTATCATGTTTTATAGTGTTCTAACCAGAGGTGGTAAACATGAGTTTGATGCTGTGGAGATGTAATGGACTTCCATGTAAATGAAAGAGCTGCCCTTCATGCCATTTGTTTTTTTCAGTGAGGAAAAAGGTCACTAATGAAGTATTGTGAGGGTGTTTACAAAAAAAAAAAAAAAAGGCAAACAACCCGGATGGAGTGTTTGTTTTAAGCTAAAAAGACTAATTTTGAGCAAGAGAATAGCTAACATCAGCATATGCTCTGTATGTGTAATACTCAAATTATAAAAAAAAAATTGGTTTGCAAGGAAGTCTAACATCTCTAAAATCCTCCAGTCCTGTATCCATATGCATTTCTAGGAAATTTGTAGTCGGTCCAAATTCCAAGCATTAAGAAGGAAAAGTTTCTAAGAAGTCAAAAGACCAGAGGGAAATCTCACATTTAATTTACACACTACACACTGTTTGGTAAATAGCAGCTATTGTTTATAGTAGAATGTAGTCACCATTCATTATATTTTGATTCTACATTCTTCATTGGGAATTCAGGAAGTGGTTCAGACTAAAATATTCCCTTATGTTATTTGACCTGTAAAAACTTGGAGACAGGCCAGATTCTGCAGTTCTTAAACAGACAACACTCCCATTGACTGTGGGCTTGGGCCTTAAAGTTGACTGGCCTATACCACTGTGCTACTCAACTCAGTGCAGTCAGCCATTTGGTGCATGGGGTGGTGTCCACAAGAAACTGAAAACAAGACCATTTGATTTGGTTGGCACTCTTATTCATTTGCTTAGAGAGACAGTGGGCATTTTCTGAGCATAGCTTGTACAAAACAATACCTTAGAAACAGAAATAGACTTTGTAGGATCTCATGGAATTATTTTTTTTATTATTGTTCCTTCCTGTTGTTTCTTGTGATATAAAGGCATTGAGCTGAATGTAACCAGTAGCTTTTCAATGCATCTCTTGACTGGATACAGTCAGAACAAGATTCTGAGAGTTATTGATTAAGTTCACTCTTGTGGATTTGAGCTAGAAGTAGGTATCCCAATACCCTGTGGGTCTGAGTTTCAGCGTCTCGTATTTTTAGGCTCTAAAGCATTTGAAAATCAAGGCAAGCTCCCAGATTTAAGGAGGTAGTTCTGCTTATGATTTCACTTTGCCCTTAAGACTCTATTTTAAATTCTTGATAAATTTAAGGGAACATAGTTGAAATCTCATCATGACACTTGGGGGAGGGGAGGAGAAACACTAACATCAGCATTGCTTTGGAGTCATATTCCAGCTGTCATCACCCTGTAGCTTATCCTGCTTTGAAAACATTATTTGAAACAAAGAGAGGGTTAAAAGTACATAGGATTATATAGCCATAGCCTACAAGGGATCATTCCTGTTGGCCACCCCTTCACACTCACCTTTGTTACTCTCCTTAATCTCCTTGATTAAGAGTGATGTGGCACTTCTCAGAAGACTGCAAGATAGCCACAATAGCTGTCTTTCACTAGTTATCCTGATCATGCACACTTTTCCACCTGAACACCCTAGCTCACATCAAAATATGGTCCATGGATGCTACACTCCAAAATATACCTTGAGCAATGACCTGCACAACATGTACTATGTATCCTATGAATAGAATTAAACATCAGTTTGCATATGTGCACGAGGGAACCTAAGTAACTTATGAATACAGATTTCATTGTGAAGGGAATGTTGTTTCTAGAACACTTGCCTCTGAAAAACATCCTTTTGCAGGTAAGAACAATTGTTGAGTGTTTGGATCAAATCAGCGCCTGATATTTTTAGGCCACTACACTTAAGAAACATTAGTGTTTAGCATTTATCTTTTAGAATTTAATCTATCAGATAGGAGATGCTTAGTTTCACATAACCGGCAGGATTACTCAGTATTATTAGCTCACTGGTTACATTTCCACAGACTTTAAGACAGTCTTTTTTCAGACTTCATATTTTTTTGATAGCAAGTTAATGCATGAAGGTTTCTTCACCATTACACTACACAATAGAGCCAGGTAAGGGACTTCCAGTCTTTGTGTATCCTTTTTCCTTGCCAACTGCTCTCACTTCTGTCAGGAACACTCTTTGTCTCCCTTTCAGAAGGAGGTTTGCCTAATAGCACCCTGTGACTCAATGCACATTTCCTTCTGAAAACGGAAAGGAAAAGGGAGTTCTCCTCCTTGGTATCAGCAGCAAGCTTGGCAAGTGGCAGGTTAGATTCTCCCGGCCCCCTGCTGCCCCCCCTTCATTTTTTATATTAAGTTTTGAATGATCTTGTGGAATTCTGTAAATATTTTATTACATATTTTATACGTGGAGCATTTTATATCTAGCTGTCTTTTTGGAAGAGTAATCATTTAGTTTGGTTTCTCTTGCCCCATGGTTCAGCTGTAAATGCTTCCATCTGTCTAAACCTATGTGGAGTTCACTAATTGTCGACCCCTTAGGTAGGCCTTGCTGTTTCTATAGGTTTATTGTTAATCATTAGATTTAGGAAAAATAAACTTCTTTGACATTACCAATAAGGGGTTCCAAGAATGAAGAGAAAAATGCCTCATGTTTTAATTGCTCTTAACATTTAAAAAAATATATATTCCCTCAGCAATTCAGTAGGAAATGCTTATTGATAGGACTGGTTAAAAGAAACTTATCAAAAGAAGTCCCAGGAAAATTGGATTAAACTATCACTACTGCAAACAATTCTGTGAAAGATTAACTTTTCAGCAAAGTAATATTGAAAAAATTGTCTGAAAATACTCTTCGCCTGCTACTTTACATCCATCATATACTACATCAGAATACACCTGTGTTACAGCAAAACCTATTGAAAACTGGGAATAAATATTTCCCTTTGAAAAATTATTTTTTCAGAATGTTTATTTTGACAAATACCACATTTCATTGCATTATTAAAACCAAGAAATTATAAAGAAAGAAATGTTTTTAAGCAGCCTAAATTGAAAATATTTATCTGTTTTTATTTTTTGCCTGTGTGGTAATTAACGTTCTGCAAAAGTTTTGAAATCAAATTTGCAAAAGCAAACAGTCCAAGAAAACAAAAATTGCCATACAGAGTTTTTTGAGGTTTGGGGTTTTGTGGGTGTGGAGTGTGTTGTTTGGTCCGTTTCTTTTTCAGATTTTAGTTTTTCAGTAGCAGAAAACTCATTTTTCAGTAAGTAGAAAGAAATCATACTCACTCATTATCACAACATGCAAGATCAAAATATCATTGCTCATAATGTTTTATTATCTTCGAGGAAAATTCATTATTTTCAATCATGAAATATAAGGCTGTAAAACACAAACATATTTATGCCTCTTTTCAAGACATTGAAACATTCATCACCCTTGAGTTATGGTCTGCCCTTAGCATGAATGCAAAAAAAATGAAGTTATAGAAGGAGCAAATAATGGTGCAGATGAGTATTCCACCAGTGCAGAAATGGGGAAAGCCTTGTACCTGGGAATGGCACGGAGGGACAAATGGTACAAAGAGCTGCCAGAACAGAGCTCAAGACCCAAACTGAAAAATAACAGGCTTCAAAAGGAAAAAAACCAACCAATCAGTAAAGGATGAACTTGAAAATGGAAGAAGTGACAAATGTCTACATCTTTTCCACAGGCTAAGAGATAAGCAGTGTTACAGCATGAGAGTAACTTAACCCAAGCACAGAACCCAACAGAAGCAAACAGCGCTTCTATTTGTCATACATAATGTAGGTTAAACTAATCCAGAGAATGATTTCAAAAGTACTGCTGAGCTTGAGATCCTGTATAGTGAGACCGAGCTTGAAGAAAACCTCTGCAGCCGAGACATAACTAAACTCAGTTGGTTTTTTGCTCGCTCTCTCATCTGATTTATGCTTTACATTGCAGTTGCATACAAACCTAAGCTGTGCAACAATATATGAATTTTATCCTTATCAGTTTACATATAGGTGTTACTCTATACTCACAGAAGGGAGTGATTGCAAAATTCACCTTCATCTAGGTTCTCAGCCTCTATCTCTCTATGTATGATGAAGTCAGAGGTATTAAACTACTGTACATGGGTGTATGGTGTGAATAATATAGTCAACATGGCTTTCACATGTAGGCAGAATATTATATATTAATAAATATGCACTCATGTACACTCAGAGAGCTCAAAATAAGAGAAAAAACTTGCTGCTTCTAAAAAGTCCCTGCCACTCCTCTGGTTTGTAATTTTACCTAGGACTTTCACTTACAATTGCAAATTGCTTATTTCCAAGAGAACCAGAGGCAAGTCCAATGGAACTTTAACTAGATGTTTGATGTGCAACTCTGGGAGCTAATTTAAAATTTTTAATCTATGTTGAGAAACTTTTTTCACATAAAACATATCTCCAAACTCATTAGAGACCTGGGAATGGAAGGGCTGTGACAGGTACAGCTGAGTATATAACTGTAAACTCATTTCTTCTTATGAACTACAATCATTATGTCTGCAAATGTATTCCTTTTCAGTGGAAAAAAAATCTGTTCTCATGAGAGAAAAATTCTGCTTCTATGAGATAATTACAGTTTTGGCCTTTCACTTTCATGGAATTCCCTTTAAAAGCTGCCGATTATACCATGAAGAGCAGCAGCTGGTAAGTATCTTATTTGATTAACAATTCAAGCAAAATTTACATAAAAACTTAGCATACCAGATCAGAGTTTCCAGAGGAGGATGGAGTCCTGACTGCCATGTCTTTCTGCAGTACAAGTGATTTCAGCACAAGTCCTTGTTATGATTTGTCTGTATATAATATAAGGCCAAAATTCCCAAACTGATTTAATGGATATTACTACTAAAGTCTGTCTGCAAACAAAGTAATTGCACAGATCCATTTGCATATTTTTAATTGCCTCAATGTTTTGTTGGGTTTTTTTAAAATATATGTATTTTTAATAGGCATGTTTCCTATGTTTGCCATAGAAATTTACCAGTAATGTTTGCAAGAGCATAGAAAAGCAAAATGCAAAAACAAGATGACAATGAACACTGGGGGGTTTATTTTGTGTGTGGCCTTCCAGCACAAAGCAGCCAATTTGTAAGAAACACATTCTTCAGCTCTGGGGTCCCCAGCATAAGAAGGACATGGACCTGCTCGAGCAGGTCCAGAGAAGGGCCACAAAGGTGATTGGGGGCTGGAGCACCTCTCCTATGAGGACAGACTGAGAGAGTTGGGATTGTTCAGCCTGGAGAAGAGAAGGCTCCAGCGAGATCTTATAACAGCCTTCCAGTACCTAAATGGGGCCTACAGGAAAGCCAGAGAGGGACTTTTTACAAGGGCATGTAGTGATGGGACAAGGCTAGTGGCTTTAACCTGAAAGAGGGTAGATGTAGGTAAAGATGTAAGGAAGCAGTTCTTCACTGTGAGGGTGGTGAGGCTCTGGAACAGGTTGCCCAGAGAGGTTGTGGATGCCCCATCCCTGGAAGTGTTCATGGCCAGGTTGGACGGGGCTTCGAGCAACCTGGTCTAGTGGAAGGTGACCCTTGCCCATGGCAAGGGGGTTGGAACTAGATGATCTTTAAGGTCCCTTCCAACCCAAACCATTCTAGATTCTAAGGCATATGAAAGGATTTCAATTTTTTTTATTAGAAGAGTCTGAAGCTCTGATTTACATTACAGGGGAGACACTTTTAAAGCCACCTATATACAAATCCAGAGAAAAGAAAGAGAAAAGCCACAGCATTTAGTTTTCACCTCCAAGTGAAGTCAGTGATTGGTTCTAGCTTCAAACCTGATGAAGGCAAATAACCCATCTCAGTTTTGATCTGTTTCCCTGATGAGCTCATCCTACCAGAAAGCTGTGTGGTGCTGTTCACCCTACAGCAGTGCTTCTACCTATAGGAAAGTGAAAAATACTGTCTCAGGTGCTCCCATGGGCAGATCATATGTGCCAGCAATGGATTCAATTCAAATTGCTGTAGCCATTAGGATCAGGCCCTCAAGGTGCCTCATCAGGGACACAATGTGCCCAATTCATATCTGAAACATTATCTTTGAAACATTTACATCCCTGTTTTGGGTTGGTTTTTTTTTGGGGGGGGGGGGTGGTTT
>JANZLQ010000086.1:15264809-15284713 GCA_026212715.1 Elanus axillaris | reverse complement strand
GGGGGGGTGTTTTGTTTTGGGTTTGGGGGTTTGTTTTTTTTGTTTTTGTTTTTTTACTGCATATCGTAAGTTTTCATGAAGCTTGCTATTTTCTTTCCTTGGGTTTATTACAGGCGCTGGCAACTTTACCAGCTCTGTCTTCCCTCTGTACTTACAATTGGGACTCAATCTGCCAGGCCCTGTTGAACACAAAGGGTCCATTAAAGGTTTTGTGTAGGGGCTGTTGTCACTGAATCACCAGCTATAGGCTTGATCTTACTCCTCTGAATTGCAATGACAGCAAGATTGGGCCTCAAGTGAGATAGTGTCTCTGACTTTTGAGTTAGACTGTACTGTTAAAATTCCAATTACTAAAATGCAGCCTTTCTATTTCTTTGTATGCAATCCTCAGGACTCGTTAATAGCAGCAGGCAAGAAAATTCCAATAATGCCAGAGGGATCTTTACTTGCCTCAAGTAGAAGAGAATCCATGGGAATTCTCAGAAGCTTTTTTTCTCTCGCTCCCTGCAATTATTCTCTATGCTAAAAGCATAATTGAAGGGAAAAAAGCAGATGACATCATCTACCATGGAGGAAAATATCAAGAATGACATACACTGTGGAACAGAAAGATACTTCACTGCATCAGGCACTAGGCTGGGATCAGAGAACAGCACTCACTTGCAAGGTTGGACATAGATTTCCCATACAACTTTAAGCAAATCATATCTCCGCTGTAACTTTTCACTATTTCATAGGAACTCTCTAGGGTAACATTGAATGCTAGCTCAGAGGTGTTCACAGAGGACAGCAATGAAGGCTGTATAAACATGTAGGTAGTTAGTTACAAGGCAAAAACAATGTGAGAAAAAGATGTGTGAAAACAAATGAGTAGTCAGGAATAATTACTCCTTTAGAAATAAAAGAAAGTATATACTGCTTTGCCTGGAAATGTAAGGCGCACCTGCACTCTTCTTGAAGAGCGGTTGCTGTAGGAGAGTGCACTTAAGTTGTTGAGCTGTCACAAGAAAACTCAGTTTTCCTTTATTCTGATGGGATGCATTAAAAACAAACGCAACCTCATTTTAAGTGCATTAGGAAAAATGGGTCAAGTGGGACCACGTGCACCTACAGTGGGGGTTTCCCCATTCTCAGTTAAAGCCATCTGACACCCTTAATTTAAGCAGAAAACCAAATAGTAAGTTATTTTCTTCCTCCTTCCTTCCTTCCTCCCCCCCCAAAAAACAGATAACCAGATAAAACTAACTACTTCCCATCACTAGCAGCTTACTTGAAAACCCGAAATGGCAGGCTGCAGCCAATGTGTTTTTTAACTGCCAAGGCCCTATCAGCAGGGTACAAATACACACCAGACCACCTCCTAGGCCCTTTTCCATATGCACTGTGAATTCACTACCACCAATCCATAATTCTGTGATTTCAAGAAAACTTTCATTGCCCTCAGGCTAACTGGGGTTGAATCCTGCCTTTGAATTTGACAGGACAATTAATTAATATGCTGCTATGAATCATATCGAGCTGATCTGTTGCAGCTCAGAATTGCTCTTAAAGACAATGCTGAAAAATTAGTAGTTTTGGTACACAAGCATCCCTGAAGACAAGGGGAAATCCTGGTTTGTGACTCAGAGTTTTCTGCTCTTAGTTTATAGGTGTTCTTCCTTTGTTTCTGACATGAGACTTTAAGAAAGCTGGGCCCCAAAGAGTGCATTTTACATTACTTCCTTCAGCTCAGAGCAACTTCCCATAAAATATTTTTGAATGAATAAACCATCTTGCTCTGTACATTAAAATTCCTGTGCCTAAAGTAAATGAGACTGTGACGATTAACCAAAGCCACAGAGACTCTAATAAACCCTTACAGAAAGGATTTAGAATTTCTTACTTCAACAATTTAGAAAAGGCAACAATACCTTTTCTAGTGGGCACCCTAAGAGGAACTTTAAAAGAGCCAGAGAATGCAATTTAATTGGATATTAAATTTGATTATTCAAAAATTCCCAATGTGAAAAGAAAAAGGAAAGGAGCACAGAATATGCACATAAACTCTATAGATAAGGAAATGCCAATATGATGGAATTTCTCAGTCTGGATATATTCAGACTTCAATGGAATTAGTACTGAGGTACACTGAGGTGGGAAAGCAGAATCAGGCCCTAGACACATATAAAATTAAAATATCCCCTAATGGGTTTTGTGGTCTAAGACTTTTATTCCAGCAAACACTGTGTCTATCATTACAATAGGCAATTTTCTTCACATAACACACAGGATCACACTCATTACCAGACTCCTCCACAGAAAGAGCCACGAAAGAGGCAACTGGAAAGGATGTCTCCCTTTTTGATCCCTTCCCCTCCCAGCAGTCACTCTGGTTGGGCAGCCAGCTGGCCACTCCATTCCCACACTCCCCGCTCTCCAGGTTTCTCCCTACCTTGGGAATTATCTGGCCCTTATGCTGGGCACAGCATTAGCAGTCATCCCCCAGCCCCACATATGTGAGACTGTATCATGGACCTCTCTGAGTCCAAGGAAGGGAGGAATAGTACCAAACAGGCAGCCTGAGTGCTTTCCAAAAAGCAATGATTCATGCATGTGAGGGACATCTTCCTGGACTCAATCCAACACTATGTGGAGACATTCATATGGTCAGGCCTTGTAGCCAGAGTCTGATCGTCAGAAGAGCTTAGCTGTGTCTCAAGATCCAAACAAGGACCAAACTAAGAGTGCAGCACCCAGCAGCTCTGATGGGGACCTTATCAGAAAGACTACCAAAATGTTTCGTAGTTTACAGAAAGACATGGGCAATTATTGCTACTAGTGCCTTGGACACTGAGCCTGTAAACCCACAGAGATGCAGAATGCTGGCTGTCCCAGGCATGATCTAAAAGAAAAGACTTTCAACAGCATACCATGTAAGGCACTAGGGAAAGTTAATATAGGGGTAGGCATCCATAGACTATTTAGTTAAGATAGTATTCATATTTATTTTCTAGACAACTGCTCTGCAAGGTCAAGATACTGTTATTTGAATTCTATACATTATTAGGAAGTTGTAATTTTAAAATTCCAAAGATGAAAGGTAGGATTTTTCTGAGGGGGAGGGGAAAGTAGATACAAATACCACAGCTCCAAAATTCCCAGGCATAAATAGTGTAATTTAAAGCTCCTAAATCTGTGAGTAAAGCCACACTTCATGTTTACAGCTGTTGTTCAGAGTGGAGAAATCTTTTGGCCCATGATAGAACAGCATCTTATGTCTTTAGTGTTGCCTAATATTTATTATTCATGGACCACAGTTCTTTCCCTTAAGAATACTTGGCTAGAAAGCTCTACAGTTCATGCATCAATCGTACCCAGATTAGCAAAGATAACATTTAGCATTAAAACAATTTAAATCTATTTACATATGGAATGACGAAAAAGAAACTCTCCAAACAAATGTGTCAGTTAAGCTGCTCAGGCTAATGTGATATTCCTTCAGTCTCCTTTTTTGCTTAAAAAATTAGAAGAAATTTTATATGATTCATGAAGAAAACCTGGAGGGAAACTACAACATATCCTCTGACTTTGTGTTTTCTTCCCCACCTTTTTTGGTCTGTAATGAACAGCTGTTCATCATCTAAAATAGCAAGTCCTTTTTCAGTCTTTTTCACGTCAAAAGGAAGCCATCTTATCCGTCCAGTTTTCTAAGCCTAGAAAGGCATAAACACTCATTTCCTAGTGTCAGTCTTTACACATTTCAGCTCTGTGAACCCTGGTATCTAAAGGCCAGAACATCACTTTCACACAATTTTCTTTCTCACCTCTTTATCAAACAACCTGCCTGTAACTCACCTTTCCCTTTAAGATCTCTTGATGAACCTCCACATGCTCCATTCTCTCAAGCCTAAGCCAGAGTTGCTGATGTAGGTGGAGATGGCAGTTATTCTGTGATACCTTATCAGTGGGCTAACACTTTTATATCTCAAAAAAAAGCTTCTTAATGGTAAGAGAACTTTGCAACTTTCACATGATACCAGCATTTCACATTAGCTCTTAGTCCAGCATGGCACAAATACTTTCCACTCCTTTTCATTTTAATGTCACAGCATAGTTCTTATGAACATTTTATGATTTCCATCCCTGAAGTTGTATAATCTATGCAGCATGTTGCACTGCTCCTGTTTCCCTACCTCAGCTAGAGGAAAATTGCTATTCAAAATACAATGTAATCTTTTATTTATTCATTTATGTATTTTGAAACCTGTCACATTTTAAATCCAAATGGCCCTCTTAGTGTCAAGCCAAGATCTTTTGGTGATAAAGTAGAGCAAGGAAACTTCTGTAAAAGAATTTAGCACCAGTCCTCAGTGATAAGAGAGGTTGATGGGCAGTAACTGAACCAGCCCCCTAAAGAAAAATACTTACAGACGGCATTTTCACAAGGGCAAAAACTTTTTTTTGAGAGGGACATTTCTTATACCAACAAAATAAAAGGGGAAGAGTGTAGGTCTGACTTTTTGTTGAGTTTTAATTGAAACCCCCAAAAATTCTGTTGAAATGAGCAGACATTCTATATTTACACCAGTGCTACTCAGAAGAGAAGCAAATACTTAAGCATCCTTGGAACTTGAATATACAGACACGTGCTTAATACTGTGTTGCAAAGCACATACTAACATATTGATTAATCTAGTTATGGGCCAAATCCTGGAAAAAGCTTTACTTTCCCACATGAACCCTCCCACTGAATGTGTGGATATCATTCACAGTAGCTCTAGTTATTACAAACCAGATTCCAGCCCTCTTTCCCACACTGATCATGCTAACACATGGGTAATCTGTTGATTTAAACAGAAATCCTTGGAGAGCTTGGTGCTACTTGAGCTACATAGACCTGCCACTGTGGTTGTTCATTTGGAAAAGTAAGTCTAAATTCCCCTCCTGTGCATGCTGGGCCAGACTCTGCCACCCTCATACCAGCTCAAAAGAAAAGTCCATATGTTTATTATAATACCAGCATATCATCGTTTACACTAAGGAGCAAGGCAAGAGGTTCATCACATGAATCTGAAAAACAATCTCAGGTCAATCTAAACTTCTGCACTGCCAGAGCTAGGGAAAGTCATACAAGTTTTGACAAAAATCCAACACTGACAACCTATGCTTCATCTCAATGGATGATGTTTTATCTCTTGACTGAAGCTCCAGGCTAAATAGGCCCAAACCCTTACATTTCTAGGCTTACACTGAATTACAGACAGCTAAAAATAATATTTAATTATTAAGTAGATTAAAATGGTAAGGCTTTAACTATTCAGTGTAGCCTTCCCTGTGGCAACTTTCACAATAGATAATAGCGCATTTTTCACACAGTTCCCTTGAGTGAAATCCTGGTCTTTGCAGATGCTAAGGTTTTTTATTTGTTTGTTTTCTTCTGATTTTTTTTTTGTTTGTTTTCACTATGGAATTCCACATAGTCAGAATTTCTTCTATGTGAGAGATGAGGCCAGAAGCTGACAAGTTGTCTTATTTCCTTCTGTAATGTTCTCGTAGATCTGAACTGGCTGCAGGTCACAGCAATGAACCACAAAGTAAATTTGCACCTAGCCTCAGAAAATATGAAGCCAAAAATCCTTACAGACCATCCTTCATTACACTACAATAGATTGTGCAAGCTTTATTGTTTTCTCTATTCAGTTTCATCCTCTGTATCACATGCAAAAGGCCATTTACATAACTTTTCTAATCAGCCAACTAGCTTTCCATCATGAGGTTTTCCATGAAGAGATATTTCTTCTTGTATAAAATGATTATTTTCCTTTTATTGCCTGCAAAGATTCCATGACTTGTCCTAATTCTAGATTTTGCTTCAGCCAAATTTAAAGACAAATTTACAACACTTCTAATTAACATGAAATTAACTTGAAAATTACTGAGGAGGTATTTCCCCTAATGTTGCTTTTATTCAGTATGTAACATAACAAGAATTCCTATTTTGCTAATGGATTTACATTTTATCTATAGAAAATCAGCAGGATTGTGCAAAAGAGGATAAAGAGAAAAGCTACCAATCATATAATCTTCTCTGTATTTTTTAATTCTGAAATCTTAAATCAAGTGGGTCCTAGGAAAGTATCCCACCACAGGCAACACTCATTTGCCCAGTGAATGCCTTACTCAGCAAATCACCTTGGGTTTTACTGACCTTGGTAATATTATAAGGGGCATATTTTCCCATGGATGAATTGTTCTGAAACAATTTCTCCAGTGTGTTAGGGATACTGGCTGTTCTTTGGCATCAGGCATGCGTATCCTCTTGGTTTCTTTTTTGCTCTTAAACAAACATATTTATTGTGACTACTACTAGGGAAATCTCACTCCTCTAAAACTTTAGCATTTTAACATTTCCCCCTTTGTCCCTTTCCTCATTCTATATAAAAAGGTGTTAATGAACTATACCACTCCTGTATCCCTGCAGAAATCCCCTTCTCAGACTTCTAGATGTGACTGTAACAGAACAACTGTAGAATGTATTTCATTTTTCAAATAGCAGTCCACTGGTATGATGGACATAGAAGCAAGTCATTAATAATCTTAGTACTGATACTTTATCTAGAATGAAAAAAACAAGGTCAAAACTGAGGAGACTCTTGATTTCCTCACTTAAAAAGCGTGCAGAGAAACCTTTATCAGTGAATCCAGAATGCATCCCAACTCCAATGAAAAGTTCAAGCCACAGACATAAAACCATTTATAGATCATCTAAGATATATATAGACAAACGCCGGTAAATGGCAGAGACTGAACCTGAAGTAGTTTCAAATGGGATAGAAATTCTCTCATAATTAGGCTTTGTGTAGCTTGTTGGCATCTAATAATAATAATTTGCACTTTGGAATAGGTCCAAGTGGACGGGGTGGGGGGGGAATCCATTCACTAACAAAAAGCCTTACATCATTTAATTTGGATTAAAAAAAATAAATTTATGACTACTCTATGTTGAAATAGGTACAGAAAGGGGTAAATAACAGTTCACATAACAAAGCTGTTACATGGCTTGATGAAGCTGTCAGTCACATAAATAACCTTTCCTTTCAAATGTGTATTCAAATAACTGCTTCAGTAAAATAAGAATTTACATTACCACATTGGAAATAAATATAAAATGGAGAAAATCTCTATCCCAATTTACAGTCTCATTTGCCATTTTGGTTTACAGTCAGTGCACTCACTGAGGAATGAAGAGCATTGACACAAGTTTACAAAGGAATTCTAGTAAGAATATCCAATGCCTACATTTCTTTGTACACTTCTTATTGTGAAAACAAAATAAATACTTTCATTTTTAACATTGTTAGATATGCCAGCAATGAGTTATCAGTGTCACAGAATTGAATTTGTGAAGGTACTGAAGCAACCTCCATATTTCATGCAGTCAACACTTCTTTCAGAACATTTGGTTGCATGGAAGAAGTCTTTATGAAGATCAAGACAGTTTACACTATTTACATTAACATTTGCTAAAGCAAGTACTCTCCACTTTATGAATTATTTCAAAGCAGCAACAACCTTAGCAAGGAGCATTATGAAAGACTCTTTATCACCTTTGAGAAAACAATACTCAAGTAGGTATTGAGAACTAGCCTAGAAAATTAGTATGGACTTATTTGCCCGTAACAAAACTATTATTTTCGGAAATAACTAAATACATGCAAACCTATCTGCAAACCAGGATTTGTCATTTGCCTTGGATACAACAAAACAGTTGGCATCTCAATTCAAGTGATAACAAATTAAAATTAATAGAGCTATAGACTCTCAACATCTGAGAACTTTCTTGGTTTTCGTACATGTTTTGATATTCCTTAGCATTAGGCAATTCAGCTAGAAAAAGATTACTTATATTGGTGATTTTAGGACTGGTCAAGCAATTTACAGAATCCTGCCCAACTGTGGGGTTTTGCACTAGGTGTGAGAAGGGAGAAAAGAGGAAATTCCCATTGGTTAAAAAGAAGAAAAAAAAGCACATATGAAAACCAAATGAGTAAGAAACTTGCTGACTCACTACCAAAGGACACTGTGGAATTAATCATCCCTACTGCTTCCCCAGAGGTCAAAAAGAATTAGTTTGCTGTAATATTTTTGGAGTATTTGAAATACCTAGAAACTAGAAAATAAATCAGCTGAAAAACACAGACCTTGACTGGGAAAGTTTGGAAATGGTTTCTACCAAGGATCAAAATAGGTTTTTGTAAATAGCTTTGAATTTTCATTGGGTTTTTTTTCTATGTAGCAGCTGTTATTTGAAAATGTCTTCACTCTGCATCTGTGGGGAGGCATAGGATTTGCACAACAGTAGCAAGAAGTCCACATCACAGGCACCTTTGCCACTGTCCTGGCTCCTTCTGACTTCATCTATTGAGTGCTATGAGGCAGATATCCTTCCATGCTAGCCCTCCATTTTGCCCAAGAGCTTCCAGAAGCCAAAACCAATTCTAGTAGCATGGTAAATACAAAAGCACCTCAAGAAAGAAAAATGGGTATTTTGCAACACTAGTCAGAGAAAAGTTGCTTCAAACTCAAGATCTGCCTACTTGCCTCAAATTATGTTTCTAATTCACCAAAACACACGTGCTCTCAAATATGTGTGCAGCTTCAATGAATTCACATGCTTAAAGCTCAGTTCAGATATTTCGCTAGATCAATTCATATAATAAAAATTGCAGACCTAATACCATATGTTACTTAATACGTATTAAAATATGGTTGTGTATTTAAATGGATGTAACAATTTATGTCTGTAGCATTACTCAAAGAACGAAGGTCACCAAGGTGGACAGTGAGTAGTGTGTGTTTGCAACATGCTTAAAGATGGAAAACCTTAATTATTTCTCTTCTGACTATTACCTAGCATTGTTCAGCCTAGGTTTCTCACATATACAAACACTGGAAACAAGAACTGGCCCCAACTGATAGAGTGTAGTAAAAGGGAAATTGGACTTTAACATCAAGGACTAAACTCTCTCCTGTCACAAAGCATAAAATTATTCTGCCAGTGGATGTTTATTTATTTATAACAATGAATTTGGAACCTATTTCCATCACTGTTGGATTTAGTACTCTTAAAAGAAATCTCTGATAACAATAAAATCCTCTATATAGGGTGTGTGAAGAAATTCTAGTATTTGTATGTCAAGTAAGGTTAATCTGTATTTATTACATTTTGTTTTGTATTTTACATCCTTTTTAATGTATTAAGGAGACATTTATGGGGCTAATTAACACAGATTGTGGTCTTCTGATGGGATTCAGTTCCTAAAAGGCATACATTTCACTGATGATGCTTTGTCCACACATACAGTATCCAAATATAAAAAAAACCCATAGAGACAAAGGAAAACATTAAGATGTTTGAACAATAGATATTCAAGTTCATTCACATTAAGGTTCCTGTGACACATGAATGTGAAATGATTTGTGTTTACATCATACATTCTCCCTTTGAAATAATTTTTACATATGACTCAGAGGTCTGGTCCAAATCCCAGAGAACTCCATGGGAAGATTCCCACTACCTCACCAAGCTTTGAAGCAGGCTCTGAAGTACATCCATATTGTTTTCAACACATATACATGATTTGCTCAAGTATCAAATGACAATGCATTTGACAAGTCTAACCAGAAATTAGACAGCGGTCTGGTTGCATTCTTTCAACCTGTGCCTTCATTCCTCATTTCAAAAACCCACTGACCAGGCAAGCTTGAGAAGATGGGATGAAGTCAATCTAAGAAGTACTATGAGTCAGAAGGAAACCAGGTCCTAATTTCAGCTGAGCCACTGATTCACTGCAGGACCCTGCACAGGTCTTTACCTTCCTATCCCTCCATTTCCCTATCTGAAAAGTGGTAACACACACACAGCATCACTAAACCCAAATGCTACATCTGACAACAGTTCTCAAACAGATACTGTGCCAAAAAAAATTAAAACAAAACATGCTATCATAAAAAGAAAGCAAACGTCAGGAAGTCATGCCTTTAGTTTTCAAGTTATTCTTTCTAACTCTTCTCCTTCCCATTTTCCAATTCCTTTTACTTCTGCATATGTACATGTATATATACAGACAAATGAAATAAATTATTTAGGAAGAGATCAAATCTGCTTTTTCCTAGACATTTAGAAAATGATGCTCCTGATGTAATTTCTGCATCTGCTTCCTCAAACACAGTGCTTTACTGAGACGAACCTAGTCATAATTCAGATCCTTTTCCCAGGCTTGACTAAAGCAGCTGGCAGAGACACATGACCAGAGTAAAAGTGGAGAACCTCAAAATAAAGAAAGGCATTTTTTGAGAAAATGCAAAATGACTTAGTGACAGTTCATAGTATTTCCTTCAGGTTAAAACTTCCTTTTTACTTCACAAAAGCTTCAAGGAGCCTCAAGTCTCACAAAAATAAATAAAACCAACAATATATAAGATGCCTCTTTGCACCTCTCAGATTAAGTGACCTGAGCCTCCCTTCAGGCCAATTGCACATTACAACTGGGGAACTGATTTATAAGGGACCCTCCGCAGGTATCTAACAGCTGTATAAACCATGGAGATAAAGCAACAATGCGTCAACACAGATTGAAAATCATATAAGCCACAGAAGCTTTTTAAATAAATATCTGAAAGCTGAGTTCAAGGTAGAATCATTTAGTTAGCTATAAAGCAGAAGTGCTCTCACTTACTTTAAAATACCTTTACTGCAAGAAACTAAACCTTGCTATTGCTTTATTCTTAATTATTAAGGGTTCTAGGTCCAAAGAAATAGCTGTTATCAAGCAGTCTCACATTTCGCATAAATAAGTCACTGAACGACATAAAATCCAATGACTTAATGTTAGAATAAAGCATAATTTTAAAAATAAATCTTGCTCACACTGCATAAATTTGCATTACGTAAAGTTGCAGTGATCCAAAATTCACTCAAGTCAGTAGAGGGACTTCCATTTAAATTTCTCATTAGGCTCTGATAGAGTACAAAAAAATGAAAGGTAACACAAGCTTTGTCTGGTGGACCAAGGGAGGGAATTAATTTCTAAGCTGATAGTATCCTGTCACCAACCTTTGTTGCACCAATATTAAGAGGGGCCTTTACCTTCTGCAGTAACTGTAGTATTTTCACCCTCAAGAGCCAAATATACCCTATAGAATTGAAAATGTACGCATATTATTTTTCTATGCTAAATTTTGCCCAGCTTGTATTTCTGCTTTCACACACAGTGACCTTTAAAAATTGAAACATAGATATTTGCTTTTAAAGAAAGTCTTTCAAACCAATTTCAACCCATGAAAAAACAAAGCTGAGAAGCTCTCCAAAGTAGTACATGTCTGGTCTTACGATGCATCTCCATATGTCAGAAAAGGAGATATTATGTATGACCACATAATATTTTTTGTCATCTACCTCTTCCCTTCGTACAGCTAAGTGTCACAGGCTAGCTTGGCAGCAATAACCATGCTCTGCTTACATGTTTCACACACGATGACATGCAAGCAGATGGTTGTATATCTGCAGGGGTATGACATGAGAGGGGTAATATTCTCCAGTTGCCATGTCAGTAAGCTTCTGGTATTTAGCTGTGAGCAAATAACATTTTAACTATACAAAAAGAGTTTGATGAGGTAATATAAAACATTACAGTGGCACCCAATAGAGTCTCACAGGTCAGTAATATGCAATTTAAAGTGTTCCAAAATAACAAACAGGCTTTAAATATACATTATATAAAATAGATTCTAATGGCTCTTAAAAATACTCTCATCACCAAGTTAATTTTAAAGAATCAAGTATTTATAGTAACTTTTAAAACTCCTAGCTTCTTAAATTAGCAGATTAACAGCCAAATGCAACAGGCAATGCACTCACTTCTTAAGATTTCTTTTTTCTAATAATATTATTGCAGAGAATATAAGCCCAACAACTCTTCCACTGTACCAAGAGCAGAGAAGCCAGGTCCCGCCTTGAGCACAACCCATTGCCCAAAGAGCATCCACCTACAGGGAAGGCAGCTGCAGCAATTTCTGTTCAGGCTTGTTGGGACAGCAAGCCAAAGAGTGAGGAACTCCCTATCTGCACACAAGGCCAGTTCTGCATGTCTGCAGGGCACCTTCTGCATGGGTATAAACTTTATGACAGATTACAAAACATTTTGTTGTTGTTGTTCCAGAATTTTGATCGATTTGCCAAAACCATCTCATTTTACTTCCCACATCCAAAAGTTAGCTGCCCAGTCTAAGATAAGGTGGTTCTTCTATATTCAGGAAAGAATAGGCTGCAAAGGTGGCCATCCCTCTCCAGTGACTATAATGAAAGCCAAAACAATTAATTTAGACTAGATGCCTAATTCTTAAATTCCTACAGTTAGGTGAGAATTAACTCTTGAGAGTACGGTATTCCAGGTCTTTAATGATAAGACGCTATTTACATTTTCTAACAAGAGACAGAGTCTAACTGAAATTTTGTTGAAATGAAGCACTTTAACAGCATGAATCAAGACTATACAACTCCTACAATTGTAGAAGTAAAGTTTCCGGGATTCTTCTTCCCCTTTCAGTTTTTAGATCTTTCAGATTCACCTACATCATATCTTGCAATTTTCCCTGAAAACCAGCATTTTTGTTTTAAGTCATAAATGTAAGTTGAGATTCTCAAAATTCTAGTATCTGGAGCTTTAAATAACTCCACACTTCATAGTACCAGTAATAATAACCAAAGTTAAAGACACTTGCTAGGAGTCAGAGCACAGAAGTCTGGACTATCACACTGACACAGCTGCTGCTTCATTTGAGAAAAAGCTGTAGGTAGCATACCATATAATTTGGAGTCCAGGATAACATTTCTCTTCCTTTTCTCTTACTTTTGTTGCTTACTATTCCAAAATGCCTACAGAAACAAGGCCAATATGTACATTGTATATATTAAATTTTTCAGACCTAGCAGCAGAATAAGTGAAATGTTAGTAACAAGGGCTATTTTTCTCTATATGTTTTAGCCTAACATGGATATAATACTCATGTCACTGGGTATTTTTTTTATTATAATAATAAAAATAATATAGTGTATTATGAAATATGCAAGCCATAACTATTCAAACTTTCCTGCCACTCTGTATCACAAAACACTGTCATAGCTGCATTCCAATAAACAGCCTCATAGTATTGCAATGATACCCCTTCGCTTTCCTCCCAAAGTATATTGAGCATTTTTTCAAGTTGTTTAAATCTTGATTATCTAAATGTGTTAGGTTTCCTCCATTTTATTTACGCAGTAAAAAATGAAGTATATGTCCTATACTTCTAATTTCATTGTGTCCCATGTGTTTCATCATGCTCTGGTTATTTTTAAAGCCATGTATACATGTATATACATTCTCCATGTTTGTCAAGTCGAGTATTCTCCAAGGCACTCCTGGAGTGTAAAACAAAGTTGTAATTTTAAACAAGTGGAATATCCCCGATTTAGTAAGGGAAGAATGGGGTGTTAGTCCTCAAATTGCTGTTGCCTTTTAACCATGAAACACACACCACAAAATGTTACTTGTGGTGGACTAAGAAAGATGAATTCCTTTCATAAAATTTAATGAGTGTAATGTTTCTATGTTTTATAGGGCACAGGGTGTGAAAAACAGCTCAGTTTTAGCCCTGATGACATTTTCATATAGGTGAAAGTAAAAATAGAGAGAGATTTGACATCTTGACATAAAAAGGGGCACAGTATTATATTACAAGGGTACTATGTATAAGTTTGGAGTGAAACCATAACATCTGATTCTAGTTCTAGACACATACGAGTACACACAGGGAAATTTGGCATGTTTTCTCTTTACAGCTAATAGAAAATACAGTGATTTGCGCATGATGAGGATATAAGATTCTGGGTTGGAAAAAATGGAAGTTATCCCAAAAATAAAGATCAAAACATCCTTCTACATTGTTCTAGAAACTACCAGCCTAGAGTCAATGATTCCAACATATTCTATTACTTGTTTAACATCAGAATATTTCAATTAAAAACCCTAGTATTAAATCAGAGAAACAAGGCTATAGAACTGATCAGGAAAATGACAGGATAATGAAGTAACAACGTTGTAGTACCTAAAATTCTACAGGAAGTCTGAAATGTAAGTTAAATATGTAAAGAAATACCAAACCATACTTTTTACAAGCTGACACAAAATTTTAAAATATGTCAAAATTACTTTCTTCTCAAATTATAATTTTTATAATTGACAATATTTCAAAATGAAACAAGAATGTCAAAACTATTTGCCTTGATAGTTTCTTGTCCAAATGTCTCTCAAAACCACTATATTCCCAGTAAAAATGTGTTTTTACTAAAGTTACAATTCCTTCCAGAAAACTCTGGTACATAGCTTTTTAGTCAGCTCTACATCTAGGTAAAAAAATTACAATGGATCGGTTACACTGATTTCATCCTGTAATTGTGCTTCCCTGTTCCCAGTTACAATCCTGATTCAGGAAGCATTTCAGCATATGCTTATGTTCAACTACATGAATAGTCTTATTCCTCTCTGGCAAGCCCTTGAGCAAAGGCTTAAAGGCAAACATGGTTTAGTTCTAAATGAAGGACTACATTTTCACTTAATGTTTTACAGGACCCAAATCTACAGAGCTTTAAAAAGACACACACACACATACACACAAAAAAGAAAACAAACCACACAACACACAAAACTCCACACAGGTCAAAAAGACTAAAGGACAAAACCCCTCAGTTTCTAAATAATAGTTCAAAATTGAAGAAGGGTCTCATCCTGACCACAGACCAATAGAAAATTTGTACATACTCTATCACAGGTCAGTTCAGCCACTGTATTCTCTCCCAGCTTGATGGCCCCCACAATATACCAGGAAAACAGCGCAACATTTCACTCCAATCAGTAGACAATCAAGTTAAGCTATTTTTATCTAATTCCCTGATCCCAAGGAATGTTTTTACCAGAGGACCACTGTATTTTCACAGCTATGGCATTATGATGGATTAGTATGAATCTCTTCCCCAGCTTTTAGATGACACAGTTCCACCACAGCAGCTAACCTCCTACTGGGCAGTTTTTTTGTTTGTCTGTTTGTTGTGGTTGTTTGTTTTGTGTTTGAGTTTGGTTTTTTTTAAACACCATTTCGGCTTGCCAGAGGGTTTTTTTCTTCCACTACTGTAAAAGGCTTATCACCCTCCATAGAAAAATTAATTAATAAAATGAAGCACACTCATCACAGAATGAGAAGATGGTTTCTAATACTATCCAAAACATGGTATCAAGCTTACTACTTGCTGTCACATGGAGACCATATACTCTTATGCTTGTCTGACTTCAGGGACTGACCTCTTACCAACAAAAGAGCAGCAGCTCACATCAGGACCTCAGGGAGCACATCAGCACTCTCAACAGAATGATTCTTTCAATATCTTTGGCAATTACTTGATTGCTTCATTTGAGCATCTAGATACAGCCCTTAGATAGGGATAAAAAAGTCAGGCATGTAACAAGACAGATGAACCCTAAGCCTTCTGGGCTAAGACTCATAGAAGCAGACAGGAATGTTTCCGTAGATTTCAGAGTGCTTCAGATCTGCCCTGGGAAGTGTTGCTCCAGCAGATACTTATGACAGATATATTGAGTCTATTTATCCAGAATCGCAGAGGGCAGAACATAAACAGTACGAGAACTGGGACATTTTGCAATCATGCAACATTTGCTGTCATATCTTTGACTTGAATCATAAAGCTTTATTACCCAGCATTTTTTTCACCAGATTGGAAGTATGTAGGGCATAAGATAATAACCTTGCCTGGATTTTGCAATGTCTGCATTTTCTCAAACATGGTTAAAAATTTACATGTCATTAGCAGCAGCAGAGCAAATCCAAGAGACATTTTTGTCTTTACACAGTACTTGGAAATAAGAGATTTTTTTTGAAGAGGTGTTTTGGTTTTGTTTGTGTTGTTTTGGTTGGGTTTTTTTAAAGCCGTTAATTATTTGCTACCTCAGCATTTTAGAAAGACTCTTCCAGTCTATTTGGGCTTTTACACTACCGTTGCTATGGCCCTTCCCAAAATATATGACGTCACATTGCCTGACAAGCATATCTCAAATTCCATCTTTTGTCCTCTCATTTTTTACTTATGAGGACAGTTGTGTGCCTGATGATCTACTCCACCACACTAGTCTCTGTCCCAGTTTTATTTGAACTTTAAGTGCATACACTATGTGATTCCATGTTAAAGAACATAAGATTAAAAACAAACACAAAACAAAAAAAAACCAAGAAAGAACTAAACTTTGTACTTGTACCAGAAAGAAATTTGCAATAGTTTTCAATAACTTGAGGGCTTCATTTCATTCCTGAAGTAGACTGCCAGTTCAAAAGTGATGATGCTCCTACTTTTCATATATGTTGCCATTTAAAAAATAATGTTAACTCAGAACCAGATTAAGCGAGATCTATTGCAGAGTAGGTATTATTTTTGCTTTGTTGCATTCTTTCAATTTCAACCACTGGCACAAGTTATTCTTCTCTTTCTGAAAGTCTGCACTCAAATGCCAGCTTCGGAACTAGGTCCAGGAAAGTTCATGATAAAGATTTCACAGTATTTAAGGTTTGGCTTTGTCAGTTCACTACTGTGACAGCACAGATGAGCTTGAACACTAATTCTCTTCACGTTCAGTTGGAAACATTCAGATTCAGCATTCAGGACTAGAATTAGATGGATCAAAATAAAACTTAAAGGTGTTCAAAACAGGAAAACAACAGATCAAAACCCAGAAACGCATCTAAGAGCTCAAGATGCTGGCTCTTCATCCATCTATCTTGCTAGTCATCCACTCAGTTCTTTCTTAGCACTTTTCCTTCCCAATTGGTCCAATACAGGAGTTTCCCCTAGCTAGACTGGGAAGTAGATTATTGGTGCCTAGCCTCCTTGGCTTTATCGATGGCTGACAAACACACATCAGGTCTGTGGGAAAAGCAAGCAGAGCTGCATAAAGCACTATATCTGGAGATACTTATAACTTAAGGACAGAAGTCTAATAGCTACAATAATATGATCTCAATGTTGACATGAAGCACTAAAACATTTTAAGTTACCAAAAAGGAATCCCAGGACACCATGATATCAAATGGAGGAATAGGGTTTTGCTGATAAATATGTGATATGTAGTTGCAGAATAGTATCACAAGATACTGTAGAAGGATATTAGGATGTACCCTTTTCTGAAGATATTGTTGTAAACCTTACCACTGTTTCGTGCTGATCTTTCTTTCAAAAAAAAAAAAAAAACCAAAAAAAACCAAAAAACACAACCCCAACATTGACAAAAAGCAAATTTGCAAATTTTTCCTTTCAGGACTAGTAAAATATAGTAGGTGAGTTTTGGTTTTTTGTTGTTTGTTTGTTTTTAACAAAAATAAACTTTTGATGAAGCAAGAAACATGAAAGGTCTTCTCAACAAAATATCAACATTTTCATAGAAAACTGAAAGAAAAAACCATTCAAGTTGTAGTATTTTATAAAACCTGTCACAATAGAAAATAAACCTTAGAAAAGAAAGGAGAGGTAGATCCAGTGTATAGAAAACAGATTCCTGCTTATCTACTAAGATTTTTCAAACCTAAAAAGTGTCTATGTTGCACACTAATCCAAAGGTATAGATACACCTTCTGTGACCCTGAGCAGTGGAAATGAGTTACCTAACTTCAGGGAAAGTGTTGAAAACTTACCCTCAAACCGTAAAGTGTGAAAATGAACAGGCATGAATTTGAGATGCTTTGCTACTTGGTCCTTTTTTATGTCTCCAACTTTATGACAGTGACACTCAGACTGTAATATTGATAGGCAGTATTGGAAATAGAGAAGCTAGCTGGCATCATAAAAAAAGGAGCAAATTCAACTCCCATCGCCCCTTCACTGATTGAAGGTAATTCCTAAAACTACAGCTATTTCCCATGTGACTATTTTAGCAACTTTTGGATTTATTATTTGTTGTAATTATATTTTTATTATACCTTTGTGGCATTATGTCATTTTTATTGCTGTATTTTAAAGCACCTTGAGACATGTGCAAGGTGATCTATAAATCAATTAGTAGTAGCAGTTGTGGTAATAACATCATCATTTTGAGGGAGCCAGTGATTAATCTGTAAATAAATTAAGAGATTAATCTTTAAGTGCTTGATGTTTGTCACCGGTAACGACGTGTTTTCATACTGGTTCCTGCTTGATGATAAATGCTTTTAGAGTACTGGTTAAAACTTTCTGTCTAAAGAGGTTGAATATCTGAGAGCACATTTATGAGTAAAAATTTCCTGGAACAACAATACACTGAATTTGTCTGAAAAATATGTAACATGTGCATTACAGGTAAGAAAAAAAAGTCATTCTAATGAAAGGGAGACCCTTGAAGGTGTCCACAAAGCAGCAGCAAGAAATTATTCAAAATACCTTTCACTGTTTTGTTTGCACTGCCATCATTTTCTCCATGTTTCGAACACGTTCCAGATTTCCTAAAGTGCTAAAATATTTCTCTTCTGCTAAGTGCTTGCTGTACTCTGAATGCTGGGTAGTTTACAGGGTGATTGATGATGAACATAAGTTGGTTTGCTTCTCTTGGAATACTCTATCTTAAAGGATTCTTTTCTCCCCCCTCGAACAATTAATATGTTCTCTTAACATCTATTGCACATACTTATAAAAATTAACCATTAGGAGGTAGCAAATAACTCAGTACTTTCACACAACACTACATTTGAATTCTGGTATTGCTAAGAAGCATATTTGAGCCACAGAACTTTACTATATAGTCCTGTAAATACCCCTCAATATCACACTTGAATCCAACAAAATGCTACTTGTGGCTTGCTCTCTGCCACAGACAGACTTAATGAAAAATAACAGATACAGCAAAGTGATGACTCATTGAGCTCAAATTAAATCCTCATTCTCCACTTCAAGCTAACAGCAAAACATTCTCCGATACAAAACACTACATACAGCAATGCCTGCTCCTGCAATGTAGACAAAGACGGTAATTCACTCTTGAAGATTTGCTGATATCACAAGTGTATATGATGTCATTTAGACCTTTTTTGTGAGTGTGGCTTCGTATTTTACCTACTACCAAGCTTATAAGAAATGCATAAGCTATATCTCTGAAGCAGTAATTAACCCTTAATTTTCTCAAATGTAGTTACCAGAAAACATCCAGAAGTATAAATGAGGTTGAACAAATCTATGTGAGCTTCCAACATTGAGATTAATAAAAACAGAGATTATTAAATAGCACAAAAGCTTTAGCATTCCAGTGGTTTTGTGCATATCCATCTTTGACTACCAGAGAATAATCCATGGGAAGACATGGGCCTCAACTACAACAGAATAAGCTTTCATTAGTTCTACATAAGAAAAGAAAATCAGCATTCAAAAGGATGATTTTCCATTCTATGTAATCATTAGGTGCACTACTATTTCTGAGAAACTCAGTTCTGGCAACAGCTGATGAAGGGAAGAAAGTAGCCAAGTCCGTAAGAGCAAATTACTGCTCCAACAGTTCTTTCTTATAGATCACATCTTCTGATACACAGACTACTGCTAATTTCAACATCTAAAACCTGAGAATTTAAGGGCAATTTCACATGGGGACAGCAAGCATGATAGGCTTTTAAGTCTTCATTTATCAAAACAAGTTCCGTCTCTTATTTATATACTGAAGAAATATGAAGAAAGTTACCAAAAAAAAAAATCAAACCTCTAAAAAGAAATCTAGACAAAAATCAAGATGTCCTGGGTTCAGCTGGGATAGAGTTAATTTTCACAGGAACCTGGGAAAGGGCATAGCCGGGACAGCTGACCTGAA
>JANZLQ010000086.1:15208972-15264709 GCA_026212715.1 Elanus axillaris | reverse complement strand
GGTGTGGGGCGAAGAGGTGCCCCCGTGCTTCTCGTACCGCTCCTCCGGACGTCTTTCCGGCGGGGAGAGTTGATTACCCCCCACCCCGAGCCGCGCCGCGACTCCCGACGGCGTGCGTGGAGGACGCGGCCCCTCGGGAGGGGACGGGCGGGCTGCCGGCGAGACGGGCTCCAGCTTCCCGTCCTCCTGTCGGCCGCCGGAGCCCCCCGCAGCCCCGTCCGTGCGCGGCCGCCGGAGCCCCCCGCAGCCCCGTCTCCCCTCGGCGGCGGGTCGGCTCCCCGGCTGCGGGCCCCCGCCGCGGCGAGGGATCTTCAGGATCTGCCGCCTGGACATTTTCGCGGCTTTTCAGCCCTAGAAAGGTGCGGGGCGTCGGGTGCCGGGAGAGGAGGGGTCCAAGGAGTAAAGGAGCCCCCTCGGGCCGTAAGCGAAGGGCTCGGGGGACTTTTCCCGAGCCAGCTCGAAATGCCCGACACCTCCGGCTGCCCAGTTCTTCCTTGCCCCCTTCCACCCCCGCACTCCCGACTAGGGAAGAGGAGCAAAAAGGCGCTTGAATGGAACGAAGCTGGCGGGGCCATACTGACACGTTAACCATCCCCGCAAAGCAGTGGCTTTCGTTTCCTTTCTCAAGGGTGACCGAAACAGTTTTGTAAGAAGTAGCCTTAGAAACGGAGCCCGGAGTGAGGAGCAGACGTTGATGGGCATGGAGGAGGCATGGAGGGAGGGTGTGCCCCCAGAACGGGTCAGACCTTGGGGAGACCACGAGCAGAGGCAGAGCCAGGTTCCCCCAAACAGCGGGTTCACGAGGAGAGAGGTGTTCACAGGTGTTTAATCCTTGTCTTCTCTTCTCACATGGACTAATTTACTTGCTCCACCTGAGAGAATGAGCAGCTTCAGAAATGCCCTTGGTGTGTGTTTGATAAAGTGATTGCATATTTGCCCCGAAGTTCATTTAACTGCAGGTCAGTGGCATTTGAGGCATGCTGCTGCGCCTTCTTACCCTATGCCGTCGCCTTCCTCCGAGCCGCAGGCGCTTCCACCTCGCTGTGCCTGTAGCCCTTTCGGTACCGCATGTTTTTTTCAAGTGTGTCTTCTTGGTGCTCACTCTGAGGAGCAAAGGAGGTGCCGCTGAGGATCAGCCGTGAACAACCAACTACAGCATGAAGTTACGGAAAAAGTTTGAAGGGGAGGGCAGGTGAGAAAATGTCATCCACTGTAGTGTATACTGAGAAACTCTTTGATGGTGTCCACATGACAGTGAAAACTGCGAAGGAGTTACTGCCCCATGACAATTTAAGAAGCTGAGGGCAATTGCGTCCCCCCTCCCTGCGTGCCCCCGTGGCTCGCAGGACCAAAGTGCATCTTGTCCTCCCTCGCTGCAGCAGAAGCGCTTGTGAAGACACTGCTGAAGTCTTAATACAA
Source organism: Elanus axillaris (assembly GCA_026212715.1). NCBI lineage: Eukaryota > Metazoa > Chordata > Aves > Accipitriformes > Accipitridae > Elanus > Elanus axillaris. The sequence continues at coordinate 15,263,290 of JANZLQ010000086.1, read as the reverse complement.
ACTTCTCTTTGAGGTCTGAATTGAAGCTGTCGCCTCTCAGTTCTGTCACTGCTTTGTTTATGCAGTTTAAGGGTTTCCTGGGGTGCAGGCCAGGCAATGGCTGACCTTTGGTGTGATCTAATGAGTAATGTATATATAGCACTTAAACAGTCTCCCTCCCTCTGTGTAGTGCCTGCAGTAGCAGCACCTGAACATGCTCAGCTGTACGAGTCCTAAAAAACCTTCAGCTTTCTTCCCAGTAGGAGCTAAGATGAAGCTGTTTCAGCGAGGAGTTAGCACCCTCCTCCTCTCCACTCCCATCGTCGTTGCAGCTATTTTCTTGCATTTCTTTGCTCCAGGAAGGCAGACATGCCTCAGTGGTTGTTTCTGCGTTTGAATTTGTAATTTGTACATTGCGAGCATATTTCAGTAGTCATCGCTAGGTAGAGTTAAAATATTCTGACACTGAACGCAGTATTTTGTCCTGCCTTTCTCTTGCTATTTCAGTGGAGTAACCAAAATGAGACTTGGCCCCAGCATTGCCCCGGGAGGCGCTACTCCTTCAGCGGGGAACCTCTCTGCATGAATGGCTTGTGTAAACAGGCAGTTTAAAACAATTCTCTGTGATTCAGTTTCCCACTTTGAAGTTCTTTCTTCAGCAGCACAGTCTAAAGCAGTCCTTTTATTACTAAAGGAAGGAAAATCCAAGTTTTTTTCCCCTTTGAAATAAAGGAGGGAGAGCCTTGATTTTCCTTTCCTTCCAGACAATAGGAATTTGCCATTTCCTGACTTCTTAGAGAGTTATGTATTTCAAAAAGCAGCTTGTGCTGAGACCCCTGCGCAGCTCCTCTCTAGGATCTTTCTCCAATTATCAGAGCAATGCCAGCATGTGTTTCCAGGGTCAAAATGTAACATACATGTTTTCAGGGAGATTCTGAGACTTGCTTGTGACTTCCAGACCAGGAAAGCTGAATTTGTAAAGGCATGGCAAGGTGCAAAGCACCAGAGGCGTATTTCACGGTGCAACAGCGCTGTGGCTATTGCCCGATGTGTTATGTGTTCCTGGAAGGGGTCTTACGGTTGAGTATTTCCTAGAGGTTATCAGTAGTGAAGATGTGGTCAGTATGGCTCAATATACCCAACATCAGAGGGCTGGAGCCCGTCTGTTAGATAATGTCCTTCCTAAAATTGCCTGCTCAGTGAAATGAGGCATTTACCAGCTCAGCACTAAACTGTGGTCTCTCCTGCATTCCTCTGTGGGGAGGAGGGGGGTGGAAAATCCCTCCCAGTCCCTCTGCACCATGTGTGGGCGGCAGGGCTGGCACTGGGGTGGGTGACGGGAGGAGGAAGGTCTGCCAAGAGGCGAAGGGATGGGGTGACGCTTCATTTTAACACTTGCTGCATTGATCATCAGCTGTGAGCTGGTAAAAATGGAAATTATTTGCTGAAGGGTTGGGGTGGCCTAGCTGCAGTAGCTGTCCTGGTGTGGGGTGGTACAGCTGGAAAGCCTGGTGGGAGAGGTCCTATTCTAAGAAATTTAATAGGCGTCCTGGGTTGTTCTGTCCTCTCATTTTTTACGCTGAAGGGCATCAGTCTGTTGCAGTCCAGCTACTAAGCTGAAGTTGTATAAATCAGTTCCTTCGTACAGTCTGATCCGTGGGGTTGGCCAGGGTGCCTTGAAAGCAGGTAGGCTTTGGTGAACGGAAGGGAAATAAGGCAACAGGCAACACTGCTATAGGAGATGCTGTAGAGCAGAAGGTTCAACAGGAGGAGGAGGTGATGGTGAGGAAGGACTTGAGCCCTAAGAAATCCTGCTTTCTCCTTATCTGCAGGGATGGACCTCTTCTGCCTGCAGGGTTTAATTTCCTGTGAGCTTTCCATCACAGCTTGGGCATGGGTGCAGGGGAGCAGAGCAGGCAGTGAGCAGGGCCAGGGAAAGCGCTAGCATTGGACTTGTGAGCCCTGGATGGCTTCTCGGGTGTTCATCAAGACAGATTCTTGACAGCGTTCAGAAGCGCAAAGAATTTCCATACGTGAGAGACAGAACAGCCTCCTTGTACCATGTATATCTGCAGGTGTGGAAGGCATCTAAAATTGTCATGACAGCTATTGTTTGTAGATATAATTTCCCTGTGGTTCTGTTAAATTGGGTCTTCTTAAATAAGCACTTTGGAAAATCAAGCAGCCCCTCTTGTGCTGTGTGAAGCACATTACATTCAAGTGACTCTCAAGACACAAAAGGTGTTTGTTTTTATCGAAGCATCCTAGATGAGAGCAGTCCCTTGGCATCATGCTCTGTAACCAAGCCTGTTGTACTTCACTTGTATTCTCAATGAAAAACTGAAGTAGCCTGTGCTCATGTCAGACAGGACCTCTCTGCGTGATGCTGGGTTTGGATGTAGAGAAAAAAACCCAACACATTAGTGTATTTTTTGCTAGCTGGCTGCATGATATTTTTTTAGATTGCATCACCTCCTAACTTGTTAAGAGTGTGCATATGAGAGCTTCTGATGATGATGGTGGCAGGTACACAGTGGGAGAAGGAGCATCTTCTTAGTGTTGCTAGTTTCTTACTGGTTTTAAGTGATTCTCAGTAAAGCTAACACCATCGCAAGGTAGGGGTTACAGCTCCCTTGAGAAGTGGTTCTCGCAGCCTCTCTGGGTTTGCAGAAGTTTCCCACAGAGAGGCAGCCTCCTGCATAGTGAATTTTAGCATATGGACAGTAGGCTATGGTCATCTTCTTTAGCCTTCTTGGAAGTAATCCACAGCTTTAAAACAATGTAAGAGTAAGCATGGTGCAGTCTGTACTGTAGTAACATGTATTATTTTCCAAGCAGTATTTCTGTAATAATTGTAAGAATTCTCCCCTTCCTACCCTTTTAAAATTTTCTTTGGATGAAGCAAAGCGATTCTGCCTGTGTGAATTGCATGTTGAAATAGTGCAAAATAGGCATGGGCTACTCGTTGGCTGTATTTTTCTCTCTTATCTATATTTTCGTGTTTCTTTCAGCAAAGTCACAGGAGGTTTCTGGGAGTTAGCAAAATAGAACTGCAAGAAAGTCTTGCAAGTTGTAGGGGAAAAACAAGGCACAGGGCACTTAATAAGTGCCTACGTGATGTAACTACTTACTACAGTCAGGGCTGTAAATCTCAGTGATTGCAAATTGTATGCATAGTTATTCCTTACACTTCCAGTAAACCTATGGAGAAAACACTCTTATCTTTTTTTTTTTTTCAATTTTTTGCATTTTTTGCAAATATGCTGTTAGGGAAATGCTTTGGATTTAGGGGCTATACGGCATTTCATACCCTGCGTAGCTGCCCTTGGCACACATCGGTTTGAAAGTGAAATTGAAAGGGAAAGGAGCATCTTATTCTCAAGAATACCAGGTCTAAGCAGTCCCCGAGAATCTCAGTTTTGATTGTTTCAGCTGCCTGCAGCTGATGGGGAAGTTTAGGAACACTTGATGTGTCTTTCATTGATTAGATTAGATTACAGGCTAATTTAGCAGTCCAGACAGTCTGTATCAGCTTTCACAGATAAGAATCAGTACATCCTCTTTGCAGTAAATCCAGTACAAGTCCTCTTTCTCAGTTACTGTAAAGAAAGGCAGTTGTGGGCAACACATTGCTGGATTTATGTGACCAAGTGCAGGGTTCCCCCTCAACACCCCTGCCTTGGAAATCATTCTTCCTTAGGACTTAGTACTGGCTCCTTAAGGGTGCTTAGAAGATTAAATATGTCTAGGGATCTGGGATTCAGTTGTGCATACAGGGTCTACATGTTAAGTAACATTAGAATTTTTAAAAATCCCAGCAGTAATTCCTTTGTGGAAAATTAAATGGAAAACTTGGTATAAGTCTCTGAAGAATCTTTAAACCATTACACAGAGTACACTTGAAAGCCGAAGGCTTTTGCTATATTTAATGAAAGAGCATTTGTATCTTAATTTTGCCATGGCAGGTGCCTTTTCACTGAAGGCTGGTCCCACCCTCCCAGGAAGGCATTTTCACATGGGTGATCACCAGCGGCACTGGCCTCTCCCCATCCCTGCCACCCGCTGGGTTCAGGTCAGAAACGCTCGCTGCATGTCCGTTCCAAGGGAGCTGGTGAGGAGTCTCTGTAATTCAAACCAGAGTTTGGATTTGGGACAGCCCAATACAGGTGCTGATCCCAATAGGTTGATGGTTTCAGGTATAGGTTGGGAACAATTTTATGGGTTTTTTACTTTCTTAATCTCACTGTTTTTATAACACATGGTGTGGAGCTTCTCCTGGTAGTAACTTACCTGTAAATTTGACTGCATTTGTGTGCATTCAGAGTTCCTAAGTGTTGGAGAGTTTACCATATCTATTTGTAATCTGTTCCAGTGGTCACTTACTTCCAGGCTTTAAGAACATGTTATTTAAATTCCATTTTTCTAATTTAGATTTCTGATCATAGGATTATTTTGTACTTTATTCTGCAAGATTATGTTGCCATGACTACTTGTTAGAATTGGTACAGCTACTTCAGAAGGGAAATTGGAGGAAACGGTAGTTCAAGAGAGCAACAGCATATGTAAATGAACAAAATATGATGGGAACAAAGCTGTCCCAGTACTGCACGGGAGACTCAGGCTTTCCAAGACTGAAAAAATCCTTCAAGCATCTCAGAAAAATAGTTGGTATAGAAGTAGGGATGGTAGCGGTGTTTCTAGAACAAGGAAAAAGTCTTTTAACTACTTATTATATAGGGTTTGTGAGTAGCCTATGTAACAGAGTTTTGCTGGCCTTGATGTGGTGGGTGGAGGTGAGCAAGATTCATCTCTTTTAGCCCCTCCCGACCTCCTGTTGGTCTCACTACAGCAGCTGTAGCTGGTGTGAAGTGAGCTTTGCTTGGCTCAGCTATGTCACCTCTCCAAACCTTAAACTATGTTGAGCAGAGAAGAATACTGCTGTCAGCATAAGCTGCGTCTGTGCTAAGGGTCTTTGCCAGGACATCTGTACTTAGAGCAATCAGGGAGAGCATCGTACTGTTGTGGCGGGTTAGGAAAGAGCTAGCACTCTGAATAGTAGGAATAAATACTCTGTTTTGGCAGGGGCACAAAGCTCATTGTAGAGATGGGAAGGAACATCAGGGGAGTTGCAGTATTCAATACATGCCTTGAGGAGCATCACTGCAAGTAGGGAGTTAGATGTTGGAGGTGAGGCGTGGCTGATTTGGGCTGGAGAAGTTTGTGAGAAACTACAGGGTATGTAGAAAGTATGGGGTGCTACTTGTCACTTGTGCTACATGTTGGAAAGTGTGTTATGAGCCTCCTTCATGCTCTTAAATAAGTGGTTTTCAGCTGCTATTTTACAGGACCAAGAAAGCTGCTCTATGAAACTTGGTCTTCATGCTTTAAAAGTTGTCTGATGGCCCTGCCTTCTGTGCCTTGCGCTTCTGGAAGAGAGAGGATTCATTGAAATTACGGCATCCAGCATCTTGCAATGTCTCGGAGTCCAGCAACACTGAGTAATGAACTAGGACATGAAAGTTTCTTACCTAACTCTGTTTGCAGATGAAGTTGGGAAAAGATAAAATTGGTTTGTCCATCGTCCACTTAGCTATCAAAACATATTTTTCTGCAGAACATAAGTTAACAAACTTGCTTACAAAAGTGTAATCAACTGTGACTAGTCCTTCAGATTGCTTCACCACTAGATATCGCCTTGCTGTTGGGTTAAGTTTGTTCCTTCACGTAAATTAAATTAAGGCATGTAATTTATGCGTAACTTCAATTTCCAACTGCTGCTACTGTACACTTTTGTTATGGTCTGGCTTTAATTTTGCCTGTCTAGTACTTGAACTACTGAACTGGTTACGGCTTTCACTGCACATATACTAAGGGACGACAGAGTAGGTCACTGCCAAAGTAGCAAATCTGGATTGTAGCAGTTGGGTACAATGGATTTCTTAATTGTAAGGAAATGAGCCAGAACAGTAGATGTGGAGAAACTGTCTCTGATTAGAAATTATTAACATACAGCACACTTCTTCTAAAAATGTTGTGCAGCTTTTTGCTGAACTGTTGGAAGTTGTGCTTGTTGGCACAGCTCTAAAAGTCATCGAAACTAAGGCTGTGGCTATGCTTATTCCTTACTGCTCATGGGTGTTTCCATCTAAAGATGACATGTATTTCAGCAGCGAGTCTGCTTCAGGCAGCACATGGATGAGTAACTTATGCATGCATGCATCTGTGTGAATAGCTTCAGTTCACTTTAATGGCATGCTAAAAAATGGTCAATTCCTGGTATAGTGTAGGTATCTGAGAAACAGGGACATATCATACCATAAAAATAAAATTTAAAAACTTTTTTTTTTAAAAAGGACAGTATCAGAATATAAATTCTTTTCTGGCAAAGGAGGCACAGCTTAACTGATTTGCTTCAACAGATAACACGGCCTCATGGGACTATTTATCACCCTCATGTGCCCTTTCAGGGAAATAGGGTCATTAGTTAAACTTTATGTTCCATTTGCCATAGGCATATTCTGCTGGTGTGATACCTATTTTGGCTTTTAACATGATCAAGTAGTTATGAAAGAGTATTGAAAGCTATACCATGGAAATAATGTATCTCCACTCTTGTCCGAGTTACTTCAATAATTGCTGTTTCCAGGATGATTTACTATACTAACATGTGTGTTTTAACTGCCATTGGCTCTGATTCTGCAAGGGGAGCAAGAGGCAGCTGTGTGAAGGTGAAGATGCTGGAGAGGTTTAGTTAGTGTTATCCAGCACCTAGCTTATGAGGCTGCCTTAAGCTAATAGTTTTAACTCAGGCAGTGGGAGTTTATCTGTTTATCCTGGAATTTGGGCTTCAGTCACTGTGAAACAGCCTAGAAGAACAGAGGTGGTAGTGGGGCTGGCAGGACAGCAGTGGCAGACATGATTTGCCTCATAGGAGGCAGCTTCCTGTTGATCTTACTCTTGCCGGGCAGGAGCCAGCAGGATCCTTCTCTTGCTGATGTGAAGCCAAAGGAGGGATTTAATTATTGGATGTTCAGGTGTATTTTCCAGGAATGAGGTGAGTAAGATATGGCCTCAGTACTTGCTCCTTGTATTGGGTTTGCATGGCAAGGTTTTGGTAGTGGAGGGGCTACGGGCTGGCTTCTGTGAGAAGCTGCTGGAAGCTTCCCCCTTGTCCGACAGAGCCAATGCCAGCCGGCTCCAAGACAGGCCTGCCACTGGCCAAGGCCAAGCCCATCGGTAACAGTGGTAGTGCCTCTGGGATAACGTATTTAAGAAGGGAAAAAAAGTTGCTGTGGCACAGAAACTGCAGCTGGACAGAGAAGTGAGAACATGTAAGAGAAACAGCCCTGCAGCCCCCCAGGTCAGTGCAGAAGGAGGGGGAGGAGATGCTCCAGGCACCGGAGCAGAGATTCCCCTGCAGCCCGTGGAGAAGACCACGGTGAGGCAGGCTGTACCCCTGCAGCCCAGGGAGGTCCATGGTAGAGCAGATCTCCACCTGCAGGCCGTGGAGGACCCCACGCTGGAGCGGCGGGATGCCCAAAGGAGGCTACGACCCCATGGGAAGCCCACACTGGAGCAGGCTCCTGGCAGGCCCTGTGGAGAGAGGAGCCCCACACAGGAGCAGGTTTTTCTGGCAGGACTTGTGACCCCATGGGGGACCGACGCTGGAGCAGTCTGTGCCTGAAGGACTGCAGCTCAGGGAAGGGACCCATGCTGGAGCAGTTTGTGGAGGACTGTCTCCCATGGGAGGGACCCCATGGTGGAGCAAGGGAAGAGTGAGGAGTCCTCCCCCTGAGGAGGAAGGAGCAGCAGAGATGAGTGATGAACTGACCACAACCCCCATCCCCTGTTGTCCTGGGTTCAGCTGGGATAGAGTTAATTTTCACAGGGACCTGGGAGGGGGCATAGCCGGGACAGCTGACCTGAACTAGCCAAGGAGCTATTCCATACCATGTGCCATCATGCCCAGTATATAAATGGGGAGCGGGCTGGGGTTGGCTCTCGGCTTTTGGTGGGGGAAGTTGTGGAGCGCCGGGTTCCGGCTGGTGAGCAGTTGCACTGTGCATCACTTGTTTCGTATATTCTTTCATTTGTATTGTTATTGTTCTGACTTCTCTTTTTGTGTTGCCCCAGTAAATTGTCCTTATCTCAACCCTCGAGGTTCCAGGTTTCTTTCCTTTTCCCTTTCTGGTTCTCCTCCCCATCCCACTGGAGGGGGGCAGGGGGAGTGAGTGAGCGGCTGTGTGGTCCTTTGTTACCAGCTGGGCTGAAACCATGACACAAGCCAAATTAAGAAGTATTCAAATTTTACTTTTTTTGCATGAAAGTAGTTGGAAACAACATCTTGCAAAAAGAAGCTTTAAAAGAAAGTTTCCTTTATTTTCTAGTAGAAAAATCTAGAAAATAGGAAAGAAAAAAAAGGACCACCACACTACGCCCTCTGCATGCATTAAAAAAAAACTTGAAGAAAAAAAAGAGAAAAAAATCAAGTTTCTTGTAAATTGAAGACACTGTTTCACTTTAATTTTTCATCCATTGGTCAAAAACATATTTTCTTTCAACTTTTTTCTAAAAAAAATGTTGCTCTGTGATTCAGCCAGCAATCAAGTAGAGTGATTGCACCCCAATAAATACCCTTAAATCAGAATAAAGTCAAACTGAAGTTTCACATCCACCTCTGTTGACCTTGGTAACTACTGTACTCGATTAGCAGGCCTTAACATAGCAGAAATGACGGAGGCTGACTGTACTTAGGGATTGAAGTGGTCTGTTTATTCATCAAACAGCTACACTAAGGCAGCCAACCTTGGGCATTTGGCAAGCACTTGAACATTACTTTCAAAATTGAAAACTTAAATAAAATTCAGCTCTGCTTGTTTGGCTTTTCTCAAACTTCGCTTGGCCTTAGTAATCTAAATTTGGCTCACTGAGGGCTGTATAAGCTGTAGAACTTTGTGAATTCATGTAGGTATCTTATGGAATGATTTTCAGCATTGGTGAATATTTTCTACAACAATCTATGTTGTTTGCCTTAGTTTCCCTGATAGCAGGCAGTTTTCCAAACTGTTACCTGGACAGTCTACACAAATACATAGTTTGAAAACTGTGCAGAAAAGGATTTTTGACAGTTCTTTAAGTTTCAATATTTCCAGGTCCTATCAGTTAAACAGATACTCTGTATCTGTTCCATATCTGCACAGGGATCACTCCCAGAATCAAGAGATGCATCAAAATATTCAGAATCAACTTTCCTTCCACCAAGTAGTCTATCATTCATACCAAAGGGCTACAAACACTTCAGCATGAATGCTACTCAAATCAGAACTAGCCTTCAACACAGAGTAGACCTTTTGCTCAGCTCCCTCAGTGTTCAGTTCCTCAGTCAGCCACACTGAAAGTGCTCCAGGCCACGCAAGGAGCAGGACCTGGCTGAACCTCTGGGCACGAATGGGGAAAGCAGCATTGGGCTGACTATTTTGTTTTGGCTGTTTAGGGTTTTTTAGCAAGTCATACCAATACTGTTTTCTTTGTAAATGTTTTCCAGTGATTCTGGCTGCTTCCCAGACTCCAGTGAGGATGTCTCTGAAGTCAGCTGCAGTCTCTGAAGTGTGCTGTGAATATCCTATTGCAGAATTTTAAATGCCTACTAACTGAATACAGTTGCCTTATTTGTGAAAGGTGGTGCCAGAAGTATTATTACATTTCAGATTCTTTTTCCTGGATAATGGTGGAAAATTCTGTTTTAAATCCATCCAACACAGCAGTTAGACATAGGAATGTCCGGGTTTTTGTTCTGTGTTGCTTTTTAATTCCGACAATTACATTCCTTTGCTTTCACCTTCGCCTTTTTAAACCGTGTATCAAAAATCACATGATTATTAGTCACATATATAAAAACTCAGAGTTTTTATACATACTGATAATAATGTTTGTCAGAATAACTAAATACATACACAATAGCATGTGTGTTATGAATGCTAAAACCAAACCCTGTCTGACAGGTATTTTGATCTGTTAACGCTGTCTCTGACAACAGGCACCAGAAACTGATAGAAGCAATTTGCTGGCTGCAAAGCTTCCAGTGACTAATTTCCAAATCAAAAACATGAAAGTGGAATGGGTAGAATCAGAAAAAAAACTCATCTTGGGGAGCTAGACAGCAAAACAACACAGAGAAGTGACTTTCTCCAAAAAAAAGAGTAAGAATCAGCTGGACAACTATGTGTAGCATTAATCCAATGCCAACATGTTGTTGAAGGGGCTTCAGTCTGTTCACCACAGTTCAGGAACATGCTCTTTATTCTTCACAGAAATGCCTTGCTCTTTTAGATATTCACCTACTTTTTGGCTTCAATGAAATTGGTTAACCAAGTCAAGGTTTCTTCAATATTGTTTGTTTGTTTGCTAAGTGCTTGGTATATGGAAGGCAAAAAAGGCAATCAGAGTGTTTTACATAATAAGCTCACTCAGTGCACTATTAATAATACCAAGAACTGTTAGTACAGGTCCAAAATAACTTAGACTTTCTTCCATTTGAAGCCACAAGATAATAAGAGGAGGCTCCAAGAGAGGTGTGGATCACCCACAAGAGGTCTGCAAAGCAACATGTATTTTTACTGGAAATTTGCTAACTAGCCAAAACCTTTGGAACGTCATGACACCAATTTGGCAAAGTGATATCTCTCTCTGCTTTATTGAAAACATGTTAGCATAATGAAAAAATGTACTTCATTTTCATGGTTTTACGCTTGTCTTTCTGCTGGCCTGCAGTCTGTTAGAAGAGTGAAGATTAGGAAATGCAATAGAGCTTGACAGATTTCATTTGACAAAAATACAAGACAGCAAGAAGAAGATGATTTGGGGAAAAAAAAAATCTATTAAGAAGCCTGGGTGAGATTTTCCCCTCCAGTGATGTATTTATATCCCCTAAATAAGGGGCTAATCCAAAGTCAACTGAAATCAATGGGGAGACTTATTGACTTCAGTGATTATTGGATCAGACCCTAAAAGCAAAGCCTCCAAAAGTACAGAAAGTATTTTGGGACATGTTGTACTAGAAATTGTCACCAAGGACATGAAAGAATAACTCAGTCATATTTAGGGTGGCTCATTGGTTACCAGAGCAGATAAAACAGGTCTTCTAGCAGATACAGGTCACAGATGGTGGGACAAAGCTTAGGACATGTTCAAAGGTCTAGACAGTTGAAGTTCTCATTTCTGTCTGTTGAGCTTTCAGCATGACAAAGGTCATAAATATCTTCATGCCACTGAAAGATTAAGTTCATCAGATCCGAGCATATTCATACAGTAGACATGCTGCTTGATCAACTTGATAGTAGCTTACCTAAATATCCCCACAAGCTTCTGTGCTATGGTAGTAAAGGACAAAATGTGATTATATGTACCAGAAATCTGTTCTGATAATATGCCTCCTTCTGCAATGTGACTAATAAGTAGAAGAGAAATGGGAAAGATGTGGGGCAACGGCAACACATTTTCATTATAAAATTAAAATAAAATTACAGTAAGTTAAACAAATTGTTATTCCAGAGGTCCCACAATTAAGGGTACCAAACACAGATTCTTTTTGTCCAGATCTCACAATATGAGTATTTACAGGTAATAAGCAAACATACCAATTATCAGGAGTTTCTATATCTGCAAAGGTAGCTGAGAACAACACATGTTTTTACAGATAACTTCAAGCAGTAACCAAAGGAGCCAAGTTCAGAGGTTTGGCTGTGTTCTTCAGGAAGAACGGTTCTGCCGAGATTGTTACAACAAACACATCTGAATATCTGTAACTTTCAGGAGTTCATTTTCATAAGAAGTAACAAGTATCTCAAGGGCATTGTCCATACTAAGCATGGGTGTTCCTTTCCTGTTAATCACAATCTTATATTCAATTCATCAGCAAGAGCTAACAAGACCTTTCAAAAACTTGCCAGAAACCTGTTAACCTGAAATGTGTTATCTATTTGGCAATTGAAATATCCACTACCCAAGAGTTCAAGATGCTTTAGAAGAACACTGTGCTCAAATAAAAACATGGAGAAATCTAAGAAGAGAAAGTGAACTGGGGATTAGCTCTTCCATATCAGCTGAGGATCTGGTCTGCTGTATCCAACCAGCTGGAAGCTGACTAGGACCAACAAGCCCATAATAGAACTGACACAAAGACTACCTCAGTGCATTTGTCCCCAAGGAGCTGTCTTGCTATGAAAGATGGCTGCTGGCTGGTGTGAGAAGATCTGTAGCTAAAGCTCCTATCAGTTTCATAATGAGGATATGAGCAGATGAGTGGGGAAAGGGTAGAGAAAGAGGGGTTTGCTATGTTGGAAGACTTGCAAATCAATCGGTGGCTATGTCATGCACCAGGACTCTATGGTTTATCTAAGCATTAACATATGGTTTTACCTAAGTTTACTATCAGCCAGATAACGACTAGCTGAGGTGAGAGCCTATATCTCTAACAGTTATGACAGAATGTACCATACTAGAATCACTTCAGAGATACAAAAACAGTAGACCTTTTAAAGTGTATTCACACTTGTCTTATACTTCCTAAACACAGCATGCAGTTGTAAAAATATCTGCTTTGGGTATTCCTAGTTAGAGAACATTTATTTTCATCAGTGACCTTCAGAGGTATGGAACACCTCCCCAACAATGAAAGGCTGAGTGAGTTGGGGTTGTTCAGCCCAGAGAAGGGTCTGGGGAGACCTTATTGCAGCCTTTCAATATTTAAAGGGGTCTTGTAATGGTTTTAAACTAAAAGGGGGTAGATTTAGACTACATATAAGGAAGGAATTTTTTACAATGAGGGTGGTGAAACACTGGAAACAGGTTGCCCAGAGAGACAGTAGACGCCCCATCCCTGGAAACATTCAAGGTCAGGTTGGATGGGGCTCTGAGCAATCTGACTGCATTGAAGATGTCCCTGCTTATTGCAGTGCGGTTGGACTAGATGACCTATAATGGTCTCTTCCAACCCAAACTATTCTATGATTTTATATTTCCAACTACTCACAAACCAAGCCACCCTACTTTGCTGGACTTCTAGATCTGTTCTCCACTGAACACCAACTGCTACTTCAGAAATTAAGCGTGAAACAGAGAGAAGCTATTCTAGACATGCATTACAGAGCTGTGTTAAATATGTTCCTTTACTCTTAATTTCGTAAGGACCAAAACCCAAACCTTGCAGGAGATAATGGTTTTGAAAAGTGTTCAGTTCTTCTTTCTCTAGGCAGGACATGTCTCTAGTGACAGCTTCCATTGGGCCCTCAGGACAACTCCTGTGCTGCACTGCTATGAGTATCATTTCTACAATCTTTAGGTGATCTTAAGAGATAACAGCTTAAGTAGAAAAGAAAAAGCAATGAAGTGCACTGAGAGGGGTATACAGCTCAGCTGAGATGCATGCCAGCAAAGATCAATAGCCATACATTGGTTCAGCTATCGCAGAAAAGATAACATCTACGTGTTATGAACTAAGAACTGCCTGTTTTAGGACATAATTACATCATCTGCCCACTGAAGGAGAACGCAGAACTCTTTTGATTGTGAGGAATGTTCTGTATTACTCTCAATGATCTTTAAAATATCCCCAAAAAACAGATTTAACTTCTAATTTCCATTCCATTTCCTTTGGGATTTTTTTCTTGCAAACCATTTTACACATTTCTTTTTCTGGATACAGTATTTTCAGCAAATAAGAAATGCCTCTGTTGCAACGATCATGTATATTAACAAGGCAAAACATGTTTAGGAAAGACAGTGTGGGGTGGAGTCAACATTGAAGTGAAAAGTGAAAGTCTTATTTTCTATATGAAGCTGTTTCAGAATTTTTTTTAAATGGAAAATTATTTGTAGAGATGTATTCACCTGTTCACATCCACAGAACACATCTGCAAAGACATATATATAGCAGGAATTGAATGAGAAAATAAAGGAAGAAAAAGTTTCATCATCTTTTGGACAAATCTATAAACTTGCATAAAATTCTTATGGCATTTTCAATACACTGGTTTCCAAAATCTTTTTGCAACTATGTTTAAGGTCATATAAGTGAACTCACACTACATTATAATAGCGGTTTTAAGAAACATTCAGATTCAGAACAATATGAAATAGTTCTTCACTTTTCATTTATTTTTAGATTTTGCTTTTAGGAGAAAAACTGCCGGTGGTGGAAGGCTAGAAAAAGGAAAGAAAGAGAGTCTTTTCAGAAGTGTTTCTCTTCTACGTTGCTGTGATTTTTGAAACACTGCACTTTTCTGACTAATTTCAGAATGTCAGAAGATGGACACCAGCTGGAGACAAGACTGAAAGAATTATGAATTATAAATCATGGGTACTTTGACATAACCGTTTGCTTTAAGTACACGTATTGTGCATTATGCACCAGGCTTCTAGAAACAGTGGGGTCCAAAATTAAAGTGATATATGTACAAAACATGAAGGACACATTCCTTACAGCCAAATTAAATGCAGACTACATTTTATTACGATCAAAAAACTAAGATGAAATTTCATAATAAGCACATAGGGCTCTGAAACCAAATTCCTTTAGGGATATATTCTTTCTTGGGGTGTATACTAAAGCTTCTGAAATTCAAGAGACATTTTCTTTTTCCTATAGCAAATCCCAACACCTCTTCAGGTTACTGAACAGTCTTCTAAAACAGAAGGCACTACAATGGTCCTGCTCATCTGATATTATTGTTAGGTCTGTTGTTCTGCCAAGCTGGGAGGTTCCGTCAACCTAACCAGTGTTACAAATCCTGGCTAACACAATATTGTGTTGTGTTAGTAATTACAAGAATATATTGCTAGAATATAGCTAGAAGCAAAGGAGACTGGAAAGTCTATTGTCTTTGTGGCTGGATCAGAAGGCATGAAAGCTTTTTGTATGGATTATCTCAGTGAGGTTCATGCCAAAGGGAACCTTTGGATTTTCACATATTTTTGGAAGGTGGGATGGAAGATGAGTGGAATGTTATCAAAGGTAATGCAGAAATATCTGTGAGGACCAAACTTTTTTTTTTTAACTGAGATTCATAATATTACAAACTAAGACATTTTCTTTATTATCAAACAAAATAGAGGCTGTGAAACATAGAAACACTTGAGATAAAAGCAGGTGAAAATTACAGAAAGCAATCTTGACAGACCAATTACCAATAATATCCAGAAATAACTAGTCTATGGGTAGATGAAATATTTTACCTACCGTTTTACCTATCCCAGATGGGGTAGAGTAGATAGTCTTTCTTACAGCAGCAGGTAACAACGAAGTCATTAATGTTGACAGCCAATACCAGATAACATCAGAAAGCAAATGACTTGGATTACTGACACCGGCCCTAGAAAGCAATCAGTGTATGGCAGGCAACGGCTATTGATCCAAAACTATGTTTAACACACAAAAGTGGTCAAAATATGACAGCAAGAAACTGAAAGCCATTCAACGTTTCAGCTGAGAGTACTTCAAGACTTTAAATTCAGATTAATGTACTTGCAGCCTAACTTTAACAAGTCCACAGTTATTTTCCAGCCACTGGGAAAACAAGTTAGGCATGGCTTTCGATGGAAGGCGATAGCAGTGTAAGCATCACCCTCAACAACACTGATGATAAAAAAAGTAGTAACTAATATGCTAATCAGCATTTATTAACACTTGTCTCTTATACTACATTCCTATCCACAATTCCCAATGTACTCCATGAAAAAAAATAAAAATGGATAAACATCCCTCTGTGGTCACCACTGCAGAGGCTTAATTGGGCACCTGGCAGTTGAGTTCCTCTGTTTTCTACACTGTGGAGCATGAATGTTCCCTTGGTCTCCTTCCAGACATCCCCCAGCCCCTGCCACAAAGGAGAGGCTGAAAAAATAAACCAAATCTGGTTGGCCGATAAAGAACACAAATGCATTCGTGTCTAAATACAAAATGGCAATCATGCCTGAAAAGTTTAAGTAGCATGCGAAGCAAATATTGCCGAGTTCATGGGAAATGAGAAATACAAAAGGTAGCCAGATGCTTCAAAGAACCTGAAGAACAGCTGTCCCAAGACACCAAGACAGATGGCACAAAAATTTTAAAGCAATAAGAAGCAGAGGTCACTTCTTGCTTTCCAGACAAATGCTCTGAATTACCCTCTGGTCCTTCTGAAATTCTGAATTAGTACTGTCAAAAGTTAATTAAGAAGCATACCAAATACAACTTTTGAATTTCTAAAATATCTTAGGAAAAATTCATATTCCTCTGAGAATTTTGCCATAGAAGAATCAGTAAAACCCAAAAATCATTTAGAGAAAAATGAAGTGGCTTTTAAGAAATCACAGGCAATATTAGAAATGTAAGCATATCAGACTTATTCCTCTAAGGACCAGCAAACCATCACATAAATAACATGCAAAATGAACTGAAAAGAGCTGATACTGTTGAAGAGTGCAAAGTTCCCCTAAGAAAGAAACTTGGGGGGGGAGACAAACCAAAAAAAAATTGTAAAAATTCAGACCTTGTGAACCTTTGTTATTGCTAGAGCTAACCAGTCATTCCTAGGAATGGAACTGTACAACATCTAACTTCTCAGCTGGCACAGTTTTGCAAACCTTTGCTTTCTAATGTATTAAAGGTCTCTTAAAAAGTTAACTCAAGAATAAATATGGATGAATTTGGAATAAGTTACTTAAATTTTCCAAGGGACTTTGATACAGTTTCTCATAAGAACCTTCTGAGGAAAATAAATAACCAAGGAGACTATCATCGTTTTCACACACATACTGAAACACACAAAAAAGCAACAGGAGAACAGTTACGAGAGAGCTGCTCCTCAGAAGGAAAAAAAAAAGTAACTGCAAGATAACTAAGGATCACTAAAATAGTGAGGGGAAACCCTTTTTATTCCACTAATTTTGTACTACATCTCATGGTTCAAAAGTTTGTTTTACATAAGGTGAATTTGAATTTTTATTCTAGATCTAAGCCACAGACAAATTGATTAAAAATAGAATCGTGTGGGAAGAGAGGCAAGAAAGCATGAGTATAGAAGATGGGACACAGAAAAAGAGATGAATTCACTGACAAAATAAAATTGTGGATAGGTAGGTGGATGTATTTTTATGGGCACGTTCTCAGCCTACCTTTTGTGAATACCCTTCTAACCCTGACTCGGTATAGACTCAGGAAAACTATACTTTTGTTTTGAAGTTGAATCGCTTTCAGGGGCAAGGAAAAGAAAATTAAGCCACCTGTGGGTTTGAATTATAGGAAAAATAAGGTCTCTGAGATCAAACTGGTATTTGCCATTCTGATAAACCTTTTAAGCAATGCTGCAGAAAACCCCAAGATCCACAAGGTTTGCCCATCCTTTGCATGGGACCAGTGTCCCAGGATATACTTAGCAACAGGCTGTGCTCAGCTGCCACACCACATCTGTGGGCTGAGATGGTCTCAGAATCTTTAAATCCCGATATCCCCTGCCTGCAACACTCCAGGACCAGATCACAGACCAGCTGTGTTCTAGTTATATCAATTTCTTCTTCACAGCAATCTTTACACCTGCTATCATCTCTTTTGAGTCAGAGTCGTCTCCCCTTGTCCACCACACCATTGAACATATGTATGAACAGGAAGAGACACTACAAGTGCTTGGACATTCAAGTAGATGGCTGTACTTTAGTATCAGTCATCCTGCTGCTCAGATTGCAACATGCCTGCAAGCTCTATCACTAATCTGTATCTCTACTAACCACCTGAAAAGTACCAAAAGCTACTGGAGACCAGTAAGTTAAAAACCAGTTAGTTAAACCAGTTAGTTAAAAAATGATTAAATGGAGTTTTTAAAAAATGTAGAGCCCAAGCCAAAAGGAGGATTTACTGGACAGCCAATGTGACAGAGATTCTTACAATGTCTGGACTCCTTTTTCAAGGTCTTATCATAAATAAAGTATATGTGCTAACTCTGGGCACCCAGGAGACCACTCAGAAAGGCTCATATTATGCAGACATCTGTCAGTACACAGATGCCAAACAGGGCATTAAGTTTCACCTACTTTAGCCTGACAAACAAATAAAGTATTTTTTCAACATTTTGACAAATTCTTCAAAAATTGACTGGCCAGAAACTGGGGTGCTGTGAGCTCTCACACATCAGGTGCATATTTAAACAGCTTTGATGATATCCTTGGCCTCAAATTAATAATTTGCAAATGCTCATAACAGCTTGTTGCCCTTGACCAATTAAATCAAAAAGTCAGATGCTCAGGTGCAGGAGCCATCAACATGCAGGGAGCTACACACATCTATACCTGTTGAAGATGTACTGCATTACAGTGAAAGGTTTCACATGGCACAGCAGAACTTTGTTGTTTCTCTCCACAGGTTTAATGGAACTTGTGCATATTCAACAAAACTTTCTCAAATTCTTCTTTCCTCCCTTCTTCAAATTCTTCCATTTGATTCTGCCCTCTCCCCTTGAGGGGGAATACATATTTGTCTCAATTGTTCCATTTAATGCTGAAAATTAGCTAAAGTCTGTTGCCAGACATACAGGTTCAGAGAATGCTTTTTGGTTTGAGGAGGGTGGAAGAGAAGACTTTATTTGAAGAGTTTCAATTCACATAAAAAGCTTTGCCTCCTGTTGAGATAGATTCCTAGTGTCCAGCTACTTCCCCCCCCCCTCCATGAATATTTGGCTTTAACCAAATTATTTACTATATTTTCCAGCTGCTTACTCAGATTCAAAGAAGGACTCTCTTTACAACTATCCGTGCATTCCTTTTGGGGACAGAGGGTTTGGTGTGCTTATTACGCACTTCAGTGGAGGCAGATTTTGTGCAATTACTTTGCACTTACGGTACCACAGATTTTTCACAATTGCAGAGGAGAAAGATTTGTACATTTATGCTCCAATACTTTGCTCAAAACAGCACCTAGAAATATCAAGGGGCACAATCTTGTAACATGGGTCAAAAAAAGTTTGCTTATGCAGAATTTACTACAAGACTACTGCCACAAAAAAAGGGGTGCTGTTGTACAATGTGACTTTAGCTATTTAAAATTGTCAAAGTTGCCTGAGATAATATAGGCAAATTGACCTAAATTGCAGTTGGTTAGCAATCTGGGCCACCTGAGTTTCCTATAGCCTTAATCCTGCAATGCCTCTCTGCAGCTGACAGAAAACAAGACAGTCCTGAGAGACATCTGCTGATGGGTGGCATTGCAGGGCTGTGGCTCAATGAAGCATGGGTGACAGTGCCAGATGTGGTTTTAACTGGTATCACTATGCCACTAGCAGGGTGATCTTTCATTAACAAAAGGTGGGCACATTAGATGTGAGAAGGGTGGGTTTCACACCATGATCCCAGTTTAGATATCTTTCTTAAGCACCATGAGTAAATACATGGAGATGCCTTTCCTTTAAGTACACAGAGAACTATACTGTGGTCAGAGGTCCTGAATCATCCTTTATCTCAAAGGCCAATACATTGGCATCAGTACTTTTCCCTACACTAACCTGTTATATCATCCTACGGACAAGCTCTGAAACATTTATTATCATAAGAGAAATCAAAAACCTTTATTCTAGAGTATTTACAACATTAAAAGCTCTGATACTTTGTTTCTATTTTCTCATTGAATCTAGACCTTTATACATTATATCTTTTTACATAAATATATGAAAACTAGGCTGAATACTGAAATGAAAGCATTAAAAATGAAATATTCTCTTAATATTTTATTTTCTGCTTATGTGGAGCAATGTAGGGAATTTAAAATGAGTCCATAAAAGTTTTGATTGGCCTAAATTTGCATTTCTAAGTGAAAAAGAAAGCTAGTGGAAAATTATACACATCTCTAGTCAGGATGCCTTTTTCCTACCTTGAGTACTTTTTCCCCATTAATATCTGACTGTTAAGCAACTTCAGGAACAAAAGGATGGTTCTCTTAATTAGCAAACCCAGAGAATGGCGAGCAGATTTGCATTACTTCCCTCAGACTATTTGGTTTTAGGCATGCAAATAACAGAATCACAGTAATTAGGAATGGAAAGGCCTACTAGGTCATGCAGACCCCATGTCAGGGCAGAGGTATTCCCAACAGTGTAGTTCTTGGGACTCTGCAGAGAACATTTGAATTATCCAGCTTGAATTCTACTGGGTAGGAACAGCATGTATGAAAACTACACAGCGGAAGCTGTGCAGTCTCTCAGCAGTTAGGTCCATGAACTGGAAGCTATGAAACCTAAACAGCAAGGGAAAGTGAATCAATTATGCTATATCTTAGGTGCATGCTGGTATCAGCTACTGGCATGTATACTCAACGGAATGAGTTCACTGAGGTGAAGCAGATCAACTGCCTGGAGCTGCTGTCCCATGGTCTTTGAAAAACAAAGCAAAAATCAAAGATTTCAGCTCTGGGAAGAAAGGTAACCCTCATGAGATCCCTCTTACATACAGTGGGTTATAGATTTGAGAGTCTCAGAAACAGATGCTGAGCAAGATTTTGCAGACAGAAATTTGAATGAGCTCCACCATGTTAAATTCTGCCCCAAGGTATACCATGAACAGTATTACATGAGTGCAGTGAGAGCTGACTCAGTTACATCACCCAATTTTTTTTTTCTAATAGCATAAAATCTCAAATACAACAAACAGATTTTACTAAGTTTTCTGAGGGCAGAGAGGAAAATTCCTGCTACTCCCAAGATGGGATATTCTGGCAGGTTAAACAGTGGATGAATAATATCCAATAAGTAGAGAATAGAATTTGTGGGATACTTCTTACTCAACAAATTCTGCTGGTGAAGCAATAGAAAGGGGATGAAAGACAAAACAGGAAACATATGTCACCATATCTTCTGCTCTACCCCCTCCTACACAGAACCAGGCCAGTGGCACAGAGTACCAATTCTTCCTACTATTGGGCTACAGCTTATACAAAGCTGCTTTAAAGTTATTCAGTATCTTGAGTGGTGGAAAGGGGAGAGATGATTGGCCTGGCTGCTACAATCAGAATTTTTCTCAAGACTGTAATCTTTCCCTAATCCTTATTGCCTCTAATATATAAATTGATCTGCCAAAGAACTTGAGAGGGGACCAAAAACCAAAGTTATAAGTAATCCTCCTTGACTGTATCATTAATGAAGAGGTATGCATTTCAGAACCTCATCATCCTGGAGAAAACCAGTCCCAGAGGAAGTTTTGTGTCACTGCAAAATAAGTCGATGACTCTCTGCTCTGGAAATGTAGTAACATTGAGCATATCAAAGAGTTTTGTGCACAGCTTGTAGGGTGGTGCTAGGAGGAAAATGTTCAGCCCTGATCTTGACACCGTCTCTTCTCAATAGTGACCATTGATTCTGAAGTTAGCAAACTGGGGGGGGAGGAGGGGGCGGGGGGCACGTTAAAAGAGAAAGTTTTTCCTTAGAGGAAAAAAGCCAACTCATCATCACATCAAGCAATTCATAGGCAAAAATAAGAGTAACACTAGATTTTAGTTTTGGATATAAACAAAGTTGTTACAAAAGCTCTATAAAAATGGTCTTGCAAAACACGATGACTAAGAATCACATTGCTGAGGTACTATTTCTTCCAGTGCACAGTGAAAGAAGTAATTGCTGTTTCCCTGTAAAAACAATTCATGCCAGCTTTTGAGCCCATTCAGCTCAGCCAGCAAGTGCTTTCAGAAAGGAAACTCCAACTACTTGCTCTTCTTCCCTGACCAATCCCCTTATTCTCACCTACACTAAAAAGGTGATGCACAAAAAATAATAATCAAATCCACAGGCAGAAAACTACAATAGTTTTGCAGCAACATACATTCAAATAGTAAATAAGCAAAAGAAAAGTAGTAATGATGGCCCCAATTCCAGCATCTTATTTAATATAAGGACATATTTAACATCACTCTGAGCTGAAAACTTTTCCCAGTAACACAAGGGTCCTAAATAGATTTCCCATAAATACTGGGAAAATGCTTTTAGCATGCATGTTAGAGTAAAGCTTTGATCATGTTTACACTCATTTTGGCTTTTCTCTTTATTTCAAATCCTCATCATCATGCTGACCACATACTTCTCTGACTAGTTTGTTCATGGTAAGCACAAAACAAAAAAACACTAGCAAGAGATCTTCCTGTATGAATATTCTATAGTTACAGTAGAAAAATCCTCACATGACTCCATTTATGACATAAAGCCTGGGATATACTAGGCATTCCCAGAATACTATGATTTCATATGAAAAGAAAGCCAGCATGACACATTTGCTTTACCACAGCTTGCTATGTAAGAAGCAATGACACACTACTACCCCTCACATCTGGGCCCTGTGTCTAGAAAAACCAAGTTCAGAAGAGTAAAACCTCTCTCTATCTCATTTTTTTGTGCAAACACATATTCCAAAGTAACATTAAGCCCCTAAATAAGCAAAGAAAGAAGCATGTTTCCCACAGAAGTGAATCATTGCTGACTGTCTTGTCTTTTTTTTTTTTTAACAAAGACTTTATCTAGAGGATAGAGACAGCATATATATGGCTTTGCCTTGGCCATGCAAATAGCATAATGAAGAAGAAACCATTTTTCAGTGTTCCTGACTAAGTTCACGGGAAGGACTTATGGAGGATTTTTAGTTTGAGGGAGGGAGTTGCATTGGGGGGTGGGTATTTTCTTGGTTAAGATACATGTACAAGATATCCCTCAAGAGCATTTACAGCCAAGTGATAGCAATACCCTCTTTTTCCTGGAAAAATTAAATTCATTAAATCCCATTGCAATTAAAGGTTCATTTCTATACAAAGACTGGAGGCTTAGGTTATGGAAGGAAATACTATAGAGGAATGGCCTGTTACCTCAGAAATGTTTCTACATGCCCCAGCCTCCCATTACTGCTGTTTGTTCCCACTATTGACTTGGATTCCTGTAGCTCTGGGGTCACAAGGCACACATATTTAGTCCATGCAAAGTCCACAGAAAAAGCAAGAATCTTTGCACGTCTCAGGATCACACACAATAGCAAGATGGTTGTGAATTGGTGAGGGAGGATGAAAGTGAACGCTTACACTTAATGAACAGCCTCTGCTATGTTGGCTTGTTGCCAGAAAAAATAACCCATTACAATCAAAACCTAGTTAAGTCAAACAGTCCATGCTTAATTAAGCCCACTCTAAGAGTTTTCTGTTCAAAGCAGCTGATATTTTCAGCAGGTGAGACTGAAACTTGCCAGCTCATAGTATCAAATCTAAACCCTTAAATGTGGGTGTCCACATGGTGTGTATTGCTAACATGCAAAAGGAGATGTAGAGCCCAGAACTACAATATTCAGAATACAAAGCTTCAATTGAAAACAATAGCTCTGCCTATACTACCAAGTGAAGTAGGCCGGGCCTCTTTTCCAGCCCTGAAGCCAAATGAATGTACAGCATAGTTCACATCCACATAAGCTGAATTTTTTTTTTCTCTTCCCAAAATGGTGTCCTCACTCATACTACCTACTGGGATGAGGCCCTGGCAGCTCCCTATTCCCAAAACAAAACATGCCCAAAAGACACTTGGGTGACTGTTACTTGCTGCATGGCAAAACTGTGCCAGGAGTCCTGCTCAACTACCTAACAAACAATAAGAGCAATTAACATGAGCCTGTACTCAGATTCATGCCCCAGACTTTTCAGTTTGTTAGGACGGTATGCAGCCCATCCATCCTAAGATCATTACCCAAAGCAAATAATTTATTTTGAGCTTAAATGAAGGGTCTTGCCTTAGAGGTCATTACAGCAAGCCTGAAAACAGCAAGATTCCTTCCAATAACTCAAGCTTCATACCCAACTCACAGCACCAGTTCCTGCATACTGGCTGATACACTGACTCTTAGTGGACGCTGTACCCTAAATATAATCCCAGATCACTAATATATTCTGACTTTCCTGCTCTAGAAGCAAGCTCAGAAAGACTGATCCTGAAAGTTGTTTAGAGTGCATGGAGGAGGACAGAGGAGGCAGCTGACTGAAAACAATGAATATCAGCTCATTTTAGCCATCAAAACCACAAAAATGTCTACAGTGTAGTTCAGTCATAAAGAACAGACAGGGAAGATAAGGAAGACAGGAAACCACACACCTAAACACACACATACAGAAGCATGCATCTACACACATACACCAGTTTGTCAGTGCTGCTTGTCTGTAAAAGAAAGAGACACGCAAATAAACACCAATGCTACTCAAAAGATTTCTCCTCTCTATTTCAGACAGAGGTGTGCAAGCCAAGCCTTGACTCGTTTGGGGATAGGGTGTTTCATTGTGGTTTGGAGATGCCTCCAAAATTTTTTATTACTCAGAAACTTTGGTTCTGAGTGTATTTTTATAAGGAGTCTGAGAATGAAATATGATTCATATTTACATCTGTTAACATGCTGGGAACAAAAAAAAAAAAAAAAAAAAAAAAGATGAGCAAACTGCTGCCGAAAGAAAAAAAAAAAAAGTTGGTTCAATTTCCCACAAGACTTTCTAGGTTTGGGCTGCAAATGTTACCAGAAACACTGTAAAAGAGGTAAAGGCAAAAGACAGTGGCAAAGTCAGCAATGATTTGAGATATGCATCTGGTCTTCTCATAATGTTGATTTGGAAAGCACATAAGAAGTGTCACAAATTAGTTATGTCAATTCAGGATTTTGATAAAAACTGTTTAGTCCCATGATGTAATTTGCTCTGGCTAGCCAGAGCTCTTCCCCTGTAGAAAGAATACATTGTAATATTTTTGTCTGTGTGAATGATGAGTGTACATATTCTTATAAATAAGATGTTATGTGTAATCTTTCCACATAAATCTGGGACAGCTGAAGTATAATGAAAGGAAAATGTCGTGTATTGCAAAGAATTTTTTCCCCAAATTAACCTCCATAAATGTCTTAAGAACAGAGGGAGCATCTAATGAAAGGACCTTTATGCAGATGCAGATCATGACATTCCATTCATAAAACCAGAGAGGCAACATGATGTAGCTGCAAGACTGGAGGGGGGTAGGGGGAAGGGGAAGAAAAAAAAAAAGAAAAAAAAAAAATCAGAGTATGGCAAAAGCTCAGACACATCTTGGCTAACAATCTGTATCATCCAGGCAGCACATCAAGGTTTTCTAAAGTCTAATTCTGAAAGTCTAAACTTTTCACAGGGCTGCTATTTCTCATGTAGAAAGAAGCATTCTCCATAAAAATACTGTTTATATCAGAGTAATTAGATTACAAGCAATGATGGAC
Organism: Elanus axillaris; assembly: GCA_026212715.1. Lineage (NCBI taxonomy): Eukaryota > Metazoa > Chordata > Aves > Accipitriformes > Accipitridae > Elanus > Elanus axillaris. The sequence goes on along the minus strand of JANZLQ010000086.1, from coordinate 15,238,051 downwards.
AGGCAATGATAGGCACTACACATATAAACAAGCATCAAGTCAAGGCAGACATGAACAACCACAGATGGGAGAAAAGAAAAACTATTATTCTTTTCTTGCAGATGAATAATGAGAGCAGAGAGATTCACCTACAGGACCAGGCAGCCTATAGTGGAGCCAAGAACTGAAATCAGAAGTCCTGCTAACTAGTGCCTTTCTCTTACGATCTGCCAACCTCAGTAAAGTTCCAGTTCCAGAACTAAAGCTGAAGTAAGAACATTTATCAAACATCTTGCCACATAATAAGAGGAGGAGAAGATGCCTCCTAATGAATGAATATTCAGTGAATGTTTTGCCATATTGTGTTAGCCACAGTTTTAGTCTATCCACACACAGAAGGGCAAGAGGTAGAGACAAAAGTAGGTGATTTTCTCAAGTTATCATATAGGGCAAAGCCTTTTCCCAGTGAACCATACCACCTCAAAGAAGAAAAAAAGAAAAAAGAGGAGGCTCAGCAGATATAGAAATTAAGGGGATGTCTGAACAGCCCCTGCTGCAAGCCTAACAGCGCAGGAGTATACTCAGGAGCCTGCAGACCAGATGCGACAGACAAAAACTGCCAACCAGTCACAGCTAAGAGAGAAGCATTTCAAAGGAGAATCAAAATGCCTTATGCTCCTTTTGTAAACGTTTATTTTCAGGGATGTAGCTAAGCAAATGGAGGGCTACTAAAGCCCAAGTACCTGAAAGAAGCTACACTCTTCCTAAGTTGTTAAAGCATGTGGCACTGAGAAGGCTTTGAGAGCTCCTGAGATGGAAACCACATGCTAGCATACCGCCCTGGAAACAGCCCAACATGCAAGCCAGCAGGCAGACCACCAACTAACTACATGTGTACAAGTGCTCACTGGGTGTCTTTGACTGTTTTTGAGAACCAAAAAGGAGGGGGCCAGAAAGGTTCCCACCCTCTGGAAAGAGCCTGACACATGACATGTGTAGGTTTGCTGCAGGGAAAGAATCCCAGTCCAGTGAATGTGTTGGAGAAGCTGCCTGACAAGATGAAGTGGCTTGCTCCTTGCTTTCTCTCCCATGGTTTGTTTTGTCTGATAATGAGGTAAAAAAAAAACAAAACATCATAGGCTCGTGTAAATTGGAAAATTGCTAATGGATCACATTTTACACACTTCCTTGCTTAAAATGATCACTGCAATTATTTCTAAGGTAAAGAAACATCATACTATGACTACCATTGTCCTGTATCAGTGACTGATCATTACAAAGCAAAGGATGTAGGAAGAACATTCCCTGCTGCCAGGGATTTACCTATCACATTCACAGCACAGTGAGGTTCAAGATCCTCTATTGCCCTTGTTCTCATTTTCCTTGGATGCTCTCTCCTTGAAATACAGTAAGATCCTCCCTCTTGCTGATACCTCCCCCTCCGTTCAACTACTTTCTCCCTTTTCACCCTTACAGTCACCCTCTCACGTCAGAAAGTGCCTTCTATGTCACGATACCTTAACACATAGCATTGTTCTCAGTGTATTACCTCCAAGAGAGATGGCAGGTATTATTAGGATTGCCTAAATCTTCGCATCATAAGATGCACCTCTACAGTTGCTTATAAACTTGTCAAGCTTTGTGAAATACAGTATAACTGCCCAGGGAAGACAGGGTCCACTCTCATTGAAGGTCCCATTATGATACTCAGGAATTTGGCCTCTGCTTGTGATTTCAAAACTTGGTTTCTGGTTATGCTACAGACTTTCACAAAACTTTGGCTTAACCTTAGATCTCATGTATTGAGGTGCTTTTGAAAATCTGGCCTCTAATCTGTGCTGTACCTCCCCAGATGCAAGGAAAAGTACTTCTCTACTGCATAAAACTTTCCACAGAAAAATTCCCAAAGAAATTCAGAATGAAAAGGCTAATGTACCTTTTGGACAGTTATGCAGATGTTTTTGCCCTTTCATTGCTGTCTTCCTTAAAATCCTGCAGTCACATATCAGAAGAATACTGTAACACAATTGTTACTTACTGTGTTTTCAAACTATAACTCTAGGGAGTTTTCAACAACAAAAAAAACCCTGCTATTTTGCTTGGTTTTTGTCCAGCAAAACAACAGAGAACAAAGATATATTTTTGTTGTTGTTTAAAGAAGGTATACCCAACTGTCAAATTCTGCCATTTACATTATGACACCAAGTTGCAAAATATTATAGACAATAAGAAAGTAGAGATCTGAATTTTTATTTTTGCAGAATACAGGCAAACATAAACATTCTAATAAATTCAGCCTACCAAAATGTAAATCCTTGCATATCTCTTTTTTTAAATTTTTACATCACAGAATTATTTCTGTAGTGCTATGAGGCTTCAATAATATAAAATACTTCCTCAGACTATGATCTCTACCCAGTCTCAAAATTTAGCTGTACTTTTATAACACAATTTGATCATTTTTATACAGGGTCAGTCACTCATTAAAATTTAAATCTGTGTGTAAACATTGCTAGACTAAAATCCTACTGTACTTCCAATATAAGAACACAAGATCTCAAGTTATATTCACTTTAAGAAGGGCATCCTGAAACATGACATTGCCTGTGAGGAAAAAAGAATAAAAGTAAATAAAAATTATTAGTACCCTAAGGGTCAGAGAAGCAGAAAGATTAGACTGCATGAAATCTGTATAAAAAAAAAAAAAGTAGCCCTTATATTAACCACAGAATAATTGAAGCAGAGATAAGCAATTTCTTTTTTAAGTCATGCCTAGTAAAGTTAATTTTTTAATATTTTATAGTCAAATAAGTTAGTGTTAGATCTTTTATTTCTTCTTAATCAATTTTTGTAGTTAGCAAGACATTTAGTATCTAAGCCTGTAACATAAAAATTTTAACCTTTGCTGATACATCTGCTTAAAATCTGGGAAACTTGCACTGTTCCATCCAATGCTATAACATTATATCAGCTGTCACATCACGGCTGACTTTCAATACAACTACCTGCAATATTGAAGTTGCACAGGTGCTTTAATGCTTTGTCATATCAGGACCTCAAGTTACTGGGCAGGCAATCAAGAACAAGGCAAGCAGGTGTAAGGCAGATGATAAATGGCCTTACCAATATACTTACCTACAACCTTGAGCCCTCTCTTGTGCTCAAATTCATTAATTGGATGAAGTGCAGGCAGGGAATGAGATTTGGGATGCAGATTCATGGCTATTAAAGGCTAGAATGAGACAGACTCATTTGGACATATGACTTAAATCAGTATCAGGTCTCCAGGATGAAAAGCAGTTGAACTAACTAAACCACTGTGCAGTAGTAGAGCTTTGTAGTTTTCTTTCTACTGCAGAAAAATGTAACTTAAAGAACATGAAAAACTGAGTCTGCTATTCTGCTCAGCACTGAAGTGAAAGTGACCCCCTTCTAAACTAAACATTTCTATAAAAGATAATCTACTTCATTTTTTTAAATGTTGATTAAATATTTGTAAAATCACTAAATTATTGCAATAAATAGTAATAACCACCAGGATGAGTTAGTAATCACCCTACAATTTTAATTATTTTATTTAACTACTGTAGAAGTCTTACTGTAATTTAAAGATACATAAATACATAGAAGTGACTATGTAATAGCCATGAACTACATAAACAGTAATATTCTTAGAAATTAAACAAATTTGAAATCTCCCCCAAGAAAAAGAAAGGCAGCAAGCATTGGGGCTGTGTGGACAAGTGGCTAAAGTATCAGCACTTAAGCTTTGTTATTATGGTTTAGCTCAAACCTAAGGTTAACTATGAGGTCTAATAGATCTTGTGGTCTCACTTCAGAGAACAGGGGTATCTTGAAGCAGTAGCAGATGTGATGCAGTATCAGGGCTGTGACTGAACAGCAGGCATTAATGAGAAAAATCAGTTCCTTTGTTTGAAACAGACAAACACAGAGCTAAATTGTTAGCTAAGAAATGCATTAGCCTCCATTTTTGTTGATCAAAGTTCGTAGAATAAAATATTTCTGGTTTGAAAGTGTCTCCTCTTTCCTTTAAAAACACATAAATATTGAGATCTTGTTTTATTTGGTTGGAGGTGGGGGTGGTATTTGTTTCATTGTTGGTTTTGATTGTCAGGATTTTTTTTAAAAAAAGCATATCTAACTGAATGAAGATTAGAGAATTCAGCATTTATAGTGAAGAGTGACAAAGGACAGGCGAGAGAAAAAGCAGTGCAGGTTTTGCTCCCTTATTTTGAAAAAAGTTTATTCCTTTGGGCTTATCACACAGCTAGAAAAAAGTTGCAGAACTTGGAGCTGCAAATTCTTATGGATTCCATTCCCCGTGTCCCCTCTGTCCACCAACTAATAATTTGCTTACACCTCAATGTGCAATTCTTAATTCTCAGTTAGAAGTGAGATTCTATTAAACACCAAGCTATCCTATAAAATTAAATATAAATTGGCAAATCAGGTTAAAGAATTCCCCAGAAACATTTAAAGAGCTTATTTGACCTTTCAAAAAAAATCATTTCCCTTTTCAAAAAGCAAATTTTGCTTTTATTCTCTGTTTTATGCTACTGCAAATATGTTTCCATGACAGGAAAAAGTACTGAATGAAGGCTCATATGGCCTACCTTGGTATAAAAGCACTAACATCTTTCCAGCTCTGCCACTGCATTTTGAAGATCTAGACTAAAAAACTAATGTAGAAAGTGTTTGGGGTTTTTTAAACTGCTACATCTGTTTTCCTCTCATGACTCAAGTTTGAGCTCTATTAACAAAGTAACACATAACTACTCAATTTCAGTCCAAACCTCTTCAACAGCCTTTGTCAGTCTAAGGAAGACCCACCAACACTGTGCATATATTTTATTCTTTCAGCAAGCAAAGGAATAGTATTCAGTGCTTGAGCCTTGGCTGCCCAGCAATGCAAGAAACTTCTGAACAGAAGAGGAGATTTCGGAATGTCTTGTGTTTTAGAAAGACATTAGACATTAAAAAAAAAATGTTAATTTGGTTATTCACTTTTACAAAAGTCCATGAGAAGTCTGACTGCCAGCCATGGTGTAATTCACTGATAACACAGAGACTATAAATCTTAACTAACAGCTTAACATGTGAGGCATTTGATGTGTCTGGGAACCTGCTGTATGAAAGAAATTAGCTGTAAAAAAAGGAGCAAAATGCCTATTCCCATGGGAAGAGTCTGCAAGACTGGTAATAGATCATTTGTTCATTTGGAAGACACTTGTTCCTCTAGTAAAACAGCAACTAATATTTTTGCTTTCCACTGCTCAGACAGGAAATATGGCGCTAAGGGCCAATAGGCAGAGCAAATCATCATACTAATTACACGGTCAGTAAACATTTGCTCTCCCATGTTTCCTAAATGTCTGAATAATTCCTGGTTAGAACTCAGCAGTGGAACCAGTCACCTTCTTCCTCTGACGTAAATGCTGAGGAGATGTATCACATTTTGGAGGATATCCAGGTTAAAAACTCTTATTTTAACAGGATGATGATGTCGTCTGGAAGAGGTTGAGCCTGCCACATTTAGAAGGTAAACAAGAATTATCAGAGAGCCAGGTTCTGAAACTGCCCTTCAATAGATAGCAAAAATCCAAATTTAAACAGACTGATAAATTTATAAATGGATTATAGAGCAGGTTGCTTGCCTGGAATCTATTTTTTGTTGGGTTTTGACTGGGGGGGGGTAGATGACAGATACTTTCTAGATCTGCATTCAACCTTCATATATGAAGTCAAATTTATCACGTGCAGAAACTTTCAAAATTAACTACCTGATTACACAAAATGGCATGATATAGGAAAGCCTCTACTTTCCTACAAAAAAATAAAACAAAATAAGCATATTTTCTTTTAAGGCACAAAGTTCTACTTGCTTCCTCTAAGTTTGGGAGTTTACTATAGCTGGTCAGGCTCTGGCATTCTGACTACCCTGATATTCTTTTACTGGGCCATACCTTCATCTCTGCTGACCTTCTGCTAGGCAAAAATCTAGTCCAGGAGCTGGCCACAAACTGAAAAATATCCTAGGTATCCTAGTAAACTATCTTCTTTACATCCTCTCCATTAAAGAAAGCTACCTCCTATCCACACAGTACTCACATTCCTAAATGCTACTTACTAGATTAGAATGGGCAAGTCATGGGATGCAGTTGTGTCAACATCAAAGAAAAAACAAACATTCAAGTGTTCTGAAAATGTTTCAGAGCAAAGTCCTATTTCTCATGTGCCCTGAGTGTAGCTTCACCCACATAAATTTTAAGTAAAACAGCTCCCTCATAGTATTCTGAACAGCACAAATGCAGACAAAATATTTGACTTCCACCCACTGTTTCTCCATGCTCTCAACACGTGCCACCAATCATTTCCATTTTGATGTATAGTTGCTTTTAATTCTAGATGAGGTTTTTTGTTGTTTAATTTAAGGAAAAAACAACTGAAGACTCACAAAGTGAGGAGGAGGTGGGTTAGATCCTGCACTGGTACAGACTGTCAAACCCCTCCTAGAGTCACTAGAGCTGCTGCTGTTGATATCAGGAATTACCTGGCTCTGTATGATTTTCTTCTTTCACATCTCTATTCACTGATATCTCAGTACTAATGTTCCCAAAGAGGACGCTGCTTTGGGAGTGCCTTAAGTGCTGTATTTTCAGAGATTTGTAGGTCTAACTAACAGCAGTGCTGAGCATGAGATTCTCAAATGCATGAGTAGAATTTGGGGTTCCAAACAGTTCCCCAAATCCAGCCATATGCTGGTCGTCCCCACAAATCAGCAGGGGGAGGGAGTGAGCAACACACCCTGAACAAGAGATGCTTCTAAAACCAGCCCTAAACAAGTCCAAGGCATTGAATTCAATGGTGTTATCTGCATCAGGCTTGAACAGGGGGTGATACCTCCATTGCATTGTTTGACAACTACTGTCTCATTATTTGAAAATCTGTTCATTCAAGGTAACGTTTGAATGTTATGAGAGAGAATAGGACATACTTCTGGACTATTCTTTTGTAAGAGTTCAGCTGGAGATAACTATAATTAAGTGACATTTTTAGCCATATTTGTGACCCTTGGGATTTGATAGCCTTTCCTCATTGCAGCAGGTTTTTTTACTGGTCTTTCATCAAACATACTTTAATGATTTTATTTTCACCTCCATTAACATTTAAATGCCTCTATGAGGCATTACATCAGTTATCCTCCGCAGAAATTGAAGAACACCACGAATGAATTTGCATTTATAAACGCGTAGAAAGTACCACAGTTTTCTCCATTACTCTGTCATCAGAGATATCTGCTCTAGGTTGTGCTTGGAGCATTAGCCCATGTAGCCTGATATGAGTTCATGAGGCTGGAATTCAAAACACTAACCAGCTGTGGGAACCCGGGAAGAAGGCTGTCACACTAAATGGTATCCAGATTAGAGCTGTGAGAATTTGGGAAAGCCCGTCTAGCAAGCATGTTCTCTTGGGGGGAAGGGAGGGGGAGAAACAAGTTCCCAAGTTGTTAGACTCATAAGCCTAAAGGAAACTAGGTCTCTGTTAGATACTGAAACTGCTAGGCTTGACTGGAACTAAATCTGTATCAGGGGATATTTTCCCAAGGGAAGAAATCCAGCAAGTTATTTTCTTGAATTAAAATATAGATAAACTACCTCTAGTATAGTTTTTCCTCTACAGTGCAGTCTGGTGCTGGACGCACAGAACTCCCTGAGGAATCTGGCTGCGGTAGAAAAACTGATGGGAATCATGGGCCAAAAGAGGGACCCTCTCTGCTACCTTGCATACAAACTAGTATGTCTGACATGCAGGTGCTTGATCTAAAACCACCACCAACTAGACAACCATATTTGAATTAAAAGGATGACTACACAGTTAAATATGCAAGGAAGAGAGAGAATACAAATAATTTATTACTTGTCTATCCCACAACTGATATTCACATGGGGGGTGGGGAGGGCACAGGGGGCAGGAAATCTTTTTCTCTGTCCCCAGCTCTGGTATTATAGGTGATGTAACATGGAGAAATATATTTACAACCAAGAACTGCAATACCTTTTTTAAGGGATTTCTTTCCAAGTCTTGCTTAGGCACGGCATACTTGAGGACCAAGGCCCAAACTGTTATTTGCTGCCCCTTTATAACATTCTTTAAAATTCTTTAAGAAGGTAGGAAAAATGGGAACTTTCTCAATATGATCATTTGGATCCTGCTTGGTTTCCCTGGATCTAGCAACAGCAACTCATTACTCCAAACACAGTGACCGTGCACAAATGGGCCAGCCAGAGTTTCAGGTGAGGAAGAAGTGCTAATTTAGCTTTGGGAACATCCATCAGTGTCAATACCGGAAAAGCAATGCCCTTCAGGTGTTGGCTGTTTGAGGTATCCATCATGGGGTGGAAGAGGCCTGTTTAAAGGCAGAGATACCTCAGGAAGTGATCTTTCTCTGTATACTCAGTTAGTGACCCTGAACACAGGAGCCACACAGATGGTGTCAGATCCCTCTGAGACTCCAAGAACATGGCTCACAACCTGATTAATGTCACACCTGTAAGACTTGTGGGAGTAACTAATGACATGTGTCTAGTGAAATTCCCATTTGCAATTTCCCCCCTTTCATTAGAGGCAAGTCTGTTTATCTGCTAAACTTTACTCTAGACTCAGAGGGAAGAAAAAAAAAAATAAAAATCCACAAGTGGTTCTCTTCTGTCAACATGTTAATTGGTCTGATTTTGAAAGAAAACAAATCTCAGGGACAACAGAAAAAAACGCCAAACAAACAAAAGAGGCAAGACAGACTCTCTAATATGAATAACACTGAGACAACAAACCAAGGCAAGACAAAAGGGCACAACTTTGAGTGATTGACAGTAGTCAGGAAAATTTTGATGTTCTTTTGTCTCCAATATATTTTGTTTCTTCAGCAGCAACAATAATGAAAACAGCCATTATATAATGACTTTTTATTGTTGAAAGATTGGTTTGTAATGAAAATTGGCACTATAGTCATGTTTTCCTTTGCATCAAACAAAACTGCAATAACTACAATAACTTCTCATTACTAGATGCCTTTCTTCCCCTGTTTTTTCTTCCTTTTCCATAACAAAATACTAGAAAAAAATAAATTAGGGAACAGAATGGCTGTTAAGTCTTTTGAAAAAAAGGGTTCTGAGCATAACCTTCACAGCTCAGGAGAGCCTTTTTGGAGTAATGACAAATCAAAATAGCATAACTCACACATTCCCACCTCCATCTTCCTACACAGGGAAGTACACATTCACTTGCAGGGATCAGAGAGTTCTGGCTGTCACGACTATTTTTAACTCAAGCCCTGTTGAAATCCCTGCTTGGGATACTAGCCTCAAATTTGCTTTTGGCTAGCTTTCTATGAATTACAACATCAGATCCTGAAAACTTCCATATCTTGCATGTCCATACAACAGAATCCCTTGCTCCTTGGGAATCCCCGGATCAACCCAGGGCACCTCTCCAGTCGCCCAAAAGGCAAAGACTACAGATACTGACTTTTTCCTGAAGTTTCTTCTCCTTCTAGATAAAAACACCGCAAGTTCCTGCAGAAACCCATCTAGCAGTCTTTACTCATGCAAAACCTCCACCAACTCCCAGCACAGACATTGAGTATGTAAGGATGTACAGGATTAGGCTGTAAGAGATTTAACCTGAGGCTAGTTAAATATGACTCATGAAACTAGACATCAATTACCGAGCATGGGAGACAGATTAAGGAAGAAGTGGAATCTGTTTCTTTTCTTCTCCAGTAACTCATTTAAGCTGTGTTTGATTTAAGAGGTCTTTGACAAGAAATGCACTTAAGGGTTTTAATACTTCAGCCATTCACAACTGCAAGTGAATAAATCCAAAGGCCAAAGCACCTTGACCCCTAAAGGCTGATCAGCCAAAAAACAGTCAAGATATATGTCTGGCCCAACATCCTTTCCCAGATTTCAGCTGTGGTACTACAAAGATTCAGGCTGTCATGATAAAAGACAGTCAAGCAGCTATCCTGGCTTGCTCTGTATCAGCTGCAAAGATTAGCAGCAAGATGGGTCTTCTAGTGATATAGTCAAGTTCACCTTTCCATTAGAAATCCCGATTGTAGCCGGTTTTCAGCTGCCCAGTATTTATTACAGCAGCCTGCAGAAGCTTCAGACATGCATGAGGACCCATTAAGCTCAGTAATGAACACAAGCAATTTGTAGGAGTCTGTAAGGAACACACACAGTTTCTGCCAGATTTGCAAGTCAGGAACAGTCTCCCAAACTAAACAGACAAGTGGATGGGAATCATCAACAGTTGAAAGGCTCCATCCTGCCTCTATCCCTCAGTTCCAATATATCTACAGAAGATACACTGGTTCTACACTTCCCCAGAATGTTTCAAGTGAGGTTTAAAAGAAAATTAAAATAGCAGTTACACTCTAACAATACAAGGATGCCTCTGTCTGAAAACATTTACATACATCAAAGAAGGGCTTGCCCAGTGTTTAAATAATAAGTCACTTGAATTTTTAGCAACTATTACACAAGGGTTTTTATTTGTACTTGTGCTTTTGATACTTATTAGCAAATAATTTTCATCTGTTAAACATTTGCATCTTACATTAGAAACATCAAAAGCTTCAGACCTTTGATGACATTCATCCCCATCAGTGCATAGCAAGTTACAGCAACGAGAAAGAAAAATCTAAACAGAAGGCATTCAAAGAAAACCAGCATGGAAGGCAGAAACACATCTAGCTCCAAGCAATTATATCTTAATGAAGAAACATTGTTCTCCACTGCTACCTCATGCTAAGAGATACCCACAACGCAATCAACACAAACTTAATTCTTTCCATCCCTCTTCCTTCCTTACAGCAGCTTTGTCATTTTTGTTACAGCCTAAGGTCTGCAACTCAAATATCAGCTGGGTGTACCCAGCACTGATGATGACACTGTAGAAGAGTTTCACCCCCAGAAGCAAGATTCTACAAGGCAGGGCAGAGAGGAGATAATCTCATGTACAAAATGTGCAAATATTGGACACAAAATGTGCATATTATTATGCCACATACTTCTGAAATGTCTTATTTATAGAGAGGCACATATTCAAACTATTGAGAAGTCATGGAAGGTGGGGGGAGGGGGGAAGAGGGAGGAAACCTTTAATAAATCCTTTAATTGAAGTTTCCATTAAATAAAAAATGCACTATTCTTTAATTTAACCAGCTTTAAAAGTTATGTTAAGAAAATCCAAATGTTGATGACATTTAGCTCCAATGTGGTATCAGAAAATTGGAAATGCTCTATTAACTATGAATGCAGCTTCTTTTTTCTGAGCAAGCTGCCCTAAAGATAAATTTAAAAAAAAAAATCGATAATCCAGTCTTGCACATAACTTTGCTGCTTATCAATTCAATAGATGCATTACTAGAAGTATTTTAGGTGCAGCTTGAAGCTTGCCTCTGGAGTTCCCCTCATGACTCTTGCAGGTGGAATGCATTAGCTAAGTCTTCACCTATGTTATGCAGGGAAATTGCTACACTTGTTTACTTGAAATAATTCCTTTCTCCAGTAAGAGCATTTTAAGTTCCAGAGTTTCCTACACTTTCCAATGCAAGCACAGCTTTTTATTGTGCTAAACAAAGCCTTTATTTTATCAGTTATGCATCATAAGCTATTCCATAAAATAAGTAAGAAATATTATTTTCTTTTCCAATTTAAGATCAGTAGCATCATTTGGACACAATCCCTCAGCAATATAACACAGGCAGATATAATTATGGATATGCATAGCATTCAATCTCACAAGTGTCTGTCTTACAATTTTAAGACTTTGCAACATACATTGATCACATAGATCAATCATTTATTCCTATTTGGCATGCTATGGGAAACTTTGACAGTAAACTGTAGAAATTTCAGGAAGAAAAATATATAGTAGATTGCTTTTCAAATAACAGGGTCACAGGTGCCTCATCCCTCCTGTCTAGTACCTGATACCGGGCTACCTGTGTTAGCAATAAAGACAAGAGAAGACTTTCATTCGGTGGGGCGTCCCTACTTCAACAGCAAGCCAGCAGGCCTCTACCACCCATGCACTGTCATGCTAGCACAGAGAGGAAAATAGTCTGCTGCTTACAGGACCAGACTACAGAAAGAGACAAAGACTTTATCCAGAAGCAAATGGACCACAGTGGAAAAAACATGATTCTCTAATACAGGATTTCCTCCATGGTCTGGTTAAGCAGCAGCACCACATACTGCTCTTCAGTGGGGTCAAGCACAAAGCTACAAGCTTGCCCTCCAGTAAAATAAGTAAAGCAATAGTTTTAGACTCTTCCCAAGATTTTTAAATCCTTTACATAGCTCATGTAGCTATGCAGAATGACACAGCAAAGAGTTTCCACTGATATGAACATGAGTTCTGTGCATACATAAATGGCAGGATTGGGTATGTACTCCAAAATGTCTTCTCTCAGATCCTATCTGTCACTTCTTTATCCAACAACTAACAGATTCAATAGGTGGTAAGTTTAAAAAAAAAAGAAAAACCAAAAAACAAAAAACTACACACACAACTACAGGATAAGGCCTCTTTCAGCATGCTAATGTTGATTACAAATAAGAGCCAATAAAAATGCTTGAGTTTTTAGCAAATTATTAGGAGGTTGACTTTGGTGTTGATCTAAGAATTTGAGTGAAATATTTATAACTGTAGCTTCAATGGAACCTCCTAAAACTGTCTTTTGCACAGGTTTATGCTAAACCTACAGCAAGATGACTGTTTAAAGAGCAGTATCCTTAAAGCTACTCATGTTGAAGAAATTATCCTAGGGATTGAATGTCTCTTTCAGTTGACAATTAATGCAATCATAGAAAGAAAAGGAGGAAATGTAAGTTCCAAGGGGTGGGAAATGGGAGGCCTGATTTCTTTTGCAAAATTAACTCTTGGGGCTGAAATAAAATTCAACCTGTTGGCTAAAATTTGGCGCTCTTCCTATTACAATACCTTCCTAATCAGTTCAACATGTTATATGTATATCAAACTGAACTTTGCACCTCTGAGGAAAACACTGCTGATGATTTCTATTTCTATGTAGGGTACTACCTAGACTATTTCACACACCCAGGCCTTTTTTGTTTTTAAACCAAGTATAGCATTAGTATACAGAAATAATGTTAACAGATAGTGCCAAGTTCTAATAAACAACATCTAAAATATTTTTCTTATTAGCAAGAAGTAGTGAGATGCCCAAAACTGAAGTCAGCAAAAAGCCCTTTTACCACGGGACAAGGTAGTAATTCAGAGAAGCTAGATGTAATGCACTGAACTGTAACTTGGAGCACACACATATGCAAGGGAATATATCATAGCATCATTTTTCTCTGGTGAAACATTAGAGTACTTATTTTTAAGCACATATTTAAATCCAATCAACATTTAAAAGAATTAAGAATGTGTTGAAATGCTTTAGCAAGCAAGGCTCAAGAAACAACTCACTTCCATGAGTTACTCTGATATTAGGCTATAATATCAAGTGGAGTTGCCCACACATTCCCTTCCTGAATATGAGGAGCCAGGTCTCCAAGCAGCCTTCCCGCACTCCCAACTACTAATTTGTATCACTGTGCCACTGCAGGAACTTTACCACAGTAAAAAAACAAAACCAAAAACAAAACAAAAAAAACCCCACCAATACACACACCACACACCAGTAGTATCTTTCTATTTTACAGCCTTAAGAGCCAAGGGAAAGCAGGGAGGGATTTTTGTCTCAGCAGTGTGTCTGTGAGTCACACTGCCTCCTGGGGCTACTCCTTGGGTGGTATAGTTTACGCACCATCCCTTGCTTAGAGGATGTGCCTAAAGTTACCATCAAGCCCTTTTCGAAGGGAACAAACAAAATTTTTACATACACTTGGTCATATGGTCTATGTGAAGTTATTCAACATATAATTAACAAGAGTAAATTTCTAAAGCACAGACTGTTTGCTTCTAAAGAAATTCCAGCGGCAAGCATTTCTACTTCCACATTCCCCTGTTTTGAATATATCTTTTTTTTTTCCTTTGGTTTTCCATGTCCTCTTATAATTTATACCACCTACTCAGCAAGTTTCAATGCAGTCAATACTGACTGACCACATCCATATAGCAACTTAATGCTTGTTCCAATTATTTTCAACAATATATGGATTAGATTACACACAAGCTGCCAGAAAAATGATCTACCTCAGTTTTAAATCATTAAGAATGACCCTCTGGAGACAATAATCTCTCCTAAATGTGAAAACTACAGACAAATGTCAGAATGCTGTCTGGCCCAGGAATGTTTCCTCATAACAAGGCTGGTTTGTGCAATCAATGAGGCTGACAAAAACTCTGATATGCTCTCAGGGCCTGATCCAAGGCACAGTGAAGTTTATGGTAACACTCCCATTGACTAGGGCTGTGTGGGAAATATTTTTCTGGCCCATGAGAATTTTTGAGATTTTGAAAGCTTTTTCCCATCCTGAATGGGAAAGAAAAACTGAAATCTCAAGTTTTTGCAACCTGAAAATATACTTGCACGACTCCCATAAAAGAGGTAAGATTAAAAAAAAAGAATTAAAAAATCAACCTGAGTAACATAATTTGCTTAAAAGTGAAGGGAAAAAACTAAGTTTTGAAATTAAAGTTCACATTTTCAAAATCAAAGACTATGTACAAAGAAATTGGCATTTTTCAAAAAAATGGGACATCATAAACTTTGTTGAACAATTCCAACATTCTCTCCTAAACTGTAGAGTGGGCCTTTCCTGCACGAGTGAGTTCATCTGGGCTATTTTGCTCTTTCAAAACATCCATCATATACAGGTACTCTAGTCTTCATAACAAGCACAATTTATGTTCCAGCCACTGAAGAGGGATGGTCTGTCATTGCACACCAACAGGTGGAAGCCATTTAATACAAGGAGTATAAAAAAAGTAGGGTAATTCCTCACAACTAATTGCAAAATGTAAACACTACATCTTTCGTTTTTAAATTATGCTTTCTTCAGCAAGGTGGTAACTGTCAAATCACATCTTAAAGTAGCATTTTTCAGAATGCTGAAAGGTCTTGAACCCCTGTGAGCCAAACCCTGCATTCATATTATAGCTGAAGCCACTGGATGGAGCTGTTATAAACAGTCTCACGAGCTGTGAGAATGAGTCATGTTTAGATTTTAAGAAGTCTGCATTGTAATTATCTTTAAAAGATTTCCAGTGGGAAAGATGTTGCCAGCAGCAAGGAAGGCTTCTCTGTTTACAATATTTACACAGAGTTCTTAGTAGGTAACAGAGATATGCCAGTTTTGCAGAAGCAGGAACACGCTACAAAGGCCCTAAGATAGGACTGATGTGTTTTGTGGAATAAAAGCAAGTGGCATAAAGAATACACACCTACATCCCCATATCAGTTTCATTTCTTTTGAGGAGAAACCATCTCAGAAGGCACTTTATATGGATTATCATTCAAAAGGTAAGCAGAACAACACAACCTCCACTCCATGTAGAGTGGAGAGAGAGAAAATGGAGGAATAGACATCTATTGACTTACTGGAGTCATAGAAGGAAACATGCACAAAAGCTGGAATTTGAACTAAAAATTCTGATAGCAAATGCTGAGGCACTCTCCTATACATTAAGCAGTTCCTGCCAAAACCTGAGTCATTGCAATCATAATTCTTAAGAACAGTATTTTCCCAGACAAAACATCACTGTAGTTAACAATAATACAGAGCTGAGGAGTGTGTTATTCATTCTATATATGTGTGTGTATGTATAAATAGCTAGAAAATAATACCGAAAATCCAAGAACTAATAATAAACCAGGTGTCAGCACCTGTAAAATAAATGGATTCTCCATGAGAACTTCTGGATTTACATTTTCCATTCATAACCAAATTCACCTCTGTCTGAGGGTCATATGAACTGTCTCACTTACAGAACCTAGAGCACACTTTTCTGCACAACAGAGAGAACAGAAAGCAGCCAAGACTTCAGCTGAGTGTTAAAAGATCAGCAGGCCACATTCAGAAACACTCCACAGCAGTGCACACACTGTGCTCGATGACACCGCCATGCGCTGTGGAACGTGCCACTCCAGGTTCACATAAGCACACTGTGCAGAAAATCCTCATGTTCCTCCTGTGCCTGTGACTTTGACAACCGGCAAAGTAAGTTAAGCTTCATATTTTTCATAATAATTTCAAAATAAGTGCATGTGTCAGCTTAGCCAGCAATCTACCTAGATATCTGCACCTCATATATCTGGCTTTCGATGAGCTGTCAGGAAATTCAGGATAGCATTCAGTTCCCTCATTTCTAGCTAAAGCCTAAGGCCAGTTTTGCAGACATTCATTTAACCTCCCACTTTAAACCTCTTGCTGAGTGTGCTATGTTTTATATCACCTGACACCTTTCCATAGCTATCATCTCAGCTCCCACAGCAAGCAAATTCAGCAGCTTTCCCAGCACAGGAGCCCTCTTGCAACGCTTTGTGGACAAAGCGGTACTAGAGGCCCACAACTCCCCCAACACCTTATTCTCGCGTCCTTGCACCTATTCACACTTTCATATGCATCAAACCAATTCACTGCCTTCTTTCCAAACACTACCCAAATGCAAAGTCTCATCTGTTGCCTGAAAGGTTTTCAGATTACGTAGCAGATGGAAAAAAATGCTTAATTTGCCTCCAGTTTGTTGTTATCAATGCTACACATTGCATGTGCTGTTAAAAAAGAAACTGGGGAGTCAAAACATGCTTACATCTTGCTCCTTCATGGGTTGTGGGTCAGGTGAGGTCCTCCAGGGCAAAGGAGAGATTGTGTGTCTCCTGACAATAACTGAATAAAGTAAGCTTGAAGTTTCTGGATGGTGGGATGGGTCCAGATAACGTTGTTAGACAGCATGTAAAGAGCACAAAGGGAAGCTGGCAGACTCCTGAGCAGGGACTTGCCTACCGCAAAGACCTTAAAAAAAAAAAGAAAAGAAAAGAAAAGCAGCTTCAATATTTGCAGAAAGATGCAGAATATTCAAAGGCTCCATAGGCACTGCGTGGAATTTGCTGCAACCTCAACAGTCACCAATAACTGTTAGACACAAAGCAAGACTGAAGGATACAAAGCACACTGCAAGAATGTAGTTGAAGAATAAATGAATTCAAGTGGTCTCACTCAGAAGTTGTGAGCTTTCTGCACCATGGGGTTATGTGCAGAGTTTTTTCTTGCTGTTTTGTAACAGCAGCACAGCCTAAGAAACTGTGAGATTTTTTTAATCTTCTGGCATGTTCATTTAAGAAATAAATGGCATAGTTCTACCTCAAGGCTAATGCATCATCCCATTACAGATGGGCTCAAAATATTATTTATATATATCTTTATATTATATTTACATATATATTAAAATATATATATATAAAGACTACAATAAAAGAGTGTCAAAAAGCCATCAAGAGGTCTGTCCTGGAAGTGACAGAGAGATATTAATTTATGTACATTACTCAGCAACTGATCTGATGTTTAAAATACTCCTGAAAGATACACTTTCATTAATTGATAATCTCTAACTTTGTTCTCCATCCATAGTCTCAGTTTCCATCTGTATATTGAATGGGTTTCTATACAAAAATGACATGGTTTTATTCCTAAAATGCATATTCACATTATAGAAGATGACCAATCTGAAAGACAATGCATAATAATTTTATTTGTTCCCAGAATTATCATTTAATTAAATTTGGAAATTAGATCCTCTTTGGTATTCCTGCAAAGCAAGCAGAAATAACTATATTGTTAAAATGCAGAGAGAATTTCCACATTGCTATCATAGCTTTATGATATGAATATGCATACAGTTGTTCATGCCAGCAAAAGTATGGTAAACTTTACATACAACTTCAAGAAAACTTTTTTCACAAAAGTAGAAAATTAAACTTTCAGTCTTTGAAAGGCCTTTTTGGTTTTATTCTTTCTTTCTGTCTCCATGTTATGACTAAGTAGAAAAGGATAAAAAGTGAGAGGAAGTAAAAAAAGAAAAGGAGAATAAAAAACATCGGGAAGGGAACAAAGCTGCAAACTCAAAATCAAAACTCAAAAGTTCTATCAGTAACTTTTCCGGGTATAAGAATTCCTTATCTAAACTTCTCTAAGAAGGAAAAGTACTTTCATTTCTCTTAATTTTGAAAAGTCTTTTCTCCTTCTGAATCTGCACTCTTAGTACTATTATTATTATGCTTGTTACACTCCAGTCATCGCCAAGGTCTCCACAACTCTAAGTACAATATACACACACACACACACATATATACTAAAAAGACAGCTTCTTTTTATTAAAGGGGCACGTGATCCATTAGCATTATATCATTTATACCCAACTAGTGTGTGTTCTTCTCATTTACCAATTTTGGAAAGAGAACAGAAAGATTCAACAAAAACCACATCAGTTTTGTATAGAAAATAGAACAGGTCAGTCACAGAATTCTTCATCCCTGAGATAAAAGGGCAATTTACTTCCTCTGCTCTTTACTCGTACGTACCACTTACACTTTAGAGGACTGAACAATGCAATGAATTTTGAAATTGGAGACACCAGTACTTCTAATGTTTTTTAAGCCTAAGCTCATTTTTTTTGACAGGAATATAAGATAGCCCCATTCCTGATGATAAATGATCAAGAGACAGTTAGCTAGAGAAAAAATGTTGGTTTAAGTGCAAAGTCTAAACTTCATGGACCTACAGAATAACTTTTCCTGTCATTCTGGAGGAGAAAGGAAGTAAACCTAAGCCACTGGACTCTGGATTGGACAGGCCTGCAATAATGACCAGAACCTCACATCTCACTTTAAACATACACCACAATCATGATGAAATAACATATTCAACACTGACATTTCTGAAAGGGCACTTTTTACGTTAAGGCCAAAACTCACAGTTATCACAGGTAAACAGCATTGACTAAGAGGGGAAAAAAAAATTCCTCCATTTTGTCTGTAAAACTGTTCCTTCAACATCCAAGCAACAGACAGGCATAGATGCATGCACTTGCTCCTTTTATGCTGTTGGGAATTTTGCCAGCATGTAGGATTAAACTACATTTCCATATCGTACCCAGATGTGCAATCAAGAGAACATCCTAGAGCATCACCTCCACAATCTGCCCTAGGAATCAAAGCCATGCTTTATCCCACCCACCATTAACATCTCTTCATAATTCATCAACTAGTGAAAAAGGACAGCCTTTATACTGAAATACTGCACAAACTTAGTCCTGATTTAATTTAATGGGTATTGTGACTACAAGACCTGCCTCTAATTTTCCTTATTGTAAATTAACTGCTCGGAAGCAGTGCATGTTTTCCCAGACTTCAGCTACACTATTTGAGGCGATCCATTCCCTGTAGTAATTTCCACTGGGAAAAGGGAGGCAAAGTGATGCAGCTGTGAGGTGTCTGCCCATGTCTGACCCTGGGTCAGCAGCAGGCAATGTGGGCAGCAGCAATAGCCCAAGAGGTGCTGGAATCCCTCTTAACCTTCTGGAGGATTTTCACAGCACCACATTTTTGTGGTGCAACTCTTTTCCCCCACCCCTGCCAGTCCTGTCACTAACATTGCTTGAGAACAATACACAAATGTGATTGCAATTAGGTCAATAACAAATTCATGAAGGTTCAGCCCTCACCATCTGTGCAAAGGGAGTAAGGCTCTGTTTGGTTTGGGGCTTGGGCTTTTTTTTCCCCCTCCCATCCTCCTTTCTTATGAATACTATTTGACAAAGCCACCTACATAACAAAGAGATTTAATGGGTTTTATGGCAAAAAAACAAAAGAGTAAATTAAGGCCATTCCAGTATTAATTCCCACCACATTGGAGCCTTACATAATTTATCACTTAACATGTACATAATTTAGCATGATTCAACATTCAAACACATTAAACAGAGAAAGACAATAGTGAAAGCCTACTAATAACTACTAATTTTTCCTTTACAGAGGAGTTATGTCTCTCTGAAATAGCAGTCCCACTAAAAAACTTGTTTCAAAAAAAACTTAGATGCACTTTGCATTAGAAGCAAAAAAATTTGCTCAATATATATGACTAAACAGGAGGAATTTTATAGTTTGTTAATGAATGTCTCAAAATCTTTACCTTCTGTACACATACATACAGCCAGTAAATTTAGATTTTGAAAGCAATTTAAATCTTGATATATCCTGTCAGATACTTGCTTGTGCTGCAAAGCGCTTTCCAGAGGAAAAGGTCAGGCATAGGTCTGCACAGACTAGTGCCTCACTCCATGGATATTTTACATGTGGTAACTTCCACAACACTATGTTTCTGAATTTGCTTGGATGGTTTTTGGCCCTGGGCCTTTACCCAGAAAGTTGCATGTTCAGACCTCATTTCTATTCCATGAAGGGAAGAAAAAAGTGCCATAAACCTAAAGGCAGCAAAAAGTCTCAGTGTACACTTACAGTGAAGTATGTTGGAAAATGCTGAGATATGACTGTAGATCCAAACACCCAGCACCAGGTGTGGTTTAGGATGCTTTGCGGAGCCTGGGCTATTACAACTGCATCAAAAACACAAGGGCAAGGAGGGGGACAATGGGGAAGAAGACAGAAGGAGGAAGATCTTTCTTCTACCATACTGAAACAATTTATCAGAGCAGATTTAATAATTTCACTCATGTTGAAGGGAGTAAATTCATGCTAAGCTCGCCACACTGAAGATAATGGAACAAGTCATGGGAATGAAGAAGTTACTGAGTTAAAGAGCAACAAGGGAGAAAGCAGCAAAATTATTTGCTTTGTTTTAAGATACTCTGTAAGGTTATGTCATCACACTGAGAAGCAGGGATGGGTGATTTATTCAGATCATGGATTTTCCACCTAGGATTTTTCTAGCTTTGCCTCAGTCAATACAAACAGTTCAACATCACAGTTTTCAAAAATGTGGTGATTTTCTATATTAAGAAACTGCTTAACTTTTGTATTCTAAAAACTAATAATTTTCTACTTGTCAACTAAAGAAACTTTTATTTCCCTACATTGCTCAACATCTGAAGCCTGAAAGGCATCTTTGCACAATGACATAGCTATCTAGAAAGTGGGAATATACATAGGCAGTAGAACTCATAAATTATCTGTCATGCGGAAAAGTAAGTTAACATCACCTTTGCCCTTTCATCCCCTAAAAAGATGGTTGCACGTAATCACAAATGGAGACAGATTAAGAAGTTGAGGGAGCAGGAGGGAGCAGAAATCAATTCTTCCACTTACAAATGATTAAGACATAGGAGAGGCTGATTTTATTTCTAATTATATGATTGACCCCAAGTTGTAGTTATAGCATTGAATGCAAACATAAGTGATGAAAAAATAAAGATTTAAGCAGAATTAGAAAAGATTGAATATCTAAAAGTATTCAGCATTGGCTGAAATGAGTATTAGGGAGCTTCAGTATGGACTTCAAGCGAGTCACAACTGGGTGAAAACTGGTTTTGAAAACTCGTTTCTAGACCTGTATTTCAGCAATTTAGTAAGAGTCAGGGACATCTATTCAAAGCCTGCTCCAAAATCCATCTCCCTGATAATCCAGCACTGGTGAGTCACCCTATTTTGTGTGACTATGGAACTGAGCACCAGAAGAGCTGCAGCTGTATTTTAGTAACATATTCATGGACTGGCCATTCCTGGCACTGTGGAAAGAGAAGAACAAAGCATGCAACCATAGCCTACCCCTCTAGTCACAGGCAGATCACTGAAACCTTACCCAGGCCTACCCAGGAAGAGGAAGTTGGTACCTCAAAGTTAACTTAATCCTTCCTTTGTGGGACTGCAAAACTCTCACCTCAGGTAACTTCCACCAGTGCACTTATTCCACTCTTACTCTACTTGATGACTCCTGAATTTAGAGAAAGCAGAACTTGGTGATTATACTATATCTTTAGCTATTTTAAGCTCAGAATTCAATGATACTTCAGGTTCTGGCTACTGCAACCTTTATCAGACACTTCTTGTCATTTATTGCTTCTACAGTCTGCAGATATCTATGGCACTGCTTGAGTGACATAGTTATTTATGACACCCTAATGAATTATTTGTTTTACTACATTTTTTGTCAAATAATGAGATCCTTATGCACAAAAAAAGCAAATTTAATTTAGCATAATATTTGTTGGAAGGTGCAGAAGTCTGAACAACACCTGGAGTACTCTTAGATAGAGCAAGGCCAAGAGGAAAGATCAGGTCTGATGCATTGTGGGACAAGGTCAATAGTATATCTTTCCAAAATATTATTCAAATATGTTATTGACAAAGTCAGCAGGGCTGAAACAGGCAGTCTGTGGGATCGACATCCAGTTTTACTAAGGGAATTTTGGAAGCTTCATAAATCCTTATCCAAAATATTTAAGTCTGCTGGGCTAAATTTAATGGCATTTAGATTGCATGATACATCCTCCTTCTGATAAGGCCAGAAAGTTAAATTCTTCAAGCAAAAGAATTCAAGCAATTTTTTACACCATTTTAAACAAAATAGAGAGCACACAGATACATGAAAGCATGAAACAAATCTGCTTTCTCCTCAGACCTCCAAATTATTCAAAGAGTTCAGCTAAGTTTATTGCAAGAAGTGAGTGACATTTTAGTGTAATTCCCCTTTTCTTTGAGGCTAATTATACCATTGCCATCATCCACTTCTTAACACTGTTAAACAGGTAAAATTGCCTACAAATGTATAGAATTTGCTTATGTGGAAACATATTTCAAGTGACATTCAAAGACTGGTTTCTAAGAGTGCCTGACACCCAGAAGCTTCTGGCATGAAATAGAACATAATTTTTTTCAAATTAAGATTAGCAGTCAATACTCAGCACTTTCTGAAAAAAACCAGCCATATTTGAGCCTTTCTGAAATTCTGTCCTTGATTACAGAAACTCAGTAAGATCAGTTCTGAGAAGGGAGACTCATCACTACTTGCAAAATACTTTGCTGCCCTACCGTATCAGGATTTGGCAAGAATAGTGTATATTCTTCACTGTCAGTTTCAATCAGGACTAAATGAAGCCAAGACTTTCAGTTAAGGTAAATGTTGAATTTTTAATATTTAATAAAGTCACCCCGACCCTATGAACCCATTATCTAATAAAAAATAGCTCTGCCTTCAGAGTAAGAAGATAAAGAACAGGAATTTAAACTTTGAAGGGAATAATGCAGTAAATTATTACATTTTGGAGTTATACCTTTAACTGGTGTAAACCGGCACAACTTCAACAAAGACCTGTTGATTAACATCAGTACATGATCTTGTCTAACCTGTTTAGCACTGACGACATACACGTGCACTCTTGTGGTATTAGCCTCAGAATATCTAACATTTGCTGTCAGCTGTCAGCAGGTACTAGTCAAAGAAAAAGATAATTCCTCACTTAAAGTTTTTCTTTCCCATTTTGTACAAATTCCAAAACTCTATTTTCTTTTATTGTACTTTAGTTATTTTTGCTCATGGAGGCTTTGGGACAGCAGCAGTGGAAACTGAATCTGTCTGGTTAATCTGAGGTCAAATTTTGTGTAGGCAGCTGCAATCCAAACATCCCCACCCTGCCCTACCACTAACCTGAACTCTGACCTGCTGGGACCACCCCCTCACTCCTGCAGCAACTTGGTCCACATTTCTACTGAGTGAACAGTTAGCTAAAATGCCAAAATATCTATGTGTGAAAATAGATATAGGCACTGTCAGTTCTCTGTGACTTTTTCTGTTGGACAGTAACCAAGACCACCAAATGTATCTGGCAGTCTGGAATCTACTGATGAATCAAGTCACTTAGTACATGTACTTGGTCCTTGTGAACAAGTTGCATTTTGAACTGAAGCAGTTGTTTAAGGGAAAAAGAAAACACACACACACAGCCATGGCCACACTGCAACCTCACGCATCTACAGCAAGGCTGCAAAGTCCATCACTAAATCTGTGACAACTGCAAAAATATTGAGCATCCCAAATTCACATCTACTGTACTCACAGCAGACTGCTGGGTGTTGAGCGCTTCTGAAGTCAAGCCACTGATTCAGAGACCTGAATATGGATTTAAAACTTGAATTTCCTAGGGTAAGTGGTTAATGTGGTAAGTTTCCCTGATACATGGATATGGTCTTCAGGAGCTTTGAAAATCCCATCCTAGAAATCGACAATAAACTCTGGTTTCTGAACATTTATGTTACATGCATTACTTTAACACTTAAGCTCACAAAGTCAACTTCATTGATTTCAGTGCTGTAGCACTGTACAGAGAGCATCAGCTGTGGAGAGCTGACCACCTGAATGGTTAAGACAGAGGAAGGGTGAGAGGAAATTTTACCATCCTCATTTCACAGGTGGGAGACCAAAGCACAAGGAAGGAAAGAAGGGGCAGGGAAGAAGGGAAAGATGTCAGGGATATGTTCAAGGCCACCCAGGAAGATGGTTGCAGAGTGAGAAAATGAATCCAATCTCATCCCTTTCCCTCCTCTCCACATACAAGGTCCCCACTCCCAGAGCTGCTAAGTTTATATGGGTCAATGCTATTGTGTATGGTGGTTACCAAGAGGAGTCTTCACAGGTGCAGAAGGGCAGAACTCAATCTGCAGCTCTTGAATCAGTCCAGCAGAGAAAGGAACAGTGTATAAGTGAGCACTCGCATCCTGTTCCCAAGGTTCAATGAAGGAGACAGAGCTGGCAACAGAATCCTCATAAGGACCACAGCAAAAAAATCATAGAGAAGTATGGTAGATGAGAATTACCTGATCAATACCTACTACTGAAGAAGTAGGAGAACAGGAGGTAGCCTAAATAAGCTTTTTAAAAGGCCAATTCTGCCTATTATAGAAAAAGTAGAACAACATATGCCAACATGAAGACACAGGAGCTAAGAGCCAGAAGATGCAGGATCTAAGACTAAGTGGGCTGATGACTTTCTGAGCTACTTCTGTGCAAGTCACCCCAACTCTTCTCCTTCACTAGTTTCAAATCATAAATGCCTTGCAGCAAGGACTGTGATGACATCTATCTTCATTTAACACTGGCCTGTGGACAGTCATCACACTTGATTTTGAACCCTCTTACTACTCAGACAAAGTTTGTAATGCAATTCTGAAAGCTTTTTAAGCCCATAATAGCTAATGTAGCTAGAGGTTCAGTTTATTGCCTAAACATTGTTTTTAAATAGGTTAAAAATATCACCCACAGGAACAGGCAAGGTGTGAGGGGGAAGAGTCACTGAAATACTGGCCAGCCTGTGTTTCTTAAATCCTCTCCAAATGAGAAAGAAGTTTGCCTCTTGATGACAGAAGAAAAGCTCAAGCATAGGATGCCCCCAGCCACACATAGGCACAGGCAGGCACAGAAAGCAGCAACACGGCTCTGCTATGGAATCACCCTATTGGCACAAATGGACCCAAGTGTTGGTTGTGTAGGTTTCCTGTACAGGGAGAACACACCTTGTGGGTCTGCACAGTGAAGCCCCTGTAATTGTGGCTTTTAGGAATTACTATTACTGGATTTTAAAACCCACAGGAAAAGAGCTGGCTTGATTGTCTCCGAATTAACTGGAAAATGGCCTGGCATGCTGAATCAAAGATGTCCCACTGAGCTTTAGGTAACACTTACAGCGACATTGATAGCCCAGTTGACCAACAGAGTTCCCCATCTCTGACAAGCAAGGATGGATTTCCTTTTAGATTTTTATAGGTAGTGTTTGAAACACACAGACCAGTAAAAACAAGAAGATTATTAGTTAGCTACGGTGCTGTATATTCTGGAAACCAGACATTACATCCACCACTAGGCTTTGGTCTACACACCAAACATCACATCTATTTCAGCATTTGTGTTCAGAGCAACTGTGCTATTTTCAAGCAAGTCCAGCAACTGTCCCCACTGATCGCGTCCAGGCTTGCCTTAGTGTGGTTTAGCATGGCATACAATCTAGGCACCTTCTCTCAAAAGTTTTGGACCATAGGCATTGGGATATATATATTCAGCCCAAAATATATCCCCCCACCCGGCCCTGATGCACACACTGCAGATACTCAAGGGGCTCTGCACTGAATGCTTTGATTTACTGTTACACTCCTACTGCACCAGATTACTAAAAAAAGACAAAGCAACTTGGAAATTACTGAGAATTAATTGCTCTGTTGATGTGAGCATTTTAATAAGAAATAATCACCACAAAGAGATAAAAGTGAAATGCAAACTATAGCAAAATTCCTGCCGTAAGAGCAGCAAGGCAGTACGCGTAAACTGAAAATGTAGGAACCAAGTCACAGCACAAGTCTTGTCTGTACCACTGTAAAGTTATTTTCACCAAAAAGGTGGTCTTTTGAGAACAGCAGAGTTCTGTTCACATAAAATGTTGTCCCTCTGAAAAAAATAGGTTGTAGGTAGACATATTTCCTCCAGAAATACGAATTTCAATTTTTTTTACTTATTTCTTAAAAAAATAGAAGAATCACTGAAAAATAGAAGTGTTGAGTCTGCAGTTCAACAATTACACTAATTAAGTTTTCATTTTATTTATATCAAATGTCAGACTGCTTGAATTTTTGCTTTACTAACATTTCAGGTTTTTGTTCTGACTTACAGGCAAGTTAGCCTTTAAGATAATGAACCTCTTACAGAAGGAAAGATTGTCACCTACGCTCTTAAAGGAGAAACAGAGATTAAGTATTACTACTTCATAGAGATGTCAGCTGGTTCAAAGCCTGTCAATAAGCACAAGATCCCCCTCACATACACCTTTCCCCTATGTAATCAACCCGAAAATCTGAAGAAAAAAAAAACACAAATAAATGTACAGCTTAATAGTTACACCTCATCATTTTCCCAGCCAGCAGTTTGTCAATATTAGCCCCTTATTAATAGTTAGTCCCACAAAAAGCAAGATTATGAGATAATCTGATTTTCTACTGATGTCATACTAGTGAAGAAGGTGAGTACAATTTAAAGAAAAATTAAAAAAAGAAAATCTCAGCATCAAACTCCATCCACATGCTTTAGCCCAGAAGAAGACAGGGTATGGCATCCTGTTGCCCAGTCATCCCTGATTTCATTGAATACTGTAAACACAGTCATCAGGAAAATCTCCATTTCAAAATTCATCAGGTAGAGTACATACACACAGCAGGACATGATAGCACTCTTGAGGCTTTCAGTCCAAGATGTTTACAGGCTATAAGGAAAACCAAAAGTTTCTTCCATTGCCCAAATCAATACACATTCCTTTAACCCACTGACAAATAGGAGACCGAGGAGAGAATCACAGTGATTAGTCAAATTTTTCCTGACAGTTTAATGGCATTCTAGGAGTGCCATATTAGCCAGCAAAATATCAATACAGCTTTTCTTTCTGCCTTTTCACCAGTGAGAATTTTGCATAGGTTTGGAGTTAAAACAGATACACAAGCAATTCTAATGCTACTGAGTGGAAGTGTACCTCTGCATTTTTACACTGAATGGGAGTTTCAGCCCAGAAAAGAAACAGCAAACATTAGAACACCAATAACTTGATCTGAGTTAGTATGACTGCTGTGACATTATACTGCTTTCTCAGGAAACAGAAAGAGTTATTTCTCTCAAGTTCCATTAATCTTCTTGGAAAGCCCAGTCTAGAGGTGATGAAGAGCAAAACAAGTAACACTCGGCTATATGAAGCAGAACATCCAGCCCAAATCTGCTTGCTTAGAGACAGATGGCAAATACAGTCAGTGCTCTGAAACTACAGCTGTGTGTCTGAGATCTCTCAGATCTATGTGTGTGATCATTAAAGATTTTCAAATTATCTAATAGAGCAGGGTCTCCTGGAGATTTTGGTTTCCAGAATTTTGTTTTCTTTACAGAGGACCACATTAAAATTAACCAGAACAAAGTCAAAAGAAAACAGTTCTCAAGCTTTTCTATTTAAAAGTGTTATGTACACACAAGCACTCCAAGTGGACTTAATTTTCTCCTGCGAGTGCAATTTGCTCACACTCTGTATCAGCAGGAGCAGTTGGGAACAAATTACAGCAGGAGGGTGGAAGACTTCTCACTGCACCTTTCCAGTCTGGACACCTGCCAACTCTTCATCACCCCCTTCCTTCTCCATTTGCTCCAGAGGATAGCTTTGACTTTCCTTGGTACCCAGGGGCTCAGCACAAGAACACATACACGCCTGCACGTTTAGAGAGCTCCGTATAGAGTCCGTGACCATGTACCCAGTCTGTTGCATATACAGATATTGCTAGTCAGATATCTAACCCAGTGCAGATACCAACATACTGTGTACAAGTGCAGAAAGCATACACTGGCAGGGCTCACACATAACAGTAACTGTACTGAGACTGAGAAAGCATTTATCTTGTGCTTGTTCAGTCGTAGAGGGGATCTCTCTCATGATCCTCCCTAAATATCATTTATTTGTCTCTCTTGACAACTTTTTTTTAGATATTTGGCCCTCTCCCAATATACGTGACTTATTCAAGGTCCTATCAGCAGCTCTCCACACTGTTCAGACTGGAGTGAAGGAAGAAGTTACCCAGTAACGCACTGTATGCCTTCCATCACTACCTCCTCCCAGTACACATGAGCTCCTCAGTCCTAAAAGCCTGGCTACCATTCAATTCCCAAAGCTAGAGAACACTACCATAGTCCATTATTACAACTGGTATTACAACCAAGTTGGCAAGAACCTGACAATATACCAGGCTAGGACTGAACAGTCTCTATTAATATTCAACAAATATCTCAGCAAGAAATTGCTCTCCCAGAAAAAGCTTTACTCTTTTGGGGTGGGAGGTATCTGTTTTGAAAATGTTTAATATCAAAAAGTCCAAATGTCTTATTTCAGTATCCTCCTGACTTCTTATTTCAAAATATTTTTCCAGCAAGTCAAAGCAAACTTTTGCTTTGCCTTTTAGTTGCACTACACAAAGCAAAGTAACTTCATCTGAATAAAAAGTTTCAGCACTTCTGTATCAATATTTTTCTGAAACATGTTTGGCAAGAGTTAAAAAAAGTATTGATTTGGAAGAAGAGA
>JANZLQ010000086.1:15195333-15208889 GCA_026212715.1 Elanus axillaris | reverse complement strand
GGTTTTTGTTGTTTTTTTTAGAGTCCATATTGACCATTGAAATCCCATTTCCCATATAGCTAAATGTACTTCCATTTCTTATTACTGGTTAAATGTGTGAGGGTTGGTTGGTTGGTTGTTTACCTTTAAATGCATAAAACCCTTCAGGAATGCTATTAAAGGTATGTTTTTAAAACAGCTTGAGACCCTAACCTACAAGACCACCACCAAAAACTTGCCTTAAAACATGTTCCATATAAAATACTACAAACAAAAGCAAATATGGAGGGAGGTTCTCCTGTTACCTGATTTGTGACCATGATTTATTCTCTGGAGTCACAGTCATTCAGACTGTAAGCCAAATTTTCCAGGTAGAAGCAGATCTGAAAACGAACAGTACAAAAAAAGTAGGTCACTTTGATATCTGGACAACAGATTTGTCAGCCTGAAGAATCAAAGAAGAATTCACTTTCAAAGGACAATGACATTTAGCTGTGTAAAGTCCATTATAATCCTACCATCTTCTAGACTGACAACCAAATAAACTGATAAGTATATATACATGACCACAAACTGAAAAGGTCCTGAATCAGCGAGTACCACACAATTAAAGTCTTAGGCAACAAGTCCCTAGGAAAAGGTGTGTTTACTTCACAGAAACAGAACAAGTAGGCTAGATTGCAAAGCTATTTTGCTTTCTGGCTATGACTGATAAAATTCATATGCATGCAAATGGAGGGAAAACAACAACAACAGAAAAAAAAAGTTTGCCAAGCTGCATTAACCTGTTTATTTAGAAAGCTCATCTCTAGATTCAGAGCAACACTTCATTAGATAGCTTTGTTCTACAGAA
Organism: Elanus axillaris; assembly: GCA_026212715.1. Lineage (NCBI taxonomy): Eukaryota > Metazoa > Chordata > Aves > Accipitriformes > Accipitridae > Elanus > Elanus axillaris. Next base: position 15,208,057 of record JANZLQ010000086.1, on the reverse strand, counting down.
TTTCTTGGCCATGTAAACTACAGACACCCTATCATAGTGGCTTGCAAAGTAAATCACTTGTATGTAAAGTTTATGCAGACAAGAAAACCAAAACAATCTCTCATTATTTTCTTCAACTAATTATGTCAAATACAAACAAACAAAGATATCACTTATGTGCAGAGAACACAGACCAATGCTGGTTTCACAGAGGAGTGACCAACTCCAGTAAATTAAATGCCCAGGGCTTCAGAGGCTTCATCTGGTCCTAATTTTCAAATCGGCAGTAAAATGATATTGTTTTTTCACTTTCATTGTAGCTTGTTTTCATCTAGTTTATGTTACAAGACATCCTGTTTTTCAAGCTCTGATCTGTCACATTAAAAAAAAATGGACTCAAAAAATGTACAATAGCCGACGTAGTGGCACCGCTAAGGCAGCTGAGCTCCTGCACTCTCAGCTGGCTGCAGAATCTCTCTTCCTTAAACCAATAAAAGATGGGAGTAAAGAGGTATACAAGTTACACACAGTGGATTTGGCACAGGTGGAAAGCACACAACTGCTTTACCTTCCAGAAAGAGGTTAAAAGTACCACTTCCTCCTCCAATTCTCTGCAGGACTGCACTCTCCTGCACTACATTTTGGCCTTTCTGAGGTATACCCAACATTTATGAACTGCAGAGTGTCTTTATATCTGTTCCAGCACACTGCAGTCTACCAACAGAGCAGGAGAGGAAAAGAAGAATGAAGTTGTCGTCACCACCAAGTCTTCCCTCTTAAACACAGTGCATCATCCCTCACCTTCCCCAGTACCAGCAGCTTACAGGAATCAATTCACTAAAAGCTTGTGGAGATGAGTGCATAATAGCAATTAACATACAGTTGCAGTACATCTAATGCCATGTACAATGTAGATCATGGTAATTTGCATAAGGACAGTTAGTCCTCTTGTTTAACCAAGAATGAGAAGCCTTAGTCAACTTCCCAGACAAAACATTAATAGACAATATGGCTATATGTGCTTAGAATACAACTGTGGCACATGCTGAACTACAGCTGTAAAATGGAGCTTGATGTCAACTGCAAAACCTCCCCAAGAAGGATAAATATATGGTGATTAGACTGTGATGAGCTCCATGCTGCTTCAGGAACATTGTCATCAGTGCCAGAGGGAGATAGAGTTACACACTTACAGTACCATGTTTGACTGCAGCAGAGAAGTATTCCAAGGATCAATTTGTTACCCATAAAGTGAAACCACAGTTTTTACTGGTCCCATTCAGATTAAAATAGAACATTTCTAAAAGTTAATTTTGCAGATGTTTCCAAAACTCTATCTCTATGCAACAGACCAGGCATGAGGACACTCATTTGGAAGCTAGTATACCAACATTTCCCAAGAGATCTACATAATCTCTCCCAAACACCTGATTAATTGAATGGTCTTCATTGAAACAGATGTACACAAACCATGTGGACATATATTTTATATGAAAGATTCCACTAAATCAAATAAACACTATCCTCTTCCAGCTTTCCCACCTCCCCCTTGAAATGAGAGTCTAATTTCACATCCTCTATTCTAAAAAAAATAAATAATTAAGAAAGCAGCTTGCAGCCCCTCAGTCAGACAGGTTTCCCAGGGTAGAATTGCTCAGCCTCAGCACCCCCATCACAGCTTTGCCTCCCACCCTGCTTCTGACTTTAAATCCTGCTGCCAAAATATCTCTCACTGTTCCTCCATATATTCCTAGTTTTCTTTCTTTGCTTGCAGAATCACACATCTGCAGCTCTCTCAAGACCCTGCAGGACCTTTCTTGGCTGGTGTAAATCAGAAGGAACTTTTCTTATCCAAGTAACAGCAATTCCAGACTACAACAGCAGAAAATTTGGCCTCTCCCTCATCTTCTCTATCCCCAAGTTCATTTCAAGAGCCCATGCCTCTTTACCCCTAGGAATTCAGTATCAGGACTCAGGTTTTCCTCATTCACCATAGATTTGACCCCAAGCACACTGAAATTAACTGTGAAGTTTGCATCTGACTCAGTTTCCAAGAATTATATTTTGGTTCACTTATTCTGGCTACCTTTATACTCCTCATCAACAGACTATCATGGACAAGATAAGGTCCATATGAAGATGCTGGCATAACCCCCTTCCTTGTAACTATCTATTAATGTGTGCAATGAGACTGAAAAGAAAATAAAAGCCATGATACCTGGCACTAAAGGAGTCTTTCTACTGACTCTAAAAGGATCACCATGTTTTAAGAAAGTTCTCTTTTTCATCTCTGAAGATATGTCCTTCCCTTTATCTCTATAGGGATTTTCAAGGGGACAATTTAAATTGAAGGAGTTGGGTGCTTACCGAGGACCCTTTAAAATACCAGTGGTTGCTACAGGATGACTTAATCCTGTTTTGTCTCAGCTCCCACTGCTAAGACTTTGCTCTTCATTTTAGTAGTAGCTAAATAGGCAAATCAAAAAGGCTTTTACATCCCTAGTTTTGAATGCCGCACTTAGAAGGGAGGAGGGGGAAAAAAAAGTCAAGGTAATGTTACTTGAATTTTCCCAAGAACTCACAACATAAAACTGTAAGAAAGAGCTGCCTCATCTTTAACAGTGCTATGCTTTAGTCATTTAGAAATACTTGCCTTAATTCTTTCTCTTTTTTTTTTTTTTGCAAGAATTACCCTGTACATTGACAGGTACATCTACTTAAAGATGTAAAGTTTTGTCTTGTAAAAAGGAATGCAAGAACAGCAGCTTCATTTGTACCTTATTCTTCCTCTCTTGCATACAATCAGATGGGTGAAAGAGGCAGGGGGTGGGGAAGAATTCCACAACATAATCATTTGGCAACTTATATTATTTTCTTTCAAAGGGCATTACAATACAGTTCTCTCACTTGGGGAACTTCAAGAGAAGATAATTATTCTTGTCTGCCTTATAATATATATTAAAAATGTTCAAATGTGGCTTTCCAGGGAATTCTGCCAAATATTTTTAGGCACCAGACCCAGCTTTACTTAATTTTATATTGCCTTCTTAGTCTATTATAAAATACCCTTCCATGCAGTTTGAATTTGGTAAAAAGGCTGAAGCATACTCATTTATATTAGAAACATAAAAATGCTTCTTTCCATGAAATAGAGATTTTTAACTCCTAACATGACAGCCATTCAGATGTATAGTAATTAAAGTGTCTCTACAGAGCTTAACACACATCAGTGAGCTTTTACTCACAAAACCCAAACAGAAACAGAGAAGGAGTTTTGGGGGGAGACAACATACCAAGAACAGAAAGTAGCTTTAAACATTTTTGTTTTATAAGCACTTTATTAGTAGTATAACAGTAGCACCTTGAGACTCCAAAGAAGACCAGAGCCCTGCTGCACAAGGCATTATAAAAGCTTCAGAGATGCAAATCGTACACCTTTAAGTGCTGTCATCAACTACAGTAAAATGTGGAATTACACTACTTATGATGTATTGATGTACACTACTATTGATGTAACAATCTCTTATTATTAGCAATAATGTTTATTACAAGGGATAAAACAATGGCAGTGGGCAAACGTGGGCAAACCAATCTCTCCAAGGAGTTTACAGTCCAGGCAAACAAGAATGCCAAGTCTGGACACACAGAGAGAGCTCATTATACAAGAGTAGAATATGTAGAGTTGGAAAAAGATAAGCTAAGTAACAGAGAGGGCAGGCTAAAACAGATGTGGAGTGAATTTGAAGAGGCTACATCCACAGTACCACAAGGCAAATAAATAGTAGAGCTGGCAATCTCAGGACAAAGAGCAGGTGGGAAACCAAGAGGCACCTAGACTTGCTCTAAGTAACACAGCAGAAAAACTAGCAGTGAGAAGCCTGACAACCAGATGCCCACTCTAGCATCCACTCAGTGACTTCTGGTGTTTCACTTTTTAAAAATTCAAGTCTACCTTAATATAGCCTAGTGAGAAAGGCCAGGCAACCCTCATCCTGAACTTCTAAGGAGTCAGACATGATTTACACAGCAAGGTGAGGATCAGGATAAAGCCCACATTATTCCCATCAGTATGCTTTCTGGTTATTTCACCATCTTCCCCCCTCCCCCTTTTAAAAGACAGCATCAGAAATTGTAGATAATTAGCACAACGGTCCATGTGAAATGTTGTATTTGTTTAAGTGTTTATTTTGGCTTCCTAAAATGGGCTGGAATCCAGCTCTTGTGCTCAGCCCCACCTTAGTTATATTTTTCCTTTTATACACAACAAACTTGGAGCCATATTTAAATATTAAACACTTTGAAATTATATTAATGCTATCTCTTTATCATTAATACACACATTAACTCCCTTCACAACTGACCCATATGTTGATTGGTTGACCTGGTTTGTTTTAAAGGATACGATTCACAAGATTCAGAGTAGCACAAGTTTTACTTTTCTTAACTTTCCCTGATAATCAAAAGGAAGCCAGCCCAGACTGCATGTTGAAAACTGAAACAGCTGAGTGGACTCCTGCTACCTCCTCTCTTGTGTTTTCATCTTTTATGGCAGCAGGCTGGACTGTGCCAGACAAACTAAGATTTCTTATATTCTTCAGTCGCTTGGCTGTTCTTTCCCATAGATATTCCAACAGCAGATTAACGTCAAGGCATGCTGAGCCAAAACCATGAAACTCTGTGAAGATTTCAGTCAAGCAAGAATGCTGCTGGGTAGTCGTCTTTTGCTGTTAAACAAAGATACTGCAACTGAACCTGGTCTCACATGTGTGAGTAAAGAAGAGCTCTCACCAGTGTCAACTAACATGAGTGTATGGAGGTCAAAATCAGGTCCCTTAAATAGTGTCTGAAGAAACACAGTTGCATAGGGAAGTGAAGTGTTCCATCTTTAGCATGCAGCTGCATACACTGTCCACACAGTTTCAAAGCACTGGACTTCACAGATACAAGGAAACAAACTGCTCCATTCCCAGCAAAGCCATGTGCAGGACATGCTGCCTCTCCAGTGCCCCAAGTACTATGCCTTTTTCCCACTACAAGCACACCCAGCAACTCATTATGCAGTGTATGCACTCAGAGGATGGCCACAGTGCACAAACACCCAAAGTCACAAGCCAGTGAAAAGCCTGCAACACCATTTAGGGCCTTTTATTGCCAAGGTACCACACCTAGTGAATTGACTGGGTCAGGCCTGCAAGACACATGAAGCCTTGCATCCCTTAGAGCAGGATCAGCAGCCTGTGACACAAGGGTCCAAGCAGTCATCACTATTTTAGATAGCAGACCTAGGGATATCAGAGAGGAATTAGTGGTTCAAGTGAATGCTCCCACTCCCAACCAGCTGCAAACTCAGCACAATCTGCTGCCTCTTGCAGAAATAACACATTGGTATGTTCTTACTTCTGGGAAGGGTGGCAGTTCCCACTGGGTTTTTACCCTCATGCTTAGTCTCTAATATGGGAAGGAAAACACATTTCTGAGTCTCCTCAAAGCAATCATAATCCCTTGTTCAAACACCTCTAAGTCCTTCACAGACAGATGAGGGAACAGAGGGAATATTTCCTCCTCGTGACAGCTACAGATGAATAACACAAAGGCAGAATAACTAAAAAGTGAAGATGGGCAAGTTAGACAAATACAGCAGGGCAGCATGCTCTTCTTAAGACAATTTCTTTCCTAGAGCACATGGGAATTAAGCACTCATTAAACACCTGTTGCACCCTTTTGCAATGTAACCCAAACATCTCATTTAAAGTGAGCAAAAACTCCGTTAACATTTAAGCATTCTTATCAAGGCTATTTACCTGGAGTCATCTTGTACACCACACTAGTACTTTGACCTCACCAGCCTGTATGTAGAGTCTTTGCATATCTCATAATGCTCACAACATCAGTCTCAGGAGTAGGCAGATCCCATTAAGAAGTCAGGGACATGAGGATTCACTGTTTCTGGAAGGTCAGCCCAAGCCCAGCACCTGTACTGCAAGCAACCCAAGCTTTGGAGAAGGTACAGAAAACCAGCTCCTTGCAATTATAGGCCAAGTTGATCTCAGCCTGCTGATAGCCACTGCTTCAGGTCTACCCTAGTCTGCCTTTTTGCAACTCAGCCCTCCAGACGGCACATAACCCATAACCCTACAATTTCTAGGTATCAACTGAAGTGCAAACCACACAAGGGGCAGGGAAAAAAAAACAAAACCATAAGCCAAACAGCACATAAAACCACAAAATAATTAATCCTCAACAACTCCAGACACAAGGCATACACGCTTTCAATTTCTCTCCCCCATAGGTCAGTGAAACTACAACACGTTTTTTATGTATACCAGCCACAGAAACTATAACCTCCTATAGATGCATCTTAAAACAATTCAGTTCTTCAACAAAACATCAAGCTGAAGACTACTGACCTAGAACAGGTCTCTTTCCTGTGCCAAACTCATTCCTAAAGCACAACCCAAACCTCCTCTTAAAGGAACAAATCCAAAGACACTTTTCCAGGAGAGGAAAGTCAACTCCTTTGCAGGTGTGCCTATTTAAACTGTTAGCCACTCCGGGTGTTGTCACTCTCCACTGACGGAGCCCTTCTGCCACTTCCCAGTGGCTCCTGACAACTTTCTTTGCCAGTTTAGGGTTTAATTCAGCTTAGTACATCCCTTGAAGACAATGAACCAAAAATCCACATGTGGAGAAGTTCACGTGTATCCAAGTTAGGTCCATGTACAAATCTAGATTGCTCCTTGGATTCTACACAACTAGCAGTCCTTGTCACCTCTGCTGCTGTGATGACAAAAACTGGTAGACTTTTGTGCTGCCTACAGAAAACAGGTGCCAGCAGCTCCAAAACCATCACTGTGAGATGATGGACTTAACATTTCAATCATTACTTGAACAGACCAACTTCAGTCTTCAGCAATATACATCTGTCTGCCATACTATTCCAGGAAAATAGAATCACTGTCTGTGGGGAAATTACATGTACAACCATGAGTATACAGTTCTGTAAGCCTAAATGAGAATAAATTCTAATTTTCTTCAGGAAAAAAGGCAAGTTCACCACTGAAGTAAAGGATGTAGGTCTGTCAGCTGATAAGAGACTGATTGAAGAGATACAATGTTTTTTTCCAGTAGGAGACACTAGAATCCACTAGTAGCTAAACATGATTGTTTGTATGATTGACAGATATGAATTATTTGTGTGATCAGGAAGGAGAAAAAGAATCTTCAAGCTGATAGAGCTTGAACTATGGAATACTAGGGCTTGAATAGGTCTGTAATCAGCTCACAAAAACGCATGAAAGAGTAAAATCTATAAATTCTTTTCTATACAGTTGTGCAGGGGGTCTGAAAGATGGATCAAAGGTTGACAGTGGTTTGCTCTCCAAAATGTTTGGAATCCAGGGCTCCAAACAGTACAGCTTATGCTCTTCATCTATCAGCAGCTTATGTTTCTAAAAAAAAAAATCCAAAAATTTAAATGCCAAACTACAAACTTCTCAGAAGGCATTCTTAAAGAGCTAAAGGAGAATTGGATAGCAATGTTTTGCAGTTAAAAGTGCTGGCACTTTATAAAGTAAAGCCTTTTGTTAGAGACAGGAAGTTTAGTTTATTGCCTGGTGTATACAGTTTGCCCACCACATTATTTTGGGCTATTTTCATTCCTCACACAGTAAAGAGGAAATTCTAAGAATGTTTCATTGCTTTTCTTTGTTTGATGAACAGCAAAGGCTTGCAGTTTACTGACCACTGTATTGCTTTGCTACTTTTGACAAACAATTTCACTTCACATAGGTCCTCTGGAGGATAAAACATTTGTTCTTTATAAAAATCAATTGTTTCTGCCCCATTCATTTTAAGTCCATCTCTCACCCTCATCTTTCTTTACTTCACAGAAAAAAATCCTAAATATAAAGCTAGAAAAAAAAACATAAACTGATACTTTTTTTTGTGAGCAAAACTTCAGGCCCAGAAACTATCAACAGGCACACTATGAAAACTTTTCTCCCCCTTGAGTTTTTCAGTAGGACACAATCTGAAGCGGAGTAATAATACCACAGCTATGGTACAACACTATTAATTAATAGTAAGATTGCTCTTCTGAAGGGCATTCGTCTTAATCAAAACAGATACTGCATCTTGTGTACTGACTGTTATGATTCTGTTGTCTGCACAACATGATTCTATGCAGCTGAAATGATAAAGCAAAGAGCTAGATACATGCCTGTCCATTTACTCTTTTACTTTTCATCAATTCACAGTGTTATTCCCAAATGTTTTTATACCATTCTTGCCTAACAGGAAAAAAAGGATTCCTCATAAAATACTTGATTTCTAAAAAATGCTGAGCATTTTAACATTTATTAGAAACAGTTTTAGTTCCTTATTAATCTGAAGATGAAGTATTATTGATTTACAATGAGTAATTCATCCGATATCCATCAGCAGCATATAAAAACAGAGTCTGAGAATTAAAAAATGGGTGATGCCGGTTTAGCTGCAGCTTGCTATGTCCTGCCAATGGCATAACCTGTCCAACTGGATGGGAAACAGCCCTTGTCTTTCTGTGTGTTCTGCATGCTTGACTGTATATGTCCCATAGACCATATACTAACCTACATTTATTTTTACATTACAGGATCAGCAAGTATATATTAGATCAAGGCTTTGGGGACTTTACATATTGCTTAACCTCAGTCACCCATGCTCTTAGTCACTCCAGCAATGAGCATGGTAAAAATAGATAAATTACACAGATAGATTGACACCGAGACATATACACATCTGCTCACATAGACATATATATCCCTAGGGCCTGATGGAACAACTCCAGTTGAGCACAGTGAGCTTTGGATCAGGCCCAATGTTAGTATACGACACAGACTAACTGCCTCTGATCTTTGAAACCAGTTTTAAAAGGCTAATATAGGGGGTGAGCCTCCATTCTGTGACCCTGGTTTTCCACCAGTGTAACTCTATTGGCTTTAGTGGCATGTAAAACCAATGTAATGAAGTGGAGAATTATGCTCACATTATGTTTTTTAAGTAGCTTATTAGCCTGCATATTACACCCTTTTTAGTGAGTTGGCAGCTGCGCAAAGGACTCTAAGGACCTAATTCACTGAAGCTGATATGACTCTTCCCACTGGCTTTGGGTCAGGGCCCTAAATTATTCTGAAAATTCTGGGGAGAGGATATTATAAAGTGGTACAGTAAAGGTAAAAGGGTGTTAATGGAAGTCCCTTGAGGAGTTCATGGTTTTTATTAGTTCAGAGGAGCTTTCCAGAAGTAAAAAAAGTTTAAAAAAAAACATTTTAAAGTGTGCCAAATGTTCTCGAACATGGCTTTTTCTTCCTTGGTACCATTAAAAACAGAACAAAACCCAACCAAATTTCAGGATGAAAAAAAAAATATATATTTTCCAGCTTAAATAGATTTGTTTATACCTTGTAACATGCAGTAAGCGTATGGGGTGGGGGCGGAAGTTAAGGGGCAGAGATAAGAGAAAGAAACCTGTCTGTGCCACCCCCATCTCCTTTGCTGCGTGCTTGGCCCTCAGGGTGAACTGCCTGCCAAAGTTGCTTGATCTTAACTCCTCTCTCACTCCTTTCAAGGTTGCCTACCTTAGGTGTGCCAGAGTCACATCTCTCAGCCTTTAGGGCTGCACCTGCTTTTCCCCTCTCTGCTGCCATTGGCCATGCATGTCTCTTCTGGCAGCCTCCTGTTACACCCAGCCCTACTGCCCGCCCCAACTTCCCACGCACACGCACTTAATGAGCAGGTAAAGTAATTGCTTTCATAATATTTTTCCCACAATGACATTTCTTAGTTTGCTCAGGCAGGATTTAGCATTATTGTGCCAGTTCCTCGAGTCCTGTCTCAGCCCAAGTTCCCTCAACACTGTTAATAACAAAAATGAATGCTTTGTCCAAGGAAGGACTACTGGACCCACAGTTACAAAGGGCTGAAAGCTACAGAGCTATCGAAGAATGGGTGCAAAACCCAGCTCCTCCACAGTTTCCTGCCACCTCTTTGTCTTTCAGCTTTTGCAGAATAGAAATCAACAACAGAGATTTACCCTGCAAAAGAATTATGAGAGCAAATACATCAAAGACGTGGTGATGACCAATTCTCAGGTCTACACAAACACCAGAAACACAGCTAAAATACAGAGGAGCATTAGCTAACAACTTTCTGAAATTATGCTTGTCCTTGGCCAGGACTTAGAACCAAATCCTTCAAAAGAAGATAGGCCAAGTTCCATTCATCTGATATGTCAGTATAAATGTGGAGGTCAAGGGGAAACTACAGATTTCAAACAGTATATACCCAGAGTCTTTAACCCATAAAATACTAACATTATTGTCCAGATTTCTTTGCAATGGACCCTGAAGATTCAATTATGTTGATTTGACTGTTCCCTTTTGGCATTGGGTCAGGGCCCCAAGTTACCATGAGAAACCTATGAAGGGCTTCTGAAGTATGAAGGGCTGAAGTATGACAAAAGAGTAATAATGAAGGTTTTGATTATTATTGAAATGACAGTAGTTCCCGGAAACTCCAACAGAAGTGATGGTCCAAAAGAGGAGGCATCCACAGAGTAGGCAGATCCAAGTAGTTCTTGATCAAACTTGGAGAAGAATAATGTAGGTGGGTTGAAGTTCATACAACAGAGAGGAAGTTAAAAATAAACCCAAGTCTCACATAATACAGCACTACATCCATTGTAATGAAATATCAGTGTGTTCACTGATATTTCTTGTGAGTATGTTTCTCTGATTTTTGTTTAGCAATACCCAGACAATAACTTTTTCTTTGACCATGGGTATGCTGCACAAGAAGATGACAGACAACATTCAGAGGCAGACCTTGCCTGGACATTTTATGAGCTAATAGCAGCTGGTCAGCGTCGCAAGCAGCTCTCAGTAATGCTTGGAATAAGGTAACCTAGAGCAGTAGACAAGCAAAAGTCCATCTTGGTCTTGTGCCCCTCACTGTTTTTCATATCTGAAATTAAAGCAAGCTCAAATGACTGTATATTCTAAAATTTTCCTCCTGAAAGCTGGACAAACTTCACTGAAAATCTCCTCTTTTCGCAAACACTTTTAGTTTTCCATTTTTTCCATTAAATTTTTCTTTTTACTTATTTTTTTATGATCTTAATTCCTGCATTAAAAAATATGCCAATAGACACACATTATCTTTAATTCAAAGGATTATGAGTATTAATCTACTACTCAGTTATCATATCTCAGAGACTCACAATTATTTGCAAATGTTTAAAATTTTAACTGCATGAATTTGAATAGAGATGAATAGAAGGAATAACTATGCACAATTTTTTTTTCCCCAGAATATTTATCAGATTCACAGAGGAAAATATTTTCAAAATTACAAGATCTAGTTCAGAAATGCCAAAATATTTCATTTAGCCATACTAATGAAAAAATGAAGTAATGAAATTTCAATGTACTTTCTTTTCAAAACACTACCTTTTGTTTCAAAATATCCTTAAAACAAAAAGAAAGTGCAGGCTAAAGTCATACTGTAATCCAAAATATATATTCCATTTCATGCCAAAATATGGATTTGATTTGGGAGGTTCACATTTTCTTGAAAGACACAGAAAGTGTCTGCTTCAGTTCCTGCTCAATTAGATTATTTCCTAATAGTTTGGTTCAGCTAGCAAAGTGCAAAGAAGAAAAGCATCTCCACCTCTACAAAAAATATCTCTTGTAATGCATCATGACTATAAAATGACATGTCCCCAGAAAGTGATGATACCAAAGCAGCAATCTTATGATTTCAAGAGCTAAAGAGGGGCTTTGGTTCCACCACATAGGATGTAGCAAAGGGAAGCAAATCTACCCTAATTTTACAGAACTGGTGTAGGCAGCTTTGCTGAGGATAAGCTATGCAGGATTCTACCTCTTTGCATAATCTTTAACATCTTTTGTTTGCAAGACTACATGGTCACCATATGCATGGATCTGTTTCTATGGACATCTCTTCAGAAAGGAAATCAAATCACAGAAGTATCCTGCACAGAATCAAGCATTACAGTCTTCTCAGCCACTTCAGAAAAGTAGTAAGGAATGCAGTTTACTGATAGCTGTGGACATTCTTGTCAGTGCAGTGAGAGAATTGCACACAAGAGACATATTCTGACAGCACACACTTAAAGGGTATTCTTTCTTACGTGGAGGTGATAAAAGTAAATTAATAGTTGCTTCTATCAATAACAGTCAATCCTTGTTCTATATCACCAATGCCATCTAAATCATTGACCATATGCCCATTTGTTAAATGAAGACACACTTACTGGCGGAGAATCTTCTCTCTTTGTTATTTTATCCGACTTGAAAAAAAAACAATCCATTTAATATCAGAATACTTAACAAAATCCTCCACACTTCTCAAAATGATATGCTAAAAATAAGAAAAAAAATTTGCCCTCAGAATGCAGAAACCTCAATTGTTATATTTTAAAGTTTTTTGATGAATCTTCAGGAGTGCAAAACTCATCAGAGTTTTTATTAGTGTTGCGGTTTAATGCCAGTGAGCAACTAACACCATGCAGCCGCTCACCCCTTCCCCCTCCCAAGTGGGATGGGGGAGAAAATCAGGAAAAAAAAAATAAAACTCGTGGGTTGAGATAAGAACAGTTTAATAGTACAGAAAAGAAGAAAGTAATTATAATGATAATAACACTAATAAAATGACAACAGTAATAGTAAAAGGATTGGAATAT
>JANZLQ010000086.1:15170620-15195233 GCA_026212715.1 Elanus axillaris | reverse complement strand
TCATACTGAACTCAAAACACAGCACTGTACCAGCTACTAGGAAGATACTTAACTCTATCCCAGCTGAAACCAGGACAATTAGGAAAAGAAAAATAAAATGTCCAAGAAATATTTCTTGATAACCATTTACATTTGCATATTTGGAATTCTCTACAATAATTTTAGGTGAAATTTATCTTAATGAAGAAGTTCCTACACAAGCTTTTATCAGCATTTTAGTCCTTCTCCTTCCAGATACATGTCACTCTTTGCATGAAAAAAAGCAGGGAATAACCATGCTTAGCTGTACCAGAAATGTACAAAGCAATTGGTGAATGAAAACCTTGTACTTCTGATTTGGTATTATTTTGAATCAACTGCTGCCTATTACTCACTCATCCAATAATAACATTGCATCAGAGGCTTAGTGAAGACAAGAGGAAGGAATTTATCATTGAAAAGGTGAGCCTGAAACACTGCCAGTCCTCACAGAATTTTCTTGACTTAATGATATACATTCCGTAACATGTCTCGACCATGCCACAGACGACTTTCCAAGTAACACAAACATCTAACCAGCATCACCAGATACTGTGACTTACATCAATGTGACTACTTGTATGAATGCAGATTACTCATATGAATTAAGAGACTGAGACTTCAGTCAGCACAGTGTCTGAAGAACCTGTTGATGCAAGACACAACGTAGAAGTGAAGCTCTTAAAAGTCAGCAGTGGGCTACAATTAGCACATGGACATTTGAAATATTATTGGGATGAGGGTGCAGTTAGGGTGGGAAGGGAACACTGTCTCTAATATAGCTGTGTTTCAACTATGAAAACACTAGGGTTTCTTGAAAATGACCCCTGGACTGTGCTACTGCAGCAGTATGAAGTTTAATGCAGTGCAAAATATTAACTGGCTATGATAATTACAAAGCAGGCCCAGAGGTCAGTCAGGCTATTTTCACAAAAAAAAGAATTATGCGTTTTCCTAGCGGATCCAAGGTTTGGCATCAGATTATTACTATTAAAATTATTATTAAGCTTGAACCTACAGGCCAAACCCAAGACCCACTGTATTTCTGCCTGTGAGAATCCCTAGCATTTCTACAAGGGTTTTCAAACAAAATCAAAATGAAAAACTGCCTGAAAGAAATCTGTTGCAGAGCTACATACTGTATCTTTCAGTTCAGGACTGATGGAATGTTTCATTTTCATTTATTGAATTAGCCCAGATTTTTGTTTCAACATGCATTTCCCAGTGGTACTGCATTGTTTCACAGGTATGTGATTTAAGGGGTCTAATGCTCTCTTTGCTTCTAAATGATGCACTATCCTATCCTTAGCCCTGCTAAGAACTTTTTTCCCTTTAGGCAGTAAGTTCTGTAGGTAAAAACATAGAATCATAGAATCATAGAATGGTTTGGGTTGGAAGGGACCTTTAAAAATCATCCAGTTCCAACCCCCCTGCCATGGGCAGGGACACCTTCCACTAGACCAGGTTGCCAAAGCCCCATCCAACCTGGCCTTGAACACTTCCAGGGATGGGATATCCACAGCCTCCCTGGGCAACCTGTTCCAGTGTCTTACCACCCTCACAGGGAAGAACTTCTTTTTGTGTTTACTATTGCTATCCTACTAACTCCATCTTCCATCATAATAAGTAAAAAAAGGATTCTGTAACAAACTCATCCTAAGACAAACAGAAGACTCTAGTTATCATAAAATTAAATCCTTAAATACTGCTTAATCCTTGACCACAGACATATAATCAGAAAAGATATGGAATTTACATATTGACCAGCATTGAAGCAAAATAACATCCTGTACTATTTTGTTTTTATTTTGAATAGAGTAACCTGGAGACATGCTAGTTCTTCTGTGACTGTATCAGTGTATTGGGCACTGTGTAACATTCCCCACTGCTAGTCTTATCTAGCATCCACTTTGTTTCTGTTAGCTCATTCATTTCTCACAGGGAACACCAAAGAAGTGGTACTTGAGCAGGATTCAGCAGCTGTGGAGTCTAGACTTGGTCACATGTTCACGTTCACTACCAATTACATTTTAAATTGAGACCTCAAGTGACCCAGTTTGCTTTCAGTGTTCTCAGTGGGTCTGCTAGAGTATTTCCACTTTCTTACATTCATCTGAAATTCTGAAAAGGCTCTCAAAGTTTGAGATACTGGCAGCAGTCAATCCTTGACTGTCTACCATGAGGGACAGGGCAGGTAGTAGCAGTGCAAGCCCCTTTTCCTATACAATGTTTTCTCCTCTGCCCATTGAGAGACACCAGCTCTCCCAGACAATGTTACGTGCATGCCGGTGGGCCAGAACATGAGCACTGAAGTGCTCTAGTTTATTCTCCATGAGGACCAAGAGTCTGCTCCCCCCAGCACATTTCAAATTTTTTGTTGTTATTAAAAATGAACAGTTCCAGGCGTGAAAGCCAAGAGTTTTACTCACTAAACCATATAATTCTCTAATTTCCTAACTAATATAATCCACAAGGGTAACAATTTGTTAATTTTGCATTCAGTCAACCTTTTTTCCTTGTTTAGATTTATATTGCAGACATCATAAATTTTACA
This sequence comes from Elanus axillaris, assembly GCA_026212715.1. Taxonomy (NCBI): domain Eukaryota; kingdom Metazoa; phylum Chordata; class Aves; order Accipitriformes; family Accipitridae; genus Elanus; species Elanus axillaris. Next base: position 15,192,661 of record JANZLQ010000086.1, on the reverse strand, counting down.
TAACAAACAGTGACAGGACCTTTGCTTTACTTCAGATATTCTGGTTATCTGTGTGTCTCAGCAAGGAAATTTTCTCTTAATATTAAGAACCTGAGAAATTTTTTTTTCTTTCTGCAACATGAACCAATTACTTTAAAAATAGAACAGACTAACCAACTTCCTCTTTGGTGATGACTATCCTTTTCATGATCTATAGTATTTTACACCATCTATTCTTCCTGCCTGCTGAAAACACCCTTTGCTTAGCAGACTGTGCATACGCAGGCAAGAATTGTAAGATTTGCCTGTATGGTGCTTGTTCTATCTTTAGCTGCTTGCCCATTAGGCAATTAGGGTAAACAGTAAATATTTGCAGCTTTGAACAAGCATCTGGGGAGTAGTCATTATAACTGTCTAAACTACCTCAAATTTATTGGCAGTCAATTAACTTGAGGGAAAATTATCTAGCATAGAGTAGCTGAAGAGGAAGAGCTGAACTCCCCAACAGCTTGAAGTGGTATAGTAGCCAACAATCATAACCCTCAGGAAAACAATGGGAATTAGATGTGCTCCATCTGTTGAAGCCTATTCAGGATTGAACCTCTTATAGAACTGGGCCTTTAATACCTTTAAAAACCCTGTGACAATTTCAGATATTCTGAAACAAACATTTTTTTAAAAGATGAGTCAGTTCTTCTGTTGAGAGAGTTGCTAATAACATAAAGACCACAGGTTTCTGAGTCACTCATATGCATATGCAATATTGTTCTTTACCGGAAACATAGCATTGATGTATGCAGATAAAGCTAGATATAGCTGCAGACAAATGATGGCATGTGACGGTATAAAGGCTTCATTGGCAAAAGTTTAAGAAAGCTGAATTTCTCACAATTAGTGAATTATGCAAAATGTCCTCAAGGAGTGATGATGTTATATATTTCAGAAAAACTGTCATACACTTACTTCATAGCTCTACTTTTTTCTTAACCTCTGCCTTTTAAGCCAAGTGCATACTTAACAGATAAGCAAGGAAGTTCAAACTCTTCCTATCATAATCTGAGAGCTTGTTCCTGAATAATCACAATTCCTGAAAACTCCTCAAGTGATGTCATCAGATTGCTTTTTTTTTTTAATTAAAAGTAAATTTTGGAAATACTGGTACAATTTGGTGGCCAAAATAAGAAGAGATAATTCTATGAACAGTAAATCTTCTTTGGATGGAAAGGAATTGAAGAGTGTAGAATTCTCAGTTGGAAAGTCAGTTGCTGGAAAACCTAGTGTGCTCAGTGCTACTGATAATCTCACAAACTAATTTTCAACACTGAAAAATCAAACACTTGCCAAAAATCTTTTTATAGACTTGCAGAGGATTAAGAATAATCACAGCTGTATTTTTAAGAGAGCTCCAATTAAATGCAATCAATTTGATTAGTTTATGTCTTAACCTCACCATCATTTTACCATCAGTTTTTATGTCGTGCAGATTCTAAATGCTGATAGGTTGTCTCAGTTCCCCATTTTTTCCATTACCAAGGTTTCATTATGCATGTTAAGCATGTTTCCATTTGCCTGAGGTACACCAGGGGCAGGGAAGCATTTTTCAAAGATAACTCATTTAATATTAAATGTCAAAATATTACTCACTTCTTTAGCAAGATCATGCAGCTGCAACCTGGAGAATTAATTTGGGATGGTGTCTCTGTGGAGTTTAGGGCGTTGGTCTAAGCATACCTTTTGCTAAACAAAAAGTCATTGACTTCCCCAGAATTTAAAACATTGTATGGAACTAACTAAAGGGCAATAGTGAACAGCTAAACATATAAAGGAAGTGGTTTTTTTAAGCTAGAAACACTGTGATTAATTATGGATAAAACAGCCAGAGGAACTTCTCATTACATAAAGTAATGAAATAAGTCTATTAGCATGATAACAAAAAAGGTGGAAATGACTGTAGGCTTTGTTTTGAAGATTATCACCATAGCATTTCCCTTCTGCACAAGCAATCAAGAACCCATTGAAGAAAAGAATCGTGAATACCCCTACTTTACAGACAGCAAATTGATGTAGGGGGGAAAAAAAGCAGGCTGGCTGTTTATCAACATTTGCTTCCTATGTTTCATGGGAGGCAATTCCTGATTTACATTCATGTAAATCAGGTTACAGACAGCCCTTAAATGACATGAGCAAGGATCTGTGCCAACAGAGTGAACTGTCATCTGATCCTCTCCATCTCAGCCTTGAAAATTTGTAACAGTGCCTTTCTCTTCATGGGAAGACCAAAATTATACTCTGAACTCCAAGTAGAGGGGTTTCCCACTGCCTGCAAAGATAATTGTTTCAGGAGCAACAGACGTCCATCACTGAACTGTGCATTTGTCAAAAGAATAAAAACCAGGATGATAACTGATGAGTCCTTATGTGGACTTCATTGTTTATGTTGCAATTTGGGGTATAAGGCTTGAGTATTGTGGGCTTTATTTCTAAGTTTTTCATTACATATTTAGCCAATTCCTTTCTTCTATATAGTACCAAACTAGGAAACAAATCTTGGGGGTGGCTGGGGGAGTGGGGGCTAGACTCACACCCTTTTAGAGATATTCTACACATAAAAGCTATTTCAGAGAAAAGGCAGAGAGTGAATTTAAAATAGCCACACTGGTGAACAAAACCATATGCAGATACTTTGATTTTGTATTAAGAATGTCCAAACTGGATGTCAGTGAGAAGCAGTAATTCTGCTTCCAACTTACATCCTTTCTTCTCCTGAAAACTTTCAAGAGTCTCTAAACACAAACTAGTGAAGCTCTTCACAATGCAGTGTATTAATACACATTTTGCCATAACTAAGAGTCACCTTTACTGATGCACTCCAGCTCATTCATTACAGAAGCCATCTGAAACCCATTTTGCTAAAAAAACAAATGAAGAGGAGAGAAATTGAGTTATCCCATGTTTCTTAAAAATGGCATTTGAATATGGTAATGGCCACCCTTTTGCTTATAAAACAAGACAAGGCTAAAGTACTCTTTAAAATTATATGCTAATCCATAAGCTTAAGAACGATTTTAGTCCCTCTGTTTGGTTCTGTTATTCAGCAAAACAATTAAAGTTAACTAGGCTTATTCACAAGACCTAAAATGTCTTCTTGAGACCCAAGGCTTGCAGTATGGCCTTTCTAAACACTCTTCTGTCAAGTCTTCCCTCTGTTCCCTGCAAGTGTCTTCTACCAGATCCTCTTTCCGCTTGGCTTAGAAAGACCTTTCTTTAACGAACCCCATGATTTCCTCCCAGGACCTTTATTTTGAAAATTGCTGCCTTTGAGCCATCAGGTAATTTTGTGCCCCAAACCAGCTTTCAACATGTTCCTTTGGGTTCCCATGTATTTTTTTCTTTGACCCTCTGCCTGCAAAGGAAAATAACCACCTCAGGAACGTTCTTGAGGTTTGCTCTACAGCTCCCCTCTAGTGCTGGCTACAAGCCAGACTTGTAGGTGGGGCCTTATAACCCCAGGATGAACTAAGATAAATCTGTAGCACTAGCAAGAAGTTAAGAATGCAATACTTGCTTCTGTTTCAGAAAATGGCAAGTAAAAATAAAAATAGATTTCTTATAGCTATATGCAAATCAAGATCTGAAGCTATACCTAGTAACTCCCTAGTACCAGTTGCTATAACTGGCACAGTCCTACATGTTAAGGTACTTAGCACAGTGATGCTTACAATATAAATAATTGGTTTTCCTATAAAATTTATAACCTTTGGGGTGCACTTCATGGACATCGTACATGTTGGCACAGCCACATGCATACAAGAAATGAGTTTCCTGCTTCTGACAGGTCTTTGTTCTTCCTTCACCCTGATTTGGCTTTCACGAATATTCCCATTAGATGCTCCAAGCCATAAAAGATTTTTAACAAAAATGTTCAATTTCCAGAGAATCCTTTCCCCTAGTATGCAATATTGATGAAATACAGAGGCTCCTCTAGTTCCTGCGTAAGGACTAGGAAGGAAATTGAGCAGGGAAGAACTGCTCTTAACCAGGTAGAAGTATTTCCACACTCTTCTTTCCTCTGTCCAGCTGCCAATGTTTTCATCTATGTCCTATCCATGCAGATGCTTCTATAGGACCTGATGGCAAAGCCCCTTAAACTGAGACATATCTGTTTAAGTTCAGTAATAAAATTAACATAGTTTGGGGGCTCTCAAAGACAAACACGTAGACACAATGTTTGGTTTGAAGGGCTGGCTACAGAGTTGTGGGTATATAATCACCCCAGCTTTCCAGGAAAAAGCTATGTTTCCCAAAAGTCAACACAATCAAAACAGATTCTCACTTTGAACTGCTTCAGTACTTCTCTATACTGATCTTTCACATAGTGTTGCAGGTCATACAAGGAGTTGGAAAAACACAACTCCTTCCTAGTTCCTAGTAGTTGTTAGGTGGCTGCTCATGCTGGCACTGCTCTTCTAGCTGACAAGGAATATCACCACACCCTATAAAATGCATTACACAGTACAATGATTATGCATGTTAAAGAAAGGATCATTGCTGCAGGAAAAAATAAGCCCTAATTATAGGTGAGCAAGTAAATCCATAATGGTGTTTCTTCATTAAAACTTTCATATTTTATTTATTTCAAATTTTAATGCATTTTCTCCTTAGAATTTAGAAATTTCTAAGTTTCTCTGACAAACACTTCTTTACAATACTTCACCTTCAACATTCACTAGCTGGTAATGACCAAAATTACCTGGGATGGTGTTTGTTTCCAGACTGAATAATATAAGAACAGTTCAGCTGCCCTATAGGATTTGACCCAATCTGCTTGGCATCCATCATATGCTGTCTCTTAGAGTGGTCAGTATCCTGTCTTCCTGAGGAATTGATAAGGTCTCAGTTGCTGCAACATGCAGTAATTTGATTCCCACAGAGGACTCATCCTTTTCTTTACAGTCAAGTATTGCCTTAAGCCTGGAAGCTCAGTATTCCCTCCCTAATGTTGTCATAATCAATTCTAATTCTAGAGATGCTTTTTGTCCATATAAATAAGCAATCTGCATTTAAGCTGAAAACTGTAAATGTGGAATATTAAAATCAAATGGGCATGTTGGTTGTATTTCTGTTCAATCTTTTTAGTTTAACATTTGCTCTTGATAAATATTTTTCCTGGTAGACCCTGGGCACTAAATATTGTCATAAAACAAATATAAATGAATTGTGGATACCACTCAACCAAAACTTAGTTTTGCACATGTAAACTAGTTTTTAAAGAATTTCTTTCCTTCTTTCTATTTTTTATGGATTGTCTAATAATACCATGTTTTTATTGTATTTATTTGGTTTTGTGATTGATATGTATCACTATTTGGCACTTCATGGCAAATCAGACTATTGTATTTTAACAAGGTGACTCCACTGAGAATTTAGACTTTAAACAATAGGATTTTATTCCAGCCACCATTTTATTAAATCAAGAATTAACATGACACTTCAGCTTTCACCAATTCATTGCTGTATACACCTTCTTAAAGACTTTTGTATGATTAATGAATACATGGTTTGGCCTGAAGTACTGTGATACTCTGTGTTTTTTGACATATCTTTATTTTTCTGTCATGTGTTACACAAGCCTCATCTAATATGATGGTTATTGCAGTCACAAAGACTGATAATTTCAGATGATAAAACAGTTACTGGGATAAAAGTACCAGCTTTACATTTTGTGTATCTTAATAAAAGATTCAGCTTTCAAAGTACAAAATTACACTGCAAAAGCTAAGCTCTCCTTGAAATTCCACTATATATATCACAATTTTTTATTGCCCCACAAAAGTGTAGTGGAGGGGTAAGTCTTTTTTGTAAAAGATTTAAGAAAATTCTGATACTTCCAATCCTTTTAATTAAAACTCTGCTCTCATGACTCATTTATGTCACTTTGAAATGTAGATGTATACCAAGCTAGGTTGTGGGTGTGCACTGATACTATGATTTACTCTCAATTGCTGGCCAGACTTATCAGTTAAAACAATTTAAAACACATGGGATTTATTTTTTTTCAACCACAGACTAACAAGCAAAAACAAAATGGATTTAACTCCTCTAGTTTGAGAGTTGTGTGGGATTCAGCCACACAGCTCTCATTAAAGTCAACAGAAGTTAAAATCCATGGGTATAGTATGGCATCCTACCATGTGACTCTCAGAAAACTGGAGGTTTCTCATGTCTGTGGGGGTAAGATGGTGGGCAAAAATACCTTATCTAGTGGGAGTCACTGCCATTATGCTGACTTCAGTGGAGAATCTGAGCTGATCCTCGGCTAGCTACAACCCAGCAGGTAGACAGGTTGGTGGGCCAATATCCAAATGGGGATTTCCCCCTGAAAGTATGGAACAAGTGGAGCTTATGCTACTTTGGAGTAATCCACTTCTTGTAGCTATTCTCAAAAACAGGGCACCAGTGACACACTGTGCCAGCTGTAATTTTTGAGTGATCTTAAAGGGCAGTCTTACCTTGAGCTCATTGCTGTAATCGGTCTGTTGGTCACAAAGGCACAGACTATAAGCCAAGCAGTCAATGCCACCCTTTGACGGCAGCAGCAATCAAAGATTCAGATGAGTATCTTAACTCTTAAGGTCATTAACATAATGCAAGCAAAAATCATGAATTGCTGAGACCATTCAGTGTGTTAGGTTGGCCATAACACCTATTATGGTTATGTTCTATAAAAGATGTGCTCCTTTACATTTGAATACGAATCAAGGTATTGGTTGTTGCTCTTTAAAAGCCATGGATGGAAACCTGGGCCCTTGGAAGAATATGGGAACAATGCCATGAAAACTTCACCCCACATGGGGTTCTGGAGATACATACCTTCCTGAAACAAACTTTCCTAGAGGACAAAGACATTTTGGACTTTTTAAAAGGCTTGCAGCAATGTTTCAACTTGTCCCAAGCACTATTGGCTTTTGTGTATCTTCTCAGTTTTGAAGAGAGCTTGGGAAAGACTTCCAGGAACTCCTATGTAAAGACATGCTCTGCCTCCTGCATTTCAGCATCTCCAGCAGCTCCTGCTGAGTAATCTGAATACAGTTCTGGGCTCTGCCTCAGATCTGCTCTGTGGCCTGGGGTAAAGTTGCTTACTCCCTCTCTTCCTCAGTTTTCCAATCTTAAAACACAGCTGATAATGCTTCCTTTCTTCTGTGTCATGTCCTGTCTACAGAGACCATCAGCTTCAAGAGAGGGTCTCTGCTACAAGGCGGTGTTTGTTCTGTGCTTACAACACAGGGCTGAGATCCCACTAAAGGCTCTAGGGGTACTGGGCTTTAAGCCAAGATTCGGATAAGCTTGGCTTTTGGTTCAAACAAAGGTTCTCTCTCCTCACAGGCCATCACATTCATTTATTTTGCCCTGTGGTGAAGTTAATGCTACATCTGTGATGTCACAATTGTTTCCATGACAACAGGTTTATGACTTCAATGTAAAGTCAAATAGAAGGAGAAGCTCAGAGACATGAAGGAAAGCTCTTATTCAAATCAGAAACATCTGACACAATAACAGAGAAGAGAAACAGCCAAGAAGGTACATTTCTTTTATTGTTATACATGTTTGTGGTTTCTTCTTAAGTTTTCAACAATGTGTACTTCTTCCATCACATTTTAATAGCTACTCTTCCACTTACATTTCTGTAGTCAAAGCTGTTTTCTTTCTTATTTTAAATAAAAAAATAAATTTAATACCATTTGTTTAACTAGTTAATGAATGCCTTTGCCTTTTTTCAATTAGGTTTAATTTAATAGGAGTAAATTTGGCCTTCAGTATAGTCTTCCTTCTGATGCCAAATATGAATGATACTATTTCTGAACAAACAGGGGAGCTGTTAAAACTGTGGCTTTCCGTATGTAGCAGAATAGGCTTTCAAAGAAAAAAATAAAAAAACCCCACATCAAAGTTTTTGAAACACAGATTTAAAAAAAAAAAAAGATGCAAGAAGGCAAAGCTATTATGGAATAGAAATAAGTATTGGGCAGGGTAATGTAAAGACTCAAAAGCTTTTTATTCCATGTTTTTTCCTTTGTTTGCTGTTTGTTTTTTCCTTGAACAGCAACCTCCTCAAACACAGATGTCTCTCCATGGATTAAGGTGCCACCAAAGTACAGACTGCAAAGGGGCACTGATATGGCTCAGTGCTTGTCCAATGTGGGAACCTTCACAGGAGCTATCCCTTCTATAGTGTCCAAAAAGAATTCCCAGGAGCATCTAAAGGTAGATATGATGCCTGAAGGAAGCCTGTGAAGTTTACCGTTCACCCTTGTTAGCAAGTCTAAACACATAAATTAGTCAACTTAGGGACCATGAGAGCCACACTAAAAATTAGAATGGATAGCAATGCTTATGTTACATGTCACAGTTTGATTCACTGGAAGTACTTCATAATGGTTGCCAATAACAAAGCCATTAAAGTTTCAGTCAAAAAAAAAATCAGGTAGCTACTGCGCAACCAAAACTGACTAAGTTTAGCATGTTATGTCTCTACTACACTGCTTGGTTCACAGATAGTTGATTGAATTAGTTAATTAAGATAAATAGTTAATTAAGGCTGGAATTTTCAAAGAAGCCACAGGAATTAGGTAACCAAATTCAATGAGATTTGGGTACTTAACTCCCTTAAACTCCTTTGAAAAGGCCAGCTATAAATGCTCACCTCTTTAGTTGCAATTATTTGTACTCACAGGGTTATGAGTGCAGCTGTTTATAAATGCAGAAGCATGGCTGCAAAAGCAGACATGGCATGAGAACAGAGATCTGTCCTGCATAGCATTGTACATAAATGTATACAAGCAGTGGCCATGCATTTAAAGTATACTTAAAGTAAAAATACCAGTAGAGTTAGTAATATCTCTGAAGCCAGTAAGAGCTTCTTAAGCTTACCTAATTAAAATCAATTAGATATACATACTCAAACATATATGTGCACAAACTTGTAATATATATATATTATATGCATATATAAAAGTATATGCACATATATAAAAAGCCAGATGTGAACATGAGTATAGACGGTTGTTTGGTGTTGTATGCATTTTTTCTTTGCAAAACAATAAATTGTAATAGTATTTGCTACTGGGAAAAGGGGCAGCTAAGCTGCTGTGGTAATGTCCGTGATCTTATCAAAGTGTATGAGGAAATGCCTTTCTGAACAGGTATATAATACAGGTGGTATGGAGGTAACTTGTATTTAAGTAATACAGAAGGAAGCACTGTAGCGGAAGTATCATCTAGAACAGGAACCATGTGATGGATTAAGCAGTAAAAATAACAACCTACAAATACTATTAAAAAAACCCCTCCATTCAACAAAACCTGACACCATGTTTTTGTACCTGACTGCAAGGCAAAAGGACAAAAACAACAGGTGTATTTGATAAAGGCTCTGGATGTTAATGACAAAGATATGGCACAGCCATCCAATTCATCCTTGGTACTGGCTCCCACCAAAACCATTGGAGTTATCCAGGAGCACTCTGACATGAGCAGTTAAGCCTTGACCCTACTGAAGCGAATGACAAAATGTGGGACCCATGATTGCCTTCCCTGAACATAGTGCAAAGCTTTCCCTGGCATGATTGCAGCTTCCCTCAAAGTCCACTGTCTTTATGATTACTGCAAACAGTAAAGTCCATTCTGCCTAAATAAGACAAGTATTGGCTTCTTATCCAGCAAAACACTTTCAGACGTAAGTAACCTTAGGCCTGCAAATGCTATTGGGACTACTCACGTGTTCAGACATACACATGGGCTTAGGCACTTTGTTATGAAGGGAATCTCAAAAAGGAGGATGTATCCTGAGGCCAAAGAAATGGGAATGAGGAGCACCCAGCCAAATCCTGTTCATTAGTGGACATTTTTTTCTATTAAAAACTGCCAGGACTTCAATTCCATGTGTTCACAGCAAGAGAGCTGGCCCATAAACAAATCCAAAATATACAGAAGATCAATTTCTTCCAATAAGGAGGGTCAGTGACTTTCCGTTACAGTGAGTCACCGAGTTCTCCAAACCCTTAAGGTGTTAGTAGAGCAAATGGAAATGAGGTTAGCTGAGGAATGCAAACAGATATACAGAACATATAGACCTTTAGCTTCACTCCAACATCCATATGTGGCCATAAAATACAGCTTCTTAAATATAAAATGTAAGGATTTCCCTCTGCAACAAAGGCATAAAGTATGTCACTCCCAAACAAGTATTTGAGCATACGAACATGATCTTTCACTTCATCTAGGACTATCCACCCAGTAAACCAAGCTGTATTCTTTCTGGGTGGCTCAGAGAATAGCATATTACAGTGGAAACACCCATTTATTTCATTTACTGCCATTTATAATATTTTCCACTATTTGCAGATAATGAATTCATCCACTTTTTGCCAAGATTATGCAGCCTGTTTTATAGCCAAAATTATCCAGAATCCTTCTAAAAATGTGTTACCCTTCATTTTCCATGATTGCTTAGTGGTTCTCTTGGAGCAGGACCAAGATCAACCGTATTAACAATGCACAGCAATAACTGAACTGTCATGCTCCTACTCTCCTAGCAGCAGGAAGAGTGCCATTGAGCTGGTCCCTGAAGTATGCACAATTCAAGAGCATAACTGTTCAGGTTAATTAAAGCCATTAGATGAGAAATGAGGAATTACTCTTGGCATTCTTTCCTCTACACATTCTACAATGGTCTTCTCATAAAGGTAGGTACATTTCAGATTATCTGATGTTTTCTTGGCACCACTGACTCTTCAGTTCTCCAGGATAAATTGTATTTGTAGAATATAACACAATGGAGACCTACAATGTGCAACTTGCCTGAACACTGTAAAGACTGACACATGTCTTTAACATTACACACCATGAGTAGCCCTCCTGGATTCAAAAGGGCCACAGACAGCGGGTAATACAGAAACTCTGCAACCAAGCCCACACATAGGGCACTGCGTAGCTGCACCAGACCACAAGCAAGACAAGTGGGAAAGGGTGGAAAGGAACAAGTCCTTTGTGGGATGATGTGTATTAGGTTAGTGCTGATTTCTTAGTAGACAACTTCCCGCTCCCTTCACTGGCTCGGCTGTGCTGGCATGCTATGGAGGGTGGAGCTGCAGCACCATTCACTCCCTGTTCCGCAAGAGGGAAGAGGAGAAACAGGCCAGTCACATCTGCTCTTCCCTTGTGCAGGGTCTGGCAGTCTGAAAATCCCATGCAGGGGAGAAAGAGGGCTCCTTGCCATCACCAGGCTCAACAGCTGGGCCCAGCATGTAAAATGAAGCACATGCAAATCTTTGCAGGGCTTCCTTAGTGCTCAGCCTGAGGGTTTGGTCTTGGAGTCAAGGAAATCTAGCTCAGGACCCTAAATGCAAGAAGCAATCCCTGCCTAGAGGTGCCAGTGGTCAATGTTAGCAGTGATAACAGAATTAATCACACAATTATAAACAAAGGCTAAACAAAACAAATTCACTTTCATTTTTTATAATTTTATACAGAAAGAAAATGAGTGCAATAAATATCCTAGCAGGCAAACAGTCTTTGTTTCTTAACATTATCACTATCTTCTTTGGCACCACTGGGAATCTCTTAGCAGGAGCTAAGAGGAAGGAGAAACTCTGGCTCAGCTAGAGGCCCTGTAGCTGCCAAAATCTGCTCTTCACCCAAATCACCATTGATCTGCAATACTGAAGCTGAGCAGCTGGTACTGAACAAGTTAATCAGCCACCATGTGTGACTTGAGAATCAGGGGAGTCATACAGCAGGTTGAGTTACGGCCACTGGAACAAAAACAGGTTGTCTTGATATAGCTGAAGATTTCTTAGCACTGACAACTGACTGCACTGCAATAAATATTAATACTCCAAACTCCTACTTGAATTCCCATAAATACTCCAGACTTTGCCAGGAACTCCATTCCCTTTGGCCACTCCATTATTCAGTTTTACCCTGTATAGCTGGTTGGGGCCTTTATAATTTCTCCCTTCCTCTACATGCAGCACCCCAGCACTACCACTTTACCTCTTCCTATACAGCAAGCTCCACTGATATCACCCAATATGGCCTGGCTTAGATTTCTCCAGCCAACCCAAACCATAGATTTCTCTTTTTTGGCTCCCTCCCCACAGTAATATCTTGAGGCCTTAATACTCATCCAGTTGATCTCAATGGAGCAGGATCTCAGCTGATTAGCTTTATTCAGAAGGGTTTGTTTAATCTTAATCTCTCTCTTTCTCTTGCCCCCCCCCCCTTTTTCTTTTGCCAAGTTCTTTGATTCTCTTTCTGGTTCTTCTCAGGGTCTCCAAGTTTCAGGCACTTCTCTAAACACCCTCTAATGTTTTGACTTTTGATGGTTAAATTTAAACAAAACTTAAAAGCTTTTCCAACTATTTTTACTCATTCTCAGACTAATTTATCAATCCTATAGAGAGCCTGGATTCCCCCTATATAAATGGATCTCCCTGTTCATGTGTAGCTAATGTATAACCTCCTTTATCTCACAAAGATGAGAGTCTGGCCCCTTCCTTCTGGGTAAAGCAACTAGAAGCCACTGAATCTTTCCTACTCAAAACATAACCACTTCTAGGATATGTCCTGCCAGACCAATCACTAAGGTCACAACCAGTACAACTCTGGGCCTTCAAGGCAGTTACAGTGTCCTCAAGGATGCTGCAACATAATCTGGCTGCAAAGGTAATCTTCTTACTTGCCCTGGCCCAAAAGGCCCCGTGTGGTTGACAATCTAGCCTGGACAGCTGCATACCAACTCTTCCCATGTCAAAGGTGTATTTCCTTTCAAAGTCCAGCTGCAGGCTATGATGAGCTATATGTATGCTGCTCCTCTCGTCTGTCCAGTTTCCCCGGCAAAAATTCTGACTTGCACTTCTTCCACTTACTAGAATCGCAGAGAGGCATATGAGAAGGAAATATGTGGCCTCTCAACTCCTCTAAACATTGTCCAGCTGCCACTAAAAAGGTGCCCTGACTTGAATTCATTTTTTTATTTTATTTTTTAACAGACAACTACTCTATGCTTTTGTAAAAAGCCATAGGAATTTTATTCTTGGACTAGTAGATAACCACAGCACATCTCTCCCAAGTTTCCAACCTCACAACCATTTTTCTTAATTTTGAAACTTTAAAGGAAGAATGCTGCTTTGGCTTCACAATTTTACACAACTTGTTCGAACCACGGGAGAATGTTATAATACCAAGCCACATGAAATGGAAACATTTGAACAGACCTTTGGGCTGGATCCCTTGCTTCCACCAAGCTGCACTCAGCCCATGACTGAAGAGTGTCTGGCTTGGGTAAAAGACAGTTTTTTGTGACCTCAAGTCCTGGTGGCCAGCAAGAGTGGTTTGACCTCCCAGTGTAGTTAAGAACTGCCTCAAATCTCCTCAGAATTGTGTCCCTGACTCAGGACCTCCCAGGGACCTTCTGACAGCTAGTGATAGCTGAAGCCCTACATGCTGTACTATACTTGGGGACCTGGGAGTTACCCCAGCTCGCTGACATGAACAGCTCTTTCCTAACACCTTTGGCAGGGGGCTCCTGAAGCTGGCTTTGTGGGTTTCACTGCCAACATAGCAGTGTGAGGAGACCAGAACAGTTCCAAGGAACTGTTTCCCCTAAGAGGAAATGAAAAGAGAGACTGAAGCCACTGGCAAGCCATATATTCGACATTTTGGTTAAAAGCAGCTAGACGGCACTTTAGAATGACTACTTTTTGCAGAAGACTTTGTTTCTTCTTGTGCATGCATTGTACCCCCACAATTCACTGCTCCAGTTACAGACAATGCTTTTAATTTAGTCCTCCAAAAATTGGACTTTTCTATCACAAATTTCCACATCACAATAGGGCTTAAAATATATTAGAGGTATTTAAGTGATGTTCTGCTCCTGTAGAATTGCTGGCTCAGTCAGTGCATTTCAGAAGGACACAGCCCAGTTATAACAATATAGGAAAGTGCATGGAATCAGGAATCAAAAACAGAGATTCAAGAGAGACGGACTTCCATATGACAGGCCTGTATTGGGGTCTACATAGCTCAGATAGATACTCTTACAGTGGAGTTGCTTTTGCGTGCACAGTATTCAGCACTCAGCTGCCTCAAGTATCCCATCTCAGGCTGATCATTCCTTAGGCTGGGCTGGGCTGCTTCCCAGAGCAGGGCTAGCTGTTCCCTGGTCCCTCTTTCTTACTTGCCTACACCGGAGTAGACAGCCACAACCCAGTGTTAGCTGGGTCAAGAGCCCATGCCATTGTGCTAGGCACTAGTAAAACACATATATCATAGTATCTGCCCCAAAACCTGGAAAAACTACGCATTTAATGGAGGTAAACTTTTAGTAGGTAATACTACTAAATATAAAAATAAATAATATATGTTTATAAATATAAGGTATATTACAATATAATAAAAATATATTATCTCATTAATAATTGTTTATATAGTATTCATAATTATATAAATTATCATTATTATCTAAATATAAACTACTACTAAAAATACCTGTTGTACACAGACAAGTGATCACACAGCAATTCTGTGACCTGCCCAGGGTTAAGGACCATCCTGAAGGGGGGTATTTCACCCAGACCTGTTAACAGCTAGCCCACCACCTTCTGCAGAAGGTCATTCTGCCTCCTGTTCAGAACACAGTTCAAGCGAGTTGAGCTCAACCTACAACACTTAAAACAAAATAAAATCCTTCAATCCTGGATTTGAAAATACTTTACAACACAAATGCTATAAATACAGAGAGAAGCCAAAGACAGAGTAGAATGAACTTACAAAACAGAGGCAAGGAAAGAGACATATGATTTCATCTGAGATGGACAACTGATGAAGAGATAAAGGAAAGTGTTTCCAGATAGCTGGAGCTGTAAGAAGACACTTGCTCTGAAGCTGGCCATACTGGATAAAGAGAGAGAAGTTTTGGGGTGATAACTGGGCATCACTAAGGTCACTGAAAAAAAGTTCTTTGCAGCAGGTCAGAGATTCCTCTCACAGAGAGGCAGACTGCTAGTAAGCCCTCAAATGATGTTGAAAGAGAAAAAGACCCTGCCTGTAAACTTAGGTCACATAAAGAGAGCCAATGCCATCCAGCAGAATCTCTGCAACTCCTCTGAGAGCAGCCCAATAAAGTACTGACAGCTGTGTAAAGGCAGTAGCAACACAAACCTCACCACAGAATAAATGCTTGAGCACTTAGCCATCCCAGGTGGGTTTTGCAGCCTTGGCTGAATCTGCATGGTCTCTGCTCTGTTGTGACCAGTACTCCAGTCTGAAGTGACCTCAGACATGTCCCTGTAGTTGCAGTCACATCTATAAATCATGGCACAGATGTATCCAGTGATTTTGCAAATCCCCCCCAACAGTTACTTTGTCTTTCTTAGATTTGCATGCTTGGAAATGGTTGAGAAAAACCTGCAGGCTAACATCTTTTGAAATGGTTTTTAAGGGTTCTTTTTTGTCAGATTCCTCACCTGCTCTGTCAGGATGTTCTTTTAATGCCTTTCATATTTCCCATGAAAGACCATAAGCTCCCAAAGCCCCAGCATATCTGCCATCTCAGCGCTATCAGGAAAGAGCTGATGAGAATATGATTGTCAGTGATGATTACAAGTACTTTACAAACACAGGAAAGCATGTTCTGCATTAATTGCTAATCTATTTCAGCCAATTTGGCACCATGACAAATGCAACTGGTTGTATCTAACAAGCTGGGGGATCGGGAATAATTCTGCTTCAGTACAATATGTCCAGGGAGAAGAATCAACTGTTAATCCCAGGTGACTGGTTTCTTTATAAATATATTAGAAACATAATGGAGGGCTTTTTAATGGGATTATAACCACACAAGCAGAGCCCAAGCAGCTGCTCTGCTAGTCAAAGGGAACATGGCTGACAATAAGATTTAAGAAACTGAATGAGTGGAAAATGGCAAACCTTTAGCATGGCACACTTAAATGACCTTGCTGCTTAAAAGGAATTGGATCATGTTGCATATATGAAAAGAAAATCAAATATACTTAAAGCAATCTCTTTGGCCATGCTCATCACTACTTTCTCCCACTGCTCCTCTGTCAAAAGCAGAGAAAATGGCCAAAACAAGGAGAACTCATCTTTTCATATACTAGGGATAGAAAGCAAAAAAGATTTCACTCATACACTGAGTAACTGAGGGGTCATTGTCAAGGATGGCAGGGCCCATATATTGTCACAAAACCTCTGTGTTACTCTCTCTGCAGAGCTGAAATAATTCTTCATTCTGAGTACAATTTAACAGCTCAATGGTGTAAATATGTAAGACATAAAATAAATAAGACATGTGCAAGCATGTGCGTGTGTATGTGTGTATGGGTTAGACTAGATGATCTTTAAAGGCCCATTCCAAGACAACTCATTCTATGATTCTATATGTTAATATATATAAATGTACATATAGAAAAGAACAGCCATGAGGCAGCCACTGGGAACGACCCTGCAATGGCACAAGAAAGAGAAGAAACAAATCTCATTCAGAAATCCCTCAATACATTTTACAGGACTTAAAATCACAGGCCTAGATTGTGTTCATGATAATATCTGGTTTCCCTTTCTTACCATTACTTTAACTGAGAGGTATAAACATGGTATTGTAACTTATTAAAATAATATTTTTTTTAAGTTTATGGAAGTAATGGAAGACAACTGTGTATGTATAAATGACACATACACCTCAAATTTTTTTTTTTTTTGAGTCATCACTTATTTGTAGTTCAGTGGCTTAAAGCTGAGTCTAGGATTTGGCTCTGTGGTTTTGAAAGGAATACAGTATGGTATAATGCACATAAATGTTATGGAATACAAGTACTGCAGTATGTAGCTGCTCTAGCAAGGACTATTCAGGCAGCTTAACCTTAGCATATGAAAATAATTTCTGAAGTCCAGATCTAATTTGCACGGCTCTGGAATTTTGTTACCAGAGGCCCTTGGTTCAGGGTGGCATAATGACTCCCAAGAGTATTTAAGCACTCATTTAACACTAAACTACACCTTACATCACTCTGAAATGCTTTTGTTAGAATCAGCTGAAACAAGGGACACTGACTCACCTAGCCTGACCAACCCACGCTGCCTGTCTACAATCCACTGATACTAACAAAGTATCCCCAGTGATTTCAATGGCTTGGGATCAGACCCACATGTTATTTTTGAGCACCTCTTAAACTTTCAGGGCTTGACCTCAGGATGCCCTGGCACCAGTCCAGGTGACACTGCTTCCTTTCAAACAGCTGCGTGGAGCATTGAGCTCGATCTTGTGTTCACCAAACACTGCTGAGCCCATCGTGGTGGCACAGGAAGTGTGTAAGATACATATATATATATATATATATATACATGTGTATGCATTAGCAGGGATACTGAGGCATGTAAAAGTTTAACCGGCCTCAGTTTTCATGGTTGTGATGGCCAGCTAACAAGGTTCAATAAACTCTTTCTATCACACTGTGATTGATTCTGTATGCATCACCAAATGTTGGCAAGTACCTACCAGTGTCCTCCAAAACAATTTCCTACTGTATAAGTAAGTGCATCACCCTCCAGCCAAGTAACCTGAGTGTCTTCCTGCCTTTTCTGTATGACATTAATCGCTGTTACGAAAGCTCCCCATCTTAAGTCTAGTTGGTGCAAATACTTCTGTAGTTCACACAACAGTGGATGTAATAAGATCTTCTGACACATTTACATTTTACTAATGATAAGCACTAGCTGTGCACTAAAAATACCGCGACTGTGGAGAGAATTAAGTGTATCTCTAGTGCCTGATTCAGGAGAGCAGTTAATGCTCTGATTAAGTCCATGGCTAGTCAGGACAAGACAGCTTATGTTTAAAGAGAGCTAAGTATGTCCAGTAGTACCATCCTGAATAACACCAACCTCCAGAACTGGGTCTGTACCAAGACTACGGAAGGATGTCCTTAAGGAGCTAAAAGCTACTACAACCATAGCTGTCTGGTACTGAAAGGAGAAGATATGCTTTTTTGAACTGGCTTTATCATAAAATGTATCAACCTGTGTAATTTTAAACTTATATAATTTTAAAAAATCTAAACCAGAAGACTACACTGCACACAGTACTCCTCCTACAGAAAGAATGAAAAAGTTTGCCTGGGACAGCTGTTAGGCACACTGAATAACACACTGCTGGCAGGACACTCAGAGAGTAGTATAGGTGCCTATTAGAGTCCATACAAAACTAACTAAAAAAAAGCTGGAATTAAAAATGAAGACTTGCAGGGAGACAGGGGCTTTGAGCAGCAAAGTATTTCAGATCAGCTTACTGAAAGCTTCAAAATATCACCCGCTTTCAGTCTGAAATACGTCAGCAATCATTACATTTTTATCAAAACACAATTAGACTGTGGTGAATGACAGCATAAATCTTAAATAGGAAAGATACAGGATGAAAGACCACCAGGGTGGAACATAACTGTAAACCTCTCCATAAAACTACATTTGAGTTCTGATCATATACACAGGAATTCCTTTAAATGATCCAGCAAGAATCTTAACTTACTGACTTCCAAAGAAAGTGTTACCAATTAAGTGGGAGAAATGCTAACAGTCAATTTTAATTACACTAAGAGATTCACCAATCAATTCCCAGCTCAAGCTGAAGTTTTTACTAGAGACAACTGGAACCAATTTACATGCTTTTATGTTGTGTCTAGACTTTAATAAATGGCCTAAGCACAGAGCAATTCTATGCCAGTATCGAACTAGATTTCATGTACACTGAGAAATACACCAGCTCCTCTCAAATTCTCCAGTCTTTGTGTCTTGAAACACTCCTCTGAGAAATGATTGCAAAGGTTACAGAGTATATTACATTAGCACCACTGTGGGGATTGCTTAAAATATGTACCAAGATAGTGGTGCCACAGATTGTCCTCCACCTCATTGCTTTAATCTAACAGACACAAAGCGTGCAGAGCCAGGTCTTCCCTTTAGTGTGAAATGGCATAGATCTTCTGATTACAAGACATCATTCCTATCGAATATTGACCCAAGTCTATTAGACAAAAGAAATATCTGAACAATATGGAACCACCTAGGACAGCTACAAATATTTAATTGATGGCCCCAAAAAGCAAATCTATGCAATCTTTCAAACATCTAAAAATCTTATCTTTCTATTCTGTCACCCTTTCTTTGTACCTCTCATAGTCCTGATTAAGCTGTGGGCTACTCTGCTAAAGGACCTGAGCATCCAGTCACTCCATCAGCACTAATACAGAGGAAAATGAAGCACCTGGCTAGTAGATTGTTCAAACCTTGCAGAGCCCGCCACAGCGCACACAGTAGTACTCACTCTAGCTATGTGAGACTCACCACTACAGCATCACTTTGATCACCGCTGTAGGTCATGGACTCACTCTGAAACCAAAACAGTCTTGTTAAAAAATTAAGTTGAATTAGGGACCTCTGTTGCATTTTTTTTTTCTTCCCTCCCTTCCTTCTTTTTAAACATGCCTGTCGGGAGTGTGAAATTGTATGCATTTATCACCACCCTGCTGAGAAAAGCTTGTTAAATTAAGAAAGACATATTTAATTAAATGGACTGATAAAAATTCATATACTTGTATTCAGAGGGCACTGTATATAATTTTAATTTTTAAAAACTGAAAGGTTTCTTTGGTGATTCAGAGCCTCTGAAGATGTTTCCCACAGGATTATGTCAGACTAATAAACTTCCAGGGAGTTCTATATGCCAGAGTTCTGACAAAGTTGGGCCTCCTGTCTTCTGAAAGCAACACAAGGATTTACCTGCTAATGTATTTTAGGAAAAGGCAGCAAACAACTTTGGAAGGGCTGCACTAGAGATAACAGCCATGAAACCCAGAAAGAGCTGTTTTCCATTTTGCAGTAGCACATAGCCCTTTGGTGCAGCAATGAGCAGAGGGTGCCCCGTCTCACACCTCCCTCCTCCCACCAGCCTGCTGTGTTAAGAGCTACAGGTTGTAGGGCCACATGCTAACCTACACAGCATGCAGCTGCGTACAGGGTCATGCATGCTCTGTAGGCTATTGGTTTGGGCAGCACATCTTGAGGATTGTCTTTGGAGCTATTCTAAACCTGCAACATAGAGAAGGACTCTTCTGTTAAGAACAGTACAAGTATACAGAAAAGAAGTCTGCTTCAGAGACAGGACAGTGTAGACAAACAGAACAAAAGGAAGGAAGGAAGTAAAAGGAAGCAACTAATAACTGAGGTTATGTGTCTGACGTCAGCTGGCAGGCCAGTAACAGAGCTCAGACCAGCACTTGCCAGCCCGATTCCATGTTCTCTTCACAAGAGCAGTTTGTCCAAGGCATTACTCACAGTAGCTGTCTGAATGAGCAAATCAGACTCGTACTCAGGAGGCTGGAGTCTTGACTTGACAAAGTGTCCCTTGCTCTCAAGGATTAATTTTGCTGAATGACAATAATAGCTCGTAAAAATCAACTAAAAACCAAATGCACCACATGTTGCAGGATGCTGGGATTGTATAGGGTACTGTAAGCAATGCTTTTTCCAAAGACAGGGAATGTTATTTATCATAATTGTCTGTGGTGGGCAATTTGGTCGCCTTTTAGGGGACTCACTCTAACATAGGATCTCTGCCAATGTAACAAAGAACTGGTCAAAGCATAGTGCTATTCAGAGTTGAAAGATTTTTTTCCTTCTGACTCCTTCAGAAAATGTAGCAAATTTTGGGACATCACAATGACCTCCGTTGCTGAAAATAAATTACTAGCAATTAAAAATCTGTTTCTTGCACACTTTCTTTACACAGAATAATTTACAATATAAAGATTCACAGACATTTGAGGAAGCATTATGATCTTCAGACCTGACCTTCCGAATAACATAGGCCAAAACTCTTCACTTAGTGGTCACTGCCTTAAGCCCAGATCTTGTGGCTGAACTGCATTCAGAAAGACATTCATCTTGATTTATGGGTACCAGTCTTGATGTGAGAATGCCACACAAAGCAGTTCCTGTCTTGAGCTTCATGCAATGAATTACAAAGTTAAGCTGGTTTATGGATTTGAAATGCCTGTAATTCAGTAAGATTCTCTCCAATTCCAGGCGGAAATAGTGTGTAGGTGGCTTATAAAACTTCCTTTCTACAGTGACTCCAAATCTAAGCAAAAGGTCAGAATCATTTGTGTTGCTTCAAAGGCTCAATTGTTACTCTGGCCAACAAGTTAGCCATGAAAAAAACTACATTCAATTCTTCAATCTATGACATAGCTAAGATAAACATGGTGAAAGATTGTTATTGTTTACTCAAATTCTTTCTCTACTGAGAAAAACTGTAATAGCATTTTTCAGTGCATTATTTGCTTATGGTTCTCATGCCATGGTTTTTAAATCCTAGGTGCTAATAACTACATTTTGCTCCCAGATACGCATATGGCCAATAGCTGTTCTTTATAGAAATTCCAAAACAGGTGGATGAAATCCTGGTCCCAGTAAAGTTAAAAGGAGTTTTGCCAGAGTCCGTAACCAGCAAGGAGGTAAAGCACCTGTGGGAACAGTACCAATTCCAGTACCATTTGAGGTACCCATTCCAGCACTGACTGAGGTGAGGAAATGACCCCTTCTGCTTGCGTAAGGAAGTTTTCTGTTATGAGACCATAACTCCCTGGCAAAAACAATCTTTGAAAAGTGTCTAGTTTTATGTAGGGGAGGCTACATAAGTCCGCATCAAAATACAGCCCAAGGACCTGACTGTTGCTGTATATGTGCATGTGCCTGTGCCCAGTAACACAACTACTCACACTGCTATTTGTTGTTGTTACAATGTAATACAAGATATAAAATGATATAAAAATGTTTTTTACAAATATATTAACAATAAAAAGAAAGCCAAGGAGAATACCTATCCTTTAATGGATACAGAAGGAAACATTGCCACCAGAGATGAGGAAAAGGCTGAGGTACTTAATGCCTTCTTTGCCTCAGTCTTTAACAGAGAGACCAGTTATAGAT
>JANZLQ010000086.1:15115735-15170520 GCA_026212715.1 Elanus axillaris | reverse complement strand
ACCAGAGATGAGGAAAAGGCTGAGGTACTTAATGCCTTCTTTGCCTCAGTCTTTAACAGAGAGACCAGTTATCCTCAGGGTATTCTGCCCCCTGAGCTGGAAGGCAAGGACGAAGAGCACAATATACCCACTTAATCCAGCAGGAAATAGTTAGTAACCTACTACGCCATCTGGACACTCACAAACCTATGGGACCAAACTGGATCCATCCAAGAGTACTGAGGGAACAGGCAGAGGTGCTTGCCAAGCCACTCTCCACCATCTATCAGGAATCCTGGTCAGTGGAGGAGGTCCCAGATGACTGGAGGCTTGCCAATGTGATGCCCGTTTACAAGAATGGTCAGAGGGAGGATCCGGTGAACTACAGGCCTGTCAGCTTGACCTGGGTACTGGGGAAGATTATGGAACAGTTCATCTTGGGAGCGCTCACATGGCATGTGCAGGGCAAACAGGGGATCAGGCCCAGTCAGCATGGGTTTATGAAAGGCAGGTCCTGCTTGACCAACCTGATCTCATTCTATGACCAGGTAACCCACCTAGTGGATGAGGGAAGGGCTGTGGATGCTTTCTACCTCAACTTCAGCAAGGCCTTTGACACTGTCTCTCATGGCATACTCCTTGAGAAGCTGGCATCTCATGGCTTATACAAGTATACTCTTCACTGACTGAAAAACTGGCTGGCTGGATGAGCTCAAAGGGTTGTGGGGAATGGAGTTAAATCCAGTTGGCAATGGGTCACAAGTGGTGTTCCCCAGGACTCAGTGTTGGGGCTGGTTCTGTTTAACAACTTTATCAATGATCTGGATGAGGGGATCGAGTGCACCCTCAGCAAGTTTGCAGACGACACTAAGTTGGGACACAGGGCTGATCTGCTTGAGGGTGGGAAGGCTCTGCAGAGAGATGTAGACAGGCTGGATTGATGGGCTGAGGTCAATTGTATGACGTTTAACAAAGCCAAGTGCCGGGTCCTGCACTTTGGTCACAGGAACCCCATGCAGTGCTACAGACTTGGGGAAGAGTGGCTGGAAAGCTGCCCGGCAGAAAAAGACCTGGGGGTGCTGGTTGACAGCCAGCTGAATATGAGCCAGCAGTGTGCCCAGGTGGCCAAGAAGGCCAACGGCATCCTGGCCTGTATCAGAAATTCTGTGGGCAGCAGGAGCAGGGAGGTGATTGTACCCCTGTACTCGGCACTGGTGAGGCCACAACTTGAATACTGTGTTCAGTTTTGGGTCCCTCACTACAGGAAAGACATTGAGGTGTTGGAACATGTCCAGAGAAGGGCAACCAAGCTGGTGAAGGCCCTGGAGCACAAGTCTTATGAGAAGTGGCTGAGGGAACTGGGGCTGTTTAGCCTGGAAAAAAGGAGGCTGAGGGGAGACCTTATCGCTCTTCACAACTACCTGAAAGGGGGTTGTAGTGAGGTGGGTACTGGTCTCTTCTGTCAGGTGGCTGGAGATAGGATGAGAGGAAATGGCCTCAAGTAATGGCAGGGGAGGTTTAGGTTGGATATTAGGAAAAATTTCTTTACTGAAAGGGTTGTCAGGCATTGGAACAGCCTGCCCAGGGAAGTGGTTGAGTCACCATCCCTGGAGGTATTCAAAAAGCTCGTAGACAAGGCACTTCAGAACATGGTTGAGTGGGCATGGTTGATGGTTGGACTCAATGATCTCGAAGGTCTTTTCCAACCTAAATGATTCTATGATACATACTTTACACTGCATAAAACAGACTGCTACTACAATATTAACTGGTCATATATTAGTGTCAGCAACTGAAACAGCAATCTCACAGTTCAATTATTTGACTAACAAGTGCTTAATTGAGAGCACCCCAGAAGACTTAAAACCAAACTAAACGAGGCAGGGAAACAAACAGTAGGAGACTGAGAAAGAGGAATTGGTTTTCTGGCGGCCAGACAGCAGATAGCTGCAAAAATCAGGAACTGGACAAGACAGATCAGAGAATTAACTTTACCATCTACTATTTCCCAACAAATATTAATCATTCAAATGCCAGAAAGTATTTTTTTAAGTTACAACGCCCCTCAGCGTCAGTCAATAGCCATTCCATTTCAACCTGGAGTTTACCTTCCAAACAAACACACATAAGCCCCATGGAAGTGTTCTTCAAAAGTGTTCTCCAGCATTGGCCAAAGCTTCATGTTTACCCTTTCAAGTCATGTAAACTTGAGAATAAATCTACCTGTTGCCCTTTCTTCATGAGGTCACTAAAAAAAACTCCCTTTTATTTGCAAACAGCTTAGTGGCTACCAAAGAGCAGTTGCCAATAAGCTTATTCCAAACAAAGATTAATTCCTGAATAATCATGGAGAAGGGTTAAATCAGCATTAAGGAAAATGCCAGCTACTGAAAAGTGAGATGTTTCTGTAGTAACTTATTGCAACTTTCTGTTATGAGGCTAACTAGAGTTGGACAAAAGAAGATTCAAAAAAATGTGAAAAGTAAAGTGAAAGGCCATAAAACCTGATAAAGTAAATAATACAGAACAACAAGATAGATAGGGAATCAGGAAAGGTAACAATAACAACATGACCAAAGTATACATTCAGGTAATAACCTGGTAATGGGAAGAAAAGAATAAAATTCAGCTCTATGAAAAGTCATCTTTGAATAAGTCATTTAAAAGACCTGAACCCTATCCTGCTTTTTTAATTAAGATTATATCAAAGTAAAACAGATTTATTATCAATGATAAGACCATAATATCTTTAGCAATCCATTTATTTTTCCTCAAAATATCCTACACAATTTTCCTATGATTTGCAATCTATACTCTAAAATAAAACAAACAGTGTTCCTTACTGTAAGTTCTACCTGTAAAGTCTCAGAATGGAGATGGCAACGATCTTCTAGCTATGTAGCACATGCTTCACTGAAGGTACTTCTGACATGTCTCTGAGAGAAACTCAAGACAAGCACCATATGATGAACACTCTGTCAGCTACACTGTAATAAATAACCAACAAGTTAGACTGAGGCTGGTAGAAGGTCAAATCCACCTTCTTGTGCCTCAGGAGACAGGGGCGCAGGAAGGTAAGCTCTGCACCGCAGCTTCTCTCTGGAGACAAGGGGGCAGCACAGGCTGACCCACAGTGCTACAGAGGCAAGTGAGCAAGAAGGATCCTCAGCAGATGGATGAGTTGCTGCATTATAGAGAACAGAGGATGGAGTCCACCTGGAGGTGGGAGGGCACACAGCTTTCTCCAGGCTAAAATCTTTTGGTTTAAGGGAGTGAAAATGTATCCAAGGAAGTGGACATAGAAAGAAGAAAGGCCTTCTTCCCAAATTCGCATGGGGAAGCCCAAATTCTTGTTAGGCAACAGCCTGGAGGGAAACTTTTTGACCTGGCCTAGCCAACCAGAGCTGGGTATGAAGTTATTTTCTCTCCCTACCCAAATTTCAGAAACGCCACCTTTAATAAATATAAGGAATATAAACTAGCACAGATTTTAATGAAAAACAAAAACAACTGTTGCCCTAGTCCAACAGCCTTGAGCTAAACATTTTACTTAGGTAACTCAATAGAACTATGCTTCTTGATCTCATTATTTAAGCAGAATCAAACTTTTTTAAAGTTAAAAAAAAAAAAAAAGAGCAAGAGCCAACTAAATAAAATGGGCAAAATGACCCGACACAAGATTGTGTTCTCCATGTTGATCAAGGGCTATGCTCTGGGCCTTTTCGATAAAAGCAGTTCCATGAGCAACTGTTAGAGCTTCCCCATTGTGCTGCACCACTGTAAATTGAATTGTTGGCTAACTACCTAATATGATATGGTATTTGCAAAGCCACTGATGCTTGGCTTTGCTCCACTCCTGTTTATATCAGTAGTAGTCTGACAATTAACTTCAATGGAAGAAAAGGTAAACTACAGAGTCCAGGTTTTTTCCAGTATTCTCTCCTAAATAAGACTTGTTAACACACTATAGACATTTATGTTTGCTGCAGCAGTTACAGTGACATGCTTGTATTCTTTGTTATGAATTGACCATAATAATAAACACATCTGTCTTAGGCAAGGAATGTTACTTAAGGATTGGAGAATGATGCCTTTTGCTTGAAGCATTTGCTCAAATGATGTGTTTTTCTCTGACTTCTTTCTAGTTTTAATAAGTCAAGGCAAGACCAGGAAGGGGAAAGAGGGAGAGAGAAAGAAAGAGAGAAGAGGAGGAAGAGGAAGAAAGAAAGGGAGGGTGAAGAAAGCAAAAAAATGCTAAGAGAAAAAGAAAGACAAAAGAAAGAAAAAGAAAGAGAAATAAAAAGGAAGAAGGCAAGCAAAGCAAGCAGCTGGTGCTGAAAGTGAGCAAGACTCTCTCTCATTTTCTTCTGCCTTTTAATAAATCATTGTAGCAGCTTTGTGACAGGTCTCTGTTATCCATAATGCCCAAGCAAACAGCTTTTCTTTCAGCCTCTATTCAGTTGGCTGCCAGGGAAGCAGGACTGCAGGCAGGAAACTTCAGTGGCTCAGCCTGCTCCCCTGTAATTCAATTAGAAAAGCAAGCATGAAGTCAATATTCATTGTGCCAGGCCAGAACTGCACAGCACAATGAAATGATAATGAGAAAGTTCACAAAGGAGATGGGCTTAATGATAAGTTTTTAAAGAGGTGCTGCAGCGGGTGACGCTCTGTACAACTGGCAAACACACACGGGCATATGGGTCTTTACCCTCAGGGATTTACTCTCATCCCTTACCATCTGCATCCAGGGCAGACGGCTGATTGTGAATCCAAGGGAATCTCATGATATACTGTCTTAGGTCGCCCTATTCAGCTATTTTGCATCTCTGAAGGGAAAGAAGATATGTCTCTTAAACACACAGGCCCCAAGGGAACACATACAACTTGCTGGATCACAGGCAATGCAGTTTCAAGTGGCATGGAGCTATGACTCCCAAGCCCAGTGGTGAGGTTGGGCCTGTGGGGCGCAGACCAAGGAAATCATGAGAGAGAACTTCCAACACTTTGTGGAAGCGCAGAAGAACTGCACTCTTGTGCTTTCAGAGCAAGGCAGCACTCGGTCCCTACAACCGTGAGAACTTAAAGCATTTGTGCTCTAAACTGATCAGTACTGGGTAAATGTTGTACCCAATTCTGCAGCTCCCTCTCAAAGAGATCTCCCACTGGAGAGGGTCTCTACATGATTCCCTTCCTTCTCCTTTTAGCACTTTGCTGGTGACAATAAAATATGCAGTTATTTATTTTGTAAACATCATTATATTTAGTTTTAAAAATAATGAATGATTGAAGTAGTAATTAAAAAAACAGCATTGTGTGTACGAGCCCAGAGTTCCCTTGTTCTAATTTTGTTTTGGGATTCAACATTCCAGAATGAATGACAGAATTTGTTCTTTTTAAAATTACTTCTATGGTAAATCCTTGGCCCCTCACAAAGAGACCTGGGTCTTGTTCTTTTTGGTGCAGTACAGAAAGAACAAGTGGCCCTGACTCTAAGCAGGCAAACATGAGAAACAGAAAGTTTTTCTTTTCTTCTCCTTCAACAAAAGGCAAACAGGGTACACAGAGCTTATATAAGTTCCCTGAGGTCACACAGGGTGTTAGGACAGAGTCACAAATTGAATTCAGATTCTCAGGCTCTCAGCCCCAGTTTGTGTCATATTGTACAGGGCACTCCAAAGCTTTAATGTAATTTTCAGAAATATGTTGTAATTTCCCTAAATTAGTGTTTCAGCCTAATGTATATTAACATTCCACATATCCCCATCATCAGTAATGGCTGCATAATAAGCTGGTAAATAATTAATACAAGTATATTTTCTCAAAATCAAGAGGTATTTTTCAGTATTGCTCATGACAACAGCCCATTTTTTACTTCAGAGCCCAACAAAAAGGAAGTCAATTTTGCCATTCTTCATGATTCAAAAAGCCTTCAACTGCTAAAAATAGAAGTGGGTGGTGAATTGCTTCATCTGCAGTAGGAAGCTCTTCATGTCCTATTGGGCCAGTTCTTCAGCTGCTATAAACCCACAGAGCTTCACTGTAGGCAATTCATCTTTGTCAAGTCACGCAAGCCAAGGGCAGATGTATTTGTGTTTCACTGCCCACTGAATCTCTTAAGACTGACACAATCTCTGCATCTCAAAGGGAGAATGAAGCACTGCCCACAACTGGAGCTATACCCAGGGATGTTAACAGGTAGAACAGGCTGGCTGGATGCCTCTTACAGCCGTCACTTCTCCAGAAGTCCTCTGTGGAGAAAAGCAGAGGTAAACACCAGAAACAGCAAGCCTGTCCCAACAAGCCATGCCAACGTCCTGGACTAAACACTCACCCTTCTAGAACATAACACAGGATAACAGCAAAGCATCTCAGAATGAGCTGCTTTCTTCCAACATTGACCAAGACATGTTATGTGAAAAAAGGGAAGAGTTTTATCTCTAAAGCTGCACACACTTGTGGCTGCTTTTACAGTTCACAGTTTTCTACAATTTTCTTGCCCTCACCGCAATTTTTGCTGCTATTTTTAAGGATTACAGACCCTTGGTGGACATAAAAACCTTCTCCTGGCAGAAGAGATCAGGTGCTGAACTGATGTACATTCATATCTATATTGAATTATGACAGCAAAGGGCCAGATCCCAGGATTTTTCCTTTTGGTCAATTAATCTCCATTGCAACTCTAAGAGACTAGAGAAAGAGGGGTAAGATAGCCACATCTTCCCTATGTATTTGTGCTCATTCTTGCTATTATATAAAATGCCAGATAAGATGTACTAGTCACTTTAGATGTCAATACAGAACATAATTATACTCTATCTTTTCACAGATATATAAACTCCAATTTTTACAACTAAATCCAAATTTGGGGTACTCTCCAAAGGCCCAATATGTAAAATGGAGTCCTCGCTGCTCAAAACAACTAGAAGTCAAATGTCCCTGTGTAACTCCCACATGTAGCTCTCAGAAGTGATCACAATAATTTCCCCTTTCTTATTTTAGAGGTAGCACTCTCACTCTTATGTAACGAAGTCAAAATCTGTTGAGGTCAGGGATTCAGAAACACCAGCTTCATCCACTAAACAGCCTTTGCCTCTCAGTGACAGGCCCTGGGAAGTTCACAAAACACTGCAGGTCTAACTCCCTTTAGTTATCACTCATTCATATCAGACCCCGCTATCCTGTTTTATGCTCTGTGCTTTGATGGGAGATGTTGTCTGCACAATATCCTCAGCTGAGAATTGGGTTTTCCTGGAGACATTAATGCATGTAATTGGCACATGCCTTTCTGGAGTATTTCTATCACCTTTCAAAGATAGAAACAATCAAATCTCTTCTCTACTCATCAAGGAAATGCTTAAAGCATCAAGTGGGGAATTCCAGGCCGGCTTGTAGCTGGTACTTACTTTACATTTCTTCAAGCAGCAAGATAACATGGGATGATGTCTGGCACAGTGTTTATTTTGAGTTCCCTGGTGAGAAAAACATTTTACACCTATCCTGTTTTTTCAAACCTTCCTCCCCTCCTGGGGAAGTCAGGCTCTCTTCTGCCATTCGTATACAGCTGCTGTTACTTGACTTGACCTATCCCCACTGAACACACATCACAGAGAGGCACTGAAGTCAGGCTCTAACCTTCACAGAGGTAAGGTAAAATAGAGCTCTCGTCTCTAGCTAGGTCATAGTGCTCATTCAAGGTAAACTCAAAACTCAGAAGCTCACCTCGAAGAAAAGTACTAGGAAAAGACCAAAATCCTTCTCAAGGTTCTGCATCTCTCCAATTCCTGCCATGCTGTTTTCAGTCCTGGACTAAGCCATTTAAAAATGGAAGAATGAAGAAAAATACACTCAAGAGGGAAAAGGTGGTCCAGTAATTAAGTGATTAGCCTGATCAGGGTTTAATTTCAAACACTGACATAAGGCTGCTTTGTATCAACAGGCGGATGGAGCTATGGGCTCTCTTCACTGTGCCATTTTAAGAATAAATGAGAGACGATAACACTTTTCTCCCATTCTTTGTTTTGATTGTCAGTGTTTAGAGGCAGATATTTTTTACTTGATCAGAAAGTAGCTTGCACAACAGCCCTCTCATCTTCTGAGAGATCACTCTGTTGCGATACACGTTTTATTTGTGCACTACAGAACACGCCCAGATGACATGAAATGCAATGCATCTCTATGCTCCATGTATCCTTTCAGCAAAAAGAAGTGAATTTGGAGGTGGAGACACAGATGATCTAGGTACAGTTTATAGCTAAAGATCTACAAAATTGCATGCCAAATTCAATCCAGCAGAGAAATTACAGAAATACAGACCGGAGAGTCTATTCATGTTATTAATAATAAAGGTACTGCAACCAGTGAGTCCAGAACTATGCAACTGCAAGGAGACATGCAGTGTACACAATCGGGAATCCTTATCAGATTGTTTGGTCTATCTTTTCCATTTAAAAGTGATGTTTAAACTATGTTTATAGACAAAAGAATTGATCAATGAACCTGTCATTGGGTCATGAGTAACATGGAAAAAATTAATCAGGTGATGAAAATATTGCTGTTTCTCCATTTGGGGAATACATTTAAGATAGCTCAAAAAGTTTTTGTCAAAACTTTGGGGACACATGCATCAGCAAAGTCAAACGCTACATCTTTGAAAATTTCCCACAAGCAAACATCTCTAAAGATATTTGGGAATGAGATTTTCCAAAGGTAAAATAGCTGGAAAAAAATAAAAAATTAGTTTTATTATTATTTAAGCTTTTCAGCTGCTCCCTAAGAAAATAAACTTGGAGTTAAACAAAAACTTCACTGTTTTCCTACAAAATAAATAACAGTAACATTATACCCACTAAACAGGAATCAGCTGTATAAACAGTTTACCTGCCTCTGACAGCATCAACTATAGAGAGAATTTCTGGGCAATAATATTCAAAGAAGGAATAAGCCAAGTTATGGCAACCATTGTGACCCAATGCATAATAAATATGAAATAGCAAGTAGGAGGGAAAAATACCTAAAAACTTCATCATCTTGACTAAACATCTTCAAATTTTATACTTAAAAAAGATGACAGTCATCACATGCTTCTGCTTGTCACTTTAAGCTTGTCCAATAGTTGTCATCATAAGTCCTTGATTCAAAATTTAACTGTCTTTAACCAGCTAATCTCAGTTCAGTCATTTCTGAAAGTCAGGTGTCTGATTTTCCACTTTCATTCTCTTCATTCACAAATAGACAGACAGACATTGTATGCAATTTGAATGTATTTTGCAGCACAGAAACAAACACCTATTTTTTCTGCCATGTAGTCCTCCCAGATACTTTGATTAATTTCAATGAACTAAATCTGAAGAGCTCACAGGCCTCACATTGCCCAAGCAAGGGAAGAAGAGAAAAAAAAATCAATCATTTTCACAGTGTCATTTTCTGCAAACTTTAACACCTCAGTGATCAAACAATTTGCAGTTGTGAACATTAAGAAATGGGGACCTTTGAAATATGTCAGCATGGCAGAAACATCTCCCCTCTATTCTCATCTTTCCCACCAGCTCAGCATATATAAACTTTTAGGTAGTGCATGTTCAAGTTGTTCCCACAATATATAACAGAAAAATGTATGCTGCTGTGAAACAGAGGCAGGTATAATAAACATTTTGTGTGCTCAAGGGCCTCGAAATCGGTTGTAGGCTGCATGTGTATTAGAGACTTATGTCAACGTAGCTAGATCCATCAGGTGCATGAAGAGAAATGATCCTGACAGACACAGCTGGGTTTCAGAAGCTGCCTCTACAGCCTTACTTATAGCAGCAAAACTGCCTGTGCTCTAGTTCAGCTCTTGACAAAAGGATATATAACAGAGCTTTGCTAATGGGGCTGCATCTACAGTAGGAGCACATCAGCTGTAAAACACATGATATTTGCAACTGATACAAATCACCAAGTACAAATCTGGTATGAGAACTAGGGACATAAGTTGGATGTGGAGGGTTTAGATCTAGCACTTTCTAAGACAGTGCTCTCTGAAGAATGAAAAGGGCTTGACTTTACCTTGCCCCAAATTTTGTGCTGTCATCCTCATCAAAGCATCCAAGATGAAAAACCTTCTCTCTTCAGTCTTGGATAGTGGTACATTTCAAACTACTTTGTGAACAGCTTTGTTTAGAAATGAAGTGCCTTGAAATAACAAACCTGAATCCTCTCATACAACTTCAGCTTTATCACGCCTGTAGTCACTTTTCTTTTAGAGGATTTGCAATGGGAACTGAATGCTGAATTCCTCTTTGTGCTTCTTTGGACCAGATCCTCAGCTAGTACAAACTAACTTAATACCCACAGATGTCACAAAATCTTCCCATATTTATACGAGCTGAAGACCCAGCATTTGTTTGTCAATGAGGATGTTGCTCTACAGTAATACTATTTCTGGCCCAAGTAATTCCTAACATGATTGTAATTTACAACACTACCAGGCACAAAATGGGAAGAGTAACCACCAGGAACAAATCTTCTTTTCTGATTCTCTAGAATATGTGCATGTAGCTAATATACAGTCAACATAAAAAATACACAGATATAGCCATAAAAATACCCTATAATTATCTTAACCTGCTGCTTTGGGACAGACTTCATTGTTCACTTCCCTCAGATGCTCTCCTGCCTCCTTCCTCACACCCTGAGCGCACTGTCAGTTTGCTGTCAGCTTTACAGTATCAACCATGTGATCTCTCCATTGGTACCCTGTTCGGTGTCATTTAAGCTGGCCAGTCTGCAAGGCCACCAAGGTCAAGGAACTATCAGGAGTAAGGTTTCTTAAGTGCAATGTGTGAGACACCATCTGACACTGTTTATAGATAGAGTTAGCCTCTTATTGACCACAGGATAGAAGTTAAAAGCATTGCTTTGTGAGTTCAAATGTGTTAACCTCTGAAGTGATGTTTGAATTAGGGTTATAAAGGGCCTAAAGTTTTGATCAGAGGCTTGGAGAATAAAAAGGATTTGGGAAAATTTTAGAGCAGGATCAGAGTAGCTACACTGAGTGTGCCAACTACTATATTACTGTTGATTTAATTGAGTCCATCTATCAGGTCTGTGCATTATGTGATCCAGTTCCAAAGATGTTTCCCTGCTGCAGCTGACAAAATACAGACTATACACTTCAAATGCAGTTGTCGGTATTTAAAACAGGCAGTTACAAAACATGTTGGCTGCTCTAGCAATCAATAATGGGAAGGGCAGTGTACATTGGACTAAATCCCAAACAATTAAATACTTGCCAGCGTAAAGTAAAAAAACCGACACAAGACCATGCCAAAAGCTTGTTCACTGTTTGGCAACCCACAGTATTACAAACATTGATGGTTTAATAATCAGGCAAAATTAACAAAGCTGGAAGAGTAGAAACATTTTCTGAGAAGTTTTCTGATAAATACACTGAAGAGGTAACAAATACACCTTCCCTTGAATTGTATCCACATGCCACCTGGAACTCCTGATGCACTGTTTTCCTGGAAGCTGACTAACAGAGGAGGAGGTTAGATACCTGTCATGAATTGCATACACAAACTACAAAGACATCACACCACCTTCAGCAAAAGAAGCAATGCCTCTTACCCAGAAAGGAGGCACCTAACAACTTAAATGTTTTGGAACACTGGACCTGCAATCTGAAGACTGAGAATAAAAAATTCTTCCCAGCCCTGAGAACAAGGGAAGGAAAGTGTCATGTCAGGGTGCAGCACGGGCCAGTTACTCCCTAAGGGACCAGGAGCTGAGCATGATGACACAGCCAGGGGACAGGCCAGTGAGGTAACCAGGGCAGGTCTAGGGTGACAGCTCAGGGGCAGCCCAGAGCCCGGACCACCAGCCAACTTCATGGACTGCTGAGGCCAGGCCAGGACATCAGACTGCACGTTGGGTCTGGTGCAGCAGGGCCCGTGGCCAAGCAGGGCAGAGCTGTGACAGAGCTGGAGAGTGGCGTCCTACGGCATCACTGGGGCAGCAAGTGATGGCCCCAGCTGGGCTGAGCTGGAGCCCATGTGCAGGAATGTGAGTGGAAGCCCCAGGGGAGGCAGGCAGGACCAATAAAATCCATTAGTGCCATTTTTTCATTAAGAATTTCACTGTCTTTACTATTAAATTATCTCTCTTCCCATGCCTTGGTTTCACAACAACAGTGTTAAATAGACTTTGAGCACTGTTATTAATTTTTCCACATTTGTGATCTGTCTTACCAATACAGAAAAGAATCAGAAAGAGCACCACAACTGCAGAGAAAGAATGGTAGAAAGGTCCATGCTATATGCTCTTCCAATGGCTATGCTTAAAAAGTATGGACTTCCTTTTACTACTCCACAGTTTTGCAATAATAATGTTACTCCTCTTCACCAAAATAAAGCTCAGGCACCCACGTTTTGATTTACGGGTGGAAGGAGAGAGTCACTTAGAGGCTTACAGCCAACCTCCCCCTTGCTATTAATGCCAGCTAATGTGGCATATTTGTCACCATGTAACATGAAGGTACATGGCTGTTTGCCTCAACCTCTCCATTCAGACAAGGGCTGGGCATAGCCCTGCTCTATTCCAGGAAGGACTAAGAGGGGTCTGCAGCCAAACTGGATAGATGATGCTTGAGAGATGTCATAGTGTCAGTCAATGGTTACTGCTCATGTGGCCAGAAACAGGGACCCTAACTGGCATTACAGAATAGTCCTGAGTAGAAACAGGCCCTGCAAGCCATTCTTTTTCTGGACTTGTGCTAACAGCTACAGCCTTGTTGCAAATCTCCTCAGTCTTTCAAAGTGTGGAAAATATGGTAGATTTTGGTATTATTTCTCTGAAACATAACAGGAAATGCTATGTACTCAGCTATTCTTGCTGCTTGCTATTGCAGTATACCCTTTCTATAGTGATGTTATAGGATATAAGATTCGTACTCTCTTTTTCTATCTCCATTAATTATCTGGGATAATACTCTCTTTAAACTTTTTAATCCCCCCACTGCATGGCTGAGGAAATGACAAAGTATAGGTAGATATTAACCTTGTGTTAAAGGTCATTTAGAATGCTCCCGTTATGCACACACAAACCTGAGCTAGACCTAACTTCAAAGATATTTCTCTTTCAAAAGACAGTGCATTTACCTGAGACAATGAACAATACTAGAAATCAAATATTCTAGTGCCCAAAATAACACAAAACAGGTTGATTTCTCTAACTTTCCTTCCCCTCTCCCCCCACCACCTTTTCACTTTCTCCCTTTTTTCCTTTCTCTCTTCCTGTCTTCCTTTCTTGATTTCTTAACTGTAGCACATGAAACTAACATGAGAGTAACTGGATATAGAAATAAATACTTACTAGCTTTTATGTTTCTGGTAAAATATGGTACTGTGTGATTTCTAAGCATGTAGAGAGAAAGGTGAAACAAAGCAGAATTACCTAGCAAGTGTCAGTCTTAATACTCCAAACTATCATTTCAGAATGCTGCAGAATATAGTTCCCCTTCTTTAACCCTGCAATAAAATGTGTGTCACAACTCTGTAGACCAGGACCCAAATAGTCCAAGTCCAAGGCTGTGTAACCCTTCCATCTGCCACCCAGCTATCAGCAAAAGACCTGTCCCAGACGATGTGTAAACAAGTTGTCAAAATACAGTAATCTGTAGCACCAAAGTCTCAGTGTAGACAAGAATCTCTGATAAATGAAAGAAAAAAATTATGTCAGCCAAATCAAGAAGTCCTAGACCTGGAGATGAACCAAGGGTGAATCACAAAAAAATTCCCAGCTAACAATAAAGAAGGAAGGGTAGTGACAGAGTGGTAAGTGGCATTTACTTCAGAAGTATCAAGGTGGATTCTTAAGCATAGTCCTACAGCTGTTCAGGTGAGGCATACTAGGATCACGGGCTACCTAAGAAACTTTGACAATCTCACTAGATTATGAACCCAGTGTTACTTAGACATCTTCCTTTTTTCACCCTTAATTTTTACTCTGAGGAAAAGGAAATGCTGTTAGAAAATGAATTCTGTTAGGGCCTAGTAGTTTGTAGCAGAAGATACAAAATTTTATTCAGTGCTTTATAAGGAAGTGCGCTGATTTGAAACGCAGTCTAACTTAAATTGCCTGCTGGCAAACAGTTCGACTGAAACCCTGGGAAAACCAGACCATCACTATGTGCCCTGTAATAGAAAACCAAAATACAGTTCTAGAAGCTAATTCTGACCCCAAAAGCTTTTTTGAGCTCTCCGGTAATGCTAATAACTTTTTTCTAAGTCAGGAACATTTTAGATGGAGGTACAAACTGATCTGCAATTTGCAGTTATTCAGAGAACTTGCAATATCTCACTGACATTAAAATTGATGCTTTTGCTGAGTATTCCATCCTAGCAGGAATTGCCAAATATTTAGAAGAGAAACCTCAGATCCTGATCACTACCCATTTGCAGAAATTATGTAAAAAAAAAATCAGAAAGAAAAGTTTGGTCTTGAAAATTCATAAAAATGCAAGCTTGACCTTCCATATTTTAAGAGTGGACTAAAACATAGTTGGTTGACTTAAGGTAAAATTTTAACCAGAAAGCACAAGAAAAGAAACATCCTAACTGACTGAAAATCCAGCTGTGGACTTAAAATAGAATTTTAAAAAGTCGCATTTTTCATGTTACTAAGTTCAGCATTGTCTAGTCTTTGAAGAAATGGATTGGCTCGACAGAGCTAGCTGGAGCACTCAGCATTCACACGGGAACTCTCTTCTGCTGTCAACTGGCCCAAAAGCATGGCTGTGAGACTTACCATATCCTGGCTGCTAGCTATTAAACATATCTGCTAGGGCCACCTTAGCAGTTGAAGGAGAGATTTAGAGATGGAACTTTTTAAGCTTTTTGTGGATGCTTTGTTCTGTTTAAAAACATTTTTGCCTTTACTGGAGAGATTTTCAAAGCTAAGGAAAGAATCTGTGGGCTGGATTCATTCCACTGTAGTAATAATTAAAGTCTCTGTTCCTAAAGGCCCAGTCTAACTCTTAATGAAATAAACAGCATATCTCCCATTGCATTCTAGAAAGGCAGGATCCAGTTCCATCTACTTAGGGTTCTTCACATGAATGCTTTCTAACTGTGATCAAGACAGCAGCAGATAGAAATCAAAGTAGAGCAAAGTGTTTGTAATAATTTCTAGCACAATGATTAATCCATGCCACATTTGCCACATTTTCCACTATCAGTCCCTTAATGGAAACTCCAAAAACCATATCCACTGTCTGTTATATTAGCATTCTGTACTTAAACTAACCACTTCATTTGTTGACTTCCATGTAACACCCACCTCATAACTATATACATTAAAATCCTGCAGTGCCAAGTGTTTCAGGGATCCTGAAATGAGTCCCTGCTAGCACTAGCTTTTCCATCTTCAAGGCCTTTACCCTACCCACTGAACTCTCCCCCTATTTCCTTGCTGCCTCATGACTCACCACTGAGCCATGCTGTCTGTGCAATGCAACCAGGCGATCTCTAGCCGCCAAGCCCCAAAACCCTCCTCACTCAAAAGCAGTACAGTAGCAGTGTTCTAAAATTCAGCTGAACTTGCAGGGCTTCTGAATTCTCTTAGAACCAATACTGACTGGAAAAAGCGCTGATTTGGTGAAATCATGACATTCCACAGAATCATTTTTACTTTTTTTTTTTACGAAGGAAAAAAAAGCAAGAAACCTTTCAACTTGAAACCTCTTTAGTATCCTGACAGCTCATCTATCCAGCACATTGACAGTTCATCAGGTGGAGAGACATCCAGCATCTGCAGTTTATTACCCAGATGGAGCCGGGGGACCTCAGGCTTCCAACTGATCTCTGGAAAGCTCTGTAATAAGACACAGTTATTTATCTCAGTTTATAAGCTTCAGGGATGAGGTTCTTCAGAGAGTGAAAAATCAATGCAGCTGAACAGAAATTAGCAAATGCCAGGGCACTTGCAGAAGCTGGGGGATTCAAGCCTTGTTTGTAAAATTTGATTAAAACAGACTTCCACATCCCAAATGCTACACTGACAAAGTTGGACATCAACTGCATGAGCAGCTATGTGGCAGGATGTGGAAAACTACTTTGTGTAAATGATTCTGTGCTCTGATCAATATTCTACAGTCTCCCCATGAACAAGTTAGTGTTTCACAGAAGATAACACTGTGGAAGCAACAAGTGTCAAATCACTAGGGCACTGCCAGATTTCACACTGCTAAAATCCCATACTGCAAGCATTTGAAAGGCTCCCTGAAGCAAAATAATAGTAATTGCACAAGACATATGCAAAAGAATCTCACTGTTCTATGAAATGTAGCATTTAATCACATGGGTTCTTGCTGTTTGGAGGATAAGAGAGGCAAAGAACTCCAATGAATATTCTTCAATAGGAAGTCAATCAGCATATGGCTGTTTATATCACATAAGGACTTGATCATATGTCTGACTCCCATTTGGTATTTTTTAAAGAATTAATGGTGTATAAATCACATGATTAAAGCCATTGCAGGGTGTTTTATAACTGTAGGCTCTCTTTATAAACCATAAGCTTACTATGTGACCTAAACCTGGCTATGTTCTATATTTTTTTTTATTCAGTTGCCAAGAAAATCAACTGGCAATGCTTCCCTAATTTTCTGCATATACAACCAGAAGGTTTTCAAGAATTCCTCTTACTCAAATCTTTCTACCTACCTTCATTGAAATCCTGTGAATCTCTGCTGATTAGCCAGAAAGACCTCCACCTCAAACAGCCTGTCCTATCTGTGATTACAAACCTGTGTTGCTTTCCACTGGGACTTTGCTGAGGCACCCACTCACAGGCTGAAAGTGCCAAACCTGAGCCTATAGTGGCCACAGATCTATACAGACACCCTCCACTTGCCCGCCAACTGCACATGATTTTTCCCATTCATGATTTTTTCCAGATCCCAGAAGCCTGTTCTAGGTATCTGATCAGTTAGTCTTAACCTTCTTATTTAAGAGGTCTGGAAGAGAATGAAGAATGTTGTAGCGTAAAACATAGCTCACTAACACGAGTGTGGAAAAGATCTTTGACACTGTCAAAACCACCTGTTAAAGCAAATATATTTAACAAAACCTTACCTCTCTTGATGGTATGAAAAGCTAAGCACTTTACCCCAAAATTTTTCTCTGCTCTCATTTTTTTTTCCAGATCAATTTCAAATTCTGGTATTTAAAGATGGCTTCAAAATGTTTCTGTCCCTAAAGTATCACATAATTTATTAGTCTGAAGACAGGAAGTATTCTGCTCTAGAAACCTCTTCTGCTTGTGTGCTGTTGGAAATTGGAAAGGGTTAAATATTTGGGCAGTGGGTATTGTACAACATAGGCCCAACAAGTCAGCAAAGCCCAGTCTTTCTTTTTCTTTACACAGGCAATACAGGAAGAGACTGATAATTAGAAGAATAACAATGAAGTTACTCTTACAGCCTAGGAATAGAGAAGCCTGTGAAGGCAATCATAAATTAAAAGTTCAGAGCCCAAGTTCTTCATTCTGAAACTAGAAGACAGTTGAGAGAGAAGGGACATCTGTTCCCAGAACAAAAGGCCAAGAGGGACAGCATGGGGATAGCTCCGCTTGTTGCAGCCCCCTCTGAGCTGCTACATAATTTTATTTTAGCCTGATACAATCTCTTTGGAAGATGCATGCATTTGACACTGTACTTGTTCTACTTACTGTCACTACTAAACCCTTTTTATTCCTCTGCAGGGAAAGTTCAGTCACTGGATCTGTCTACTCCTTCTCCCATCTTCTCCCATCTCCTCCCCTCCCCTCCCCTCTGACCCTTAAAGCTAAGACATGAAGTTATATTTCTCTATTTCTTCCATCAGCTATTGTGGTATGAGAGTTCCACTAAGACATGAGCACGTTCCAAAAATAACATGCGAATAAGGACTTCTGTGTTTTTAAGACCTGACCCAAAATATTTATTTATCCAGAAGTTGAAATTCTCATGAGCAATGGGTGAAATTCTGAGGAAAGGAGATCTGCAGCAGGCCTAGACATAACACTGAATCTCAGGGCAACAAGTGCTATAATATAGGCAATGAAGGATAAGCCATAAACCAAGTGACAGCAGAAATCTATATATTAACATCATTTCATAACTTTCATCAGTCACTTTTATATTAGAAAGGAGTGAGAATGAAAGCATAGGTACACTTAAATAATAATAGGGATACCTACAATCAAAATCAAAACCAAATCCTGGAATGATTTACTATTGACAGTGCTGTAATGGATTGCTTATGGCAAACAGGAGATCCACAGTTTCCCAGGAGGCTTATTCCTCCACTGCAGGATACAAATAATTCCCATTGACTTCAGTGCCTTTCCTGCCATGAAGGACCAGGAATTTATTGGCTTCAGTGGGAGTTACAAATAACTTGCATGAAGAAAATGAAACCCTAAAGAAACAAATTAAGAATGACTCTGTCTACTTAAATCTATTTCAAATATTTCTCTCTCTGTCAGCTGGAAAAAACCCACACTCAGCTCAAACTTACCCATCTATACAAACTAAAAATTCTAGCAACATCTATAAATAAATGCTTATGGTCAGTGTAGAGCAGAAGTAGCAAGAAAAGCCATAAGAAGCCGAAAGATTTCTCATGGAAGTTCTCTGTGAAGTATTTGTCTCCCGGGCAGATTTAACCAGCTAACAGCCAAGATGCCTTCAACCTGCAGATGCACACAGCATTCCCTTACTAACACTCTGTAGTCATCTTGCTGCAATTATACACTTTGTTTCATTTACCAGTGAAGAGCAATTACATTAAAAAATCAACCCAAATAGTAGGTTCTACTTTTTGACAGTTTTATGCTTAAATTCCCATCCTGCCTGTCTGTACCACTTGTCTGACAGTATATCTGGTACAGAAGAAGAAATGTTCTTCTTTGAGAACCATATTTGGAGAAAATTCTTTGCTTTAAAGGAGACATAAGTGCTAATATTAAATCTGGTACACCTGCAGATGGACAATCACACAGCTGTTGGCCTACTTAATCAGGTGTATTACATTTCCACAACAGGAGTGTTTTCAAGAAACCAGTGAAATGTGCATGTTTGGCACCTAAGTGGGTAAGTAAAGGACTGTTGCAGATTTCTTACTGTCTCCTCGCAGACATCTAGCTGGGGCAATTCCTCATGACAGGAAACACGGCCAGAGGATATGCTCTGGTGTAGCAGCTTGTATGGAAGGAGACCCTACCACAATCTCCACTGGAATGGCAGCACTGAAGGAATCACTCCTGGAAAGAGGAATTAATAAATTATTCTCAGACAACCTAGGAAGTCTCTCACTGATGTCAGTGAGACTATGGGCATAGGTGAGGGAACAAACCTGAAAAGGCAGGGCTTTTCAACAAGAAGAAAATACATATACTACTCTTTGTGCCTAAATCAGTAATTCTGTGTATGATACAGCATTTGGTTTCAGCTGAGCTTTTCTCAGCTAATGGAGACTCGCAGAACTGAGTAACCTATGGAACTAAGTCCTTACAGATGTCACCTTTATGTAATAGATAAGGGTCATGCAACGTGTTTGTTATTTTCAACTTCCCATTAAAAAAATAAAAATTCTTTTACTTTGACAAGCTCTACTGCCCTTGTGACATCCCCAAAAGATATCACTGTCAGATGTCTGAGATAGTACTGGAAATGTCAGATGATTTCTAGCCAC
This sequence comes from Elanus axillaris, assembly GCA_026212715.1. Classification (NCBI taxonomy): domain Eukaryota; kingdom Metazoa; phylum Chordata; class Aves; order Accipitriformes; family Accipitridae; genus Elanus; species Elanus axillaris. Next base: position 15,150,829 of record JANZLQ010000086.1, on the reverse strand, counting down.
ATAGCCCTTAGTAAATTGAGGCAAGGATTGTGTTATGGTAAAGTGGTTCAATACTACCATAGAAAATCTACATCCAGCTGGAAAGGAAGTAGCATCTCCAGAGTATTCAGTACCATATATGCTGGCAGGGCAGTTCGGAGACATAGGAATTGTTCCATATCCTTATTTTCCTTGTAAGCAAAAACTAGGCCCTGCAAAAGCTAACAGTGTGTACACAGGATTATAAGGAATGTATTTTTTAGAATTGTCTTGCCTTTGCTGTTGAAGAAAGTGTGGATAGCCTGTTTGACTAAGTAATACAGGTTCTGCTGGAAGGGGATGAAGCGAAGATGCAGTTTTGTAAAGGATTTAGAAGGAAGCAGGGAAAAAAGGGAAGCTTCATTCACTATTTACTGTTTTTCAAAACACCTGCCATTCAATCAGTTCCTAAAGCTCTAAAAGAAAGTATCCTTCCAGAGTATTTTCATGGGCCCCGAGGCCAGGCAGTTGCTAATCTGGATGAGTCAAGAGTATCCACTACAGAGGAAACAACAGCAGGAAGCATGGAAATCGTCTCAGGCTTCCCCTGGCTTTACTGACTTAATAGGGAGACCCCACCTACACATTTAATAGGGTCAGAGCCATAACCCAAGGCTATAGGGTATACAGATTCTTGATCATTCCATTACAGAAAGGATGTACATTTCTAGTTAAATTCACAAACAAGGCTGAATAGCTACTCAGAAGTTTAACAGGACCTCCCACTTCATGGAAACAGTGACTGTTTACTTAATACGTAATGACAGTAAATCATAACAAATCCTAGGAGAAAACTCCAGTGAGAGACAAAATAACATGACCTTCTGATTTTTCTTCTTTTCGCAGTCTTACAGTCCATATCTTTATTCCTCCATCCTGTAACGATTTCTGCATATGCTTAACTTTCAGCACATCAGTAGTCCCACAGGTTTCAATTAGTCTAATTAGCTGCAAAAAAAAAGTGCATGCATAAGAGAATGTCCTGTTTTCCCTTTGCTTATGCAGTGTCTAATGTGGTAGGATCCCTCTCCATAGCTTGAGATCCCTACCACTGTGCGATAAATAATACAATATGTTCCACGTCAGAAGGTTAAACAATTAGCATTCTGAACACAGGGCTTGTATAAAGTAGCACTACTATTGATCTCCATTTCTGTGCTGAGCTAAACCAGCTGAGGATCAGACCCTGCCTAAGATGGTGAGTAGTTTGCAACATGCAAAGGAACTACACATATATACTTCTGTGAGGAAAAAAATTGCAACTGGACAACTGGTTTCTGAAACTCATCTGTCAGTTGAAATTAATTACTGAAGAATGTCCTGCATGAGAAATTCTTGTTCTATCATTTGGTACATTATAATACAACATAGCTTTCGCAAGACAAACAGACTTCATTACTTTTCCCCTGGGAACTCCTCCACTCTCTTTTTGTGCATGTGCATGTGAACAGATCCATAATTACACAACCAGAACTCATTTTTGCTTAAAACAAACTATTCTAGTGCTTATTCCCCAACAGAACACTCCTATGAAAAAAAAATACCTGTTGCCTGCTAAGACAACAGAGTCAAGGCAAGAAAAAAAAGGTATTTAAAAGAAAATTTGTTTCTTTTCACATCTAGCATTTACTTGTGCTGCACTTGAGTCAAGAAGCTAGCATGTCAGGCCTGAAACCCAGTATGCTAGGTGCTGTACCAACATGTGAAAAAAAAGACAGTCTACTCCTGAAGATTTCCATCAGAAGTGTGTCTGCATTACATCACAATGCGTGACTTTTAAGGGAAGGGATTGCCTGGAGCAGATGTGCAAGGCTTGGTGCAAAAGGTCTGCATGCCTGCCATGGGTTGCAGGAATACAAATCCTTCACATTAGTGCTAGAAGAAGGTGATGCACATCCTGAAAGCACTGTCTGCAGCCTTCTGCCAGCCCTCGTAACATGGCCAGGGTGTCTGACACAGACAAGTTGGAGAGTCCTCCTGCAGTCTCCCCACATGGTCAGCGGTCAGGCAGGGTTCTGGCTGCTACTTTAATATTATTAGCGATTTAATCATCCAGCAAAGAAATAAAATTCAAAACAAGGACTCTCACGTGTGAATTCACTACACTTCAGCACTTGCCCAGCTCCCGTTCATATGGCAGCTAAAAGATCCGGTGGAAAAGAACAGACTTTAATGACCATGCGTCCTTGTGCTCTGGAGTGTGGGCTACAGCAACTAATAATAGATGAAGGTTTACATGTTTTTCTTGTGTTTCTGCTGGGGCTGCTGTGTCATTAATTCAGCTTGTGCCTGACTATTTATGTTAAACATTCCCTTTGTGGCTTTCTCTAAATCTTAAATTTTGCATGTGACCACATGTAAATGTAAATGTGTATTTTTATGGTCCTGTAATCTCAGTGCTTTTAAATCCCAGTTGCCTGAAGGCATACAGGGAGCTGAAGCAGAAAAGCTTGGTCAGTTTGCCATCATTTAGAGCTAGTTTATTTGCTCTTTCTGAGTGGATTCAGTTCCTGTAGAGCTTTTTGCCTTTTGTGTAATAGACTAAAGATAAGATCTAGGAACCTAATTAACCCTGCAGGGCCTGTGAACAAGGCTCATTAGAAAACAGTCAAACACATTCATGTTTAAACACCTTATTTACAGGAATTCATATCATATTTCTGAACAGCAGATATACATGCCACACACTCATACCTTTAACCACTGTAAATCATCACCTTAAATAAAGCTGAAAAATGCACCAAGTTTGAGCTCAAAGTCATCTGGATTGTACGTGTAAATAGCCTATAGCTTGAAAGAGTACCTAGTAATAAATGAAAGTCCTATCTGCAGGGCACTGCAAGCTCTAGTGTCCTTTCACCTGCACCCAAAAAAAAAAAGTGTACATGTTCCACAAAACCAGCGTTATTGAAGCCCACTCTGCAGCAGTTTCACTGGGGACTTTCCAATCTGTCCAAGGCAGTGACAGTAAGATATATGTGATCACAGACACCTCTGAGGACTTCTGGAAAGGCTTCATAGTCAGAATAAGGTTATTTAAAACCTCATTCTAAGGTTACTTCATAGCTCTGTAGATATCCTGGGTCAGACAGTAGCAAAGCATGGGTTCTGGTACTCAGTGCCTATGAATATGTATGTACCTGTCATACAGGTTCCAGTTATTTGAGAACAAAAGTATCCTCAGCAGTTCTGAATGCTCCTTCTTTCTTAACACTTCATTCCTTCCGCCCCACCCCTCATCACAGAGAGAGCAGAAGAGCCATGCAAAGAGAGATCTCTGGAAATGTCTGACCCAATTTTCTACTTCGAAGAAAGGTATGGGAAAATAAATGTTTATTAGTGGACACAATTGGTAGTTCAAATCCACTTCCTCAAAGTGCCAGCACTTGACATACCCTGTTGGTTGAGGACTTCAGAACCCAACAGCCTGATGTTTGTGATTAGCCCCTGCCTCATATGTTGGTGCATTACTGGGTGCAGCTCTACATATGTACCGTGTGCATAGCAATTTAAAAGCCAGAAGAATTAGTCTTGCTTCTCGTGATGTCTTACAGGGCAGCCTGGATTCAGAATTAGGTCTGGTCAGTACTTAACTTTGTTGTGACTGCCTGACCAGTAAGTAGGATAAATAATGCCACTGGGACTGAAATGTATCTTAACATTAATTATTTGCTTAATGGTTTTCCTGGAGAAGGATGGGTTTAAATACAAATTTAAGAGCATTTTCTGCTGCAAAGCTTGTGGGAGTGAAGCTCCCATTGCAGAGAGATTCTAAGCAAGACAGACCTACATTGTATTGTGGATATTTTAAAATCAAAGACATTATAATTTTAATTTTTTTCTAAATTCTGTATCCAGACACAATTGGTAAAAGCAACCAAATCTTTACACTATAATTTCTTCAAGAAACAAATTAGTTTTGTTTGGGATTTATATGGCATTTAATACAATAGGAACCAGTCTAGGACTGGGGCAACTGCACTGTAATGCTATACAAATGAATATAATTGTGGTTTTTTTAAAAATGCTTAGCTTAAAATTCTGCTTCAAAGGCCTGAAATTATTTCACTAGCCAGTTTAAAAGCATGCTGTTTAAAAAAGACAAAACCTTGACTGCTTCTATAAGTAGATTCATGATTTATACTGTGAATCGCTTTGGCAAGAGCAGGAAAATCCCAAATCAAGTTACTCTTCAACCTGCACTAATAAATCCTGTGTTGACATGAATTCTTTTTTCAGTGCTTCATTTTCAAGGAGTCATGTGGTTTTTTAATAATCAGTCTTGTTGTTTCCTCTTCATCCTATTCACCAAAGCAGCAATAACTGCACATGCATCTTAGGCAACACACGGCAACTCAAATGCAGCACTGAGAAATATCTCTGTGAAATCAAGTTTAATGAGATATCAAAATATTACATCTGCAAGTCTTGGCTGCTGGACAGTACTTTGGAAAGCAAAGCCAGTTTCCCTAGTCCAGATTAGTCAACATCAGGTTCATTGGTCTAACATTTCACAAAATATTTTCCCACATTTGTCCGACTGCAGTTTGAAGGGTGTAGCTGACAACATAAATGTGCCCTTAGGTGAAAATCCCTAAACATTTCCCTTGGCGATCTTTTCGTCTGGACGTTACCAATGCAGATGTCTGTAATCAAGAGATCTCTATGGACCTGCTAATTATTCCCTAGGCTTTTCCACTGGCAATAAAAATCCCATTTGTTGCAGCTTGTTTGCAGAACTGCTTCCATTTCCACAGTGGTGGCATTAATTAGCAAAAACCTGTGAAAATTGTTAGAGTTTATAGGTTCAAAAAAATTCACTAAGTATTGCTTCTAAATATTCCTATAAATTCAGCCATGGCAACAAGTCCTGAAAGTCCAACTTTCTCAGTTGGAACAATTTTTCAAGCTTGTAGCAATAAGTGGGAAATAATGGGGGTCTCAGGTTCACATTAGGAAAGTTGCTTCTGTGACCTCTTCATGCAGATGGATGGTGAATTTCTCAGATAATAAATCAGACTTTCCTGATGGTACAGTGGCATCTCTTGCTGAGGCCCGCAGAGATGCTGGCTGCCCTCTATTCAAAGGCAGCAGGCCTCTACCCTGCAGGATGCTTTCTCTACAAATCCTTCAGTCACGATCAGGAGATATTAGGGCCTCTATAAACTGCCCAGGCATTTTGAGGAACAGCCAGCATCCTGCTGGGAAATGGACACTTTTCAACTTCATTGACATCTGTCACATATGCAAAGAATAGAAAGTGATCAGGAAAAAAAGCCGCATTGTGACTTTCCCATCAGCAGGGCCAGTTAAGTCTTTGTTCTTACAAGATATTTAAAAGGTTCATCAGAGCTACCTTGTTTAATAGTATCGTTACTAAGAGAATCTTACCTTTGGGGTCTTAATGATCATAGAAAGTTTCTCTATTTCTTGGTACTTTTTGCATTCAGCTAACTTTCCTGCAGGAATGTCAAACAAAACAAAAAAATAGCTGTGATGCTAGTTTTTCCATTAAGTTTTTATTAACTTTCTTCCATTTCTTCCGAATAAGTCCCTGCAAGGAAAATTACACCGATTTTTATTATCAAAAATATATTTATTAAGTGACAGTCTAACTCCCAGAATAGCAATGCATTCATTTTTTTGGAGTTAAAGCTTTTTCCCAAATGACCCCAAAATAAGCATGGGAAAGCAGTATTGTAAATACAGTAATGAACTTGAAGCGAATACACTTTTTCCCCTCACTGTATTGCCTTTATTAAACACTATTTGGGAGACAGGGTTGTCAATTATTGTGCTTATATAACATAAGGATAAAACTTAAGGTGATGTTTTCTTGCTATTTATAATCATTTTTAAGTGTCTTAAAAGCACATGACAAAATTTCAATAGGAATTTCCCAACCTCCGAGTGTGATGTATATACACAACTATTTTTTCAATTCCTTCTTTATGCAAGTATTTCCCTCAAAAAGCAATACACTCCAGTAGGTAAAGGCACCTGGTAGGGAAACAAGAATTTTCAGCTGTAGATCTGACACACCAAGGGACTATGGGCATACTTCTGGGACTCGGTTTCTTCAAAAGCTGATGATGCATAATGTAAGTACTTTTATATGGCATTGTGACACCTAATGATAAAAAATTAATTGCTTTTGTACTTATCACAGAAGTCAATATAATTTATTCATTCTGAGTTTTCTCTACTGACTTCAGCAGAATCAGTGTAGTTTATGTAATGGTAACTGAAAACAGGATTTGGCCAACTGGCTTCAGTCTTTTTACTAGTTCCACCCAATTCAACTAAATTCAACAGTGAAGTGAATGAAGCAAGCAGCACTGGGACATATTTTATACAAAGACAAAGTTGAGCTTGGTCTGGCAGAAGTATGGGAGATAATATACTTACCTAAATAAAAACTGGAGAAAAAACCTCAACATGCCTGCTCAGCTACAGTGACGAAACCCTGGTACTGCATAGGCACCTAGGGAAAGGGATTTAGCTGCTGGTGGCTGGGCAAACAGGAGCAGTGACAGGCTGGGATCATCAGTCACTGAATGCTGACCATGGTATAATATTTGCAATTTAAGATTAGATGCAAGATTAGATGAGTAAATGATAAGGTGGGCTTAAAATGGGTCCTGGTGAGGCTTACAGCAGACCACTAAGCCCAAAGCCAGCTGGTGCACTGGTTTCCCAAAGCAGTACAGAGTCATACAAATGAGTCACACCTGCTTAAATCCATCGCAACAGAGAGCAACAAAGGGCAACCTGGTAACAGAAAGCAGTGTGGATCCCTCAATTGGGTGATAGATTTTTAATAACTTTTCCCCCTCTTTAGTTAGAAGACTTCTTTCTAAAGGCTGAGCCTGACTGAGCAAACTTAGCAGCAATGTCAAATTTAGCAGTCTTCAAAGTTTTAATGGAAAACACTATCAAGTTCTGTTCAGCAGAAAATGTGTTTTTCATGAAGAAAACCTCTTTGTTAAAAATTAACATACTGAAAGCATTAACATAGTGTTTAAAACACTAGGCTCATTCCGAACACCTTAAAACAAAAGTAACTACAACATTCCAGAAATAGGTTTTCATTCAGTCAGGAGTTTAACAGTTAAATACCTTTAAAGGTCCAAAGTTTAATGATTCAGACCCCGGAATGACTTTTTAAAACTGCCTAATTCTACTAAAGCATGTAATTTTTTACAGCAAATGGACTTTTCTGAAATAAAGCTGCAATTTCCAGCTTTCTTATTACGATTTCATGGACTGCCCACAGAATGTAGTTCACTGCACACTTCAGTCCTGGGTGTATGTGAACATGGCATAAGGATGGAACACGGTTTATCACCATCAGTCCTATCTGTGCTCAGAGCTCAGGTTTGAAGCACAAGGACAACCCAATGAAGTATTTAAGCATACACTTCAAATTCTAGGGTACAAAGAGTGAAACCAACATCAAAGAGTCTGTTCAAATGCTTAAAACTAGTCACAACCTCAAGAATTTTGCTAGATGAGCCTAAGGTGCTCCCCATCTTGCTGGATCAAACTCTGATGTAAGGGCAAAGAGGTGTAAAATTGCAACACAATCAAATCAAGCCAAAGGCAGCACTGAAGTCAGTCAGTGATCTTCCCAGTTCATACTAAAGCTACCCCATACAAAACATTTAAAATGTCAATGCTTTAATTATGTATTGACTCTACTTTCAAAAAGGGAAATTATTCAAAATAACTCAAAAAGGATCCTTCTATTTTTGAACACAGCAAAACAGATTTTCAAAGTGTTTTGTTTTCTGTTTATTTTCTGGAAACTGTCAAATAAAACTGTTGTTCTTCTACTCCTTCTATCAGGCTGTACCTTTTTCTGAACAGCTGCATCCTTTATAACTCTATATAGAGGGCATTTTATCACCAACATTTGAAATAATCTATATATTCTGGAATATAAATATTGAAGTAATAGCAGTGTTGTTAACAATCTGCAACTATCAATATATACTAAAGAAGTGCATTTAATACTGAGTGCACAGCTAAAGTCTTAAGGCAAACAGCACAAATTCTGAAACACAGGCATTTATGGTTTTTAATTTTATATAATCAGATTCTCTTTCTAGCATTATAATATAGCTTCAGAATAATCTGATACTGTTGTTCCTATGTGCCCTGTATATAAGAAACTGCCATCCTTCTTTTACCTATTGTCTTATTCCATGGAGGGACTTCTGGGTTCTTGTTTTGTTTAGGAAAAACCTACAGAATGTTGAACATGCCTTACTGTCATTCAAGCACATTTAAAAGCTAAGGGATGTCTCTCCTCTCCCTGGATCAAATAATTTCCTTCATGTAAACATGTTTAAAATTTTAAAACTCTTTTTACACATGAAAAAAATCTGGCAATCTTTCCCCCAGGATTTTCTGAAGAAAATGTGAATACTTCATACTCTTGTGCTGTAAAGGGGAAAATACATTCATCCTCTGACATCCATCCTTTGCAGTTACTGCAAAATATAAGCTAATAACCCAAGATTTGCAAGGGGACTGCCCCATGCTGCAGCTTCCAGCTTTGTAAAGGCCACACGGAAGGTTTCATTTGTCTATTAACTTTCCCACTGTACCAACCAGAAGTTTATTATACAGTACTTTTCTCTTTCAACTTTTACAGTTCATATACCTCAGCAGGAGCCTGGACACAATGACCCAGGACGCCCCTTCCAGTCCTGGGTTCCTATGAGATGCAAGAAAACAAATCACAAAGGTCCAAAGCAGTATTTTTAGAAACTCTAGAATAGATGAAGCACAACAATGGAACATATAATTACAACAACAATCTTCAAGGTAATATGACAGATACAAACTATACTGTGTTGCATATAAACTACACAAACTTTTCCACTTGATTTCCTAAGGAAATGAGGCTTATGCAGTCATGCCATCTGTCTGTTCCTGTCCCCCCCCAATAACGTTTAAACCCACTGGCACATTTCTATGCAAGTTGTCAGGGGAGAAGCAAAAGACTTGGAGATAATTATGTTCCTACAGGTCTTGTCACTGCACAGAGGAAAGAGACCTAAATTAGTGCCCCCCGATGAGGAAAACCTCCTTGAAGGTGTAGGATCAATGGTTACTCCACTCAGTACAAATCAGCTTATTTCTAGCCTTCGAATCAGAATATGTATAGCTCCATAGCAGATGAAGCAGAAGTTGCCTTGTGCCTTCCTGGTCATTAGTGGTTCTGGGAAGTATCTGGGGAACTTATGAAGGTGCTTAAAAGGCAGATGGGAGACAGAGGATATGGTTTCATAGGAAACTGGTCTTCTGCTGCTCCTGGAACAGCTCCTAATATTTTTTCACAAAATGAACGGGATAGTTTCTGATTTTAATCCCTTGGCTGACCATTTCTGCTCTGTCAGTTCTTCCATTGGCCTCAAAGGGCTGGAATCCAGTACACAGTCATTCCAGAATGCTTGGTCACACTACTGGCTGCCTTTTTCATTTGAGATCGAGAAATTTATTACTGGGCTCAGGATTCCCTCAGACCTTTCAGAGACTCTTGTAGAGAGGGCATGTCCCATTCCCCTAGCCTTCCAGTAATTTATTAAACCATGTGAGCTCCTGCTGACATGCAAGGTTTGCTCTTTCTCACACTAAAGTTAAATCTACATAATTTAATTCTTTTGAAACCCTTTCCTTGAGGGTGTCCTTTGGAACCAGTTTATCTTCCACAGTTACTTTCCTTTCCCCCCTCTGCTGCCTTCTCTTTTTATTCCCAGATCACATACACTAATACTGCCATATTCAGAGGCATTCTGAGACACCTGTTAAACTCATGCTAAGTGGAAAGCAAAATGAGAAGACACTCCTTGAAGCTGTGCTGCTGACACGCATCATATGGAAAAGTTTTGTGAAAGAGGCTGACTTCAGCATCCCGTGGAGCATTATAATCCTGTCACTGCACTTGGGAAAAAAAAAATTAATACATCTGGATGCAAGAAAAATCACCCTGAAAAAAAGAACTAATGCTCTGTAAAACATCTGACACCACTTCCAAGCTGCTAAGAAAGTCAAATAGAGCAGGTAGTACAGCAACTTGAGAACTGAGCAGAAGAAAAAGAAAGCTTTAATCCAAATGTACCTTGAAGTACAATACTTATGGATCCAGCAAGGCCTGTCCTTTTAACAGCTATTAAGTATTTACACACAGGGAAGAAGGACAGATTCATTGCATGTGAGATAAACAGAATACTGATGCCAAGTTGGAGAGTCTTTTAAAAAAGTCAGATCAAGTCAATCATTAAATTAAAGGCTAAAATCCTTTACACACTTGGGATGGGAAGCTCCCTTCCTTTCCAAGTTATCTGGCCCTTCCTTTGAGGAATGAAAATACACATACAGGTTTTCTAGATATTATGATTTTGGAAAAGGTTTACGCTTGCATTCTTTGCTGAAAATTAGTTACTTGCTGGGGATGTAGTCATATTTTTAAAGGATTCACCAGCAGACCTTATTTTTAGTAACTGTTTAACCATTCTGCCAACAAAGCATTACTCTTAAGAATTAATGAATGGTGTTAAAACAGTGTTTTTCAAGAAGGACCAAGCAAAAATGAAGCTGCTATCAGGGCATCTGGACAAACAACACACCATCCTCCAAACCCAGTATTATAACTCAGTTGGGCACTGTTGCTGAAGTCAGTCTGTTATTTGCATGGATATAAATTGTGAGAATTGGGCTTTTTTCTTTTTAATGAGTTATTGATTTTAGAAAATCACTCAAGGAGGAAAATCTATACATTAACAGGTTGGCTTCACTCACCAAGAGATGTTATTTTATAGCACTACTGAGAAAATTCAATGCATAAAGTCCTTTCAGCTACTCTAGACAAAAGAGATCAATATGTTTCTCAGAGATCAACATTTTACAGTACTGATCAGTAAGGAAATACCTGAAAGGCTCCTCCCTCACAGGGACTAAGGTGTTTACCGTTTTTCAGTGTGACAAAGACCTGAGATACAGAACTAGAGGGTGAAGTAGATACCCTATTTATTGTACACAGAGCTCTTATAGATTTCCAGTGGATTTCCTTGTATAAGCAATTCCAGGTCTTGAAAACTAAGGGTTTGTGGGAATGTAAAGGAATATACTTTTAAACTCAACAGGATGTTAAAGCAGATGTGTTTTGAAAGGAGAAAAGAAGAAAAGTAGCAAGATGCCAGAAAACAGAACTCCCTTAAAATAGTTGAAGCACACAAGCTATATCTCCAGTTCAGGAAAGCATCCCTATTCAGAAAAGGTGTTTATACACACAATTATATGTTGTCCATAAAATGGATGGATTTCGGTATGTGTTTAAGTGTTGTCAGAGTCTGGATTGGCAGCCTTCTATAAAATAAATGCATTAAAATACATTTAGAGAATATTCATGAATTTAGGAAATGCAATGGTAACAAAGCTCAAATGGACTTTCGAGGAGGATTTTTTGTCTGAGCTCACTTGTTTTTTAAATACCACCCCCACCCCCCCAAAAAAGTATAAATTAAATTCCTACTTCAACTAACTTAGGTGTTAAAGGTACTCACTTCCTTGTGACTTGTTAACTGACAAATATTTCCAAGTTAAACATTGATTTTCCTTTGCCTCTTTTCATTCCTGTCTTGAGCAATCTCTCAGATTGTAGGATTACAAAGAGTACATGCATATATCACTCATTTCAGGTTTCATGGACTTCGGAATCATTAGGTCTTTATACAGTAAACCTACAACAGCCAAGTCAGACTACATCTTTGGAGAGTGCTATTGCTTTGAAACCAAAGTAGTTAAAGTTAGCAGAGGTGTGATACTGGTCCAGTATCTGGCAGGAAATAGTTTTGCAGAGATAACCAAGTGGAATTCTATGGCATGAAAAATACATATGGTCATATTAGATAGTCTTGAGTTTCCTTCTAATCTAAAATCCATTAATTTAGCTATGTTTCCTTGGTAAATGAAAGAGTAACTTTTGACAAGATGCAGATATACTTGTATCTTCACTAAATTTCTGCTGTACTTCTTGAACTCAATATTGTTCTAACTTTGGACTAACTTCACTGTGATTTTACTGCTTTCTGTTTATGAAAGTAATCACAAAAATGAATAAAATAAGCAGAACATCCTACGAAAAACATTTTAAAAGTAAAACGTCAGTGGAGTAGACAAAGCGCAGAACAAAAATCTTCTGAATTTTGGGTCTGTTTTGCTACTTGCTCCCAAGAGCCAAGTTACTTGCTTCATTTTTCTGCCTCGCTTTTTTCTTAAAAGTAAGAGCAAAGCTGCCTGCTTGCTTTTCTCTCAAGCATATTGTAAAAATTAATTGATTTTTTGCTTGCTTGTTTTATTTAGTTTACTCAAATTTAATAAGGCCCTCATCCGGCAAAGCTTCTAAGTGTATACTCCACAAACAATTGTACAGCCTTCTGTAAGAAGAGAACACCTTGAACCTGACCTTCACAACTGTGATTTTTCATCTTGCTTTCTGTGCACTCACTGAAGTTTACCAGTGCATTTAGGGGTTCTTGTTAAAATGGACTTCCCCTTCTACACTTGCAACGATACTACCTCTAAGAACAAACCTGTGCTCCAGCTTGGCTTCTCTGGCCACAGAGGAGACTGCACCGATGAATGCAGGGAAGAGAAAAGCTTGTTGGAGACAGACATAAGGGATATGAATGGGGCTTTATGTTTCTTCTGCAATGAAAAGAGTAATTATATAGAAGGGCAGAAGAAAAGATCTGAGATACTATTCTGGGTTCTCCAGGTTTAGGCAAGGGTCACCTATCCTGGTTTCTAAGTAAAAAAGCAAAAAGGAGCCCAGTGGAAATACACCATAACAGGTATGCATACCCTAGAGTTTAGTGCTTAAAGGGCACATTTAAGGCTCATGGAAACTATACTTTCATTAGGCTCTGATATCTGTCAGTCAGACTCTCATTAGCAAATCAGGCTCCAGCATTAAGTGATGTTGCTATTAGGAGTGAAGGAGGCTGCTGGGTAGGCAGAGTATTGTCTCCCTTTATTTGGAGCAACTTCTGAGAACTGTAAAATAATAGGAATAAAGTGAACAAAGAAAATATTCTGTGTGGAAGAAAGAAGAATTTAAAAATCCCATCAAAGTCAAAGCCCCTCAGAAAGACAGAGTAGAGATAAGGGAAGTTTAAGCACTAACTTTCCTTCCTAGCCAAAATGAACATGGTTTCCTTTCAGGTATTGATTGATTCTGAAGCTATAGATGTTCTATATAATTTAGTTAACTCAGGCAGGGGAGGCAGACTATTAAATGTACAGAAGTACTATACTGAAACAGTACAGAAAAAGGATGGAAATATTCTGTTACTAAATGATAGCTGAAAACACAAACTGGTATGAGGGTCAAGCTGATATTATGGGGGGGGGGAAGAAATATTGTTAAAAGATTTAGGAATAACCCAACTAGAAATTGCCAAGAGAAGGAAGCCACTCTACCCAAACTGAAAGTTAGGGGGCAGGGATAGTTCTTATAGATATGAGAGACACTATACAGAAATAGAGACCTATGGCAAAAATATTGGAGTCTGCAAAAACAAGACACAGCTTGTGTATAAGAGAAGCCAAGACAACATCTGGTATTTGGAAAAAGATACCAGAACTGCAGTGGTTCACATCATTCTGGCATTTGCAAAGTCTTGAAGGGAGGTACTGGACAAAGTCCAGTACAAAGTCAATGGCCACTGTATGACTAGCTCAGAAAAGGTTGTAGGACATTAGAGAATGCTGCAGAGGATCAACTGACTGCTGAGAAAATGGATTGTTTCATTTAAGTTGGACACAAACGTGCAAGACAGCTTGATCCCAGAGAAAGAGTATTTGTGCTTGTCAATATTAGTGACAACCATAGAAAACAGCCAACAAAATGGCAAAACTCTTCTCTTTACTAAGGAAACGGAAACTAAGCATTGAGGTAGATAGATACACTAGAGAGATATATTGTGTAGCAGTACCAAGAGAAAGTATCTGCTGTGGAAAAAAATGTTCCTGGGTCTTCTTAAGAGTGTGCATTCACTGCAGAGTTATGGGTCAGAAACAAATGAAAACTTTGATGTAAACTTTCAGGGGCAAGCAAATTCTCAGAGTATACAAAACTCAGAGCACCCAAACACGTGATATTTCACACTCCTGGGAAAGTGTCCCTGGAAGCTACTAGAATATTTGGATAAGATTATTGTTTGAGAATAAGCAGAAGAGCCAAGAGTCAGTTCAATCATCAGTTCGGATTAAGGGGAAAAATTAGTTCTTCAGCTGTGTATTGGCACCTCCATTCTGCCCCAACAAAAAAAACCCCTGAATCTTCAAATGTGTCACTCAAGCAGTCGAAAAGATCAGATACAGATATCCATTGGAATATTAGTGTGCAATATGAAGATAATGCTCAGTCTAACCATCCAATACTGATCTGAGAGGACAATGGCAGGGAACAGACCCGAGGGCAAATCACAGTAAAAACCAGGAAAAACTGAAGGAACGAGTTAGAGGTGCCAGACCCAAGGTGTGACTGCAAACTTAAATCTGAATTCCCTTGGAAATTGCTAAAGCGGGTACCAGCACAGCCTTGACAGCTGGGATACTGAGGTTTCTAACGACTCACAGCTTGCTGTAGTGGCACAGAGCATCCTGAACACCAAATGATTATTACTAATTAGTTAATAGATAGTTAGAACACAGAAAATGCTGTATTAGGTCAATGTTTTGTGGGAAACTATCTTTAACATAATTTATTATGAGCAAGTTGGAATTTCATAAATCACACAGTCTCATATTAAGTAAAGCTGGGTCTGTCAGATACCTTGGCTCCAAGCAATTTCTGCATGGCAGAGGACTAGATGCTACTCTTGCTTTTACATGTTTCTCAGTGATAATAGTCCTCTGCCAAAGCTTGCAAGTTGTACCTATATCAAGTTCATGGTGAATGAGGTAAGGCTCTGCTCACTCTGATGTAATCTGAAATAAATGGGATGGACAAGTGATCAGATTAAAGAAGTGGGTCAGATCTGCCGCTGGCACTGCTCCACTGACGTCAATGGAACTAAGCTGATTTACACCAGCTGAGTATCTGGCCTGGAGGTTTCAATGTATTTAGGCAAAATGAAAATGCACATAAAAAGCTTCCCTTGGAAGATCCCAAGTCCAAACCCCTCATTCCTAAATAGAGTAAATAAATTACGAGAAAGCAGTTACTGTAGACATCACTCGTTACAAGTCAACAATGAACAGAATAAAGGTCAGGCCACCCTAAATCTTTAATGCCCCTTACACTCCTGAGTGAGAAAGAAACTGATAATTCAGCACAAAATCACCTTAACTCTGACCTAGAACAAGTATCTTAACAGTAACCATTCCTGGAATGAACAGGTGCTATCCTTTGCCTCACAAAACATTAACTTCAATCCACATCAGGCAATTAAGGCTACAAAATAAAGTTTAGTTTCTACCCAGAACTGGGTCATACCTTTACTGCTGAAGAAAACCAGTTTGTGGTCTATATACAGGAATGGAAACACTTTCTGAAAACAAATCTACAAGCATATATAAACTTTCAGGTGCTTCTCAGACTTAAGTTCACATTCCCCATGTCCTTATCCTAACTCTTATACAATTTCCTTTGGAAAATGTCTTTATAATTGCTGTTCTTCTAAATAATCCTTTGAAAATATTAGTCAGACAATATGTGTACATTGTAATACTTCGTTACTTCATCCCTGATGAGGAAGTATTTAGCTGTTGATAGTGTAAAACAACCAGATAAAATAGAAATGGTTATTATTTGGTTATATATAATTATGGTTATAATTATAATGAAATTATAAATCATACACAATTCTTTGCATCTACGAAAAATAGGCCATATCCTTAAATTGTTGGAAATCAGTGTTACCCTGCAGAAATGACATAGCGTTGCCATTGCACCAAATGAGTGTTTGCTTTGACACATTGATCATACCAAAAAATAAAAAATACTCTCAGTTATTTAAGGATACTGATTTAGAAAGGTGGAATTTCAGACATTTAGATATGCTTATTTTCACAAATGACACCAAGCTGTATGTATTACATACAAAAGTACTCTATTCTGTGTTTCCAATTTACTTCAACCTTAGCAATTCAATTCCTAGGTGCTTCTGTTCACACTGTGTTGACTTAAAGCACAGATGTTTCTGCTGAGGTCTAGAAGAGAGCTGGAGAGTTTTATCATGTTTTAAAAGTCCATCAGAAATCATACATTCAAGAAGCAGTCAAATTGTCTTGCTGGACGTACAAACTTAGTCTGGCATCTCCCAAGTCTGTACTGCTTGTGTTTGCCACAATAAACTTTGGTGTGTTTTACATATACAAACTCCCCCCAAAATATTTGCAAAGTAAATAGATTTGTTTATATGGTTGACTTTTTTTCCTCACAGAAAAATAACTATTTTCCACTTCTACACTTCAGCCTCAGTTTTGAGGTCTTACTGATTCCAGCTTTCTGCTGTCTTGGGACTCAATCTACACCTGCTTTGTGCTACAGAGAGCATGAGGAAAGATGCAAACCTGGGAAGGCTGACTTGATAGTCTAATTTTTCCTCCTCTACATGCAATTATCGAAGCCTTCTTCCCTGCTGTGTGTTTATGCACTAGAAACCTTCCTCTCCAAACATCTACCCTGGGTAGTTGTACACAGAATGTCTTATGTTGAACTTATGCTGCCAGCATTCCTAAAATGCTACAGCTAAGCACAGAATTTGACCTATAGCACAGTGGAGGAAAAGTTCAAATACAAAACGAGATATCCATTCCACAATCTGAAATCTAATAAGCAATTTCCTTTTCCCAGTGTACCACAGATTCGCATCAAATGACAGGCAGTAAGAGACAGAAACCTTGGCAATTTTTATTTTATTTTTTTATAACCCATAAAATTTCTTAAAGCAATTGTACAGATTTCAGGCTTCCCTTTGATCAGTCTTTGCAACAATGACTCCAGGCATTTGCCTAGGTACGATTCCTCAATCCCAATACATACAATGGAAGCACCCTAGCCCACAGAAAGCCTTCTCATTAAAGGTCTAATCTGTTCCACTACATTCTTGCAAGACAGAATTATCCAGCTTTAAAGCATGCCTCAATAGTGAGCCGTAATAAGACTGATAGAAACAGCTTAAGTAATTGGATTGCTATATGGTATTGAATGTCTGACAACAAAAGATATCAATCTCTATTCTACTACCGAATCTTTGTTCCAGCAATGAATTCATTTAGTAATGCACTTGGAGGCTTGCAGTCCCTGTAGGAGAAATAACAGACTGTGGACACAAAAGCAGAGCCATCTGATGAGCACAGAGAAAGCAACTGTGCCATTCCAAGAAGTTAATTACAGTGAACAAAAGCACAAGACTATGACTTGTTGACCATTACCATAATCACATTACTATAGTCTTTTATTCCCAGCAGCAGAGGGTCTATTCTTTCTTTCCATTTGGCACTGTGTATCATATTTGTATTTTGTCACCTGAAATATATTGTGGAACAGACCTCCCTCTATAGATAGTTGGAAACATCACACTTCTGCTTTGGTACTGTTTCTTTTACAATTTATTCTTTCAAGGCTGATTTACAAATACTGTAAATAGATTACTTTTTTTTAAACTTTGAACAAAGACAATGGCTCCCAAGATTTTCTGCAAATGAAAATTTCTAAGAATGATTGCCTATGAAAGCTTGTGCTTATGACATGATACTTCTATGATTTATGTATATTGTTGTAACTTAGACACAACAGACATGGTTCATGGTTCATGAAATACTTTTTACACCCACACCTCTTTTGGAGCTAAACATATCCCACACATAAACTAAATATATAGATATAAGGAAGAATTTTTTTACAATGACGGTGGTGAGACACTGGAACAGGTTGCCCAGAGAGGTGGTACATGCCTCATCCATGGAAACATTCAAGCTCAGGTTGGACAGGACTCTGAGCAACTTGATCTAGTTGAAGATGTCCCTGCTCATTGCAGGGGCCGTTGGACTAGATGACCTTTAAATGTCCCTTCCAACCCAAACTATTCTATGATTCTATATTTAACAATGTTTTAAATCCTTCTGGTTATTCCTGATTTACTCCACAATAAGGTCCCTTCTAATAACGTGACAAATATTTTGCTTCAGATGAAAGGAAGTTCTAAGACCTTTAAAATGGATGACTTGATGGAAATAGCACTAGAACCCTGTGTTTTCATATCTATTAGACATAGCAATGTACCAGGAGGCTAGGATACATAGAATCGAGAGAGCTGGGTGGCATCTGTGTCTGAGAGAACCCTCAGCTTTCAATGCCATATGCCAGGGGACAATCTTTTAACTGGTATACATCAGCCTAGCACAAAGTTAATATATCTGGTTCCAATAACTCCACACATTTCATAGAAAATACAACCAAAAAAAACTGTAGCTAGATCTCTTCTTCTTCAAAGTAGCTTAAATGTCACAGTGAATTAATTCCCAGCCACTTAGAATTATTCAAATGGTGCTGTGCCAAAAGCTGTATGAATTTATTTTTTAACACTATGATCAGCTTCAGTAGAGCAGTATGTACTTCCCAGTTTTGAGGACAAGGAGAAATGGGATTATCTGCAGTGGAAAAGACCAGAGCAGTGTCCATTCCTCCCAGAAAGCTCCAGAAACAAGATCCCCAAGTGCTCACCAAGAAAAGGGAGAAATGAACAAAAACCTGGGAGAATATCCAGCTCACCAGCTTTCTCTGGTGTTCAACCAGCAGCCAGGAAGAAAATGTGTAAGTAGCAGGAACCTGCCTGCAATCCACCATGGATTCATAGTTCCTGTACAAAGGGCCCAATGTCTCTGCTATTTAGCTTAACATAAGGATCATGAATTAGCAGAACACCTTTTAACTACCCAGCCAGGGTATCAAGAGTGCTGTCACAGAAGCAACTGAATTGCCAAGTGCTAATTGAACAACGAAGCCTCAAAAGAAGCTCTAGTCTATCCAAACCCTACCTCACCCATGGTTGGTCACAGAACACCTTAGCTAGTCATTACAGCCCACATCCTGCCTCTGTAGTGAACCATCTCTGTCACAGTACAGCTCCCAAATGAAGGACAGGGAGGTTTAGTGAAGCATGGCTCTCCAGACCTCAGCTGACCAGTGTAATTTCTACTTTGCTAGAATGTGTTTCACCCAAACCAATCCTTTTCACACACCCAAAAAAATCCCTTGTGGACCAGCCAAACCCTGAAGAATTTCAACCAAAGCAAGACATGCTAGTGAACAAGAAAATCCCCAGCAGACCCCTGGGGAGCCCACTGGATGACCACAGGGCAGTCTGATAAAAATCACCCACCATTGACTGGAATCACTCTCTGTGGTCCAGTCTGCCACACCACAGCACATTTCCTGTCATATGCAACCCATATTCCAGCAACAGCCCATCAACACCAAAAAACAAAAAATACCCATCTCTCTTGAAGAAGTCCTCCCCTTCAGAATGGCAACATGCTACAGAGTGCTGGCCACAGAACCCAGTGTTCAGACATGGAAACTGAGGCACCAAATGGCAGTGTGGCTTACTGGTTAGTTAAACCTGGAGAGAATAGTGGGGTCTCTGCTCACCAGGCTTCTCCGCTTTCAGCTGTGAATTCAGGAATCCACCAAAAATTTTTGTTTGAATTGTGACAGCTTCTAAATCCAAGCCTGACGTTTTAATAGCAGCACTGCTGGTTTGGAAACACTAAGCAGTATAGACACTTTCCTATGTAGAGTAATGATTAAAATCAGCAGTGCTGTAGGCTCTCTTGAAACTTGTTGAAGATTTATTCTTTAAAAAAGAGAATGATTTATTTCAACAATTATCTTCAGGAGGATTAAATTATGTGCTTTCAGGGCTCTTATTCACCACAAAATTAAGAACACTGGGTGCCAGCCATGGAAGCCCCATGATCCTTTGAGACTCGGCACTGATGGAGACTCATCCCGACCCAGGAGAAAGAGCTGTCTCTTTCCCATGGCCACAAAATGCCATCCCTGACCTTCCGCTTGGCTCCACCATTTGCACAAATCCTTTGGCTTCCCCCTACTTGACCTCCTGCAAGTTGCAATGGACATATAAGGCACATGGCTCCCCAGGACCACACTAGGCATGCTCTGGGTCAGTGTCATGACAGAAGACTCAGGCTCTGAAAGGACTGACTGATTAAAAGCCAGATGCCCCAAAGCAGTAGCATTTCCTAAGAGTATCTGTTTTAAAATGCTCTAAAAGGCCAAAGATTTTTCAAGGAAGAAGCAGCTTTCAATGAGTGGGAAAGCATTTTTTTTTAAGAATAAAATTTAAGAAAGCTTTTTGAGCATCTTATGAGGGAGGACCCTAGCTTCAGCTAGCAGTCTAAGTATATTTATCATCACATAAGGCTACTTTTTGGCTTTGATGAATCAGGCTTATAGTTGAAAGGGAGGGAAGGTGTTGGTGAATTCTTGCTGATAAATAATCTCTTCACCTCCAAGAACCTCAATCCCAAACTTAAATAACAGCATTCTTGCATCAAGCAAAGTGTTGGAAGAATGGCTCATGCCTTTCCCCCGTTGCTGGAACCCAGATCTCTCTTTCATACAGAATAATGCTCAAATGTTGATTCTCCTTTTCCCTTCCCACTCCATTATTTCTATTTCCCTTGATTTCAGCTTTTGCTCCCTTTATGGTTTTACAGCTTTGACTCAGTAAACAAAAGCCAGTTGTTCTGCACGTACTGGACTTGCTCCTGTTCTTTTCACCACCGACCAAGATCACTTGGAATAAGCCATTCACACTGCCTAATGCTCAGTGTCAGCAGCAAGACACTCTAAAATATGGAGAGTGCAAGCCTTGCTAAAGCACATACTCCAGAATTAAAGATACCCAAAGGTACAGGAAACATTAAAATTGTAATGTGATCATCCTGCAGAAGACCACAGGCCCTGAACCAACATATTTGCAGTACCACCATGCTATGAGTCACTATCAGTTTACCTCTAGCAGCAATATGAAAGATCATGCTCAGCTGAAAAGTCATGCTCAGTGCTGTAGTATTCCTTTAATTTAAATACCTTATTTTCACTCAGCTGTAATTATTAAGTAGTAGCAGCACAGCATGCCTGCCTGGCTCAGCCAAGCCATCGTTTTCTTAGCAACAGAATTCATTATACTTCTACTTTGATAGTCTAAAACCCCAAAAATAAGAGCCTTGGATGAGATAAGTGTTGCAAAATATTGTCTAGACAGTTGTTTATAATATATGGGCATTTAGTATAAATTCTATTACTTTCCTATTACAATAGTGTTGCTGCATTAAGTTCCTTGTCTGAAATACTGAATCCACAGGAAGAAGAAAAGAAAGCAGAAACAAGAGGGGTCCAGAGATTGGCAAATGAATTGCCTAGAAGCTTTAAGAAATACCTGGAAAAAAAAGGCTGAAAACACTAGGATTATCATTGTTAAATGAAAATGAGATGAAAGTTACATAACAGATCAAACATACAGAAAGTGAGCCCTGTCTTCTTCAGCCTCTCTCATAACAAAAGACAAAGGTTCTGCCAGTGAAGTAGAAAGATAATATTTAAAAGTGATTTAAGAAAAGTTGCAATATGAATAATTAATCTGTGGAACTCTCTGCCAGAAGAACAACTGGGAAACCAAAAACGCTGCATTTCAAAATGAATTAGTGTTATTTATGACAAGATACAAATAAGTTGTTATAAAGCCCTGTGATTCTGATCTAATGTACTAACTAAAGGCTCAGGATATTTTTTTCCTTTAGGCAAACAATTAATAGGCTCCTGATTTCTTTGCCCCTTGTACTGACCAATACCGACAAATGTTACTGCACTGGACATCTTACCTGGTAGGACAGTATTCATGCTTCATGCTTTCCTTCTTATGCAACTGACTTCTCTATAATATAGTGATATTAATAGCAATTTCCTTTTTTCAAAACAGTCCCCTTCAAACTCAGAGTTGTTGGAAATCTCTTGAATGCAGGACTTTGTGAAAGTGCTGCTTATAAAAAATTATTCTGATTATAGTTTTTTGTTGACTAAAAGCCAATTACTATTTTGAGTGAGAATACAATTCTTGTGCTAACATATGTAAATGTAACAGGTACAGGGAAAGAACTACACCATAATAAAAGCAAGAGCTATATTAATGGTTATGTAAAAGCAGATGTGTCTAATGTTTAAGGATCTTCTCTACAGGCTTTTGAGCTTCTGGAATTTTGGGGGTAGCTTTATTTTTTTTAAAAAAAACTTAAATTATAGACTAATCAGTTTAAATTTTGGTCAAAGTTATGAAATATTTAATCATGTTTTAGAGAGCTGTGTCCTGATGAAAAATGTGTAAAATAAAAACCCCACAGGTCCTTTTAGGTCAGTTTTCAGGTTTTGTTTATCAACACTGGTTGAGGCACCAGAATGAAAGACTAGCCTTGTAGTCAGTCCATGAGGCACACAGCAAGGTATTTCAGCAAAAGAACCTCAGACAATTGATGTCTTCAGTTTCGTGTTAAAGTATGTATTTCATTTCCTGCCTGGGTAGTTTTTGTGTAAGGTCTGGACTAAGTGCTTATTCCTAAGCAGGCTTTCTCTCACTTTAATTCACTTTATGTCTCTATGCTATTTTTCTGTCCCAACTACTTAAACTAGGACTAAGGATTGACTCATGATTAATAATTAATCTCTGATACCAGTCATCAGTGCTAAGCACAACCGTCACAATCATACTCAAAGCTGTCTCTCGGGAATCAGCCTTTCACTTTTCACCTCTGTACAAGGCCTTCACCAAGTGATTTGCTGTCCCTAAAAAAATTCCAATTCCAGTATGACTTTACATATATCTGAGGCCAGCTAAACACACTGGGACAGTATAAACACTCCCAGACCCAATGAGAGATTTTCTAACGACTTTGAAATACTCTGTATAAAATTACTCAGAAGTTGTCCAGCCTGCTTTAGGGCTGGTCTACTCCATGTCTTTCATCAAGGTCTCTTCAACCTTTCTCCCTTCAATGAACTTCCTCCCCAAACCCTCAAGTCCAGCATCTTCTCCTGTGGTGACCAGGATGACCCAGTTAGCCACTAGATGCAGAGTGCTGACCAAATTTCAGATCTGCTGGCCATATATCTATCAAGAACAAAGGAGGTCACAAATGTAAATTTCTTTTGTACTTGGAAGGCATCACCTTGGGAATAAATTTTGCAAAAATCTTCCTCTAATATTAAGTTTCCCTTAGC
Organism: Elanus axillaris; assembly: GCA_026212715.1. Lineage (NCBI taxonomy): Eukaryota > Metazoa > Chordata > Aves > Accipitriformes > Accipitridae > Elanus > Elanus axillaris. The sequence continues at coordinate 15,127,491 of JANZLQ010000086.1, read as the reverse complement.
AAAGATAGCTTGGGCTTGGGGATAATCCTCTTTCAACAAAACTCCCCATATTTTTTGTAACCTGAAGTCACAAAAATAAAGAACACATTAGAGGAGAGAAACAGAAGTCACTGTATGGACATATTATTTTTAGAATACCAGCTTTCTTTTGCCAGTTCAGGTCTGACAGCTTTGCATTTTGTCAATTGATGTGGATAGGTTGAAACAACCTAAAACCAAGACATGCACAAACTTCTGTACAGCAACAAATCTTCCCAATCACTTGCCATCAATGACTGCAGTGCACTCATCCTGCCTACAGAGCACTGTAAGCACTCTTTCTAAGGGAAACATCATGCTTAGAATCACAGCATAGTGAACTGTCAAGTCTTATTTCCCTTCTTAATGGGTTAGCAAATGGGCTGACTTTCTTTTTACAAGCATCTAACCTGTGAATTGATAGTGTTTACCCTTGGCTATTATTTTTAAGGAAGCCTACTCTGGCCACAGTACAAACATCCCTTTTGCTGCAGGCTGCCCCTTTGTGTAACAATCTGATACATGGAGACTATTGACTGGTCCACTGCTCACACAGAGATGAGCTTCCCTGGATATCAAGCTCAAACTTTCACTAGTCTCCATTCATGCTAAAAGTGGCCATGTTAAAAAAAGTTCAAAGAACTGGCAAACAATTCCAGAGTCCTAGAGAAATAACAAATTGCTAGAAGAAATATTTGTTTGGCACAAACAAGCCTCTATTGGTACAGTGGGAAAGCATTGTTCTCCACCAACCCCATAGCTATCCCAGTGACAGTCTTCAGAAGAGTAGCATTTCTACAGTAACCTGCCCTTCACACAATAAGCAGGCATCTTTTTGTGCACAGCCAAGGGGAAGACGGGAAGGTGCAACATATATCCTATGACCTGTCAGGATGGGGGCAGTGGGGCCTGCTCTTCCTGGTGGCAGGCTGCTCTGGAAAGCAGAGAGAAAAGGGGCTGCTCAACATTAAAAAAAAAAAAAAAAAAAAAAAAAGGAAATATAATCTTTCCAACTACCAGGACAGCGTCAATCAAGCATGTGTCCTGTCCTCACATCTACAGAGCCCTGGAGAACCCACTCTGCTCCAGCCCTAGGCAATATGGACCAGGGTACTTTCAAAAGGTATGTGGCTGCAGAAGTAAGAGATGGGGGTGAGAGGTAAGAGACACATTCAGTTCTATGTAAAGAAATGTGGCTCATAAAGAAGTGTTGCCTTCTCACTTGTTGGACTAGATGAAATAAATTACCTTCTGCACACAAAAAGAGTTGTTTCCTACCAAAGATGAGGTAGGTGCCACTCACGGCAGCTTCTTTAGCTGGAGAAGCACATGGAAGGAGCTAGCAGGACAAAAGAAAGAGGGAGAGGTCTGCAGGACCCACAGGAGGGAACACAGCTGTCCCCAAAATCCCAGTCTTTTCATGGCTGTTGGACCCTTCTCCCTTCTGCAAGGTCTTTCCTCTTGTATCAAGAATTCTGTGAATCAAAACCCTGAGGAGTTCAGGAACTTTATGCCCATCACTTCATGAAGATGCATTCAAGAAAGGACTACACAAGTTGTAAAGAAGAACAACTTCACTGCAACAATTGCCATCAATTCAATTTTTACAAGCATTGATTATTGCAGCAACATATTTACTTATAAGTAAAACAATGAGATAAAAAATATTTAGCAATCATGTTCTCTTTATATTTTCTATTAAAACCAATTGTGAGGTAAATTTGTACTCTCATATATAACACATTAAACAAATGCATTCCAAATTAACCAGCTAATACCTATAAACATTCAGAATACCTAAATATTGAAAGTTTAGTTATGGAAGGTGACTTGATGCTGTGCTTTAACAGCATTATGGGCAAGCACTAAAACAAACATATTTTGCCACAGACTTAGGCAGAGGGAGGATCAGGGAAGCTAGCAAGAGAAGGAAAGTAAGAGATAAGATAGAGTGGTGAAAAGCAAAAGTTGGTATTAGTGAGATCTGGTGCTGAGTATGTCCCTTATACATTATTTTGCAAATACAATGGACATGCAAAAATAGGCTGGAAAAAATCCTCTGAGGAGAAAATCTATAGTCTTATATGTCCCTCTCAAGTATCTTCTTTAGCAATCTTGCATTTGGTTTCAGTGTAATATGAACAGACCTATCTACTTACAGAAGCTCCCCTCTTCCCACCAGCCTTGTTTGTTATTTTATGTGTTTCTGCATCATTTGCAGAGTTTGCTTTGATCTACATTCCTCCTGGATGTGTGGTTTCCTTTTCGGCTATCAAAAGGAAAACCGTTTGGCTTGAGAATTTGCTTATTTTGAAGCTCTGCTGGCCCAAAATACCTATTTTTAATCCAAATGAGCACAGCTCAGTGCTTTCAGCTCTTCAGCGCTGGTTGCCTTCCTTTCAGGAAAAAACCTCTTTGAAACAATAAGTGACCTCTTCATACTCTAATAAAATTTCCAAACTGTAATCCTAGTTGGCATAAATTAAGCATTCTGTTTGCTACAGCTGAGTTTGAATATTTACACTCATGCATAATTTGATCCTTGATTTGCTTTTATTTTAGCACCTGACCATCCTGAAATGTTCAATATTTTGTTCCATATCTGACACCCAGCAACATATACTATGCTGCTCTAAAACATCATCAGGACAAGTAATTATTAATTTTCTCAGTATTTCTCTATTACAGACTCAATCTGTCTTCCACTGATGGTAGAATTCCTGCTGCCTCCAAGGGTTGGCTGGGCTTTGGTTCTTTTATAATATGACTGTAAATCCTTCTGCATACAATGTGATGTTGTACGCAAAGTCTGAGCCATTTTAATCCTTCCTCCTTCTCTAATAAGCATCACAATGCCCCCATCCTAGTAATAGTCCATAGACAAAACAGTTCATAAATAACAGGTAAACAATCTTCAAATGAGAAGAGAAGACAGGGCACATCCCTGGAATGACTCTTTGACTGGGAAACAGGATATATTCTTCAAGGACCTTGCAGGAATAGTTACAGAGGACAATTAGAGATCAGATTTTCTCTTCTATGGGGTTAGACCACAGGAGTTAACTTGGGAAACAATTCAGATAAACAAAGCGCTAGCAAGAGGAAGGACACTGTTAGATTTTGCTTCTGTGTCATTACCAGACATGGGCCTTCATGTCAAGCTCCACATTAGGCACTTAGTTTCAAATGGTAGCAGAGCATTAACTGACATCATCAGTATTGGAAAGGAACAACCGTCTATGATTCTGGAGACTAATTAACTATTGTGAGAAAATTCTCAGTAAAATAAGCTAGAATTAGGGTATCCTGATCTACTGACTGAAAGTAAGGGCAAATGTCATTAGTGTCCCTCAGCAAATACACGCGTCCTTCTACAAGAGCAAGTGCAGAAGCTTGGAGATTTATGCTCTCTTCATCTGCAGCCTGGTGTACTATAGGCAGTCAAAGGCAGACATGCTCTTTATGAATAATTTTTGTTTTAAGAAAAAATTCATGAGGGAAATTTGTATTCAAGTGCATGTGCACACACAGACACCACCACATGTAGAGCTGCATAAGTAGTGGGAGAAACAGTGTTCCTACTTTGCAAGAAGAAGAGCATTCCTCATAAAAACACAGCTGTGTCCACTTTACCATAGTAAATATTAAGAAAAAGTTATCAAGGATGAGTAACTGAAATGTCTAAGAATAGCTCCCCTTTTTCATATAGATATATATGGGGGAGTGGGGGTGGAAAGCAAATATATGGAGCCATGTATAACCCTATGAATTATGAATTAGGAAGAAGCGTTGCTGGAAAAGGAGGGATATATAGAGAAGATCCAAACTTCTAAGCTACAATGTATCCAATCTAAAAATTAAGAAAATGAGAGCTGGTTCCTGCTAAGTGTATGTGGATGAGGCTATTGCAGATTCTAATGTAAAACATAGTGGTTTTCTGTATGGACTCTTTTGAAACACATTTTTCTGTACCTTTAAAAGAGAAGACCTTAATAATAAGAATACATTAAAACATAGTGATGGCGCTCTGTGTGCTTCATTCTGTGAAGCAAGGTTCCCCATCTGAGAAAAGGAGAAGATTAAAATATCACAGAAGAGAATTAGCACTTGAGGCACCCAAATAGTAATGCCAGTAGATAATACAGGGAAAACCTGGTTCCTTTTTTCTATATCTGAAGTATCTAGAAACATATATAAATTGTAAATCTCTGATAAATAAGCTAAAAGCAGGGAACAGCACATGTCCAAGCTGGCAATGCATTACAAAAGCAGCACATCAGGGTTAGCCCCAACCAGACCCTTAAGAGCAGTGTCTGTCCCGCTGCCTGCAACGTAGTCCCTCAGCTGCACTGCCTGCCATCTTCTGTCAGTACCACAGCTTGCATCGTTAAGACTTGAAACTGATCCACTTCAGTGATTAGGCTGATCCAAGGACACGGACAGAAGAGCAGGATTTAATGGGCAGGCAGGCAGGAAAAGTCTTTTAACACTTTAGAAAACATTGACTTGGTGGAAGGAATTGGCTAGCTCAAGGGATTAGTAATGAGATACTGAGCCCCTTAGCTCTAGGTCACCACACTGAATCTGGTCCAGGTCAGCAGAAATCAAAAGCTGTTGCTGTTCGGTGGCCTTCAGGAAGTCAGTTGGTGGTCCTACCCCAGCTACTACTGGCAAAATATCTGTACTGTCATTACTGATAACAGTTGGCAGCACTTACTTACAGGAAAGGTTTAGGACTGGCACGGTACAGGAAAGGACTGACCAGAGAAAGATGTCACACCAAACACAGTAGGCTGGGACTCAAGAAAAATGAGAAAACAAGTTCTCTGATCATCTAGAGATTTCCAATGTGACTTGGTGCACGAGATTAAGGACCCTGTTCAAGAAAACTTTGTTTCCTCACTGCTATGGTCACAAGGCATTTGTGACCTAAATGTCTCTGAAGGGCATAGCAATTGCTGAAGTTCAGATTCCCACCTTTAAAACAGGGGTAACTAGCTCACAGGGTTACTGCAGAGAGATCCACAGTAAAGGGGTGATTAGATACAAATGCTAAACAAGAAACTAAGATGGGTGAGCAAACCTTTTCTACCTAAAATCAGTTCCCCTGACTCCAAAGCAAGGCATTTGCTGAGTATGCAGAAGGCTCCTGCTCGCAAAGCTCTGTGTTTAATATTTTTTAAAAGAACAAATTCCTCATATAGCAAAAAGTACCCCCCAAAACCCCCCACATTTCCACTGTTGCCCAGCAGAGCAGCATCAAAGAATCCAGCTGCTCCCTGCTTTTATCCCACCTAGGATGAAATTCTAATGTCTGTGTTGTGCAGGAGGTCAAATAGATTATCATAATAGTCCCTTCTGGTCTTAAAAACTATGAAATTGGAGAGTGAATCACAAGATAGCGGTTGCTATTGAAGGCAGGATGGTAGGCGGCATAGCTCAGTGATAGGGTGTGATATGGCAGAGTAAATCCGATGTTCTTAGGCCGTGTGAAGCTGGGAAACTGACATTTTGCCTTCTTTGTTGCCCCTTTGGGACACTGAGAAAGATGCAGGTTATTACAATAATAAGCCCAGTCCACTCTCAATGCAGTCTAAGAATATTGCCTTTTACAGGAGTGAGTGCGTGAAGGATTGAGAAACACTAGTTATTTTCAAACTGGATTAAGTCTTTCAAAAGCTAATAGGTTTCCAATGAGCTGTGGTGTTGCTGCTGCAGCTGCTCTAATTTGAGAATAAAAGAATGCAGGCTTTGTGCCTAGAGACCTGTTATTGATCTGAGCAAGGAGGATGGGAAGGAAGGGGGTAGAGGAAGGTTATCCTCCTTTCAGCTGGGGTAGGGGCATTCTTTTCAAAGTCACATTATCTGCTAGTAACAACAAAGCCTAACCCCATGACATGCTGCTCTATACAGGATTGCACTTGTTGAGAACTAAAAGCATTAAAGAAAAAAACCTCCTCTGGCAACCTTGCCCAGCTAACTTCATTGAGGGCTCACGAGACTCAACAGATGGGTCTCGGGACTCCCTCATTAGGAAACATGCCTGCCCCTTTGCATCTGGTACCCCACTCTGCTCTGTGCCACACACTCATTAGCATTGCAGGCTCACAGATTCCTTAGCACGTGCTTCCAATAAATATTGGAAAGAAAGGAGGGGAGGGAAGCCACTGCTTGGAGCAGCAAGATGAGATTGTCACCCACTAGGCTGGGAAATCCTTCTACACACACACATACACACACACACACAGAGGAGGGAGGCCAATAAAAGGCAGCCAACCACAAATGTGCATTTAAAAGGACAAGTGTGGAATTGCTTCTACTCCAGTTACAGCAGATCCTCATTCGTTCCCCTCTGCCACAGTAAATAAAAATCATCATTATATATATATAAAAACCAACAATTCAGGGCAACACACAGATTGTGGATCTGTGAGAGTCTGTGGCCCTTTTCAGACATAAAGTGAATGCACACTGGGTAATGCCATTACCTTCAAAGAAATTAATTGGTTTTAAAGGTCCAGTTCTACAGCCAGGCTCTTTTTCTTTCAGGTCTTCACCAAGCATGTCTTGCTGCCACAGTGCCACAAATTGGCGATGTCCTTCATCACACTTGGAGTGGTCCATGTCTCAGGGCTGAGATCAGGAGCAATTGAAGGGAAAATCACAAGATCAGGAGCAACTGAAGAGAAAATAATCTCCCGTGTGTTTGAAAACATTGTGAGACAGAATGGCTGACAGGGAGACAGGAATGTAAAATCTTCCAGGTACTGTGGAAAGAGCAAAGAAAAACCTTTAATCAGAGAGGCAGCGTGACAGGGCACTGAATCTTGCTTATACTCCTAAGAATAAGGCCTTTTATTTGCCATCTCTCCATGATGCCCCTAGCCTATTCTTATCCCATCCCTTCTCATTCATTCATTTCCACTATCCTCCTAGTTGTTGCAGGCACTTTGATCACAGCTAACTCCAGAGTGGGACTGGGAGAGGCTCAAGTGATTAACTACTGAAGTTGATATGGACCTTGTTCAAAATGCAGTATTTCAACACCAAAACTCCCAAATCAGAGCAGACTCAAGACTCTTCCGAATGCTGCTCTAACATACAGTCCTGTCACATCTCTCACTGCATGATCTGTGGCAGAAAAGACCTCAATGCACATGCAGGTAACATCTGCATGCCAGTGGCACTGTTGTAACATGCAGACTGGTCAAGCGTTTTTTTTTTATTCCTGTGTAAAGGATGGACACAGAGAAAGCCATTTTTAGCCCCTTTGCCTAGGACCTTGTCTCTCTCTGTACCACCAAGGATGCTAGACACCCTCTGGGGCCTGTGCTTTATCCAAAAATATTTAGCTGATACAAAAAGGTTCCTTCTGCCAGAGACCAGGCAGTGCCAAGAGACTAGATAAACACAGGCCATTGTGCCACTGTATATAGCCCTAACTGCCCGGAGAAACCTTTCCTCTGTGGATCAGCAGGGTCACTTCCATGCACCCAACTTTGAGGCTCAACTCACTGGCCATTCCAGCAAGTTACTGAAGCACTTCCCTAACTTAAAGTTTTTTGTTCCTTGATTTAGGCACATTTATATTTTGGGCTGAATCTGGATTTTAGTAATCCTAACAATTCTAAATGTTTCTTCATGCCAAATGGATGGACCATGGCTTTATATCCCCCATGCAGGATTAAGTAAACTCAAGGCCCAGAATATTAGATCAGCCATGGAATAATGGTGGGCAAGGGCAAGAAGTCATATACTGTATATCCATATTTAAATTTGCTAATCACAGCTCTCTTCTTTTTAGTAATTTCCTTAGCTAAATGACACCCTTGTATACTTCAGGTTTGCACCCTTAGGACAGTTTGTGATTGAGAACATATTGAACACATACTATCATATGCATTTAACAATGAAAACGATCTACATGAAAAGCAGATATTTTGATGCTTTCATAAAAAGAAAATGAAACCTGATCTGAGCACTTACTGAATGAAATTGGCTAAAAGAAGCAACCTTGCAGAAAGCTGTGAGGGAAACCCTACTAGAAACTTAGAGCTCTCTTAAAGCATCTGTTGTTTATTGGAGACAGGGCTCAGCCTAGGTTTCAGCACAGCCTTTTCTACGACTGACAAGAATAGCTGAGGTTAGTGCTTATCAAATGAAAGTGTCATCTTGTCCATGACAGATGTGCCAGCACTGCTCAGTGTCATAGTCTTTGCACCTACTGGAAGCTACTCTAGCTTGATAAGCTGTACCCCTACTCAAATCTAAAACTGTAGTCTCAGTCCTCCCCCATTTTTAGAAAGCAGGGATTTGAGATCGAATCACTGGTGTACAGAAATCCCACCACTGAAGGACAAAGCAATTAGGTTCACAGGTTAACGTGGAGGCATCCGATCCTTGAAGGGTTAACAGAGAAACAATGAGAAAGCAGGTTTTATATGCGTATAAATAAAGGAAATGGAAGGAGAAACAGTACTATTCCATGAAATGGAGTAAGATCTCAATTTTAAGCTGTGACAGAAAGCAATAATATTATGGATTCAGTTAATTACAGCTGGATAAAACTTAAAAGCTCTACAGTGGACATATTTTTTTGGCTCTACAGCTTTTCATTCTTTCAGGGACTTTCCTGGTTCTCACTGCAGTAATTTCTGAGTGCCTCATTTTAATTCCAGGGAGCTCAGGCACAGAAAAACTAAGGTGGGAATTTCAAAGTTACAAAACACACATGCACAATATACACAATGGGGCTTTGAAACTTTTAAAGTCTCTTAAGCAACATGCTCCAGGGAAAGAAGAAAGTAAGTGCTTGTAGCAGCAAACTGGTTTGGGGTCTCTTGTCACCAGAGCATCTTCTCCAAAATCTTTTGTCACATTTGGAAAGCTTGCCTAGAGATACAACTTTAAGAAATTGCCTGACTTTGAAGAACTGAAGATTGTATGGAAGTAGGCACGCACTGCTCAGTGTTTGGTAAACTGTAGTCTCTCTCCTCACCTCTGCCACTTGCTCAACTTTCTCATCAGAGGCAGTTTTGTCTCCTGATCCATTTGTGATCTAGTCTAACATGGGGCGTGGCCTCCCCACAAAATGCTTTTTAATTAGTTTCTGAACATTAAATTATTGTGGAAGTGCAATTCCCATTCCACTCAGGTGATGAAAAGCTTTACAGGAGTGCAGTCGCACTTTGTAATTAGAGAAATTAGCTTTCTAAGTTTAGATCACTCAACTGTGCAAATGGGTTCATCTGCTGGAATGTGTTGCTCTGAAACGTGTGTCAGCCAAGCAGCACGGCACAGTCCCTATCTCTGCCTCCATGACACTCGCCCAAGTGGGGAGGTCAGCTCCAGTACAGCAAGAGGAAAATAAAGTGTTATGGGTGTATTATAGGAAAGGCCTTATCTAAAATCTCACTCATCCTTGATTGACTGTAGTGAAATGTTCTTCTGCTTGCAATAGGGAAGCTTAGCTCCTAGATAAAGGTTTATCCAAGTGGATGAAATATTCACTCTTGCACTCAGTTTGTCCAAAATTATTCCTAGAACTGCAGCAAATGTATTTTAGATGGTGGCTAATTTCAAGAAGCAAAACTACTTTTATAAAAATCTAGAGAAACGAAGGGCTCCTCTAGCCTCTTCATTTGCTGTGAAATGAGGTTGTCAAGCTCTATGAATTCTTTATGACTACAGATTCCATATTTCAACAGATTCTTTTCTGGTAGCCCTTTCTACTGTTTTATTGTAGGCTGATGCAGGATCAGGGCCCCACAATTATGCAACTGTCTTGATCTGCATTACAGTAGTAAACAAAAGTTTAGTCATTGACTTGAAAATGAGATGGATCAGGTCCCTGAACGAAGAATTTTTCCAGGGGCACCATTCCAAGTTTACCTTCAGGTATCACAAATCTAAGGAAATCCTGTGGGATTGTTCACAGCCATGATTCAATGAGTCACTGAGCTTTAAAAGGAAATTACAACTTTCCTAAAACAAAGAATTGACTTCAGGACACCTGACCCTTGTAAGCCAGGCGCTCCCTCTAAAGGCTGTGATCCTTGTCCCACCAAAGTCCTAGGCATTCTCCCAGTGGCTTCAGTGAAGCAGGATCTAACTCTGTATTAGAGAAGTGATTCAGGCCTGAAGTGAAGCACTGTCTCTAACACTGGACCTTGGCACAGTAGATGTTTATAGCAGCTTCTAACATGGACATAATCTAATTATGTCAGAATAGGAAGATTAGCAGGAAGTATCTTTACACAATGTAAAAAGCTGCATGCCAGACATTGAAAAGTTCTTCACCGACCTCAAAGGAAGACATGTTGGGCTCTGCACCTCGTCAGACACGGACGTATGCAAGCAGAGCATTGCAGCAGGAATTTTACATGCACCAGTCTCAGGCTACTGAAAGCACCTAGAATTCAGGTCCCCTGTGCACATGCAGCAATTCCTACATTGCTGTTTTTATAGCAAAATGGGCATCTTAAAAAGATCCTCAGGCTGCGTAATGCACCATGCTCAACTTTTTTGGTGCTGCTATGCAGTGGCTAAAGATCTGGCCTTGAGAGCTTGGTGAAGAAAAGCAGGAGATAGGACTTCAAGGGTGAAATTCTGGCCTCAGTAAGTCAAGGGGATTTTACTTCTGACTTCCATGAGGTCACAATTTCTTTCAGGGCAGCAAGGGAGAGGGTTTGCAATGTGTTTCTGCACATGACTCACACTCTGCCTCGGTTTACCTATCAGTAATACTTCGCGTCTCAAAACATTGGGAGGCTTAATTCATTAGTGCTTGCAAAGCATTTTAAGTTGTTGGACAAGTAATTCTGTTTAAGGGCAGCTACACTGCTGAGTCACAAGCACTGTGGGAACAAGAACTCTGGATTTCCTAAGCACTGGAGTCGAACAGGTGGAGTAACCTTTTGCAGAAAGGCCAACTCCAGACCTGCCCTAAAGGTATGGAACATACCAGCAAGCAGCAAGGTATTTAAAGGCCCAGAGGAGCACATATGTGGCACTTGTGAATGAGTAACATTTAAACAGGCTGTGGAAGCTAACCAACACCCACTAAAAAAAGAAGAGAGGCACTGGTTCTTGTATCACAAAACTGCAGCCACTTTGTGGATAAAACACAATGAAGGCTTACCAGCCTAAGAAAAGTTAATGACTCCAAGTAAGGAACAACTGATACCATTAGAACTTAAGGGCTGAATGAAGCTGGAAGGGGTGTTCAGCAACCGTGCACCTCACAGGCATGCCAAAATTGCTAGTCTGTAATCTAAGTTTTGAACTTACAAATGGGAAGTGATCTACAGGAGTCTGATGAAAGTATGAGCATAGTTCTAGGGTTAGAGGCACAAATACCACCAGCTTCATAGCCTTAGACACTCCATAACAGGACAGACCTCACTACAGCCAAGAACAAGCATGCACTTTGCTTTTGCAATAGGAAATGAAAACAAAGGATATAAAATTAGGTCAGAAATCTTGTTTTCCTCTATAGCACTGACTGGTGTATAAAATAGACATTCACACATCTACTGTGTTAGATAAGGGTGGAATAGGAGATGGGGACACAAGAATAGCTTTTCTGGGTGAACATCATGTGGGCTAGGTTCCTGTCTCCAGCACCTCAGGAAGAAAGGGACGGTGATGCAGTGACAGTTCCCAGCACACTTACCGAAATTCTAGTTCAGTGGCTCAGGGACTTCCCAAACCAGAGACAAAATTAGGGGTGGGTTTGG
>JANZLQ010000086.1:15088613-15110229 GCA_026212715.1 Elanus axillaris | reverse complement strand
GGTGGGTTTGGGGGGGCGGGGACCCTGGGAGAAGTTTCTTAAGCTTGCCTGCATCTTAGTAAAAGAAGTGCTTCTATTGTCCTGCTGAATCTAATTGAGCACTGGAATCCTACAGCAGCAGCAGCAGCAAAACTCCAGTGCAGTCTTTGAAATGTGTGAAAACTCAACAACTTCAGACACTCTGGTTCCTAAGACTGGAATTTTTGGAAAAAACTTTTGCATATTCCTGTGCAGAAATGCACTTTTTGAAATTGTGATGATAGTCTGTTTGCAATTATCAAGCATGCCTTCCAGCTTTAACTTCCATAGGACACAGCTTTTATGCTAGCTATTGTGACTTTCAAATGGCATTTGAACAAAAGAATATCTAATGTGGCAAAGCTCTTATTTGTACTGAAATTGTGTACACAAATCATTTTAGGCATTTTGAAAGCCCTACAGATAAAGTAGTAAACTTAATTAGTCAAATCTGATGCTGAAATTTCAGAACTTAAAAAAACTTCTTCAGATGGGTGAATACTGTTGTCTTCAGTAAAAGCTTGTGACTAGCATTGCATTTACCAATGTGGCTAATCATGAGAGTTGTCTTTGAATACATCCAGCTGAAAATTATAGTAAAGGTAATAGGAGCTAGACCAAAATGTTAATCATATTGCACTTGAAAATTCATGCTCATCTCTGAGTATGTATTGTTTGTGTTCTACTGTCTGAGGGAGGCTTCTCTTGGATGTTCCAGCTGGAGTTGGTAACATTAAGTCTTGTTGCCTTGTGTACTTTAAAAAAAAAAAAAAATTAAGAAAAAATCTCTTCCTATGTCAAGCTGCCCTCTTACGCCGCTTGTGAAAAATAGTTATATTGCATTAGAGGCCTTTATTCATCATGCAGGAGAGAAAGTAAAGAGAATGGCATGCTTTAAATGTATTGTTAGATTTGGCTTGTAGTTGTAATGTAGATTTGAAGTGTTGGAGTCTTATGAATAACTTATGCGGTTTGCTCTTGTCAGTTTTGATATGTACCCCTGTGAGTAACGGGTGTGGAGATGGTGGGCCATAAATTAATTCAAGTGATGGGAGGTTTGAGTAAGTTGCTAGGAAACAGGGCAGCAGACCAGCATAAAGGAACTGGAATGCATCAGAAAGCTGCCCCTGCAGTAGCTAGCAATTCTTCAGTAAATTGAAACAATAGTGATGATTTAAAAAAAAAATAATACATGTAGGCTTGCTTCTTGCATTCATTTTGAGACTTCAGTGACTTTCTTGATAGGCAAACTTGGCTTATGAAGCCATATAGAAAAGTATGGAACAAAAGAATTTCCATGTTCCACTTGTCAAAGTCTGTATCAACAAGTTTTGTTTCATGGTAAGCACATGCTCTTCTCTGACATAAATCAAATCTCTTGCCTTTCTTAAAGAATCCGAAGTGTGATGTGTGTTACACGTTAAGGGAGCTGTGCTTGAATTAACTAAGCAAAGATGAGCACTAAACTTTGCTTTTGTGTAAAAGATCTTTTGGGGGTTTGGCGAGACTCAGTAAGAAGGAGGTCAAATTTGGCAATTCCTTTGGTATGCATAGCTCTAGTTTCAAACAGCTTGTTTATCCTAAAATTATGATCTTCGTAATTATTTAATATTGGGGCCAATTCCACCAACACACAAGGAAATTACTGAGGTGGAAAAAACCCTCCAGCTTCTAAATGACTTTAGCTTAAAATACAATTAAAAGAGTTTTGAACATCTTATTTCAACCTTACTAAAAACAATAAAATAGTTGGCCTTTCCCCTTTTTAATGACAAATCTTACTGCTTCTGGTTCCTGAAGACGTAAAATACATTTTTCTGGGTATGGGTTTGTTTTTTTTTCTGGCTAGAAAGAGATAATGAAAGAGCTTTAGTGTGTTTTAAGCTTCATGAACTTTTCCCCCAGTCTTGATACAAGACATGTTAAAGTAACAGCCTTTTGAATCTGAGAGAAAAATATCACTTCATTCAACTCTTGTTTTGTTGTTTGTTTTTTTTTAAAAAAAAACAACATTAGGTCACAGTCATAAAACTAAAGTTTGTTTTTTGATTTTCCCTCCCTCCAGTTAACTTTTTTGAAAACTTGTGGAAGCAAATGCTAGATACTGTTCAAGCTTTTCTTAAAGAATGCCTGATAAATCATCTTGGACCATGGGTAGATCAGAAGAAATTTTTGTAACAACAAAATACATACTTATCAAATCTACACTGTGTCATTTATTGTTGACTAATAATTCCAGAACAAATCTTCAGCACTGAAAGTGCAATGTATTGCCTAGGATTACTATCTAAAACAGAGCTGTGAGTATTAAGTGATATCTGAAGCATAATTAGCATCCACAAGGCTAGTTTGTTTTTTTTTTTTTTTACCCAGGAATGCAGAGAAGTGATGCATCCATTTGCAGGTTTTGGACTTCTTGCATGTTCTTAAGAGTTACTTATGTTTCAGTCAGTTCAGAACTTCATCTTCCTCGTTAATCCATTTGACTATATTGCCATAATATGTCTAAAAATAAATCCTCATCCTGCCTGCTCCCAGAATTTTTGTTCTTGTTATAATAAAGGCCTGCTCTAGTTTAACTTCAGTGGCAGCTGGATTGTGCCTGACATTGAAGCTTATTCCTAAACTTTCTCAGACCACATACATCCAGCACTGTCAGCTTGTTTATGCAGCTGGAAGTCTGCATGTCTGAAAATGAATTGCATAAAATTGATGCTTTATGCTTAAAATTCTAGTTAAGTCAATGAAATTTACCACTTCATTGTGAACTGAAGGTTGGAATAGAAGTAAACTAGTTCTGAATCTAGTAGAATTGGGCCTTAGCTAATTAAGTGAGATAGTGTGCCATACGAGAGGCTTGCACTCTTATACGGCATTTGTCCCAACGTCAGTTCTTAAGTCTGATACCCTGCAGTACATGCAAAAACCTTAAGCTACAGTTCTTAAAAGTATTTCTGTGTAGATAATACTAACAACAGGATTGGTTTTGAAAATTCAAACTAAACTTGACTTTGCATTTCTGCTGATGGATAGAAGTTTTAAATGTTAATTGACACAGTTCTAATAATTTTAGCTGGTAACTTATATGTCCCATAACATGGGAAAAGATGTCAAAACTAGAAGCTGTTGTGTTCATTTCTTGTTAGTCTGTGGAGCTCATAGTTCTGTGGTCACTGTTGTGCAGCATAAGTTACACTTGTTATTCTTGTAGTATTCAGAAGAAACTGTAAAATGTGGATAGAAGTGGTTAAAGCGGTTTGTAAATAGTCAAACATCCAGAGTCCCTTACCAGCTCAACCCAGTTCTTATGCACTTAGGTAAATAAGTAGAAAGGCTTCTTGTTCAGGCTTGCTCTATGTGAACCTGACTGTTTTGCTTGGCTGGCTACTAGGTATTCTCCCTATTAACCTTGCCACCCTTTTGTAACTGGTGCATTTAATTATCAGTGGGATGCTTTAAACAGGTAGGGGGACTGATAAGAGCAGGTAATCTACTTGTTGGGGAAGGTTGAAAGCAACCATTGACATTTTGGCCTACCTGCTAGTCTTTGACAAGCAGGGCTCCATGAGAAAATAACTCTGTAACTAGATAAGGTGCTGATTAAAATGCTGTTGTATCAAGCGTCCAGGTAGCTGAGATCACTTAAAATCATTAGCTTAAAAAGAATATAAAAAGGAAAAACAAAAAAGATGCTATACATTTTTCTTTTCTTTCTTTTTTTTTTCTTTTAAAGGAGGGGAGGAGTGAGGACCCAAGTCTCCCCCCTCTATCCCAGTACATTGTTCAGTTAATGCATGCTAGCTTTATGATTGGAATACATTGTAGTCCGGCCACCCAGACAGAGGTATTGACTGCTAATATTAACCAAGAACAATAGTGTGGCCATACTGACTGCAGTGAGGATTACAGAACATAATGGGGCCTATCCAAAAATAATGCTAATACAGGACAAGCAACAGGAAGCAGCAGTAGACTCAGCATTGCTCGGCTCCCAGACAAACCATGGACTTACTTCACACAATGGCAACTTCAGCACATTATGTATTCACAGGATACTCATTATTCCAGCAGGCTTGCCAGATCAGAGATCAGCCTGGTTTACTGGATGCTTAAGCGTGTGCATAGTTTGGATAGCGGTACTTTTGTGTCCTTCATCATTTGGCAGGAGGGTGGCAGTTGTATCGCAGAGAAGGTCTTGACTTCGGTTACTGGCTTGGCTTATGCCAAGGCAGAATGGGGGGGAAAATTCACTCCTGGAAGCTGCTGATATAGTTAAATTTGATTTCATGTCTCCTTTATGTGGCAATGAAGTGTTTACTGGCACTAACAGCAATGAAGGAACTAATCAAAATGAAGATGAAAGGAACAGCATGCTCTGGTTTTGTGCGGACATATTCTGATGAGGCTGTTGGCTGGGCTGCCTGCTTGAGGTTCAGCCTAGCTCTCGGCCATGGACTCTGAGATGTGAGATTGTTACAGCTTAGACTTTGTTTATGTATGCAGGGTTGAGAGAATAGCAGCTTCATAGGGTGTTGCCTTATCCTTATGTAGGCTGGCCCAAAGAAGAGCTTCCTGATGATGTTGCATTCAACAAAGGGTTAAGAAGGTTAGGTTGTTTCCTCCCTCTTCCCAAATACATCCATATCTCCTCTAGATGAGGAACCAGTGGTCTACAACTCCTTTGAAGGAATATTCTGTTGTTAAAGTTGACTGGCTGTCCATGGCATGATGTTGTGGATCATCTATATAGAGTCATCGTGACCTGTCACGTGGTAGCAGGGGTACCCAAGTGAAAGTCTTGCTGACGTTTAGAGGAAGTGATTTTGTGACTAGCCTTAACTCTCTTCAGAAGTGCACTCCTCCCTGGCCCTTGGGCACTTTGAAATATGCCTCAGTTTCCCTCTTCCTGTCTCGCCTCCTCCTAGCTGAAGGAAGGAGGGATTGCCAGTGCTCTTGGCAATTTGCTGTGGCCTGCTGTGACAGCATGCCGGTCGCCTTGCCATCTTCCCTAGGAGGCAGGCAGGGTGCAGGCAGCATTCTCAAACTGGTCTTCGCAGCTCTGCATGGCTGGCAGAGCATGAGGAGAACATTGCTGGGCTTAACCTGCTCTCCTTGTTTGGCAGAGGAGGAGTAAGCGCAGCACTTGGAATGCAGACTTCCCACTGCATTTGTCTAGTCATGGTTTCACATGCTCAGCAAAGCTCTTGCATGGTTTAACCACAAGGATAGGAGGGAAAGAAGTTTGACTAGTTGCAACCTCTTTCAAAAAGGAGGCAGTCCTTTCACTAATGAGGCTGATGTTTTAATATTGCCATGTCCCACTGACTTGCAGAATGCCTTTAGAAGCCAAAGTACAAAAATACCTCTTTTGGGTGGATGTCTGGCTGAAGGGAGGGAAGAGGTAATCACGCTGAGAGCTTTAAACACCTGCTTACCTGGAGCTGCTAGTATTTCATTTAAATAACCAGAAAAGAAGTTTCATTGCCCTTTCAGACCCTTAAAAGGGACAGTTTCCAATGGATTTCAGGGTCTTAATAGTCTTTCCTGAGTTGAATTATCAATGGATCGAGACTAAATTGTGGTATCTTTTCATTGAGGAAAATAACTCTTGCACATTGGTACTTGCTTTGTTTTCTGGAGTGTGAACATAACCATTTCCATCCTCTGATAGCTTAACTCCTGGTAGTTTTATTTAAATTTGACCATGCTGCCTTTCAGTCCTCTGGGCTGATCAGACTGTGGATGTTCTGCAAGTGTGCCGGCTTGCTGTTCCTTTCAAGCTGCCTTTCCTCTTGAGCCAGAATCCCTGCCTTCTGGTCAAGCTCAAGGTTTACAGTGGCTAATTGGGTGTGACTCTGGAAAGTTCACTGCTGCCTTGTTGCCTAGGACATTTCTTTGATGGAATAAGGTGCATGATGTGGAATTCTTGTGTCTGGATATATATATATTTATTCAAAGATGGGCAGAGGTCATCTATGGGCATGGGAAAACTTAAACCTCCACACTGTAAGTAGTCATTCCTGAGATATCTGAATTGTTGATCTATAGAGTGGGGATGATATGCACTTTTAAAAAAAATCTTAACAGTGCAGTCTTTGCACAAAATTGGGGGCTTGGGGGGGGGGGGGGCGGAATTGGCCAGGGGTGTGCAATAGTTGGATTGTTGAGGGGTGTGTGCTACTGTTGTGGGGCTGTGGGCGTCTGTGTGCCTTTTTTTCAGAAGTGTCCCATCTTGAACACAAAGTCTTGTTCTCTCTGCCTTGTGCTGAGAGGGACAGAGCCAGGAGATTAAACTGCCATTCTTTCTATCATCCCTTTTCAGGACAGGGATTCTTCATTTAAAATATTCAGATGAGGTAAGAGGGGGGACATAGAAACAAGGGAATTGCTAGGGTATGTCTATTTCCCCCTGCATTTTGTTTCCATCCAGTTAAGCAGAAGCATCTCCTCTCTTTAAACAAACTCCTGTGTGGTGTTGGAAAGTGGTCACACAAGTATCTAGCAACAGTAGCACTTAAAGCTAGGATTCAGCCTTTCCTTTCCTTAAGGGCTAGGTGTGTTGGTAAACAGTCCTGAGAACCAACCGGGAACTGTTGCTATGAGTTTAGACAGAATAATCTTCCAAAACAATTATGCAAGGCTGAAAGGAAAACATCCTTAACTTTATTGGAAGTAGTGCTACTTGCCATAATTCATTCTCTGTATCATAATATTTTTTTCAAGCTTGCAGTAACATGTTGTGCTTGTGCTTCTCAGTGTTGGTAATTAAACCAGTGAGGAAGCACCCAAGATAATGCAATCTGTATCTGTAATATGGCTCAGGAGTTCTATTCTGGTTTTGTTTGTTTATTTGTTTTACCTCTGACTTGTGTAAGGACTTCTTAAATCTGCTTTAAATAGTGTTAAATGATCATGTTGTGGTTTATTTTATTTTCAGAGTGTCTTTTGTGTTGACAGACTTGGTCTAGAATAGTAACAAATAAGATGTAACTTTCATGAAATGTTAACCAAAAATGGTTTGGGCCAGTGGAGCCTCTGCATAGAATTTTGGGCCCATGTCTTGGCTTGCCTAGCTTTGCTTACTTTTGGAAGCATTTTCCCACAGTTATCAGTGAATGAAATGGAATCCTAGTCTGCTTTGAATATGAAACATATTTAGGCTATATTGCAAGCTGGTGTCCATCACAAACTAGGTTTTCATTCAGAGGCTGCATGCTGTGTCCAGTCGTGAGAAAGCAGTCTGCTTCAACTCTTTTTTTTTTTCTTTTTTTTCTCTCGTCCTAAGGAATTTGAGGTCTGCCTTACTCTTGTACCTTGTAACAGCTCACTCTCAGAACTGTATTTTGTTTTCTGTTACAGAAAAGGTGTTAAGCACTGCAGACCACAAATGAACAGACTGACTGAGCACAGATACAATTAAGAAATAAACCTTATGATACACAGCTTCTATGGCAAAGCATCAAAACCCATCATGGAGAGTTTTTATTTGTTCTATTATTGTTCTGCTCACCAGAAAGATGTTGTATTTATTATCTCATTTATAGTTGTTATTATACTTTTTATTTTTAAAGTCATATTTTTTCTTATTTTTCCTTAGCATTTTAGGGGTGGGGTGGCGGTGTTTTGTTTTTGAATCATTCTGTAAGTTTGGATATGGCTGGCTAAATGGCTGTTTTGAAAGATACAGCCTGGATAATAATAGCTCAGAGTAGAGCTGGGGGAGGAAAAGATGTTTTAATGGCTCTTGTTCTCAAGTTAGAATTGAAGATAAAGGTGGCTTAGATGTAATAGCTGGCATCTTTCCAACCCATGGAGTCACTTCAGTTAGTTTATGCTTATGATTATTACTGGAGTGCTAGAGAGCTCATTGGCAGATTAGTGAATCTGTAAATGTGACACGGGGTGGATAGTGCATCTTCCCTTTCCCTGCTCTTCCAAATAGTCTGATCTTAGCCTTTGTTTTACAATGCTTCTCTCTCACCCCACCCCCTTCTCATGTCCATCAGTTCTTCCCTCAGTTACCTGATACTTGTGGGAGCTGTGATGGCCCTCATGCAGACAAAGCTTTCAAAGGGGGTGCTGAAAAGCAAAGTCCCTAGAGATTGCGCTGTCAAGGCAGAGCACAGTAATCTTAGCAACACTTCTTGCTTTCAGGATGGTTGGGGGAAGGGGCATCAAGACTACTCTTCTGTAACTAAAATTCTTTTGAAGCAGTTTTCGAGGGTAGGGGTTTAGTTTTGGGGTTTTGGGTTTTTTTGATGCTGCTATGCTAGCCCAGTGTTTTCTGTCTTCCATGTGTAATTCTTCCACCCATGCTTTATTGTGGCTACAGCATAGTGTCAAAGGCTGTACTTCCTGGTTAAGTACATAAGATGCATTAATAATGACAAAGATGAGCTATCCAAGGTGAAAGGTCTTCTAAGTCAGACTGGATAAGGTAGCTTATGGGGTTTCAAGAAGATCATGTTTGTCTCAAGTATAATCTATTACCTATTTACGTTTTCAAGTACACCGTTTTAGGGCAGAGATCAGGATTTTTCTTTTTAATTAAAATTGGGGGTGGTAGTTTCTTTTTTTTATTCTTTCTTTTTCTTCTAGTCATGTGTGGCTTTGAAACTAACTCTTATTTCTCTTTTGCAGAGATCCTACACATTGCTTGTTGAGGCGTGGGATTACAATGATAACTCTACTAGTAAGTATTCATTCTGCTGGTTTGTTTACTTTGGACACCTTGATTTCCTGTCCATTTAAAGGTTTTTGGTAGTCTAACGAACTTACTGTGAAGTGGAGCATGAGGAGAGGGAAAAGCTCTCCCCCAGCCAATTTGTAGTAACTACTCCAGGCTCTGCAGCAGCCCATCTCCCTCACATTGCCTGTAGACGGTGAATAGCTTGCTTACCTAGGAACCGATGGTGTGATGCCTAAAAATAGATGTTAATTCCCTCTTTCCCCTTAGGGAGAAAAACAGCCAAGGGGTTTCTTCAAGTTTTTTGTTTGGATTTTGGTTTTTTTTTTAATTAGGACTGATATTCAGAAGCCTAAGTCATGTTGACTTGGGCCCTCTCTATAAAATATATTCTTCTCAAAACTGAACATGCTGCTTTAAAATAAATAAATCTCCATAAGACTTCATATAGATATCTATCCAATGACTGTAGATGAGAAACAGGAGCGACTACTAGCTCTTCCTTGGGAGTTGGATGTCTAGGGATTTATATTCGGGGGTTGAAAAATATTTACCAGACACATCTGGTAGAGCTGGCTGGAAATCAAAGGTGGGAATCTTTTGCCTGGAATGTCTTTGGTTGGTTTCAGAAACTTTCTGCTAAGCTTTTCCTGTGGCTAGAGGAAGCTGTATAGAGAGAGTGTCTCTTGGCATACGAGCTGTTCTTATTGCCTGCTGTTACTGAAGTAGGTGGGCAAAATTAGCTCTATTTTCAATCTAAGGCTTTAATAGTGTGTGGTAAAAGCTGCACGAGAAAGTATGAATCTGAACTCATAAACCTTTTGTTGACACCACAAGCCTTTTCCTTCAACAAGGAAGCAGCAGCACTGTGGCCCATCTTACACAAAACTTGCAACAGCTGCTTGTAGTCCACTTTGGAATGCCATTTGACAGCCACACAGTACTGGAATGGACTTCATGCTTCACGAAAGAAGGGCCTTGTAGAAATGCACACAGCGCTCTGGTTCTATATTTAAATTGATGAAGAGTACACTGCTTGGGAATGGCCTTTGAGTCTGGGAACCTTTCTGCACAAATCTGATATTTAGTTCTTTTTTTTTTTATAATATACATGGGATGTCCCATTAGTTCTTAGTTTCAGAAAAGAAGTTGTCCATTGCAGATGATTCCTGTTGCCTGTTGGTGATAGCCACGGTTTGCTTTACAACAAGCCATGTTCAACACTTTTGCAGTATCTGTGATTTCAGGCCCTACCCTAGCACAGTCAAGGAGCAGTGGCTGGGAGACTTCTTGGCTCTTGACTATGGAGTGTTTTATGGAGGAGCAAAAAAATAGACTGCTGCAGCAGCAGAGTTGTATTAAAAATGGAAGATGCCTGAATTCAAAATGAAGGTCTTGTTTACAGTAGGATCTGAGAGTTTTTTCAGACTGGGTCTCTGCCACTTTTACTATTATTAGAGCTCATCTTTTTTTCATGAAACAACTGCATTTCCAAAGCTACACAATGAACCTTTTCTTTGCTTTCATGTTCTGGAAGTACAATTGTCTTCAGACAAAATTGCCTCATTTCTCAGCAGTGCATTTGACCAAGTGCAGACATGTTCTTACATATGTTCCTGATTTGCATTCCTGCTCTAGCTTTGCTGTCACATATCCATCTGTAGGTCACTTCAGTCACTGTATTGCACAAAGCTTTTCCTTTGTACTGCATCGCTTTACTTAGAGTCAGCTTTCCCATAGCTGAAGAATAAGTCTTGAAGAACTAGTTAAGGAAATCATTAGAACTAAATAATTGTCATCATATGATGAGGGTTTTTTTTTTGGTGTCCAGGTTTTCTTTTACCCTAATTACTACTGAATTGTAAGGACTCTGTGAGAGCGCTCTCTCACTCTCTGTCTTGGTTTTAATAGGCTTTCTGTAACTTTTCAATAGCTCTAGCATCCTCTGATCAATGCAGTTGTTGGCAGATCCTAGAGTGGATGCTTCCTTCCCCCCTCTACATTCCACTCCTCCTACGTTCCCTTTACCACATACTCTCTCTTGTCTCACTTCCAAGAGTGGCTTGCAGTTAAATTCTGGCCCTGTTGAAGTTGATGAGAATTGTGCTTTGTTGGAGCCAAGATTCAACTTAAATGGTTTTCTTACTCTGGTTCTTGTCTAGATGCCATCTTGCTACTGTCGCTTCATACATAAAGCTAATGGGGCTGACATTGCATCTCAAACTATGTCAAAGAGCTATTGTAAATTACTGGTATCAGTTGCATGTGAATTCCAGTCAGGCATAAGAGACTTCAGCAGAACGTAAACCAAGCCATAGCTGGAAGTCATCTGAAACAAAGACTTTCAAAAATAACTGTGGTGTCCTTGGCCACCCAAACTGCTTAGAGGAGTCTGGGCTTTTTTTATTGTTGTTTGCTTCCTAATGCTGCATAGTTAAAACTTCCAGAAACTGGAGCACTGAGAAGCAAAGGTGGGCAGTCACAATAGCTAATTTCTCTGTGCCTAAAACCTTTGCTACAGTTGCCCACTGAATAAAAAGACAGATTAATAGCTTTGAAGTGTGGCCACAAAAAGTGAATGAAAGTAACAAACTCTCTGACAGGGAAGTGCAGAGTGGAAGCTAAAGATGTACAGAAAACCTCTCTCTTCCACTTCATCAATTGCTAATTGGTTAATGTTTCCTCTAACCTTTCTATCAAAGCATGGGATGCTGAGTCAGATGATGTCAGGGGAATTAGACTGCTTTCTCTCAAGCCTAGCTGACTGCTTCTTTTTATTTACTTAACCAGTCTGCTGCTTTGGGATTGCTTACTATGAAACTTAAAACATTGCTGGTGCGGGCTAAGAATGGAAGAGTTGTTGCAATGCCTTCCTGAAGTCTGGGTCAGCACACTTGTGTAAGTGCATACTGACAGGTGGGAATAGGGATGGGTGGAGAAATTTTTGTACAAGAAAGAACATGCTAATACTTCATTGTGAAAACTGTGGGTGATGGCTAATGGAAAGGGATCTTAAGTCTGTGAGACCTTACTTGAATTTAAATGTATGGTGGTAGCTTTATAATGTGTATCAAATGAAAGGCATTTTAGCCATGATCCAAAGTAAAATCGCAGCTGGCTTTCATCTGGGCCCTTAAAAATAAAGTGCAGTGGAATAATAAGGATGTTTCCATTTGAGTTCAGCCTGTGGTTAAGGGCTCAAAAGAGCCAGTGGCTGGAGTGAGATGTTGTAGAGATACAGCAAGGACATGCTTCCTAATGAGCTGGCAGATAGAGGAAGAATGATAGAGCAGAGGCAAGAGGAAGGATCTCTTTTTCCAAGGTAACCGTTTTTCTGGTGCCAAGGACTGAAATAGCTGTCAGTGGTATGTGCCCAATGGGGAATGGGAAAAGACTGGAAAAGCAAGAGTTTGGGGGGGGATGTTGTTATTGGTGGCGGTGGGTGGTTTGGAAAACTAAGTTGAGTGTCATTCCCCTTACTTCCACTTACAGGAGAAAAGGATAGAGTTGTTTTACTTGCAAGAAACAGGACTTGGTATTTGGGGAAATGCATTCGCTTTCCAACTGTGCTGTAGATCTGGGTATAATCTTGGCAAGTGCAGCAAAGCCATCTCCAGCACGCATGAGTGGAACTATAATCGCTTGACTAGCCCCATTCAAGGCAAATAGATATGCATCTGCTTAAGTACCTCTTAGAATTAGTCAGTAATCTTGTTGATGAGATCTAAGAGCCTTACACCTGCACAGTACAGGGCATGATATTGCTCTGGAAATACCAGTACGGAAAAGTTGTTAGGCATCTACATTACCTGTGAATGGGATTTAAATTAATAAAGGCCTGCATGCATTTGAAAGTCTTAGACATAGATGTGGGGTTGGGGGCTTAGTGCCAATGAATAACAAAAAGTGATTTAAATGGAAAGTATTATAGAACCAGAAATACCAGAAGGTGAATAAGAAGTTGTTGCCCTTAATTTCACACTGTAAACGTTTAATGAATGCTGTAGTCTAAAGTCAAGAATACCCCCCAAAAGGGGTTAATGCTTACAATGTGTGTGTATTGACACTTTTCTGTGGTTGTGCAGCAAGTGCTTTGTCTTAACTTTATTCAAAACTGTGGACAAGCAGGCAGGATCTAGTGGTGAATTGATAATGGGTATCTGAAGCTTGAGAAGCCTGTTTGAAAGTTCTTTTTGAAAGCTGCAAATCAAAGGTGCTTAGCAATACCTTTAAAAGTATTTGAGATTAAAAACTGCCCATGTGTCACCTTAAGCTTGATGTAGCTACTTCATTAGTCTTTAGCTTTGCCTTATGTAAAATCCCTAAACTTTCTTTTGTAATTGTTGGAAGAACAAGCTGAATGTATGTTTTAATTCTTAACCCTTGAATGTGCCAGTACTTCACGCACTGCTTTCTAACACATCATTGGCAAACTGCCCTTCTATGTAAAATTCTTCTGTTGCTGGATTATGCTCCCGTATCCAGAACAGTGTAGCCTGGTACTTACTTTGGTTTTTGTACTATGTCTGCAAAGATATTTTGGCTGTTTTATGATAAACTTTCACTCGGCAGTCAAGTGCTTGCTAGCAGCAGGTTGTAAGGCAGTGTCAGATCATTTAAGTCACAAGACCTGGACTACAAAGTGAAATACCACAGATATATACAAAGTTCTGAGCTAATGTGAAATATCATTATTTCAAGCCATAATTTAGACAGTTGTAGGGCTCTAAAAGCCAGAAGACTTTTGCTGGAACTAAATGTCAAGTATGAAGTCTAAACTTTTAACTGCTCTGTAGAGAGAAGGGGGAACTATAGCACATACGCAGTAATTTGAGTTCTCTGCTTGGAACTCTAGTAGTCTTGAATTTTTAGTGTCAGCTAACATCTGAAGAGAAAACTTCCATAGTATTTTTTAGCCAAAACTTGATGAGATCGCTGATGTCGTCTGAATGCCAGAGTTGCTAGTTTTCAATTTGGTGTTTACACGACAATCCCAGAAGGCTGCAAACCTTTTGTGGTGCTTATGTGCAGTTTGTAGACATTGCTTTATTAGGCTATTGTAGTATGATGTTTTTGTAAATATTCCAGTTAAAAACAAAATTAGTACCATTAATGGAGAAGCAGGGAAAACCACATTACGTACTAATCTATTGGAGCTAGAAGTAAAAGCAGCTGAATTTTCTTTAATCATGAACTGTATGATCCTTATTAGATGTCCTTACGCTGCAAAATGGATAAGTGATTGGCAGTAACTTGACAGTCCCTTTTGATTTCAAGCTTTGTTCAGTTTGATAATGCTGCACGTGTGTTTCAGTTAATGGTTTATAGCTCCAGGGCAGACTTGTCTTGCTCTCTAAAGCAGAAAATTAATAAAACCAAGTGGCTGCCTTAGAGTCTTGCCTGGAAAGCTAGAGCACTGTGAAGTAGGAGGTAATGATACCTAAATGAATGACATCTCTTCTGACTTCTAGATCCTGATCGCATTATTGAGAAGGCATCCCACTCTGGCATGATCAATCCAAGCCGTCAGTGGCAGACTTTGAAACATAATGCAGGAGTTGCCCACTTTGAGTATCAAATCCGTGTGACTTGTGCAGAACATTATTATGGCTTTGGCTGCAACAAGTTTTGTCGACCAAGAGACGACTTCTTCACTCACCATACCTGTGACCAGAATGGCAACAAAACCTGCTTGGAAGGCTGGATGGGACCAGAATGCAACAAAGGTTTGTGACGAATGCTTGACCCCCAAATGATGAGTGGGCTTGGATAGGATTTGAGTGCATCATATCCAGGTTGCAATTCAGTGATCAGTTTGTGTGGGCAACAGGGCTAAAGACTGATGGGACAGCAACTAACTCTTTACACAGAGAACTAGGGGCAGGACACTAGTTTCTGTCTTGTTTTAAAGTCTTGGAGAGGTCTAAGTGCTGGGCAATTAGCAGATGTGTTATTTTTCTGATTATCTGCATCTTTGCCCTTGGGAAGAAAACCCAGCCCACTGACTTCAATGGGACTTCTGCTGCTGACTTCAAAAAGGATTTCCCCTTTGGTGCAGAACTTCAAGACAAGCAGGAAGGAGAGACTTGTTTTGGAGCTGACCTAGCAAGTGTAAAGCTTTGGTGTTTGAGAAGTCCCAGGCTGTTTGTTCTACCTGAGATGATGTTTAACATGTTTATTAGGGAATGGCAACTTCCTAGGTCATTTCAGAAGGAGAAGGCAGGACTCTGAGTAGGAACAGACTATCAGGATGTCTTGCTGACTGAGTTTACTTGCAGTTTGAATTGATGCTCATCTTAATATCCTGTCTGTTCAGACAGATGGCTCACAAGTAAATCCAGAGTAGTTGAAAGTTGCTTTGAATGAGATGTAAACCCAGGGAGAGTAGGCCAGTTCATCTGCAAAAGACAGAGAAAGGAAACCTGTATACTCAAAGTGACCTGAGCTCTCTAAGGTGAGGTGGCTTTTCTTGCCTAAAAACAACTCTTTGAACAGCATTAGGTATGATTCCTTTGCAAAGCTAGCTATAGGTTTCCTATCACAGGGAGCCACTACCTTGGTTTTCCTTCCAGTAGACTTGATATGAGAGACTTGTTAAAACCTTGGATTTAGTAGGATTACAATGCTGGTTAGAGATTAAAACATTCCCACGAGTGTGAAGATGCAGGAAGCAGGCAGCATGCTGATACTCTCCTTTTTTGTTTTAACAGCTATTTGTCGTCAGGGATGTAGCCCCAAGCATGGCTCTTGCACAGTTCCAGGAGAGTGCAGGTAAATGCTCCCTCTCCCTCCTTGTTTCTCCCTACCTCACCAAATAATTAAACAAGTGATGCTAAACACAATAGAACTGGGGAGGGAGAGTGTTTTTGGAGTCATGTTTTTGACCAAGGGACATTATTCATGCTGACTTGCCCAGAATAAGGCGGGAGCAGGCTTTTAATGCACTGATAACTTTAAGAAGCTTTTGGTTTGTGAAATGGTGGTGCTGGGGGAGGGGGATATGGGATAAATTGTGTGAATGCTGCCTAATGAGCACTAACTAATTGTTTCTGCATAAATAGTGCAAATGTTTTGTGGGTATGTTTTTTTCCAACAGCCTGATTAATAGGCTTTTTCAACTACAAGCTTGAAGTATAGGGTGGCTTTTCTCTCTTCTCCCTTTCATTGCTTCCCCCTTTCTCCCTCCCACCCCCTGGTTTCTCCCATCAGTAGGCAAAAGTCAAGCATTCTTTAGAATGGGATTAGTTAAATCTCTCGGTTCCTTCACCATTGTGAGCTGGGCTCCGAGTGCTGAGAGGTTAATAGCTGGGATGAAATCTTGTCAGTAGGGTCTGATGAATGCAGAATTTTGCTCCTGTACTTTGAAGTCCGCTCTGTCCTGGCAAGGAGACAATGAAAAGTAGAGTTTATCCAAAACCTAACAATTAAATATTTGGAATGCCTCAAAATGTACAGCATATGTTTATAGCACAGGGAGGTTTTCTTCCTTACTAATAGAGGGTTAAAGGATATTAAATGTGGACATTCCTTATCAACAAACTGGTTGTAAATTGCTTCATGTAACCCTTTATCATATCTGTTTACATGTGATACGGAACTGAGGTCTTCTGAGGTTACAAAATGTTGATAGTGATCCTGAGTAGGAAGGGTTAAAAGTGAAGCTTGGGTATTTGTGAATAAAACTCAGAAGGTGGAAGGAACAGGAAGTAGTTTTTCTGCCTAACAAACATATTGGTGGATTCTCTGTTGCTGGAATCTTTTGCATGAAGTGGACTGCTTTTCTTTCTAGATGAGCTGTAGTTCAAACAAGATCGGAATCTGGAGTGTCTGACTATATTATATAAGAGGTCAGCCTAAATAGTCACAGTAGTTCATTCTTTCTCTCTGTCTCTGTAATCTATGCTTTAAAACAAAACAAAAAAATCATCAAGGAATCCTCTGAAAGTAAGTTAGGAAGCAACTTTTCATCCTCTACAAGAGACATGGCAAAGTGAAAGTCAAGCCACAGGATGGACTGCTGTAGGTTGTTCAGTGATTTTAATGTTTAGCAGCACTTATACAACTGGTTAACCCCCAGAATACCAAATCTATTTTTTTTTAATCAAAAAAAGAAAAAAACCTAGCAAGTAGTAGGAAGTTTTGGGGGACCAGATGGCAAGAGGAGTCTATCAGTCAAGGCTGCCAGTGATTTGTGCTTCTGTCATCAGAATAAACGTGCTTTGTAGGGGTTGCTGTCTCCTAGTCAGAACAACAGGCTTTGTTTCCATACTTTTTTCTTTCCTTTCTCTTTCTAAGTCTCTTACCTCCCACTCACTGCCCAGACATGCACTAGTGCTCTTATTTACTTAAGGTGCAACTTTCCCACACTTGATTTGCATAGTCTTGAAACAATGCTGTCCTTCTGGTGCTTTCAGATAACTTCTGCTTGCCAAGTTAGACCAATATCTTTAAAGTGAACACAGAAACAAGATTTTATTTTCTTTTAAGTTTTGATGAGTCATATAGTCTGTATGTTACAAATGCAACAGAGTTTAAAAATAACATACCAGCAGAAACTGCTCTGGGTTCTGGTACAATAGACAACTTGCAAACATTCTTAAAATATCCTTTTCCCTTTTGGTGCGAGTCACTTTCTTTAATGCAGGCCAGCCAACAAAACCATATTTACTCATGAATCACTATACAAGGAAAGCTAACTTTAAATTTCTCATGAGAAACTGCTGCATACATATTATTAAACAAGAATTATTACTGTGAATCTTTTTCTGGAATTGATATCCAACTTTTTTTAAAAGCTCATAGCCTTATTAAATTTTGTTTGTTACACTTTTTGAAGCTGATGTTTGAAGAAAGTTGTATTTTTGACTCTAAAGCTCATGGATTTTTTCTGCATGTTGTTTTTTTTTAATTACTTGTTTCTCTTTACACTTGCTTTAAAGAAAACAAAAAAACCCACCCCTTTGATTTGGCAGAAAGGAGTAAAAATCTTGATTTGGATACCTATTTTTGCAGGTGATGTCCCTTAGTTTTGCTTGTGTGCAAACTCACAGGCAAGTTGCTTTGCATGCAATACAAATTAAAAGGTTATGTTCCTAAATTTCATCTTTGTGCATTCTTATTATATTTCTTACACAGAAGGATTTTCCAAGAGCTACTTGAGGGAGGTTCTTTTCCCTAATCTGGCTTTCTTTCATGTTCTTTGCACACAAAGATACAGGTTGGACTAGCTTTTTTTTTTTAACACACAAACTAATAAGAATTTCTTATTGCCTTTGAATAGACTGCTGTTGAAATAGCTATTAAAAAAAATTGATTAGGATGCAGTTTGTCACCTTAGATTTTTAGAAAGGAAGTTGCACTTACCATTAGCTGTGTGATTACCCAATGGATAGATCTTAGCAGCTTTTTCCCATGAGAAGAAGTTGCCAGTAGAAGAATTGTGTGTGGGGTTATAAATAGAAAGCTTAGCTGACTTCTGTACTGATGAGGTTTGTTTTCATAATTTAGTGACAGCTTAGTGTGTAATTGCTGCTGATCAATGACTCTCAGGACCTATTAATGAAATACCGTACCTCAACAAACCCTTGCTTTTCGTTTTCAACTTGTTTTCCTTGTTTATCTCTATAAATCCACTCTAATTTGAAGAATTCTTGGTCTGCCTTGCTCGTGAGAACTAAATGAAAGCCAAAATGAGCTTTCCCTTAAGGGGGCTTTACTTAAAAAAAATCATCCTTTTAAGTACAGAATTCAGGTAGCTCATTGATAGTGGCACTAAATACTTAAATTCTTCTCCAGACATGAAATTAAAGTTTCTTAGAATTGGATATGTCTTAGTTATTCCCTGAGAAGAGGTTGGCATAAATCAAACTCTGCAATACACTGACAAGTGATCTTTGTTCTTTGAACACATGTAAAATCCTGATGTGTGCTGTTTTCTTTCATCTCTTACTGTGGCCCAGTCTATACTTGCTGTGTGTCTTCTAGTTCAGAATAAGGTTAACTTCTGATAAAGCAGAGAATGCCTAATGCTTTGCTACTGCCTTGCTGAGGGCTCAGAGTTGGTGTTTATGGTTTTGTTTGTCTCCCTGAAAACCCAGGATGGCTGAAATGCCTGGAACCTTGTATTCATGAGCATCTCTGGATAACTATTGTTTCCACTGACTTCCCCCCAATTTATAAAGCACCCTGTCAAAGTCCAGAGATTGATTTGTAGTGCACACCCACCCTCCCTGCCATGTTTGTATGAGGCTCCAAAAGAGTATTATTGTGCTGAATGGCCTCATGCTGGTTCTCTCAGAACAGTTATTCTTTTGTGAGGAGGCTGGCTACAGAGACCTTGGCAAAACTACTAAAATGTTTGTTTACAAGAAACCATCAAACAGACCTTGAATAGCTTCTCCCCTCCCCTTGTCCTGTCCTTCTCCCCCACCTCCCCAGTCTTTCTCCAAGCTTTGGAGTTCTACACTTGCATCTACACAGAACAATTCTAAGGAGTTTTTGGTTTGTTTCCCTGTTTTGATTTTATCTTTTTTCTTTTTCTTTTCTCTAATTTTTTTCTTTTTTTCTCCTTTTTCTTTTTTTTTTTTTCTTTTCTAAATGAAGGTGTCAGTATGGATGGCAAGGCCAGTACTGTGATAAGTGCATTCCACACCCAGGATGTGTCCATGGCACTTGCATTGAACCATGGCAATGTCTCTGTGAAACCAACTGGGGTGGTCAGCTCTGCGACAAAGGTATGCTAATCTTATGGATAGCCAAGTGTAACACTTGAATTTTAACACTGGCAGATCTAGCAAGCAGAGAGTGCACACAAGACTGAGTGAGAGAACCTCCTGAAATGTGGTCGAAGTTTTTTGTCCTTCAGCTACATGGTGTTGTGTCCTCTGCTGTTCTGGTGGTGTTAGCATATGTGCTCAACTTTTCCCTGTCGGGTCCTACTCTTGTGTCCATATGTATTCTGTAAAGGCTCTAGAATAATGGAACAAAGCATGCATGTGGTGATGCTTTTGTTCCTTTTCAACAAAGTCTTTAATGCTCCTCACCTCTTGCAGATCTGAACTACTGTGGAACTCACCCACCCTGTTTGAATGGTGGTACCTGCAGCAACACTGGCCCTGATAAATACCAATGTTCCTGCCCTGAGGGCTACTCAGGACAGAACTGTGAAATTGGTAAGTGTTTGATGCGGCCACTGAGCTGCCACTTTGCAGTTAATTCTTGCTAGCTTTTAGTGGCTGGTTTTGGATGTATTTTATGAGGTTGGAAAAGAGTCAGTTTCTAATATCATTGTCAGGGCTAGCTACAAAGATCCAGACTTGCTTGTTCATGCTTAATCATGAACAGTTGGTATCTCTGAACATCAGCCTGCTGCTCACCAGAGAGATTGCTAGAAGTTCCCTTGTCTGGCTCTGACTCAAACAGGTGCAAGTCAGTGTGTTGACGAGTTTAGCACAGAAGATGACTTCCTGCTGGCTAGTAGCTTTTTGATTCACAGTTCTCACAGGAGTGCAATACATCAAGAGTAATGATGTTGTGTCCAGAGTAGAACCATGTGGAGGGAGTAGGGGGTGGCTTCTGGTGATACTGCTATAGTCTCTACCATGATGTACTTCTGTCCCGGTGCAGCGGAGCACGCCTGCCTCTCTGATCCTTGTCATAATGGAGGAAGCTGCCTAGAGACGTCTACAGGATTTGAATGTGTGTGCGTGCCTGGCTGGGCTGGACCAACTTGCACTGATAGTAAGTCCTTTCAAAAGTGAATTAAAAACTTGCTAGTTTGCTGGTTTAGATCAGTCTTTCTAGTCCCTGATAAACTTACAGGGCAGCCTACTTAACCTTTCCCAGCTTTAGCATTGATTCTTGGCAGCCATTTATAACACTGTGCACTCTCTTCTCCTTTGCTTCTTGTACCAAGGTTTTTGTTAAGTGCCAGGGGAAAGAATGGCCAATGGCTTCCTGAAAAAAGAAGAACACTGAATTTTTGTAGCATTCTAGCAAGTTGTTTAAAATATTGTTCAGAGAGACTTGCTGGATTAAAATCTGACTTCCACTTGCAAAAAGGCCACAGGCATAAACTTCTTCCTCTGTGCTTTGCACTCCCTTTCATACTACTATTATTTTTAAAGGGGGCTTTTGCTGAAATCAGAGTAGACCTAGAAATTCTAAGCAGAAGTCCTGTTGTCTGTCTTTTCCTCAGGGCAAATCCTAGTAGCAGCAACCATTTATCAAATTTGTCAGTTACTGACATTGCCTGTTCAGTAACAGAGCTAAGTGTCTCCTTACTCTGCATTACAGATATTGATGATTGTTCTCCGAATCCCTGTGGTCACGGAGGAACTTGCCAAGACCTAGTTGATGGATTTAAGTGTATTTGCCCACCTCAGTGGACTGGCAAAACATGCCAGCTAGGTGAGAACTGCTTTTCTCTTTGTCCAGTGTTGCTCAGGGTGGGGGCAGGTAAATGCATGAGGAATTGCAGTCCAGCTGGCAAGGACAGTGGTGCCCTTTGCTTTATGCACATTTATGGTTCCAAAGCCTGTGGACGTATTCTGGCACATTGAGAAGATCGTGTCGATGTTTGCAGGACTGGGGTCTAGGACAGTCTCAAAGCATAGAGTGGCTTTCTTCTGTTGTTATTATGCTGATGCATGCTAGCAGTTGCAGGAAATGCTTAACTAAGCCAAACAGACATACTTTAAACTGTAATTGAACTGAAGTGGGGAGGGTGCATGTGTATGCCTTCCAGTCCCACCCCCACATGTATTTCTTCCTTTAGCCTGTGAGAAAGTTGCTCTATCTCTTCAGCCATGTCAACTCCTCCAGATCAAGGAGTTCACAGCTGGGTTCCAAAATGTGGATGACCTCACGAAGAATGAGCTGGCTGCATTCTTTACACAGCACACTAATCCCAAT
>JANZLQ010000086.1:15035082-15081815 GCA_026212715.1 Elanus axillaris | reverse complement strand
CCGGGGGGGGGCGGGCTTCACTCCTCCCCCCATTTTAAGTTTATAATTATGTTCAATCTCTCTTCAGTTACAGGAAGGCCTTGCATTACCAGTGTTCGTGTAATGCCAGATGGGGCTAAGTGGGATGATGACTGTAATACCTGTCAGTGTTTGAATGGAAAAGTCACCTGTTCCAAGGTACAGCTGTGCTGTGTTTTGGGTTATAGTGTCTTCTGTCCTGTAACCAGTGGTTACTTACCAGTATTTATTCTCTTCTAGGTTTGGTGTGGTCCTCGACCTTGTGTCATACATGCCAAAGGTCATAACGAATGCCCAGCTGGAC
The DNA here is from genome assembly GCA_026212715.1 of Elanus axillaris. Lineage (NCBI taxonomy): Eukaryota > Metazoa > Chordata > Aves > Accipitriformes > Accipitridae > Elanus > Elanus axillaris. Next base: position 15,081,493 of record JANZLQ010000086.1, on the reverse strand, counting down.
ATGCTTGTGTTCCTGTTAAAGACGACCACTGTTTCACTCACCCTTGCGCTGCAGTGGGTGAATGTTGGCCTTCAAATCAACAGCCTGTGAAGACCAAATGCAATTCTGATTCTTACTACCAAGACAACTGTGCCAACATCACCTTTACCTTTAATAAAGAAATGATGGCACCAGTAAGTAGCAGAACACAGCTCACTGTGCTGTGGCACATGCGTGATTGCTTCCAGAACATGAAACAACTTTTCTGACTAGTAAAAGTACAGTAAAAGCTGACACTCCTTTATTATCAAAGAAAACGGAGGGTATAGAAGGATTATAATACAGACTTCTGCCCTAAATGCTTTTCTGTCCAGAGAACAAAAGCTGGTTTGGGGGGAATTCCACCTCCTCTTCCCTTGAGAACTCTTTACTTCAGGGCAAAAAAAAATAAAAAATTCTTGTATCTGTGTGTTCATGTGCATATATATTTAAAAAAAAAACACCTTTTTTGTATCTTCCAGGGACTTACCACAGAGCACATTTGCAGTGAATTGAGGAATCTGAATATTCTGAAGAATGTTTCTGTTGAATATTCCATCTATATTACCTGTGAGCCTTCACACTTGGCAAATAATGAAATACATGTTGCTATTGTAAGTATTCCTGGAATATTTTTAAATGTCTTGGTAGTTAATTGCCTGGATATGTGTGCAACATGTGGATTTAATAAAAATTGTAATTCCTGGCTTTGTCAGCACTTCTCATGGTTTAGTTTCCATCCCAATTCCCTTTAAGACCAAGGGAAGAAATCCTGGTTACATGTGCATACCTGAAAGCTACCATCTGGTGGCAACTGTAACAGGGGTAGTAAGACACTTTTCTGTTACAGTCTTCTGAGCTGAGCACTGCTTTTGTGGGGGGTTTGGTCATCTTTTCAAGGATGGGGACAAAAATTAAACATTACTAGTTTCTGCCTATAGCTGGGCTTTTGCTTGTTTCTGTTTTATTTTTTAACTATTAAAAGTACTGAGAGAGTCTTAGCTGACTGTGAAAGTTTATTAAATAGCACATGACCCACACATCTGATCTGGCACTTGGTATTAATTGTATGACTCTTTCTGTAGTCTGCAGAAGATATAGGGGAAGATGAAAACCCAATCAAAGACATCACAGATAAGATTATTGACCTTGTCAGTAAGCGTGATGGTAACAACACGCTAATTGCCGCAGTCGCGGAAGTCAGAGTACAACGGCGACCAGTTAAAAACAAAACAGGTGAGCTTTTCCTTGTCTCCAAAAGCCTCGTACACTTGCCATGACTAGAATAGCCTTTCAAAGCAGGTGATGCTTTTCTTGCTTTTGAGATTTGTAGCAAATCTGAGAGCCTCTGCCTCTTGGCCCTGTTAACAGGGGACAATAAGGAGGCTTTGGACCAGGTTCTGATTATTTTAAAACCCCCAAAGTTCTGAAAATGCTCTAACACAGTGGCCTAACCTGTTAAAAGGGCTGCTACTGTTCTGCAGTCTTCATGAAGAAATAAGGAAGAAAAAAGCAACTGGCTGGCTCTGAAAGCTCCCATGCATTTACCTGGTAATGCCACTGTCCAGCTGTGATGAATTCAACATTGGCAGAAGGGTCCATTATTTGCTTTCCACATAGCACCAGGCAGGCACTAGCACCTTCCTGACAGCCAGCAGTCCAGAGGGCAATGACAGTAGCAAGTATGGAGCCAACTGCCCTTGGGGTGGGAGACAGTCCCTCTGAGCTGGGAGCCGTGGCAGGGCAGCCTAAGGAAGCTAGTGTTACTCTTGACAGCGGTGAGTGGCTTTGCGCTTGTGAGGACTATATTTTCCAGGAGGGCTATCAGTCAGTACTCCCGAGTCCTAAACTCACTTTAAACAGCCTGTATTCTAAATGAGCCAAGATTATCCTTCTGTTACCATCTGGACCCCAGTGAAAAAAATAAGGCTTAAGAGCTGAGGTTTGTGTTCTTTGTAGAAAGCCTGGACTGGAACACTTGGTTTGCAGCAGGATTAACAGGTCTCGTATCTCTTCCAGATTTCTTGGTGCCGTTACTGAGCTCGGTCTTAACAGTAGCCTGGATCTGTTGCCTGGTAACTGTTTTTTATTGGTGCATTCGAAAGCGCAGAAAGCAGAGCAGCCATAGCCACACGGCGTCTGATGACAACACTACCAACAATGTAAGGGAGCAGCTGAATCAGATAAAAAACCCCATTGAGAAACATGGAGCAAATACTGTCCCCATTAAAGACTATGAAAACAAAAACTCTAAAATTGCCAAAATAAGGACACACAATTCAGAGGTGGAAGAAGATGACATGGACAAACACCAGCAGAAGGCCCGATTTGCCAAGCAGCCAGCATACACTTTGGTAGACAGAGATGAAAAGCCCCCCAACAGCACACCTACAAAACACCCGAACTGGACAAACAAACAAGATAACAGAGACTTGGAAAGTGCACAAAGCCTAAATAGAATGGAGTACATTGTATAGCAGACAGTGGGGTGCTGCCATGCAGGGCCTTTAAGTATCATTATAAAGGCACTCAAGAGCTTGTAGTTCTTAAACTGTTGTGTAATATTTGAGTCTAAGGCTATTATTTACTTAGAATCCCTGTGTTAATTTAAGTTTTGACAAGCTGGCTTACACTGGCAATGATAGTTGCTGTGGTTGGCTGGAATACCAAGTGCTGCATTTCACATCTATGCAAAACTAGTCAAAAGTGCCCTCGTGTAAATTCAGCTGTAGCTGATACTCATCATGGAAATGTTTCATAAGGTATTACATAGCCTTATTATCCTTCCTTAGTGTTAATTTTTTTTTCTGCCAGATGTCCCGATTTATACAGTTTCTTTAGCCTAACACATTTTATTTATATTTATTGAATTTGAATTTTTTGTATATTGGTTTTATGGTGACGTACAACTAGTTCTGTATTTGAAAGTGCCTTTGCAGCTCGGAACCACAGCAACTATCAAAAATAAGTTTATTATTTATTTTTTTATTGTATTTTTGTTGGGGGTGGGTGGGGGGAACTTGTCAGCAGTTGCTGGTAAATGAAGAATTTAAAGAGGAAAATGTGTCAAAAATAGAAGTTTGTATAGAAATGTAAATAATTCTTTTTTATTAATCACTGTGTATATTTGATTTATTAACTTAATAATCAAGAGCCTTAAAATATCATTCCTTTTTATTTATATGTATGTGTTTAGAGTTGAAGGTTTTTGATAGCATTGTAAGCTTGTGGCTTCTCTATTTTGAATTTATTTTCTTGTTACATGTTGCCTATATGCCAAAACTAAGGTGTTCTAAAATAGTTTATTTTTAATAGGATGGGCTTTCATGCCTTGATGCTGGTTTTTGTACAATGTCAAATGTTTGAAACACCTTCCATAGTATCACTTTAAGACTATGTGTAAGTACTGACTGAGGCAGTTTAGATAATTAGACTAGAAATTTTTTTTTGCTGCTTTAGACTTGAAAAATGAGTGACAGGCAGATAATCTGCTAAGAAGCAGTTTAAGGGAACAAAACCTGAGCTATTACTTTATGTAGATGAAATGTGAGTGGTTGCATGTAATTAAAATATCAAATTAGCGTGTGAAGTTGGAAACACAGCAATCTTATTTTGTAAATTCTAATTATTTTTTTCTCACCATGAATATGTAATAACTGAACCACTTGTAGATTTGACTTTTTTTGTAATCTACTGCATTTAGGGAGTATTCTAATAAGCTAGTTGTTGAATACTTGAACAGTAGAATGTCCAGTAAGATCACTGTGTAGGTTTGCCATAGATTACACTGCCCGCCTTAACAAGTGAGGAAATCAAAGTGCTATTATAATGTTTAAGATCAAAAGGCTTATAAACATAGTAATCTCAGTGGTTAACCATTGAGATCATGAAGATACCTTGTATTGTGATATTAGTGTTATATGAAAATGCATCTTTGATGTGTTGTTCCTGGCAATAAATCTTGAAAAGTAATATTTATTAAATTTTTTGTATGAAAACAGAAAAGAGCGTGGAGATTATTGAGCTTGGAGGCACTGTCAACTATTTAGTTGTGTAAAACCAGTGGCAGGTGCCGGTTCATGTTTCTAAGGCCTGCTACTGATTTTGTTGGAGTCAGTTTTTTGTTAGATAATTACATGTTCCCCTCTGGCTCCAAACCAGACTGAAGGGGTTTGTAAGGCAGCCTGTCCCTGGTTCTCAGTGCACCTCCATGTATGACAAAGGGGAGGATGATGATGTGACTGGAATTGTGCAAGGAGTTTACTTTGCCTGGGCCAATGAGCTACTACCAGACAGATAGTAACCAAATCGAAGTAGCTAGGCAAGATACAAACTGCTGACCTGGATGGGAGAGGATCCACAGATCATACCGATTTCTAATGGCAAAAAGTGCTTTGTAAAGCATAAAATAAACTCTTAAAATATTCAACACACAATGGCTTTTAATGCTTAACTAATGCAGCCCCTCCCACCTGAGAGGGGCTGTGTGTGTGTGTAAGCAGGGGTTAGCTGTCTGACATGCTGCTCTTATTTTTAGCACATTTTCCTGATGAAACTGCACCTTTGTTCTGGTAAGGCATGAGTACAAAGCTGAAGGAACAATTAACAGTGTGAAACCAACTCAGTTGAAAAATAATATAAAACAGGGTCAGGCTGCTGCTTGTACTTCAGCTTAAACCAACCCACTGCAGGGTTAGGCCTTTTCATCCATATTTTTTTTTTGTAGTAAATAGAGATACTTTATATAATGCTTGCTGTGATATGAATACAACAAACACTGAAAAGATCTGATAGCAAGACATTCTCTGTTTTGTACCTTCTTTACAGCTGTCAAAAAAATGGATAAAATCTATTTAGTGTCACTTTTTATTTCAACCTCAGAAATCTCCTTTTAAACTTGTCACTACACCACCTTGAAAGGCAGATACTCTTACTCTTCACAATCACATGCCACATAACTTAAGCACTGGAGAATCATCAGTTTACTGCCTGCTGAATGGGAAGTCAATAAGATTAGCTTCATCTGACCACTTCAATAATTCCTCATCCAACAAATCGCATGAGTATTTTTTTCCCTTTGTTCCCTGACTTCTACAATCTGCAATAAAGCAAACACTTTGTGTCTAAAAAAGCCACTTAAAGATAACAGAATCTTCCACCTGCCTCAGAAGTACAAAGTTGAGGCTATTAACTGAATGCTTTTCCATACTTTTAATACTGAATTAACCATCTTCCTGATATCTACTGTTCACACAGCTCTCAAATTCAATGCTGCAGTAACCAACTACCTCTTCTAAATGACTGAAACATTTATACCTGAATTTCTAGGAATAAATCTGAGTCTGCCTTCTCTTGAGCAAAACCAAAAAAAAAAAAAAAAAAAACCCCGACCATATCAAGCTTTGGCTAGTCCTGGGAACATGGATTTGACAGGCTACTTCAAAACCTACTGAGGCAAATTCTAGTTACAGACAATCATTTAATACAGTGACAAAGCTGTTTAGATCTCTGAAGACTGTGTAGAGCAAGAGCTGGGTTCCTCAAGCTTCAAAGCTTGCCAAAACCTTGAGCGCAGTATTCATTTAGTTGGTTATTTCCAGCCTTTCCTGTGCTACAAAGAAGTACTGTACTGACCATGTAGAGGTGTTGTTACTGCTGAGTTTCTCCATACATAAACTATTTTCCCCATGTAACTCATTTCATTGCTACCTCATAGCATTATAAAATTAGAGCCACACAAGTTGTACAGGGGGAGGGAAGCAAATTATGTGAAAAAGCTATAATGATATTTTAAAATTACATCCTCTTATCTCAGTGGTAGCTTCAAAATTTACACTGGTGAATATAACACAAAACCAGTCTTCCAAAGCCCAGAATCACCACCAAGCTGGGGGCTGGTATATGAAGTGTTTTCCACTGCCGTGAAAATAAATAGAAACACAAAGTTTAATACTTTCCCATTAGAATTCCAAAGCACATTTATTTTTGTGGAAATTATACTTTGCCAGTTCACAGTTTACTACTCTGGGAAGATACATTCTGTTTAGTCAGGAGAAGCTTCCCGCTGCTCTTGTGTGTTTGTTCTTTGGATCCTTGTTCATCTAAGAACTTAAAAATCTGTGCATCCTGAGCTGCCATTTAAACATAGGAGCTTTAAAAAAAAAAAACAACCACCAAAACAAAACACAAAAAGGCAAAATTACTCCCCTTAGCACCCTCAGCTTTGCTCTACCTACAGCTAATTGAACCTGTCCAACCTGGGTTTGGTTCAACTTGAGCTGAGCATCGCCACATCAAAGCCTCTGCACCTCCGCATGGAAAAGGCACATCTCACGTAGAGGCAACTCACGAAAAGGCGCTGATCATGCACGTTACATCAATCGTAATGCCAGTATGTTCATGTCACTGGGGGAAAGACAGCCTTGGGAACAGCTATTTCTGCATTGCTAATAGGAGCAAATGACAGCCAGCTAGCGCTTGCACATCTGAAGCCTAGCAAGTGACTAACATAAACCAGTTCAGGGCCTGAACAAGCAATTTCGCTGATGAAGCTGTTTTCCGTTCTACAGAAAAAAACACTTCTTCTTACACCAGCTGATGGACCTATACAGCAAGAGTTAATATTATTAATCAGCTCTCTGCAAAGCTAGAAAATGTACAAGGTTACACTCTCGGTTGCTCCTTGTGGACTGCATGGTTCAGCTCCTCACCCGCCAGCCCCCAGGGCGGCTGCCCCAGCCCCCCGCCCCGCTGAAGCTAGCCTAGTCAGGGGCCCACATCGCTACCCTTGCCCTTTGCAGAGCCACCCCCCGAAAAAGCCACAAGGCAGAGCCTTAATGTTTTTATTGGTATATGCAAAGACAAGAAGTTCTGACAAGGGAAGTACCAAATTCAGCCTTTTCCTCCCCAGAAGATAGAAGTGATTGCGTAAGCTCCCCCTCCCCTTCTGAACGGAGCAAGAATGTTTAAGTGTATTTAAGAATTTTTTAACTTCCTCTTTTTCAGTATTGACACCAGCGGCCTTCATGGTTACTGTTTACCAGTGCACACAGAGTTTGCTTTTAAAGGTTAGCTGTTATTCCCCAAAGTGGGAAAAAACAGCAAAACAGTTGTGCAATGATTAATTGCAATTTCGGGGGGTGCAGAGCTGGAAAGCGGTGAAGGTTCTGTAAGGTCTGCTGGCCAACAGATGGAGGTTCAGCAGATGGCTTACCTAGCACTGGGACAGTACTGGAGCGATGTGGTATCAGACAGGGCATCAGACCAGAGTTCCAGCCCAGATCTTCCAGTGAGCACCTTCTCTGTGATGTGCAAATTGTTTCAACCAGTTTCTCTACAGGGTTGAGAAATAACTCTCTATTCTTTTCATTCTAGTACTATGAGATCATATTAATATTAAAAAGGGGCATGCCGATCTCCAGAATTATAGCTCAAGACACTTTTCTTTAAAGATCTGATGCATAAATCAAACAGACAGTTTTTCTGGCAGCAAATAAAGCAGTCATGGAGCTAGATTACCAATTCCTGCTACTGAGGTACTATGTCTCAGTTATACTAAAGGATCGAACTTTGACAGAATGGGAGCAAATCGGCACAATGCTCATTCAAAAACAGTGCATTGTCAGCTCTCACAGGAACCAATTCCCAGCTCTGGAATAATTGAAATGGATAGTAAAAGGAGGTAGGATGGTGGAGGTTAATTCCCTTGGCGATTTCCAGGTTACAGCTGAAATGCCCTGTGACATAATTTGCACAACCCTTAGGATTTCTCAGCATAGGCCGACACCACCAAACAAACAAAGAGTCCCTGTCTAAAAATGTCACCTTTTTCCACCATGGAAAGGACAAGGTCACATGCTACCAGGTTCCATCTTAATTATCTGGTAAAAAAAAAAATGTGAACAAGATGGGAGAAGTGTGTTCAAAAATACTTGAACAAGTTGAAGGAAGAGTTTGCAGTACAAGCTCCTTAACCAGCTTGCTTTACCTTGAAGAAATTGCTTACCCTCAGTGCTGCCCCAACTGTCAAAATAAGCATATTCATATCCCTCACAGGTTCAGCTGCAGAATGCTTTGATATCCCTTTGATGAAAAGCTCCATGTGCTGCTATTCCCCCATCCCACATCTTCTCGTTCACACAGGTTTTTGGATTCTAGCTAATGCTTATTAGAGAAGAAAAAAGCAGCAAGCAAAGAAGTGAGAAGTGCCTTTTATTAAAGCTAATTTCTGAGGCCAACCCACACTTACCACTGCTGGCTAAAAGTCTCTTGATACTATTAACTCCGTTTGCTCAAGCCTACGTTAGTGTTTAACGCAGTATGAAACTTTTAATTAGATACTGATATGGGCAAAGAGATAACTACTCATAGCATGTAATCTGGGACAGTCTAGCTACATTTTACATCTTTCTGATTCCAATTGCAAACAAAAAAATCTTTTCTCCATCTTTTCCCTTAAAAAAGGGTCCATTTTCCACTCAAAAGCCAATGAAATGAAGGTAAAAAAAGTTCAATTACAACTCAGCCAATGAGACCCACATGCAGAGTGGCGAGAGGGAAGTAAGTTCACACTAACAAAATAAATGCCTTCTGAAGGCTACTTAATACTTCACTCGGTCAAAGCTTACTGCAGCAAGGAAAATTTTGGTTCTTAAAATTCTCCTTTTTTTGTTAGAAACAGGTGCTCTTGATTTATTCAAGTCAAGTGTAACACAGAAACATGGCTACGCAATTGTAATAACCCACTAACATACGCTCTAGACCCTGGTATGCAGAACAACCCGACAGATAATATCAGAACTAGCAGAAAGCTTATTACTCAAAATAACTCTTGTGATAGTTAAAACCTTCCTACCGATCAACACTGGGCAAGGGCGATTTTACATCAGCCTGCTTTCTCTTTATAAATAAATATGTAAAAGGCTGGTCTAGCTTTTGATGTGTGTTTAAACACAAAAGTTACCTAAACAAATATTTTTCACTACTTTGATGTAAAGAATAATGGAAATAAATGATAGTCTGCACACATTAGAAAATGTTTGGCTAGGAAAGGACTGTTTGACTATCAGCAAACAGCACAGACCAAATTAACCAGATATTCATTAAAAAAAAAACAAAAACAAAAACCACCAAACCACAAAGCTGGCTGGTTTGGAATACACAGTTATTTCTCACGAAGACAAACATGTATTTTTCAGTGTGAGCTCTGCATTGTTGGCTTTAGCCAGTCTCAGATCTGCACATATTTCAGATGAGTTCAAAGAAGCTCTGAAAATGAAAAAAACCCAACATAACAGACACACACAAAAGAAACTGTTTCTGTGCTTCAATGGCAGTTTCAGAACTAAGCCTTAAATATTTATTACTTTTAAACAGAAAGGTATGCTAATGCTGCTCAGAAGCAAATTGGTAACAGAAAGCCATAGCCAAGACCTGCAAACTGCTAATTTTATTCTAGCTCAGTTTCCAGCTTGCTTCCCCTGCCCCCCCCCCCCCCGCCCCCCCAAACCTGATTTAGGAAATCAGGTTTGTAGTTCAAGAGCATGTCAGACTACACCTCTGCCAGTCATCTGGGTGCAGGTGGATTGCTGATAAACACAAACCCTGAGAAGACGACTGTGGGCTTAAAGTACAAAGGTAACAGAGAGATGGTAACAACACAGCCTGGATGTCACAACATCACATAAAGCACCCATAAGGTTTGCAAAAGGGAGACTTTTAGAATAGTCCTGCTGCACAGGCAAAAGAAAGAACAGTTCTGAGCAGCGACACCATCTAAAATTCAGAAATGACCATGAATCCAAAGCCTTTTTCCCTGAATAACTGCATTTCTGAGAGGATCCAAGAGACAACTGTTCCAAGTAACTAAGCTCTAAATACACAGCTACAAAGAGCCTAGGAACCTAACAAGTCAGTAATTACAGTAAGAATGATTCAACTATGCACTTTTGAGAAAGTCCACTTGTATTTGTTCTGTCTTTCTAGGCTCTAACACCTTCGTTCGATCTAGCCCTACGTTTCTTGTTGTTGCATGATGATTGTTTTAAAAGGAGTATGTTCCCATGCTATCAGTGCGATGATGGAAACCAGCATTTTAACTAACGTACCGAAATAGCCTAAAGGAAAAATCAAGTGCTCTTAGCTACACAGATAATGGTTTAATCTACCCAAGCCCCCTATAAATGTATGACGTTCATTTGTAAGGTGTATGCAGGTACGTTATTCAGTTAAAACTAAATTGTTATTATAAGGTTGAACTATATATAACAACAGTATATATGGCGATACAAACTGTATGTGGTTGCCCTCTGGTTTCTAATACTTGAGTCAAATGGATTACAAGACAGAGGCAATAGGAAAGGAAGCTTCAGAATCTAAAACTGTCAGCAGTAATAGCTTGGGGTGTCCTTGCTCAAGACCATCCACAATTTTCACACATACCACCAGTGTGTTCGCCAGTTTGCAAAAGCAAGCATAAGGTCTTTTTCCCAACCAGAACGAAATGAAAAGAAGTAACTGAAGAGATTTTATAAACTCAGCAGGTGGTTGTTACTGCATAATCATCTAAACCTCTCCTGTAGCTACCTGCTACAACCAAGAACATCATCACAAAGATCCAAGGAAAAGCAAAGTAGAAATAATGGAAATTTAAAACTACAGTCTAGAATATATGCTTGTACCATTTTTTATCAGTTTATTATTTTATGTATATTATTATTATCAGTTTTTATTCACTGTAAGAACTTAAAGAAGCCACCCAGAAAATCCACACTAAGACTTTAATATAAACTATCATTCTATTTTAATTACTCTTATTTTTCTGATAAATAATTAAACATACTTACACCTCTTTTAAGTTGATCCAAAAGGTGCTTTTTAATCCCTTCCCGGTCCAGTATCTCAAGTCCATACAAAAGACAACAGTAAACATACCTCAGGCTATTCTTCCTCCAAACCCAGGTTCATTTGCAGCCTGGGTTTTCCTGTTACTAGGAAAGACCTTTGTGCAGAGCCTGAAGACTCGTAAGCATTAGCAACATTATCGCACAGCACTGTGAGAAACATCACACAAACAGGCTGAAACAAAAAAGAGAAAATGTCCTCTAGCAGGCACGCAGGATATTTTTCATTTATAGCAAAAGCAGAAATTATTTATAGCAGAAAGATGCTGTTCAACTGACAGTGTCTTACTGTCAACTGCCGAGTTGCTAACTCTCATAAGGACCTGTATTGTACTACCAACTCTAAGGCTGATAGACGTGAATCTTCTTAACCTATAAATGAGGATACCCACAGTTGTTAAGTATTTGTCAGTAAGATTTTCCAAAACTGCTTCACATAAAATGCCAGTGGTTACACCAATCTTAAAAATGATCAAAGAAAATGGCTTATAATTTTATTTTAAAAGTTTAAAAAGATAAGCATGAAATAAAAAGTTACATTTCTTTAGCTCATTAGCATTTAAATTACAAAAGCAGTATGAAAAAGCACTGTGCAATTAAAAAATACCTCTATCTTAAAATAACAAATAACTCGGGTATTACTAACACATGATAAACAGTGTGTTGCCCTTGCACACAAACAATGTCTGATTTTGAAACATGAATGCATGAAGAAGTGTATGTATGTTTATGTATGAACTTTTCCCAATAGCAATGTTTGCACATCCAGGTGACCGCATATATAAAACTAATCTTCATTTTTCCAAAGATGGAATGCATGATCACTTGTATCCACAACTCTGGTCAGAAATAAACGTTTACATCAAAACTGCACAAGCAGAAACTACAGTTATTTTGAAACCTCACTGAAAAAGTGGGCCTTAATTGTCAGCAGCATTAAATCCTGGTTAAAGATTTGAAATAATCTCAATTCGCCTTACTGTTGTAAAGATCATACAAATAAATCATGAACTTCCTAACACAGAGAAATGATTAATTTTTACTAAAATAAACTATGTGTTCAGAAACAAGCAGAACACTAAATAACCTCAGCTGCTAACAGATCACAAGTGTTTTTAACTTCTGCTGTCATCAGCTGATATGACTTTTTAATACTAAAACATCCATAGATCTAAAATTTTGCATAGTAGATATAATAGATTTTTCTTTCTATAAATATTGCAGAAGTTCGTACAATATTAATGTCTAATTCCTAAAGACTTAAAAGAATTACCTTCATTAGAGTTCCAAATGACTAAGATGCTTAGTTAACTAAATTTTCTTTAAATTTTGTATCTAATTTTGATTTTGTATTTTTATTATTTTTCATTCCTACTTTTTGCATATGGTTTCCAAATGCAAATTTGGCTGTCTATCCATGCCATTAAGGTAATATTTCAGACTTTATGACTTCTTAAGCCTTCTCAGTTTTAACTTCCCGAGACCATTTTCAAATTCTTTTTTTCTTTTTTGCATAAGCTTCTCTGAAGATACAGGCTGCAGTTCTAAACAAGATGATGGCATCACAGGTAATTCTTCAGTGGTTGCATTTGTCTCATTTTGGCTTGTCTGCACTATATTGTTCCTCACAGAAAGAGGCTGGGAGAAGTTTCTTCTCAAAGCTAGTGACTCCTCATCAGACACAGTCTTTGTCATATTTTCTTTAGAAAACAAACTGGAACTAAGTGGGGTCTTCTCCTCCAGGAACAGACCTGAACAATCATCATTGCGCTTGCTCATTTCTGTATTGCTAGGAAATAAAGGAATCCCTTCAGAGGATACTGTTTTGAAATGCTCTAACTTTTCTTCTGCACCACAGCTCTTTTGTTGAACCCCTGTTCTGGTCACTTTTTGACTTAGTTTTGGACCTAGCGCTGCTGACTCAGAGCTACAAGAAGGGTTCTCACTTAGAAGACTCAACTTCAACCACTCCACAGAGTGAGGTTTTTGCTGGCTGCTAACATCATCTGGCTGTCTCTGATTAACATAATTTTCCAGCTCTAGAACAGGAAGCTCCAAGTTGCTCTCAGACGTATTTATGCAGTCCTTTAGCAGTCCTGTACTCCTACATTTCACTTCAGACTGAGGACTGAGAGAAGTTTGACAGTCGTTCTTTCTGTTCCCTGTTTGTGAGTTCACTGAGCCAAGATACGCTTTCTTGGAGTCCTTGCTGATTTGAGGTTTGCTTGTGCTACTTTTCCTTGGGTTTGACCTTTTCACGCTGCAATAAAAAAGATTTTTTTTTTTTAATTAAAAAAGAATCTGCCCTTCTTACAAACTCTGAAACACCACTAGGGCAACCCTCTTTCTGAATGTGGAAAAAACCCCTGTGTATCACCTCAACAAGCAGTAATGTTTGTCTAGTGTGGATAATATCAAGTGTTATCCATCTGATTTCCACTGCACTAGGGGAACCCTATTTATTAATGACTAAGCCATGAAGGAGTTCATGTTCTATTCCAAGAGGCAGAACTGAATTCATTACAGATGTTAAAGGTCAACATGGCATAAGTATATTGAATTCCTTCCCAAAGCGGCTAGATAAAATAGTATTTCATAAGTGCCTAAACGATTTCAAACTATTCCCATATATTCACATACATAATGTATATCTAAAGAACAGAGAGGGGGGCAGGCAGGGAGAGGCAGCATACGCATGTCTGTGTGAGAGTTTCTAATCTCTGTTTTAGAATGTTCCTCTGGAATTTTTCCCAGGACATTTCAAAGCATTACTTTAAAGTTAACCACTACTCATCTAGTATCAAGCCCATTCATCCGGGAAACACATGGGTAATGCAAGTAGATGATATTCTAAAAGGAATTATACAGGAAAATGGGATCACAAGGGACCTGATGGAGTGTCAGTACATAAACACTCTTTAGCAGCATGTCACCTACAAATCTAGATTTCACATAGGCTGCAAAATGAACTTTATGCACAGGTACTGAAGCTGCCTATGTAAGATTTTGAGTCTAAAGATATTATTATAGATCGTCCCATGCTGAGACCGTTTTCTGCTGCTCTGCTGATGCCAAGCAGTTCCCAGGTTGGCATATCTAACTCTTCAGAAAGAGGGCTTTTCCAAAATAGGTAGAGCTGGCATACTTCAAAATCTAATCTCATTTCTAAAGACAACACAGATGAGACAACATGGGTAAAAAGAAAAGTTGCCAGGGTTCACAGCAAGTCCTTGACTCCATAGTTGATTTGGGGCTACTGGCAGCTTATGCAAGTAAGAATAGCATCCTGGCAGCACAGGACCAGTAAAATGTTCAGCTGACCAACTAACCCTTCCCATCCACTACAACAAGGACACTCTTTAAAGATCCAGCCTAATATCGTGGTACACTGCAGACTCTCAAAATGAACAAAAACTGTATTTGCAAAGTGTTTTTCACCAAACATCACATTTATTTTGGCTCAGAACTTCGTTCAAGGAAAAAACACCTTATTTTGATTCTGCCTAGCGCTATGGGAGATATCTATGTGGGTTGTAACAGCTTTTTTCATGTAGTACAAAATAACAATTATCGTTTTAGGTGCTTATTCATACTAGAGTAGCAGTCTCTTAGTAATTTAAAATAATCTTTTTTAAAGGAGTTTGTATGATTTGAAATGTCATTACATAGGCTATTTACCCAAATTCACCAGATGATAAATTTAACACCTTAGAAAGAATAGTGACATACATTTCTTTCAAGATGTCTTGCTTTATTTGTTCATTCAGACTAATCTTCTTGTTCTCCACAGATTCAGTAAAATATTCAGACGCCCCATTGGAAAGTTCTTTCTGCTCCAAAAGAAAATACAGGTTTAAACATGACACATCAAGCTATGATTATTCAACATAAAACTCCATTTCTAATACTAAGACCTACAGATGTTCTTTATTATTTTGATCTGAGCAGTCTAAGAGAAACAGAATTATTTTTAATCTTTTAATATTTGGGAGTCTAGTCAGTTCGCTCCCCTCTCAGACTCCCAACAAACATATTTCATATGCTAAAATATACCACAAACAAACAAGACTGTAATGTAAAGGATGCAGCTTTCCAAACCATCTGAGGAAACTGTTGGCAAATATTTGACATCTTTGTGGCTCAAACTGTGACAAATGCCAGGAATCTCTCTTGCAGACAGGAGCATATTTGTCAGTTTTTTTCTGAAGAGACTGACTGGCGCAGTGGTCTATACACTTATTCTCAGAAGAATTCCCATAGTTTTCCATACTTACAAAAAATATACAGTATTATTTGCTCATTTAAGAAGGCAAGGGTTAAAACTTTTAATACTAACATTCAAACGCTCAGAGCTTGTAGCGGTTGGCTACAGGACAACAGGGGAATTCTTTCTGGTCTCGCATAACAGCAGCACCATGGTTTTATATAATACGAGATTGGGGCGAGAGGGAGGGAAGGAAAATGGTCTTTTTCTTCAAGCTGTGAGCATTTCCTTTCACAATGAAACAATCTCAATGAGAGAAGGGCCATTTGCTAACTTCACAATTAACTACCACATACTTCAAAAAAGTATTATCTCTGAGGCTATGGAGAGAAAAAAATGCTGCAAAGTCAAGAAGAGAAAAGGCTTTGTGCATCTCCTTTTATTTGATAGCATTTCTCGTCATCAGCCTGCATGATGCAACTGCTGATTGGGGCTCATCAAATGGAGGGAGTGCTTATTTATACTGCTTCTTGCTCCACACTGTGAAGCTAGCACACTGGAGCCAGGTCATACAAAAGAACTGGAGAAAGTCGAGAAACTGCCTGGAACACCCCTCAGGAACTTGTCACTTCTAGGGGATTGAGCCCTGCCCATTTTTAGTTTTATTTCTATTTTAAAGGAGAGGGGGTAAACCTCACTGCTCTTTCCAGAGGAGTAAGCCAATGAAAACAACTTCCTGTTTTGTAAGCAGAAAGTGTCGTCAGGCAAAGAAATAAAGCCATTTCAACAGTTTAAAAAACTACAGCTGTTTTGAGCCCTCTTTTCAGAGGCAAGTTACGCAAACTTTTTTGTGTGTACTGATAGATGCATGAAGTTCTGTCCACTAATGCTGCAACACGTGCTTAGAGCAGGCAGAAAACACATGGGACATACTTGCAACGTGATTTCAACCTCAGAAATCAAGCCTAACTAGTTTAATTTAAGAGATTAATTGCTGCTTCTACTTTTGTTAGAGGTATGGACTCCCCTAATTTGACTAAATACATTTTCATATTTTGTGAACTATTAAAGAAGGGAATATTATTAAGATACTCAAGAGCTTTGTTAATTTTAAAAGAAGGCACAGACTCTTAACTGTAATGTCTGTAAAAACTGTTCCGGCTTCCAGTAACATTCATACAAGTCAGACTGAATGATCTTGCACAATCCTTCTGCATGAAAGCAGCTGGAGAGCACTCTTCCTTAGCCAGAGAACAGGAGCACAAGCAGAAGCATTTGAACTGTCCTTGTTCTGCTTTATGGTAACTGGTAAGGCTAATTCTATTAAATCATCTTCAGTCCTCAGCTGAGGCCATTAACACAGCAGACTGACAGGATCACCAGTCCACAAAGGCAATTCTTGTAGATGTGGTAAGCAAGGGGTGGAACGTAGCACTTCATATAAAATCCAGAGGAGAACTGGGAACAGTTCCTGTCCACACATACTACTACAGATAAGCAATAAACCTCAGTTCAAACTTACATCTGATTATGAACAGTGCATGATCATTGCCTGGAATGTACAGTCATGCTAAGGTGTGAAGAGCAGACCCTGGGGAGAGGCAAAGATGATGAAGCCATATCACTTGTGAGTTGAGTCAGACTGAAGTTAATGGTCTAGAGTTGAAGGGCTAACGCATTCCCTCACTATGCCACCATCAACCTTCTATTTTGCCTTCAAATAACTTATCACATAAAGCAATGACAGAGAAGGGTTAAGGCATTAAAAAAATTAAAAATCAAAATGATTTATATGTGAAACACTTCTGAACATGCCCTCTAAGTACAGTAGATTTTCCCCTTGGAACCACACCCTGTAAGTGCTGTATTTTGAGAGCTGAACAATTAACATAAGGCATATGAGTCAGTCTTTGAAAGACTCTGTGGGAACCAGAGAGCCTTTTGCTATTAGGAGTGATGTAAACTCCCTAAGGCTGGAATAAGTCCACAATAGAAGGCAAAGAGTCATAAATAACAACAATGGGCACTCCATATACTACTAAGACACTCAGCCATTACTGGTGATACTTCCTTTATTTTCTTTATTAGACTTAATAATTTTAGTTAATTAAAAAAAATAAAAAAACACTGTCTGTTTTGGGAATACTATTTATTTCCTATGGGAACTTCAGGACTTGTTAAAGAAAGAAAAAAAAGCTAATCTGCTCTCATCCTGTCTAGTAATCCCAAATTCCTTTCAGGCAGTGAAATAATTAAAGAAAAATATTCCAGGCATAAAAAGGAGGACAACAGAAGCAGACATCATGTAAACAATGACACCATGACAGAGAAAAACGTCAAAGCGCCGCCAGACTTGTGACTTGACTCTGAAACTGCTGCAGGGAGCAGGATTGCTGCTAACAAATTAAAACCACATTTCTTGGCAAATTGTTAAAGACAGACATATTTACATTTGTATAGAGACTGGGTGGGCATGAAAGATTAAAATGCTTCTTCAGCCCTCGAACTGCCAAGTTCTATTAGAAATATATGCTCTTAAAATCCTAGGGTAAGCTCAGTCCTTTTTGTCACTAAAACTCGGCAAAGGAGGGCCTGCAGAAATTAAGCTTACAAAGTCTTACTACCCTACCTGCTCATAATATTGGCCTCTCCAAACCTGATTTTAAGATCCTTAGTACTTATCCAAAGAAACGTCTGGGAAAAACACTCTATTAAGACCTTCAGAGAAACATTACTGTTAGGCACACAATATACTTGCTCTAAGGCTTATCAAATTGAAAATTCCTTCTTTTATATCTTAATCAACTTACTATCTCACTCAAAATGAAAAAGAAGCCCTCAGAAATGTAAAAGTGGTGACTGCCATCTGCAGCTCTCTCCAGGACAGCTGAGTTCAGCAATACAGCGCTAAATACCTGTGAAAGAACTACTTGTGGATGTGCACTTGTGAAGAATCCTTACTCATTATCCTGAAGAAGAGTGAAAGATTTGGCCTTTTCAGCCTGACAATAATACTCATGCAAATATTGATATTTTAAATTTTTTTTTTTAGTCTAGGGTTTGGGATGCTGGGCTGAAAGAAAAATTTCCAAAGTGAACAATGCTGCCCCCCTTCCCACCTCTCGTTTTGTTGCATACTTTCTAGTTGTCTCTTACTAT
Source organism: Elanus axillaris (assembly GCA_026212715.1). Taxonomy (NCBI): domain Eukaryota; kingdom Metazoa; phylum Chordata; class Aves; order Accipitriformes; family Accipitridae; genus Elanus; species Elanus axillaris. The sequence continues at coordinate 15,063,211 of JANZLQ010000086.1, read as the reverse complement.
GCTCAGATAACAGTTGCACATGCTTATGCACCAATAAAGTTACAGTAAGGGATAATTAAATTTTGTGTCTGGTAAACAAAAAAAAACCCACCACACACAATAAAAAACACACATTGTTTCTGAATTGCATTTATCAATGTGGCTCAACTTGCTCATCAAAAAGTACTTAATAGAAAACATCAATGAGTCCAATAAATCAAATTTAGTATCAGAGAACCATTCAGGAGGGAACTCTGAATACAACAATGTAGACGAAGCAATGAAATAAAGTATTATCCCAGGCACGCACAAGTGAATAAAATTAAAATTAGTAAAAGGAATCATACAAAACCAGTTATTTAGAGGAGCTTTATGTGAGCATGCAATTGCATGGCTTCTCTTAATGTCACCCTAAGCAGTATCATGAGCTCAACCATCTAAGATAACCTTTAGATCTCAGAACTGTTCTAATAGATGATTGGCAGATCAGAGAGGTCATACAGGACTCTTTCCAATCTGATAAACAGAAAAGGGCTCCTAAAGCAAGTGGCAAGGCTTGACAGTGAAGGACGAATCAGATACTATCATCTGACTGACAGAAAATCGACGGAGACAGGACTTTGGGTCTAGTCTTCTGCCCTCTCCCATCCCACGTGAAGGAAAAACTTCCCACAATTTCACAATGCAAATTTTTCAGCATTTCCAATGTAGTGATGTATCTGTCCTAGCAATTCTACTAAGGAACTCCTACCACATCATAAAACATTCATAGATGTTCTCCAAGTACAGAAATTGGTATTACTCTCAAACTGAAATACAGTCCTTGATTGGACTTGCAGACTATTGCTCTACATTTTAAAATGGACTGTCCTGCTCTATATGTCAGTACATTCCAGTAAAAAACATGAAGGATCATTCTATGTTAGACATGGGAGTACTGAATTTTCATTGGAAATAGGTATTTTTAAGGAATGCTGATGGTTTTGAAAAATACATTCTTTTCAAGATTGAAATTGGAAAAACAACCAGAGAAAACTGCACCTCTCTGGTGAGGAGCAGAACTGTATAAACCACCTGTGGCCTAGCACAGAAAGCAAAATCTAATTTCTGGATCAGTACAGTCTTCATTATCTACTACCAAAATTCATTTTGATTTGACACCATAGATGTTAACTATTAAGATTTTGCCTGTCAAGAGTCTCTATGGTCTGTACTATTTAGTCCAACAGTTGGCCCAATCTGTTACAAGCCCCTGTGACACACATTCCACTTTCTCAAAATACAAGGTGTGAACCCAGGTTTCTCACTCAATACATAAGCCCTGGCAACTCCAAAGGTCCCCAAAGAATCATCAGATTAGCTTAAAGCAAATGACTTCTATGAGGAAAATGCCTTCTTGATTTTGAAGTATTTTGTTTGGATTTGAATCATATTTTACAAATAGCAGGAATCCCAGACTATTCTGAATGTAGGAAACTCAAGAGTTCTCTAGATTTGCATTTGAACGCTTGCTAGATAATAGAAAATAGAAAAATTCCTAATAAGCTGTAAATGGCATAAAACAAATAAAATGTGACACTTCATAAAAAAACTGAAGTTGCAGGGGGACCTTTTTAAAAATTGATACACATCTGTTACACATAGCAAGAACATAGATACACTTTCTAAAGCCACAGAAGGTGCTCCTGAAACAAACGATTTATTTACACACTGAGAAGCATATGATACATGCTATGTGTATTTGCTTGAAGGCAAAAAGCTTTAAAATAAATGTTAAATAATTGAGCTATTAATCATACTGATTTCATAGACTGATGCTACAAGACTCAGATTCTATCTTCAGAGAAAGTGTCCACTGATAAGAAATGGACAAAAAGACAACAGCTTTTCAACCAAAATAACTTCTCTCAATGACACTGAAGAAAAATGTAAAGCATATTAATACTGAATTTTTATTTTTTTAAAGAAAACCAGTGTCTTAAAAACAAGCATCTTTTAGCTAGCCTTTCCCATCAACTTTAAGGTTCCTGCCTCCAGTACTTATGAAAGAGGACATGCATGCAAGATACATGTTTTATACTTTAAAGACTTTTTTATAAAACAAGAAGATAGCAATTTTATGTGGAGCTCAACCCCCTTCCTCAACTTAAAACCATGAGGCAAGGAATCTACTACTCAATTGTCACATGAGTATCTGAAAAAGCAAGGCAATCCTGTAGTCCTGTACTACAGCTTTTAACAGTCTGACAGAATCCTCTATCTGCCTACTAAATCTAAATGGATATCAGAGTCAACCAGTACAGATGTCTAAACAGCTATCAGTAATACTGAAGTAAGCTTTGTATTTATTGTTCCAGATATAGCAGGGGTTATGTGACATAACAGAACACTACTTATAGTACATAATGTATACAACAATATGTTTCATATACTTAAAACTTCAATTCTTACAGAAAAAAAATCTGGAAAAGAATTCATCCAATTAAAAAAAACCCACATTCTCTTTATACAATTACCATAGTGTTTAACAACTGTAAGAGATCTTGGAAAGAATAACTAATACTCTTGATCTGCTGGTTATACAGAAGCAAAGTATGTAAAATAGGCAGAACTGCACAGCCCAGGAGATAATTCCTGTTCAAGAATTTAGTCAAAGTTTTAGCTTGGTTTCCAAAACAAACAGCACCATCCCCCAAAGCCCCCAAGACTTCTGAGCTCACACTGAGGATCTGTCCCTCCAAATAATTTCAAATGATTACAAATTGTTCAAAAATCCTTCCATGAACTACCATCATGTATTTCAGCTTACTGTTCAGTCAAGTTATGAAATTCGTATTAGTCGTAACAGATTCCTGCTGAAGGCTGAGGAAAGGATTACTCTTTAAAACCATTTAAAAAAATAAATCTATCAAATATTCTTTGCCCAACAGGAATACAGAGACTTATTATCAAAACCTAAAGTAATTTAAACCTTTTTAACTTCTAGAGTCATTAAAATCTCACAGATGCACAGCAGCTAAATAAAAACTTTAGCTCACTGTAGCTTTAAACATTATCACTGCCAGCCTTCCGCCCTGCACCTTTGCTGGAGGAGTTCATCCTCTCAAAGTCTGTGGGAAAGAACATCATCCAGTGCAAAGTCCAGAATCTTAGAATCTTAGCTCAAATCTGCATTAACCACCAGTGTAAGCTGTGACAGCAAGAGAGAGAGCAGAGAGGAAAATGAGGGACGTGAAAGGATGATGACAGATTATAGTACCTTAAATTACCACAAGGCTTTGACAAATGAGATCTTGTGAATGCTGCTAAGTAGTTACATTTAAATTGACTAGAGCACTTATATGAGAAGCAACTACCCAACTAAGTAAAAGCTTACTCAATTTGTCCCTAGTTTTTGAAGATTGCTTCACATGGGAATCATTTTATGTGCTTAATCATTTATACTGCAGTTACAGGACCTTTTGTATTTCTGCTATCCTTCATCTGGATTTTGTGCAATGACAGGTACATAATCTTTTACTGAAGATGTACTAAACTTACTGGCTTTAAGGCAATTTAAGTATTACTTTTTATTTCATTCCATATATATTCTAATATTCTGTCTGCTTTTCACATAAATAATGCTACAGAACAAAGATTTTCACATCAGTTCCTTGCAGCAATATCTTGGCCTTTCTCCAGAGATTGTACAGTTAATTCACTCACCAGTATACATGAACACTGTAACTGCTCTTTTCAGTAAAAAAGCTGTGCATTTATTAACAGATGATTTTCATTTACAGTCCCAACGCCCCCCTCTACCCAGCTCTGTGAGGTTTCTCTGAAATTCTCCACAGCCTTTTCCAGTCTTAACTAATTGAAATAATTGTGTCACATTTCATTTCATCATTTGTCCACTTCTCTGGATCATTAATATAACAAACAGCAGACAGCTATTAGACTTTTGCCATGCAGAAAGTAAATCAGTCAGTTCGTAAGCTGTAAGAAGTAAGAAAGACAAGTTCAGACAAATCTCATTGAGGCAACTGACATTACAGCTCTCAGGTATCTTCCCTCCCCTTTTGCAGGAGGTTCCTACCCCCACCACAGAGTTGGCAGAAGGGAGCACAAACACCCCCACCCCAGCTGCTCCCACCCGCAATTCAATGCACCAGCTTAAAAACCAGGGAAGTTTGGTTTGCATGAACTCACAAGACTGTGATATGCAGCAAGATGAGATGCAGGCACACAGCCCTTTTGGCAAACTCTGCTATAGGAGTGGTAATCTCCAAGGAGAAGAGCCAGACAGCTGGGACAAAAGGGAATATTGTAAAACTGCTGTAGCTTTCTTCTTTATGACCAAGTAAAAGACATTAGTATCATTAATTTGTGATGTAGTTTCTCAGAGAGAGCAGTCTTATGATTCAAGCTAATTTAAAGCTATCCTGACATTGAAAGGGAAAACTCACCCTTACCCAACACATGGTCCTGCCAAGTCTCTGTATCAACACGAGCATTTATGCAGCCATGCAGTAATAGCCTGACTGAAGTGATCCAGCTGAAAGCTAACCATGCAAACAACAAAAAAAACCTTAAAACCAAGAAAGCCCCTTGTTCTCAGAGGAATCAATGAATTAACCCAGTTCCCCACACATGCCAGTACTGACAGACACCAAGGACAAAAATGCACGGCTAAGAGAAGGGAAAAATGGGCAGGAGGGACTGCATGTTTCAGTATCATCAGTCTTGCATCAGCTTGAGCAGAATACGAAGGATGAATAGAAAAAAAAGTGATAGAAGCTTGAAATGTCAAAAGTGAAACTCACCAAGGAGCAAAGCAATTCTTTACTTGTTCCACTATGTGGTATTTGGATGGGGTTCATTAGTCGGCAGTTTCCACCTCTCTACCTTTTTGAAAACAGTAGTGAACCCTGTTCATACAGGGTTAGTCGTTACCAAACTACAGCTTAATATTGTTTTCCTCTAGCTGTTTCCTATAATGGCTGAAAAAAACTAAGCTTATTATCTGAAAACACATGACAACTAGATTTTATGAAATTTTTAAAAGGATAATGAAACAACACAACATCAACAAGACAAGTATTACAAAAAATGTAATGTTAATGTGTGTTTTGGGTGTTACTTCCAAACCAGGGTAACTATCAGCTGCTACCTTAAGGGATGGCCCTGCTCTCTTCATCCAAATCCTAGCTGCGTGCTGCTGCAACATTTTTTGTGTCACAATTGGCAATTGTGCGGGTACAGGATGAGTTGGTTCAGTGAACTGACATGACAGCAAGCTAATCCTCCAATAAAAATAACAGAGAAACTTCACAAATAAATAATTTTCTGTTGGATCAAGTCAATGAACTAATTCATTCTCAACTGAAGAATCACTTGCTCCATTGTAACCAGAAAGGAAAGGAATATGTAGCTGGAACCAGAGGGGGATGTGGACTGACCTTTTCAGTAGTAGCCCACCATTACAGCAGTTTAACTCTTGATTTTTTTTTTCCCAATATATACACACACAGAGTGCCATGCCAAGATTAGCACTTACACAGTGTGAATTATGCAATTGTATTTTACAGCATTTCCTTCTTCCCCTACCCAATCTGATATCACTTAATAAAATAGTCTTTAAAGTATTTAAGATAACTAAATTCCACATAAAGTCTTCTACTAATCTTTACAAATTGCTGCTATCTGAAAACAGTTTTCATTCTACCTTCCAATAGGCACACTATTCCAGCAGCATATACTCTAATGCTAAAAGTCTCCAGCTAAGTGTACAATGTTTTCATGAAGGAACCAGAAGCCTCTTCCCAGTATGATCAAAATCCAAGCAAATCATGTCTTTTATGCTCTTAAGAGTTTTAAGAAAGAGAATTCTCGAATGTACCTGAAGTATGTTACAACGACACAATTTATAAAGTCAGACATGTATGAAGAAGATGAAATAGTCTCCTTTTTTATTTCTCTGCTGGGGATTTAAAACGTCTGCTTTTATTTCTCTGTTGGGGATTTAAGAATCACTGGGCATATCTTTAGCACTTTTCTTCTCCTTGTGTACCTATGCAGACTTTTTTGGTTGGTTGGTTTTTTTAAGAGTAATATTCTGTTTGGAAAAGAATCTTTATTTTTGTATAATATTCTCTGTAACTTAAGAGGGCTCCGTGGAAACACTGAGATCTTTTTAATCAAGACAGGATCTCCTACTCCCCACTTTCTTTTCTGATTTCACATGAATGGTAATTTCAAATTTCCACTTTGACATCATCATTAGCTTAACCTCCTTCATGCTTTCCCTACAACTGCTTCCTCTCATAGATTCTAGTATAAAGCCAATGTGGTTATCAATGAATACTCCATTGTTAGCACACTTTCAAATGCTCACAAGCCTCCAGTAAGCTTTCCACCCATTTCCACTTTTTCTTCAGATAACCTATTTCCAATTTTCCATTTTAGCTCTCTACATAATAATCAAGAAAATGTCGTCATTGACAAAGATGACTAATCTCTCCAGAGCTCATATATTTCCCTGGGTTTCCTCTTTTGCCATGTTCCCAAAACTGTGCTCTTTTCAAGATAAAACTATTCAAGATTACAAACTTAGTTCGGCAAAACAGGAAACAATGGTTTTATGTTTAAACTTAGCATTAACCAGCCAGCCTATTCTTCCATCTTTTCCTTGAGATTTCCAATTTCCTTATGTATTTTCAATAACTTGATGTATTGTTTCTTTAATAGAGATTTCCCTTCTTCCAAAATTATCATTACTGACTGTGGCCTGATCTTTAGATATGACCACAGAAACACCCGTTTCTAAATAGGTTCTAGAAAATAGAAGATTAACTATCAGTAGATTTTCTTCTATTTTATTTCAGCTCTACTCCTTAGAAGTGCTCTCAAATCTTCTATTAGTTTATGCTTAAAGCTAATATGACAGAGACTGCCTAACCCACCTTTTCCTTGGTTTTACAAGTGCATCACAGAAGGCATGAAATTGCTTCTCTCAGCAATTGATGCTAAGGTTTGTACTTGTGAATATTTCAAAAGCAACCTAATTATGATCTTTCCTAAGATGTAAGACAGAAGAATTTCATTTTGTATCTGGCTACAACCCTTGAAACTCTTCAAGCACAGTCTATTTCAGAGATACAGAGTAGCTTAAAAGGCAGTGAAAAGGCAAAGAATAAAGTGCTGAAGGCAGGTGAAGAAAGAGAGTTGCAGTGAGTGAAAGAAACGTGTATCAGGCTGACATAAACCTGGTTCCAAGTAATGGGAAAGCTGGGCATCAAGCCTGACTTGTCTTGATGAACTCTGGAATGAAAGCTTGACCCAAACCATAAACCAGCATAAAAGCAGTTTTAAAAAAAAAGATTGTTAAGTCTTGACTAAGTTAATCGCAGTGACATTCAGCAACACTGAAAAGTGACAAAGTCTCCATTAACATATAGTCAACTGCTTTTATAGAACACAGACAGGCCCTCAAAACCAATGGCATGAGCTGATTAAATGTTTAGAAGAACTTGCATGCAATGTTATGAAATTATTCAAACCCAAACAACACACAGAGGAAAACAAAACATATGCCTCATTTATAGCCCATGACAGAATACACTGGAGTATATCAACGGAAAGGTCTTCTGGGTGGTCTTTTGTAGCCTAGTTTAGAGTTCAAGCATACTCGCAGCTAAATTGCATAGAAAAAAGTACACACACAAAGTGCAGATCCTTAGCCTTTACTTACGGAGTGTCAAAAACTTGAAATTACCTCTCAGTGGCAATCAAACACTCCCCCAGTTTGGCAAAGTATTGGAGTATATGACAAATTCAGTACTAATGTGCTGTAGAAACTCTTGATCAACAGTCTGGACTGGACCCTTTAAGTTAGAGTGGTAAGAATTAAAAAGATACTCCACAACACTTGCTGAGGGTCTGTTCACATCTTGTTAGTTCTTCATATCAGGGAAGATGGCTTAGGGATAAATTTATCTTACTCTCTCCTACCAACATACTACACTGACTGTTCCAGTCAGTTCTACACACAAGTATTGCATCTGTAAGTAAAGCAAACTCCCAAAACTTTATTATTGATTAGGTTATGATCCCACTAAGAGAATTATTATTTTTTTAAAACAACAAGGAGTTTCCATAGATCAAGATCAAATTTTGAAATAGTCGAGCTAAAGTCCATAACATTTTATTTTTCATTTGCCTTCTCCTTTACTAGACAGAATCATGTGAAAGAAACTAAAGAAAATTCTCATCTTTTATTTTATGGGAAGATAAAAAATACCAAATGGGGGAATTGGATATCTCATAAGAGATACTTAAGCAAGAAAAAAAAAGATAATTATTTCTCAGTCAAAATGCAGAGACAGGAATTTCTACTTAAAGCATCTAAGTAGTTTTCAAGACAATACTTTCTCAAGAAAGTAATAATTTTCAAAATAGCAAAGTACTTCTAAAGCAGTTAATTTTTTTTTTCTGAGAGAAAAACATTTGCTTGATTCTTTGACTTTTAAGGATACTCACAAACCTAGGAATCAATATAATAAAATCTACTTTTAGTATAATAAATAAAAACACCCTGCTTGATATTAAAAAAATACTAAGTTGAATGAGTAGAAGAAAAAAGTTTTTCAGGGGTCAAATATGTTTTAATATATCTAAGACAAACTACTAAAATATACATAGAACTCAGTGTGTAATTCTGACTTTTACTGTGAGCACAGAAGATACTGCCTGCCATATAACAGGCCACCTGGGTCAACGTGAGCACTCCTGAGACAATCAGCAGTTAACTGCAGCATAAAATTCATAAGCCTTTGACCCTGATAAAGCCTTCAGGATGAAATATTTAGAGTAGAATTGTTTATGGTATTTAACTACACACCAGCACTTTTTTCTCCATAAATGTTTGGGGATTTATTTTTCCCAGCAGGGCTAGCACTGATCCATTTGAGTTGTTTTGCAGAACAAGTGCTAAGAAAACATACAAAAAACTCATGGACATTAAAAACTGCCCCATTATAATTCTGGAAAGCAAAATGTTACAAGGACAAAATATACAGGAGAAAAAGATCCTTAAATCGAGGTGCTAAAATCATACCTAGCTTTCTAAACACATGGTCTTTTTCTCTGAGCCTTACATGGCTCAGAAAATGCTGAGCTACCAAAAATTCCCATTTTAGTCTGCTTCAGACTCACTTCAGGATGTCCTTTTGAATACTGTGACCCAACTGCTAATGTGACCTTCTGGTTCCAAGATGACAGTCACAAATATGTGAATAACTACATCTATACATAAACTTTCATCTTACCACTATAAAATAAACCAGAAAAATTTATAGAATGGTTTTGTACATACCAATACACCATTGTCACATGTCCAAGCACTTGGATTAGATTCAAGTTTACTGACACAAACTATAAATCTGTCTGGAAACACACGGAGATCTATACAAAAATAATTGAACAGAAGATTACAAAAATTACAAACATATTCAAAACCATACATAATGACAACATATATACATGCTATTTTAGTAAACAAAATTTATTTTTTAAATTGCACACGAACTCACTTCATGCACTCCACTAGTTTCTTATCTACTCTCTTACCATCCTCCTTTTGTTTTGCTTTTTTAAACCATTTTAAAAAATCACTAAGAGTAAGCCTAGTTCCCAAGAGATAGTCATGGCTGCAAATTAGTCCACCTACACCCCTGGACAAATATACCAGTCAGAACCAATAGACAAACCACTTAATGATGATTTCTTTTGTGCTATTCTGGTGATGAGTCTTTTCATCACAAATGCTATAAATTATGTTTGAAATACAGCACAACATATTAAATCAGGACTTGAGTACAGTGATTTTTGAAGTCATTAAACAAATTGGTTAACTGCTACCAAATTACATATTTTAATCAAGATCACATGGTTTGCTGTGAACACAACAAAGTTTCTATTTACAAATGATTAAAAATTGAAGGGTTCTCAGATTAGAACAGACCAGACAAAGCTTTATTCAGTACCTAGCAATGCTACAAAAAGAGCATAGCTGGGTATTTTGTTATTTTACATATCAGATTATTTCCAGATTTCTCTCTTCATATTTTCAGCTCAGATTTTTTTGTTCTTGGTTTTTGGTTTGGTTTTATAAAAAGAGAGTTACTAATTTTTAAAGTTTGTTATACTTCAAAACCAATCCGTAACACCCTATTCTCTGGGACAAGAAAGAGACAAGGCATGCAGAAAAAACACAAGGTTGACCTCATAGATTTTTTTGGTACGGTGTCTCCTCACAATGAATTGAGTATAGGCATGATGTGCACATGTGACACTCAGGTCATCCATATGGCTGACTGCCTCTCTACAAGGTACTGCTTCTTCACCAACAGCATATCCCCATCAGTATCTGACAAACCCCTCTGAATGAATACCAGCAGTGAATTTTCTAGAGTCATTACAGTGAAAGATGGGGAAGTTGAAACAGATCACCTTGCATTTACCATTGGTTGAAAAAGCATACACAGAGACCGCAGATGCATCTGTATTGGTGCAATAGGTTGTTAAGCTACTATAATTTGATAATGAATATGAGCCTTTCATAATCCTTTCAGAAATAATCACTTTGTTAGCAAAACTGTCTCCAAGGAAGTATTCATGCTGTCCCTTATGTCCAGACTATTCTTTCTCTGCTTGTATCCTCAAGACCTGAAAAGCCACCCACCAAAGGTCTAGTACAATGGCTTTCAAACTGCAAGGAGTCCATGGATATCTTCCAAATGGGCTACAAAAGAAAAGCTGGACAATTTTGCAAGGACTGAATTTGTTATGTGGGGTTCTAGTAACAACCTCTTAAGTTCACTTTAGATATTGAGGGAGCACCACCGACTGAAGTATGCAAGATTCTTCTTCTGTTAGGCTCAACGTCTGTTTTTTGTCTGTGAAGTACTAGGTATATTTTACAGAAAGGAAACATTGGTGCCATTTTTTTATTTCTTTTTTTTTTTAGGATATGTGGTTATTTTGCTATTTATTGGGAGCAAAACCCAGCAAAATGAAGTTCCTTTCTTGTTAGGAACTTCATGTGAAAGCAAAGTTTTGACTGCAGCATCACAGCCTCTCTTTTTGGCAATACTGGTACAGCAAGTTACAGTTAGACATTTTTATTGTTACATTTTATAACAATCTCACTCGCTGGCTAACAAAATGAAAATATCTTTAGGTATTCATTGATGCTTAAGAAAAGGTCAAATTTAATACACAGAAACCAGTGTTGAGCAGACACTGTGCTATTCTATTCTAACTATTCTTCCAGGAGGCTGGGAGAACAAATTTGATGAAAAATTTAAAATCAACACTGCAATCTCTTCAACCAATAGGGACTTAGAAAACAACTAGTTGGCATTTGAAGAGAGATTTAAACATTTTTTAATATAATGAATTCCTACACAAATAAGAAATTTTTCAAAAATATGCATTCAAGTATTGAGTATTTTTAAGCACACCCAATTGATTTATTTGGGGTGTTTTGATACAAAAAGGTCAATACAAAGGGCAGCGATCATTATAGCTCCTTTTTATTGCTGTTGGCGAGACAGGATTGATATCACTTCCTTTCAGAGCATGTTGGCTTGAGAAAACATGAAAAAAAAATCCGATCCAATGACATCACCTATGTAAAGGTTTTATAGCACTGAGGTGAATGAAAGACTTTTCTTGCATACACTTGTACTGTACAGTTGATGTCACAAGACACTCAAGCAATAATGAAGTGATTCATACTGCAACCTCTGGTTGATTCACCCTGAAGAGACTCAGTAAAATGCTGAGTCTCATTATACTCACAGAATTTGGTGTGGCTTAGCTGATTACCCTGGGGCAAGGCATACACAAATTTAAAATTAAGTTTAAAAAAAATTCATCATATTTAAGAAACACTTTTTTTCAAGAAACATCCTCTGGGGGGAAAAAAACAAACAAACAAACAAAAAAAACCAGAACCAAGCTCTGAAAGAAATTTTGATTAAGTAGTCCAAAATCTGACAAAGTATTAGTTTATGTTCCCTTTTTTTTGTCCAAGAAATGCAAAATTCTAAGTAATGCTATAAGAAACTGATTTCTTACCACGATAATGTTTCCCTACAGCACAACGGAGATTAACCCATCTCTTCATAAAGTAGGCAGTAATGTGAAAACTGTTGGCTGCAACATAAAACAAAGGGATAATAGTAAGTATAAGGGTATCTTGGGCATTCTAGTCCCAAAGTGTTGCACATCTGCGAAGACAGGATTGAGAGAAAGCTGCAGCAGCAGATCAAGAATACAAAAGAAAATGTAACTTTAAAGAAGTATTTTTTAAAAGAAACTGCTCATACTGAGGTCTCAAGAAATTAGTATCTGAAACAGGGGAAAAATCTAAACAAATTACTAACCACCAAGTTCTGGTCTCCAAGCACAGAAATAAATTTAAATCAGTTAATTGATCAGAGATTTCATCTGCTTAGTAGCCTAGTGTCATGGTCACTAGTCCAAAAGGCTAGAGTCCTATTCATTACAGTGTGTTCATACATACTCTACAAAAACACTGCAGATGACCACTTACTTAACTGCCTTCTAGAGAAAGGTGACATACTCAAAGCTGATAGAAAAAATGCTGGCTATAAAACAAACAAACATGAAAGGTCTTAATTATCTACAATTCCACTGAACTAAGTGAGAAATGCATACATCTGAACTTTTCAGTATCTACAAGTAGACAGAGCTAGCCTGGCTGACCCAGCAGATACCTGTAACATACACAGAGGCCCTTCAGTTTCTCTGTTCCTGAAAATGACAGAAATCCTTGTGCACCAGGAACGTAAGAAAAGGACAGAAAGAATTATATTACAGCAAAGAGACTATTAGACTGCAGCTAAGGAAATCAGATTTTACTTTTGTTCTGCTTAAATTTCAAAATTACCCTGAATAAATCGGTTAGGACTTGATTCATAAAGGTATTTAGCAACCTAACTCCCACTGAAATTGAAAGTTAGCATCTGTGGTGTCTCCTCCATAGTCTCTCTGTACACCTCACTAAAATGAATGTGCAAAAGAGGGTTAGTGGTATTTCCCCTAACTGGTGGGTTTTGCAAGACTTAAAATTATTGTTGCTTCCAAGACAATCAGATACCCTAGGTGCAATTACCACAGAAATGTTAGAAAATAAACTGCTACTGTTGTTCTTCTAATCTAACCATTTAAAAAGAAGTAAGGAAAGCTTGTTTGTTCCAGTCTCAATCTCTACTGAGCAAGTACCAAGGCATGCCTTATTTCTAAGCATAAGCCTCTAAATGCATGTCCTCTCCTGCACAGTCTACAACTCTCCTACTTGTACAAGATCTGCAGCTCACCATCAAGTGCTATTCAGCATCACCTCTCATTAAGAACTATAGTTATCGATCACAATCAATCCCTTTGAAATTTATCAGCCATCTTTTTTCCTTCCCCTCAGGAAGATACCCAAAATCTGACTTCCCTTTCGAGATCAAGTCAAGATGTGACAAGTTGAACCATCCCTTAAAAATGATGAGCGCTAAAGAAAAATTTGGATGTAATCCACCAGCTTTATTAACTGTATATTTATGAGCACAATTAAAGAAAATTACTTTTAGGTATTTCCAGTTTGACATCCACAATTCTTTAACATTGTAGTAGGGTTAGCCAAATCAAAGAATTTGCCCTGTATATAAATAAGTTATTAGTGTGATAATACCATCTTCCACTGTGACCTGCATAACATTGAAAAAGTAACGTTCCTAAAAGTACAACTTTGCAAACAAATCTTTAAACAGAGAGTAAATAATAAAAGAGTTTTTCCACCTCTATTTGTCTGGGATATTCCAAATGTATTTTTCTTGAGAGGAACTTAACATGAAAAAGTGTGAATTTTTTTGCTTTTCACAGGGAAAAGCACAATACTTCATTCCTGAAATTCTTTTATGCATCAGTGACATGTATATCTGTTTATTTTTCTTGCTATCCTGGTATTCTCTGAGAGGTTAAGTGTTTAATCATATTTAATTCACTAATGGCCTGAATGAAGTTTCAAATTCCTCTTAAAGGCCCTTGATTCAGCTAGCTACTGTTCTCTGGAAGAGAACACCTACCTCAAGTCTCACAAAATAAATAATTACATAAGAGATCAAGACACCTCTACACTATTTTTGCAGTGTCAGCTCAAGTCTGAAAGTCTTATAAAGCCTTCACAGGGAGTTGCACCTGAGCTAATGAGCTCCCCAAAGGGACCAGCACTAGACAATTTTAGTTTCCATGACTATTTACTACTTGACTTTGATGAAAATGCCTGAACAGATGATTTGCTGTTACTTATTGCTAACAATGAGAAAATTTTAAGATGCATTACATTCAAGATACCTTTATTTCAAAAGTATCTCACAGCTATGCTCATCAAATGTTTGAAAATCTCTTGTCTGTAACATCTGATCTAATCTATAGTCAGCTGAAGCATGCAAAACTTCCATACTTTTGAAGTTGCCAGTTACTGCAGAACTATAAAAATTGTGACAGCCTCTTTTTTGCTCCCTTCAAGGGAAATATATTAGCCAATCAACCATACTGCTACATAAGAAACTAAAAAATAAGCCCCACAAGAAAACCTTATTTGACAACCTCATGCGACTTGCAGCTTTTTAAACTTTCTACAGTTACTCAGCATGAGTCCAAGTCTGTTCTCAATTCCAGACTTGTCCACCATCAATGCTGTTTATACAATAGCATATACTAATGTTGGCTTTGGGCAAGCTGTGGATTATGCTCTAGGTAAGATGGGCAGCATACACTCAGCAAGGAACAAAAGCTGCTGTTCATGGTATCTGGAAGGAAGGACTAACTGATACGTACCAAATGATCCATCACTAACTCCTTTTAAGCACACCATAGAAGTTCTAACCTCAAACTATGCACAGTGTTCTGCAGCCAGTAATGTAGAGAGAAAGTTCACAGATCTTAGGCTCAGACAACCCATTTGGCCCAATCTCCAGTCTCCCCTTCATCATGCAACACAGACAAAGCTCCATGTGTAGATTACCAACACAGAAGGAGAAATAAAATTGTTGTTAGTGATTTGGAGTTTTGATTTTCTTACTTCAAAACTGTCCACCTAAATCATCAGAACCAGCTTCCAAAAACAAACAAGGAAAAAAAAACCCACACCAAAACAAAACAAGAAACCCAAACCCAACAAAATAAATAGACCATGAAGCCCAAAATGTGACTGAATAAAAGTGGTTCTAGAAAAGCCACAGTTCAGTTTCAGCTGAAATATGCATCAGTGAGAGCTGCCTTTTAAGGGAATGGTAATTTGCCCTGCTTGTTATATTTCATAGTCCCACGACACCAGGAGGAAGTATCAGACACTGACTCTTTACTGTAAGACTATCCAGCAACACTTGTTTTCCAAAGGAGTCACAGCCAAGCTGACTTGCGCTTCCAGAAGGCTGCCAAGAAGAGGCTGTGGTACAGCATGGAGCAGTGGGAAGCCCTCTCCCACAGCTATTACGGACCATTCATCTGGGAGCCTGGGAAAACGCCTCTGAGCTGCTGAGTTATCTGGAGCAGCCTGGCAGGTGTTCACTTCTTAGCAGAATCTGGCACCTGCATGGCTCTGTAACTAAATTCAGTCAGGTCTTCTCCAAAGTTACAGTACAAGCCTAAGGAGGCCGACTGCCCCCCAGACATTTCTGTATCTGACAGGAATCTATTTCTCATCGCACAGTATTTTTATACCATCTTTAAAAAACATCTATTTTTTCCTCCCACCCTAGACGTTTCACATTTCTGACAGGTTGTTCTGGATTAGGACTGCCTCTATGTTTGGAAAGTAACAACAAAGTAAATCATTGCAACACACACGTATTAAAAAAATAAGAGGATGAATTTCTTATGTTACACTGTGAAAGTAAATACATAGGTGCATTAGACTTTCTGAAACACTATATTGTTAATTTAAAAAAAAAAAAATCTACATTTTGCTTACGCTAGTTTTTCCATACAGATTAAGCTATACTAGTAATAACGTTTACAGTATATAAAGCTTTTCATCTTCAAAATGCTCTACAGACATATTATTACACTGCTTTTTAGCAGTTATATTTTTCCACTTAAAATTCTTCACCACCAAATCCAAATTCCTGATTGTGTGTAAACAAAACAAAAAGGAACATTTTCTTCTAAACCTACTGTTAATCATGCAGCTTTCCTTCCCCCAAACAAATCTTCACGTTCATAGCATGTGCTCCAGAGTAAGTTGCCATTTCTAATTTAGAAGAGATTAAAAACCAAATATTGGCATGTAAGTTTAAGAACAAATCTAGGATAGGCCAGGAACAGCAGATGCAAGACAGCAGATACAAAAAGCTGTCAAGACTTCCTGAGCCTTTTCTGGTGTTCAGAATAGGTACAGAATTTCTGTATCATTTCAGACACACACAACACACACTCCAAAAAAAAAAAAACCCCAAACCAAAAAAAACCAAACAAACAACTTCATAGTTAATGACAACAAGCATCTTCACCTAATGCAAATTTTTTTACACCAAATAGTGCGTTTTAGAACAACTCAAACAGCTCAGGATGCCATCCATTCTTTCCATCTGTTATACCTTCAAAGAATTTTTAATTTATTTTTTTAAAATTTTCATTATTTCAAGTAATAATCACAAGCAAGTACACAGGAAAGTGTGTACTGATCAATGTAAAATAAAGCCCATAGACTTTTAAAAAATGTTTAATACCGAAGAAAAAAAACATTCAGGCCATTAAATTTAGATAGATAAAATCAGGACTTAAATAAAAAAGAAAAAAAAAAAAGACTTGGGTGCAGCACTAAGTATTGCTGCAGGGTCTGATCTTGCAAACTCTAATACTTGTAAATAAATTCAGTGATGTAATCTGCCTCTATCTTTTTCCAGGGTGCCTTACAGTCAGCTTAAACCAAGCACAGACAAAAACAGATTACTGATTTTCTTCTCCTTACTGTTTCTCAATTTTATTAGTATTAGTGCTATTCTATTTGCTAAAACTTCTGAACACAGGCCAGTTGCCAACACAAACAGGCGAGAGATCTGTCCCATCAAGGATGTGAGGACAAGATTTAGTTCCTATCAGGGAACAGGGTCCCTGACTGGAAGACAGACATTAACCTTTAAATGAATTTGATCGAGACAGGATGATATACACCTAGCAGAATCCTCTCTGCCATCAGAACATTGATAGCTGGACATGGCATGCTGTCTAAAACCTTTAGTATATGAATCATCAACAGTGAAACTGGACTGAGCCATTTTATGAAATCCATGAGTAGGATTGTAGGGCTCTCCTCTAGCAGGAGAGGTGTGGAATTCACTCCAAAATCAGATCTATACTGGCCAAACTGGAACCAGGATAAGGCATTTCTTAGCCTGCTTGTCATGGGTATTCTGGAGGAAAGAACAGAGAAGCAAAGCATGTACGACCATCTGGCCACAAGATAAATGCACCAGATGGAGATCCTGAGAACACACCAGCTCTGAAGGAAAAAGACCATCTTCCCTTCAGTAATACTCAAGATGGAGAGGCAGGCTGATCCAGTCCTGGAAAACAGCTCTTAAGATACAGTCTCTCAATATCCATTCATAATGTGTAAGCAATAATAGCTAGCACCACCCGCTAATGCATTGAAACAGATAAACATAGAGCAATATATTTGACGGTCTGTGTACCATTATCACAGACAACTGTTTTCTAATAGGAGACAAGATTGATTTCACCCTTTTCTTGATCTCAGACTCAATGACCATTTTATTATTTGTATGTGATGGGCATTAACACATGAACTGAAGGCTATTTATGAATCCTCACTGTTTTGAACACACAAACTGTATTCCAGAGGAAGCCATGTGCCTGGACTTTAATGACTGGAACGAGCCTGACAACGGAGAGAAAGGCTGAGAAAGGCATCTGTCTCTACCAGCCAAAAGGCAGAAAGAACTGGAAAACAAACCCTGTGGCAAACACTGACAAGCCAGCAGCAGAGGAGAATCTAAAGTCTCTTCAAAGTGGCTGTATCTCCATGAAGCAGCAACTTCGTTAAAAACTGTCTGGTGCCACATCAGCACATCAAGCTGAGCATCTCCCCGAACGTAGCCAGACACAGCTATATCCAAATGGAGCAACGTCACTTACATTACTGAATTCCTCACAGTGATAAAAGGTGGATTCTAGCTAAAATGAAACACACACACTGTGACAGTGACAAGTTTGACTTCCAGGGGACTAGGGAATGCATACAGTGGCCTTTAAAACACATGCCTCTTTCAAAAAACATATCCTTTCAGCCTAACTGTCTCTGTGGTTTTTTTTCCTTGAGGATATCCATGAGCTTCATGAAATTTTTTTATGCCATGAAATACTTGAAAGTGAGGATTTTGTATTTTAAATGTCAGGAATGTCTACAAAGCAAAGTGTCTTCTAGCACAAAAACTCAAT
Organism: Elanus axillaris; assembly: GCA_026212715.1. NCBI lineage: Eukaryota > Metazoa > Chordata > Aves > Accipitriformes > Accipitridae > Elanus > Elanus axillaris. Next base: position 15,044,710 of record JANZLQ010000086.1, on the reverse strand, counting down.
GAAAATGTGGAAATGAGCCTTTCAGAATTTAACATACATGACTGGTTCCCCTTATTGTTCATTAGAACAACATAATCATGGGTGCCAATACTATGATGCTGAAAGGTTTTCAAATAAAGTCAATGAAATCCTTCACAGCTCTGCAGGCTCTATTTTCTTCCCTGTCAATAGGAAATAACTTCTGCTAAACTTCTTCCCCAGGAGGAAAGGGTTTTAGCCCTATAGCTCCCACAGATGACAAGACTTTCATCTTCTACCAATAACAAGGTGTTTAGGCAAGGGTCACTAAAAATGTCAGGAATATATTGCATCACATGGCTACAAAACCTATGGGTTTGGTGAAAAAAGCCTAACAGTCTGCCACTGGAGACATGATGGGACAGAATGAGAGGGAAAGAAAAGCTACTAGCAGGTATCTTCAGCAGAACTTTAAAAAGATGGCATGAACTTGAAAAGGTAGTTTCTTCAAAGCTGATCTTGATGTATAGCGGTAATAAATGTTCTTGTCTTTCTTTTCTGAGGACTCCTGTTAGGATAGCCCAGTGGAGCTAACAGGTAGATGTTGATGGTCATGACTCCTCTCTTCTTCTACCCTATCATCTATAGAACACTTCAAAAGAAAGTGAGTGCTAAGGAACAAGTGTGGACTTGAACCAGCACACATATCATGCTGTCATCTAAATAAAGCAAGTTGTGCCAGAGGTTCATGGTTTTTTGTCTTTTCACACAACAGACTCTTGTCAGGTTTATAACAACTCAGAATATAAGAAAATTTGGGAGCATAGCAAATAGGTGGAAAGTCACCACAGTGGAGCCTTCTGTATCTCCTCTTTTTAAATGCTGGCAAACAGACCATAATTAAGTCAGCTGCTGAAAGGCTCTATTTCTCAATAACTCTCAATCTCTTTCTTCTCTCACATGCTCTGATGCAAAGAGGATACCACCAAAAAGACCAAGAACAACCCATGATTGTGATCATCTGATCAGTGCCCCTCAGCTCCACCAGTGAAGCAGGTGCTGGTTGTGGTACAAACAGCTGGAGAACAACTGCAAAATGGTTTGTAACAAACTGCTTATTTTGGCTTACTCAAGAGTGCAGTCTTGTAAGGGATCACCTGAATTACACAGCTCAGCATCCTGCAGTTTCTAGCATCAGCATAACAGATGCTAAGTGCAAAAAAAAGTAAACAGAACATCCTCTTTCTCAATATTAGATACCAAATTTAAGGTCTTTTATACAAAAGACCAAAACCCAAGAACCTGTCTTGTGCCATGGGAAGACAACAGAAAACAACAGACAGGCATTGCCCATATCTTATGACACACACACACAGGCACACACTGAAAAGAAAACTATCTTAATTAAAAGAATAAGAGAAAGATACTCTGTAAACAAATACCAGATGGTCACAGTCTATCCTTTCTAAAGCAAGCTTTGTCATTTAAACAACTTTGTTTTCCATAGATTTGTGTAGTGAATATTTCACAGGTAGAATGTATCTCTGAATAAACGTAATTTGCTCTGCATTAGAATATCTCTTATCTGTTTGAAGTTGATGGAATACCCCAAGTTCTGTTACTATGCCCACAATGTATATTCAAGATTGCACTGGACTTTTTTTCCTCCTCATTTGAAGTATTTATTTGCTGCACCACTAAATGTTTATTTACTTCTACACATTTTTAATAAATTAAAGCCCAGTCCCTGCAAAGCTTTGCTGGTGTAGTTTTGTTTATGGTCTGTCACTTGTGCCTTTGTAGTAAACAGAAATACTCAAGTGTGTAATAAACAGAACATGTCTAGTACCTTCAGTGGTGCATCAAATGCACATAACTGCTCTCACTGAACTACTTATGCAAAGAAAGTATGCATAACTTTTTTTCAGGAATTAGCCCTCCATCTCTATCTGCACAGATTTCTATAAAGCCTTATAAAAATTTTCCAAATATAAATAAACCCACAAAAATGTTTGCAATTTAAAAAAGCTGTATTTTCTTTCTACCTTTGTCATATGATAATGACATTTAAGAACAAAAGTACAAAGGAGAGTATTATTGTGTAATATGGTAACATGGAAAGTTTAAAGAAAACTCCTATTCATATTTAACCATGAAATTACATCCACAATTACTTCCAGTTATAGTGAAAAGAGAAAGGACTTCAATGTTCAACACATGGCTATAATGATTTTTTTTCTTAAAATGTAATGACAACTTTTGTTTTTCTTGGACTGCTGTTGATAGTTTGGGGACTTTTATATTGAGACTTTTAGGGAATGCAAGGGTTAAAGATGTGTAAAACAGATTTTCTCACAGTTTAAAGAGAGCAAAACAACACATTTAGGAAACCAGACAGCTAAAAGGTCAATACGTTACACTTCCAGGTCAAACTTCTGGTTGCAATTAAGTAAATTCCTCCAAACGTTTCTAGGGAAATCATATTTCTTTTAGGTTTTATTTCAAATCCCTATTCTTTCTTGCTTATATTGTAACCAAAACAATATTGCTCTCTTTAGAAACATTTAATAAAGCTTACTCACTTTTTTTTAATAAAAGGAACCTGACATTTAATCTCAAAATAAAAATCAAATCCTTAATTTTTATATCATTTAATATACAGTTGAACTAATTAAAAAAGCCAAAAGAAGCTATCAAACCTAGTTAATTTTTAAAAAACAGATACAGTCTTTCTTTTCCCCATAGGAATCACATATCCTTTTTAATCCACTTTCATTATCTGTATTTTCATAGTAGGGTTTGGTTTGGGTTTTCTGGGTTCTTTACTAAATCAAGCTATTTTTCCCTCTACCATGCAGTAATAAAAACAACACCCTCAAACCCAAGATGCTGACAATGGTCCTGATATAAATGCTTACGTGCCTGCTAAAACAACATGCCAGCAATCTCATGACTCCTGTCACTGCCCAACAAGACTACTTAGGTCTAAAACCAGAGAATCTCTGCCCTAGTAACACAGAGATTTTCAGAGTTTTTTTCAGATGTCCCAAATGCACAGCCATCACAGCTGCACACAGACACAGCATTATCTGCACAGGGGCAACAAGCACAACAGGAATGCAGCATATGTGGTTTTTGTAACGCGCAAGAAGTAGACCTGGTATGCATCTAAACAACGCAACACATTATGTATGTTAGCAAGTGATATATGCAATCATACATACCCAAGCTGAAAAAATTAAATCCTAAAGTGTACTCATGTTACATTAAAATTTAGCCAGACACAGAAGATACGACCAGATTCAGACATTATTTGCAAACACTTTACTTCAGCAGAATGCACGTATTATGCTAAACTGCCCTCACTATCTGGCAGCGTATTCCAGGCAGCACAGTCTACAAGCTATCCCACACACATATTCGTAAAGGTCAGACAGCTAAGGAAGGTCAGGTCTATCATACTGACCAAATAATTTATTCTCTGGTATTTTAGACATTCCAATACAAGGAATTTGAGTATTAAATGCAGACCACAAAACCTATAAAATGCTTCTAGAAGAAATCCTGTTTGCCATGTTCACAAAGGATGGTAATTTAAAGTCAAATTTATTAGTCAGAAAATTTCAGCTGAAACAGTGAGCACTCAAAAAAACCCCAAAGCTATCTGCTACCTATTCCAGCTGTGTGTAATGCTTAAATAGGTCCATAGAAGCGGTACACTGATATCCTATCCTCTGCATTCCTGCTTCCAAGTGACTATAGAAGCTTTAAAAAACTATACAGAGCACACAAGAAAGAGTACCTTCAAGAAGAACAGATGTTACAAAGAAGAATCAGGCAGTCAAATAAGAAATGGTAAGCGTTTAGGGACAGATTTCCAAATGACTCCATGAGGATTCCAAAAATGCTGAATTCCCAGTTGGGACAAACTGATGCTAAGGGCTGTTTCAAAAGGTAGGTCTATGTTCCCTGGCCTAGATGAGAGTCACTTTGATACTCTCAAGTGAATATCAAATCAGAAATTAAAGGTAGGGTTCATCTTGCCTAACTTGAACATCTGCATCAAACTAGTATCCTAAACTTCATTTTTAGCTGATAGAGATTAATTGCCTATTAACTTCTAGCCAGCTTTGATAAACTGAAAGAGAAGACAATTCCACTTTATAAATACACATGATGAATGAATACTGACTTTTTTGCCTAACTATATGATGAAAACTCCAAAGATAAACTTTAGATTTGCATAAATATATGTGCCTTTGCATAAACTGAAATGCTAACAACAAAATTACTTTGCAGAAGTACTTGGATGCTACAAAAAGACTTTTATAGCTTACATAGGAGTGTAAGATTGCAACTGTCAACTTTGTGCATGCAAGCACACATTTTTTTGCACATACACACACTTAAGATTAATTTTCATAATTTTTTTTCTTTTCATAGAATGAAAAAAATCATATGGAAACAAGAGACAAACAAGAGATGGAAGCAAGGGAAAGAAACAGAATGAACCAAGGCGGATAATAATTAAAGATAAGAGGTTAAAGCTGTTTTCAAAACCAACACCAAATTATTTCTTTTCACAAAAATATTAACAACATTTTAACAATAATTAAATAATATTTAATAACATTTAAAACAATAATTAAACCATTCTCCTGTTGTTTTCAATAAATATTTCTTTTCCATATAATATTAACTACACAAACCACTTTATTAAGGGTATCTTTAATATAAATACATTATTTCATTTCTTGTCCAAGACCATAAATAACTTCACATGTGAGCTGCAACTAGGGAAGAAGTAAAATAAGGAGAAGGCATTCAACCCACCTGGTGCTGCAGCTGCAAATGTCCCATGTAAGACAGGGATAGCAATTGCTGAAGTCTCTGCAAGAAGTAGTGTAATAACAGGAAGACAAAGGTATGTCCTTCAGTCTAGAAAGTGCAGAACTTTCTCCGACAATCTTTGAAACACACTGACTCTATCCAACATACTAGTGAGTGTTCAGTTTATAGTGCAGGCTTTTTCCAGAAAAGTACCATGATAAGAAAGGCCACACTGGGTAAGATCAAAGGTCCATATAGCTAAATGCCTTGCATGTACAAGTTGCTCTAACTGGCTACAAGAGGAAACTAAATACAAGAGCAAAGTGCATGTGATTATTCTCCCAGTACTCTCCCAGAATCCAAGCACTCTCAACTCAGGCCTTTATTGAACCACAGAAGACTTATGAAGTCTGTACCCTCACTGAATTACTCTCCCATGTTCTTGGGGACTCAGTGTAAGCTTTTATCATACCCGTTATCCTTTGGCAAAGAGTTCTACAGTTCTGCTAACTACCATGGCACTTCCAACACCTTCATTTCATGCCCTCTTGTTCTCAAATTGGAAGAGAATGAGATAAGAAACAATTTTGTAGGTATCTTTTGCGTTCCTCCTAATTCATGTATTTTCCAGGCTGAATAGTCCCAGCACACTTAACTGTTCCCCTATTTTGCACGCTCCCCATATTGTATTTCCTCATCTTGGATCATCTTTGTTGCCCTGCTTGGAGTTTTTCCCAATTCTATTCTTTTATTATCTAAAGTAAGCAAAAAAATCCCTAAAAAGAAGATACCCAAATAGTGTGTAAGTACAGGGGGTTTGTTCTTGTCAAATATCCTCTACCCTGAGAAAAGAAGAACAACAAAAAAAATCAGATACATAAACTTGATCTTCTAGAAGAAAAATGTTTTTGTGAAAAAAAGATGCCTTTATTCCCCATTAGCTGGCTGTAAAAGATGGAAAAAAGTAATCTAAGGCAAATACAGGAAATATTAAGTACAAGATACTAATCAAAACATTTTTCATCGGTTCTTGCATAAGTTACTGCATACTTAGGGAGCTATGAGGCTCTGTTTTCACAGACAGATGAATGTAAGTTTAAAGTTCACAAAGGTCTGCAGGACTTGGCCACAAATCATAAATGAGTCCATTGTAAAGAAGTTGCAATATAATGCTTTTGAGAGACAAAAATTATGATGTGCAACTGCAAACATCAGAGGTCATTTAAAAGACTTCTGTCCTCCTCAGTCCCCTCTGGTAACTTATCTGTCATAGCTGACTTTCCCTCCAGTTGCACCCATCAAATTTTGAGGGAGTTGCTCTTTAAGCAAGATAGGTAAAATTATTCTACTTAAAACCTAACAAAACACTTTTGAATAGCAAATGAGTAAGTTAACAGCTGGGAGGGTGGGAATAAATCAGTTTTGCTGCTACAGGATTGTAGCATGGAACATAACCCTATGAAAGTCTTCCACAGTTCATGTTCTACAGTAATAGTGAACACTCCTAAAGCAAACTAGGGCAGTCTGAAAAGGGTGTTTCTCTTAAAAATATCATAATGCTCAAATTAAAATGCAAGGCCAAAACAGTTTGGAGTATTTACCATCATGATTGATTGTATATTTTTTTGTGAGCTTACAGGAGCCAAACAAATAGTGTCATAAGCAACAGAAACATTTTCTTATGAAATTGCATCTTAAGCACTTTTTATACTAAATAAGATGTGAACTTTAGGTCCAGATTTTTGTATGGCTGAACTATCCTTAACAGCGCTTGTACTTCTTCCAGTTTCCCATTTTAGTAAGCTTATCAGAAGTTATTGTCTGAAAACTTAATGTCTGAGACTTCTACCTGTTAATAAAGTTCAATCAGATTTGCAAAAAGCAACAGGGGTAAAAGGTGGACAGACAGACACACACAGAGAAAACATGGTCACAATAAGCCCCATTTCCTTAGAAAACTAGGTTAAAAATATAAAAAAAGTTACACAATCCCAGAAAAAGCAGATAGAATCAAGCTGGGAGCTCATTGTGCCATGTGACAGCATGCTCTCTAATTATTTTCACTGTAGAATAGACTGTACAATAAAAAGATCTGAAATCAGAGCAAAAATGTTTCACCCTTAAGCCAAGAAAAACAACAAGGATGCTAGGGAAAGAATGAGAAAAGATCTGAAAATTACTTGTAGGATAAACATAGTTAACTTTTTCCTCCCTCAAGACGGGGAAAGAAGGTCAGTTTACAAAATACGTTCTTTCTTCCTTCCATTTCAAACATGGACATTTCTACCAGCTATATTTTCTTTCCGCATCCTCCTCTTTGTTTCTTCTGCACTCACATAAACTTTGCCTTCTTCCTTAATTTTCCACAGTCCTCCCTTTGTCATTCTCCTGTATTTAATATCTGCACTCTGTCCTCTTTATAGCTTCTTGTTACTTAATTCTCCTTGGTCTTAATCAAAACCAGCCACCTTCTGCAGAACATGAAAAAACAGGCTCTGCTTTTAGCTTGTTTAAGTCTACAGTAGGTGAGCATTATGACACACTAACACACTTGACATCATCACTGAAAATCAGTACGTGTTATTGAATAGCACAAATGGTGCAAAGTGAAGACGCGTGGTGCATATATATAAAAACATAAGTTCTAACTTTAAAGAATATACATTTGTAAAGTGAAGTAGTGGGGGTTTTTTAATGAGAAATCACTAATACATGGTCTTTGTTATTGGATGGCTTACATTCACTGAACTTCAAATAATGCAAGCAAACCATACCTGATCGATGCCCTTCTTGCATGATTTTGGCCATGCAGATTGGATCCAGGCAAAATTAAATCTTTGAAAATCTACCCCATTTTAAATTTTCTCTTAAAAAATAAACCAAACCAAAATTGAACACATTTGGACATTAATTAAACACAGGAAACAGAGTTTATACCAAAGCCTATGTCCAAAGACTAAATTAAAGCTTACTTTGGCAAATTTTTCATACTGGCCATTTGGGAAGGGTGGGGAAATTGTTCAGACAGAAGGAAGAATAGGAAGAACTTGCTTGTCTTGGCTACTTTTTCTCATTTTTCCATTCTTTCTTTCTTTCTTCTCCTGTGCGTAACACCCACAGATTTCCTAATGAGATGGTATGCGACCCACCACATACTGCTCTGTGGGTGTAACTTAAATGAAAAAGAAATGTAAATTAACAAGTAACATGCATGGATATTTATATTATGTGCCACAAAACTGTAAGGTGGTATTAAATAATATTAATATTAAACATAATATAACACTAATACTAAAAATAAATTGTGATAGGTGAAAATTTTCTCTTCAAAATAGTTGCAGTAACCAGTTTAACAACAGCCTTCTCTGCTCAACAGATCTAGACAGCAGGATGAGATCTGCTCATCAAAGTAAGGTAGCTTGGATTCTATCTCTGAAGAAAATCCCAATACAACATGCTTTGATATTAAAGGTAGTCTAAAATCTTACTGATGCTGATCTAATAATTCTGATTCTAATAAATTTTGAATACATCCTGCAATGTGGAGAGCAAACTAATTAAAATTGACCTGAAAAGGCGCAAGTTCAAGTAGGGGTGGAACACCGACCTAGGATACTTGAAGTAGTAAATAACCAGCTAATAAGCATCTTAATGTTCCTTCTATAGATACACTCTTCCTTACAATAGTGAGGGGTTTACAGCAGTGAAACTCTAGATGCAGACCTGCACAACTTTGACCAAAAGAAATCACATTGCATTTGAAGAGCTCAAAAATTTTTAATTACCTCCAAATGCAACAATAGCTGAAAGCATAAACATTTCACCAGCAGCACCTACAGTATGTATACGTAGTTAGCCACATACCAAGTTTGTGCATTTCTTTGCATACTACAAAACGCTGTTAGCCAAACACTGGCCAGATATCTTGTACTTTGTCTGTTCATGAAAAAACACAAAAACATATCACTGTACTCTACAAACAGAACCTGTGATCCTAGAAAGGAAGGAAAACCGCAAGAGGTTTTGGAGCCATGTTCAAGTGATGATAACTGCTAAAGACAATTAGACTTGTGGCTCACCTAAAAGGGTCAGTACCTTAGAGGTAGGTCCCAGTTTCTCCAGTGAACACCCATCTATTCTGTTATTTCCTTCTCAGGTAAGAACAGACTTGCACGTAACTTGAATAAACTTGATTCTTGGACTTGAACAAAGCACTCCTTTCTTACAAATTACAGCCCTGAGCAATGCAGGCTGAGAGAAGAGGAAAGAGATGGATTTGGAAATAAGTTCAACATGAATGCTCGTTATCACAGACTGTTTTCTTCCTTTATTTCTTTAGAGTTAATTAATAACGGTGATATTAACTGCAGAAAACTGATGGAACAGTAATTCTGCCACATCCAAAGTAAAGATTCTTTAATCTAAAACTGTCACAGATCTTACTGATGACCTCCTCAAATGCACATCCTTAAGTTTTTAATTTTCAGGAAGCAGAAGATCAGTTCACAACCCTGGGACAGCATACCGGTATTTTTACCGAAACATTCACGATATAAAAGAAAACATCAGACCCTAAAATCTCACAAACACCCTCAAATTAGTGTTGCATCTGTCTGCATATATAAAAACAAGTATTATGTCAGGCAGTTTTATCTTACAACTTCATTGTTTTTGAAAACCTACTTTTTACTGAGGTAGCAAGCTTTAAAAAAAATAAAAAAAAACCGTAAAAGAGAACACAGAAATACCTCAACAAATCTCAGAAATTCTGATCCCACCCTCTGTAATGTCCCTCTGGTTTCACTGTAAGAAAACTGTTCACTCAAAACCAGAAAAGTAC
>JANZLQ010000086.1:14989922-15034982 GCA_026212715.1 Elanus axillaris | reverse complement strand
GGGGAGGTCTGAAAGTTCATGTGTTTTATAAACACTGATAATATTTTAAAGGGATAAAATGTAGTTACAACTTGCAAGGAAAAAAAGGGTTTAAAAATCCTTCAGTGTCCTGAAGCACTTCTTGCTTATGTGCTATTCTCTTCTTGTGGGTGGAAAAAAACCCTTTTGTTATGGCATAACGATCTAGCTCCCACATATGCCTAAAATTTTGCAACAATAAGCCAACCATACAGTATTTAACTTGCATTTTCTTTATTAAAAACACTCATTAATATTGATAATGGTGTTTAAAGCTGCAACCATCAACTAGAATTGTACAGGAATATACCTTTTCAATAACTGAAAACATTTTGAGAGGCAAAGTATTTGTTCAGAATTAAATTTGTTAACATAATATACACCGAATTCAAAAATTTGTATCAGTATACTGATTGTATATTGCAAGCATGTAATTACATTCATTGTGGAATTCATATTTCAGTAGAGATCGATACCAGTATATTTAAGGAAATGTGAAAAACCATAGCCAACTCAGGGCTTTGCTATTGCAGCCAGCTGGCTTTACTATTGCAGCCCTTCTTTTCTGTGACAAGTTTATAACCTGCTCCAGGCTGGTAATAAAAGTCATTATTTCCCAAGAACTTTTTAAAAATAAATTGCTTGTGTGATATAACTCCAACAGATAAGCCTATCAACTTTAAAACCTACCATGATGACCACAACAGCTAGTGAAATAACATTAAACAAAAACTGGCAAGCCATTTAGCCCCAAAGCTGATTTAACATTAGAGCACAAGCTATAGTGATCATTATCTTTAGTTTCAAACATGCATGTACTGAAATTGCACCTATTAGTCTCACCACCCTCACACACACACCAAAAATGTTCCTATTCGGCAAATGCTCTTATTACTACTGTTCTCTTCTGCACAGTCATTACCCCCAAGGTCACTGATGCTACTGCCAAACCTGCAGTAACACCGGTGAAACAACAAATGCCGTTTATCATATCATAGCAACTTTTTGAGACTGAACAGATGGTCAGAAGAGGGACATTATCTCTAAATTAAAAACTTCTAAACTAAATGTTCAAGTGGAAAGGAGACTTAACAAACCAGCAAGATTCCCATCAATTTTGGAGGACCCAGGATTATACTATTTATTCTTTTTAATTCTAATGACAGGATCTCATACTAAAAGTACAAGCATTATGTTAATTTTTCAGGAATATAGAAAGTTAAAACCCACTTTATTTTTTCATTAACATAGCTGAAGTAATTTCAGGCCCAAACACCAGTTATTTTAGGATTACTGGCTTTCCTGATGGCAAATTTCTCATGGAAAAAATAAAGAACAGCAGTTTCCACCATACTTTATCTTACTTTATCTCACAATAACTTAAAGAATTTATTTTACCAGTAAGAAACAAAGGACCAGATGGTGAGTGTTCCATTGATTTCCATTGACCACGTTGTTTACGAGCTTCCAAGTAGTGTTTGACCCTTGAAGCAACAACTTCTTCTAGCAGCATGCAGACCTCCTGCAAGAGTAACCATTGGCCTATTTAGATCTACAGTTACATGTATGCCCACAGACACACAGCAGAAATCAATACAAAATCACTCCCTTTCACATAAAAAGGAAAAATGTTATCAGCAATTAAGTACTGAGGTATTACATAGAGGCGAAGCATACACAATTTATGAAATTAATGGGAAAGGGGGGGTGTCAAACAGTTTTGCTACAAAAGAAGAGAGGAAGGACATTATGAAATTCTCACTTGGCAGATGGAATACATTAAATTGCAATATTAATAATTAATTAGCAAATAATTTGTTGCTCGAACAAATTAATTAATTGTTAATAAAATTCATTTCATTTGCAAACAAAGTAGGAAAAAATGTTAAAACTGTATCGTAACATTAGGTATTTAAGCAAAATATTAGTAAAAATCATCTCAGGAATTGTCACCCCACTATTTCTCTGCAAGAATCCTTATACACCACAACAGATCTTTTAGTTCAATGAGTGCAATTTTGGGGGGAAGACTCAAAGCTAATTAGATCACAGAAACCTGTATTTCTCTAGCTCATTTTGATTTTTCTGCTCTTAAACCTAACTGTTCATGTCTTTCCTATTTCCTTCAGCAAAGCACAATAAAAATGACATACAACTCAAGAATAACAAACCCATCAGCCAGAATGATAGAAAAAAAAATTTTGAGTAAAAGCAAAAAAATAAATCTCTTGAATACCAGAATAAATTTTCAGATTAATGCATACGCACATATTTGAGACTTTTCTATCGTGCTTAACTACATGCTCACAGAAATGATACTTTGTGGCACATGAAAACATCATTTTACCTTTTTATAGTGTTTGGACAACAGACAAAATTATATTAGTACTATCTAAACTAAAATATCTTGGCTTGAAATTTACTTTTGATTAATCTAGAAAGTATGCAGAGCAACAAATTTTTAACATACTACTCTAAATGAAAGCAATACACATATATTGGTCAACCACAAACAGTATTTTCTCCTTACAGTAAGAAATACATTTTCCTTTCTGCTTGAAGAGTAAAATTATAAAATATTTACTTATTCTTCTGTTTAACTCATTAAAGTGATCTCATTACGCATTCTTTCACAGGACTATGCATTCACATTAGAATGAAAAGGTCTACAAAGCAGCAGAAACATTGTATGCATTTCATTCCTTCTGCAGCAATAAAGATGAGCACACACTTCCTTAATTTACATGGAAAATATTTTAGTTGTGTTTATGGAAATATCATTTAAATAGTTCTCCACAAAGAACTATACAGACCTATATTTAAGAAAGCATAAAAAAGAATAGGCTTCAAGAGAGTCATCTCTACATACTTTCCACCGCTAAAAAGAACTTGTAACTGAGACCTTCTGTATGGAGAGATCATAGCAATGACATGAATAGAAATCAGTTTAATGCATGTTTCTCAAAGCACAAAGATAAAACTTCCACTTTGTTATTCCAGGGGAAAAAAGAGATAAGACAGAAAGGGCAGAAAGAGAGAAAAGCTCCCAAGTGCCTCAATTTGCAGCAATCCCCGGATGACCCTCTATATAACACATGGTACAGCAGTGTGCAAATTGGCCTTTACAATGCCCAGCTAGACAACATGTACTGTATTTTCTTACACCAGCCTCAGGCTTATGGGCACTCATTTAGTTCCCAGCCTGCTCTACACAACCCATGCTCCAAGCAGGAGCTGGCAGCTGACAAGCCAGCACTGCTCTCTCCTTCTGCCTGGGACCATGTCACCAGGCTCCATTTGTTACAAACAGCAGCCGCTGACTTTCACCCAGGGTAAGCAGGGGATCAACAGAAACAGTGTTTGTGTTACCAGGGGTCTAAGAGGCATCTGCTTTTGCTACAGACAGCCAAACAGGGCTGTACCACCATTAGTATTTTCCAGAATTTGGAAACAACAAAAATGTAGAAAACTGCTTGTGATTAATATGTAAAAGCTCTCTTAAAAAAAATACATAGGCATAATTTGCCTATAACACGTTACTGACCTTTTCCTTCCCACTTTAACAAAGATTCTGCATAGGACTTTCAGGAAGTGAATTGTAAAGCTATTGGAATCACGCTTCTCCGTTGCTGAAAATTTGCAGCCTTTGTACTTCATTCAAAATGTGCGGTCACAGAAATGTAATGAATGCTGCCCTGTCATGCCTCTTGATTAAATCAATCATGATCTAATTTCCTGAAATTCGTATCTTTTGTTCTGGCAATCTTACAAAATACATTTTGAAAACACTTAAAAGTCAGATAACCAGGACTGTAAAACTGGTTATAAATAGAAGGGGTAATGAGTATTCATTTAGTCAGAAAAAAGTAGTCTGAAAGATTTCCCCCTATTTTCTTCTTTCTCTGCTTAATAAAGCACAAATCGGGTGAACCACATGCTGTTAAATATTCTGCTTTCACTCCCTCAGGATATTAATTTATTGCTTCTTTTCATTTTATTTAAACGTATTACTTTGAGACATACAGGGATGCTCTGCAGTGACAAGTTAATTATGCCATTATTAGGAAAGCTATCTGCTGAAAATTACCGTAACAGAGACTTGCGGGAAAGTCCAGAGGCATTTGAAACACGTCCTGCATTCATTTTCAATAGGGAACTTCTCAAGTTCCCACACAGACTGAAACAGGGGAAAACTCCCGCCCGCAACTCATCACAAGATTGTAGCAGAAATCACACAAAATCTGATGAAAGTTACATTCATAATAATTTTACTGGTCACTGATGCACTGATTTTCCAAAAGTTCATCTGTTGTCAGGAAATACAAATGACACACTTAAAAATAAAGATTGGGAGTTTCTTTTCATAAGATACAATGGTTCTACTATAGTTTATCATGCACATTCATTGTTTTCATGCACTTTCTAAATGCAACATAATTCACACTTCTTGGAACGAGAAAAAACAACAGAAAGATATTTCACCAACAAGCTCTGCAAAAATGATACACGTCACAATTTGTTTTATATCACTGGATAATTTACAAACATTCACGAGAAATGTGTTTTTAAAATTAAGTTAGAAGAATCAAAACAGCCTGCACACATGCATGTATGCGCACACACACGGAGTTTAAAAATTAAAAGGCAAATTGAAAGTAGTCATTAGTGACCCAAAAAGCACATATGGTTGACTTAGGGGTCCCACAGCAACCGTTGATGGTTAGGTGTAACTAGCAATATTCTCATAACACTGAAAAATTCTGAACAGTTCAAGGCAATCCACCTTTTTTCCTGAAGCTACATGCTTTTGAAGTAGAATTGATATTTGTTGTACCTCTTTCTCATGATCTGAAAACCAGCTGGTGTCTTTACCGGAGCCTTGAGGCAAAATATGAACATCCACCAAAACAGCAAAGTTCCCACACTGAAAAAAAAAAAAAGAAAAAAAAAAAACAAAGAAGGAAAAAAAAGTTCAACTTTAGCTGCTAGGAAGCACATGTCGAGCAGACAAGGAAGTAAACAATCAGGTAAGCATATGCATCTGATTCAGAGATAGAGCAGGCAGAACATAAAACTGTGGAAGATTATGAAGTATGGAATTACAAATTTACCATTGTTTGTGGGCTTAGTGAGAAACAAGAGCACCAGAGATATCTTGGATAGCTCACTGAAAAGTTGAAACAATAAAAAGCACAAGTACATAGAATTTTCTTCTGCTATCTATATGCCACTTTTAAATCTGAGTTCAAGCAAATTTTAAGGTGTGAAAAATTAGCTATTCCTTCACCAAACTTCCATCATTTTCTGTTCTGAGAATTTAATACCATATTGGTTATCTACTTTGCATTTTAAATTTATTAAGTCCTTAAAACCTCAGCCTCTCTAGAAGTATTTTCCTCTCTCCAAACCACCTAATGTAAAGGACAGCAAGCTTGACTAACTTGTGGTAACCACCTAATAGTCACTGACATCTGTCATTTAGCCAATGCTATATTCTGCATAGTTAAATGATAACAAGGCTAGCCTATTAATAAACACCATATATAGTTGTTAGGATGATACAGGCTACATACCAAGACACATCAACTATTTCTAAAATAACTTGATAGGCTTTAATTGAGGACAGTGTTATATATGAGGTTTAATTATTTTCTTTCATCAGCACAACGGTCATTACAAGGACCTTCTAATATAAAGAAAAGTGAACAGCACAAACGCATCTCCTTCATTCTGCTGTGCACTAACTCACCCCTAGCAAGAGAATACTGACTCTTTTCCTTCACA
Source organism: Elanus axillaris (assembly GCA_026212715.1). Lineage (NCBI taxonomy): Eukaryota > Metazoa > Chordata > Aves > Accipitriformes > Accipitridae > Elanus > Elanus axillaris. Next base: position 15,029,180 of record JANZLQ010000086.1, on the reverse strand, counting down.
GAGATATGGAGCATTAAAAGCTAATGCTTTCCCTTTCTTTTACTGTAACACAGCACTGAATCTCACTCAGCCATCCTTTAACTAAACAACTTGCAAGGTAAAAGCCAATTTCATCATTCTGTTTTGGCTGCTTGTGATGCACTTGTGATGCAACAAACTCACTCTTTGAGAAGACTGGACATGTGTGGTCATGGCAATTGCACATCCGGAATGTCTGATGGAATAGAAACAACATCCTGATTCCAGACAAATCTCAAATGTGTACATACAATCCAGCATTAAATTGGTCTCATTTCAAGTGGACGCTGCAGCACACACTTCCTGTCCTAACTCTCTCTCTCTCCACATTTGCTCTTCAGTGCCAAACATCTGCAAATGCCACACCAGAATTCAAATTGCTAACAGAGTTAGTTCTAGAAACAGTATGGCATTTTTATACCAAAGTTGTACATCACCTGCAGTCTAAGAGGTACATCTGTATCTTAGGCTTATGGTATAGCAGAATTACAGCCTTTGAGAGTACCCTTACCCATACAGTTAGCACAGACAAGATTTAGCCTCAATTTTATTAACCATGACAGCATATTTGGTAAATTAGAAATTTCTGGGTTTACAAAACACTTAGATCTGTAAATTATCCAGGAACAGAAGTAATTAAATAATTATTTAAATATAATTAAAATATAATTCATGACCAATATTGTATTGTAACTAGAACACAAAAGTTTAGCAAATGAAACGGGCATTGTGAAATCATTTTGAGAAACTTCTAAGTTACTTACAGGTATCAGTCACTGAAAGAGCTCAATGCTTTGATCTGTTTTATCAAAAGGCTTCTCTTTCCTCCAGGGTACCAAGAATTACCAAATGGCTGCAACAGCAAACCTCTCCAAGCTTTAAATTGATGACAATTTATATCTCAAAAATCTCTGGTGAATCATTAGTCAGCTCCAGCAAACTTAGGAGTTGACTACTGAACTTCAAAATTAGGAGACACTGCATATAATGAAGTCAGCAAATTATTCATCATTCAGCACTTAAACAATGAACAAGTTTTTGATACATCAAGAAAAGTCAAATTATCAAATGCTACATGTTAACTTGCATAATTTCTATTGACAACAGAAACTTTATATCTAGATACAGATGCTAACTATACACCTGTGTTTCTAGGAGAGATAATGTTGGTAATTATTTTCTTTTGAGCCACAATGTTTGTCTCATTTGCCAATCTTGAAACAACTGGAAAAAAGAAAATAATGAAGCATATTTGAAACTATATAACGAAGCAGTTCAATATTATCTTAAAAATATTACGAACAGACCAAACATTTGTAGTACTTCAACAAAAAACAAGTATATATTAATAATGCATAAATCCTTGCAACAGACAAGCTTTTGCAATGGAAGATTTCTATCCCTCTGAGTTTTGGAGCACTCTTCTTGTAGAAAGCATACTTGAAACTTTTTCAACATCCGAAAGCCAACCGTTTTGCCACTTAATTAGAATAGCTTTGGGACAGGACACAGGGAAGCGTAACTATCACAGACAAAGAGGAATATGGGGAATAAGAGAATATAAGCACAGATCTTTCTGGGTCTTTTTACTTCCTACTTTTCCTAAGTCCTGAACATGATATAAGCAACAGCTCCTCTGCAGCCTTCTTTGCACTCTCAAATTATACAATATATTGTATACCCTACTCCTGCATTTATACTTTATATGCTTTCATATGGTACAGCTTTATGTCTGATATTTACACCAAGCAGCTCAGTTCAGCTTTGGCTGCTCCAGCAGCAAAGGAAGAGCTCTCTGTACGGACTAAATTCCAACACAAGTAATTGTGCGGAACGGAGGGAAGTGAAAGAAAAATTTATACTGTTTATATTGACAGTTTGATGATCTTATGAAAGTTTCTAAATAATTGTTATTTTTGTTCTGAAGACATGCAATTCCATGATAATACTACCTTTTATTTTAGAGGAAATTAAGTGTTTCCAGTTATCATGGCTGCAAGAAGCAACTTGTGACTCCTAATTACCAAAAGGCAAACAAAAAGAACAGAAATTTTTAATTTTCTGTTTTCACTCTCAATCTCAAAATTTGCACTGGAAATGATTTTTAGAGGTGCAATTGTCAAAACTGAAACCCTAACACCTGATTTGACATGAAACACTTTCGTCAAGAATCAGTAGAAAAACTTTTCACTGAAAAATTAAAGACAGAAATAGATGCACCAATTTGATATCCTCCATAATTCTAGAATGCAAAAAGTCTTCATTTTTACAAGCTGGTTTTTAATGTTAACATACTGTAACAGTCTAGTAACATTCATTGTGTTATTAAACAAAGGGCTTTAAATGATCTCAGAATGTTGTTAGTCTACCGTTGTACAGTAAAGGCATCTGATTCAGACCACATTTTCAGGAATCAAACTGTTTATACAAATACATCAAACACTTCATAGATTCTGCAAATGGAAAAGATAACCAGACATAACATAAACAGAATGAATACCAATGCAAAGTAGTAAGACAAGGAAAGTTATTTGCTCATAATCTGTTAAAAACTTGACCTAGGATAAGTACATATTAGATGGCGGATTATCATCTCAAATCCCCCAATAAACAGATAAACCCAAACAATTTTTATTGATATACTTACTCATCTTTACAATCAGGGTGCTCCTACATGGGTATTTCCATTTCTTTAAAGTGCACTACTTTAAATAGCTTAACAGTCATTATAAATGAAAATACTTGGGATGCTGGGAATAAGCATGGTAAGTTTGTATTCAGTTACATCATTCCAAATGTGCTGTATCATGAAACCAGACAGGACTGGAGAGCCAGTCTCCCAAGACACGTATTAGTGTTTCCTATTTCTGTGATTATTCCAAGGATGCGGGCTGTAGGGTCAGAATTAATTGATGCTTAGTTGAAAAGGAAACATATGACAGTTTGGCTAGCTTTTGGGGGTGGGCGGGAAGGAGGCAAGCTGCAACTGTCACACATACTTTCACTTTCCAGAAGGATAGCTGCAAACATAGGTGACACCATCTGTATAACAGTAGCAGTTAGCTTGAAGTTTGCTGCCTCTGCTTCAGATCAGAATGGTCTTCATAGTACCAAAAGCTTGGGGAGTTTGTTATATAAATTTGTCTACAGAAAGACAGTACCTTTCCCTATAAGCCTTGCTTTGTTTATAATAAATTTTAATTAAAGATGATTTTGAAACACATTTCCTAGTTCCACTGGGAGAGAAGCATGCCTGACACTGTAAAATTTTAGTTCTCCAGACTAAGCATATGGGGACTGTTTCTTTCTAACGTTACCTCTTCCCTGAAAGGTGCAATATTTAGTTACAGTGATAATTCTATTCTACACGCAGATTATGTCAGTGGTTCAAAAAAATAGACTAGATCCCGACAACTACTCAAAAATGTCACAATGCTGAAAAGGGCTTCCAAAGACATAACACATAGATTCATAGAATGGTTTGGGTTGGAAGAGACCTTTAAAAATCATCCAGTTCCAGTTCCAACCCCCCTGCCATGGGCAGGGACACCTTCCACTAGACCACATTGCTCAAAGCCCCATCCAACCTGGCCATGAACGCTTCCAGGGATGGGGCATCCACAACCTCTCTGGGCAACCTATTCCAGAGCCTCAACTCCCTCCCCCACAGTGAAGAACTTCTTCCTTCTACCCAATCTAAATCTATTTTCTTTCACTTTAAAGCCATCGCCCCTTGTCTTATCAGTACATGCCCTTGTAAAAAGTCCCCCTCCGACTTTCCTGTAGGCCCGATGGGTACTGTAAGGCTGCTACAAGGTCTCACTGGAGCCTTCTGCAGGCTGAACAACCCCAAGTCTCTCAGCCTGTCTTCATAGGAGAGGTGCTCCAGCCCCCTGATCATCTTTGTGGCTCTCCTCTAGACTTGCTCCAACAGGTCTATGTCCTTCTTATGGTGGAGAAAGTGATATGTCTTCCTTTTGTTTATATATTTAGCACCAATGCTTTTCAGTATTTTGACTTTTTCTCTTCTACATCAATAGCAACAGGTAAAAATCATTTAAGCAAGTGAGCATACAGCACAGGAAATATATTTGTCATTATACAAAATTAATTTGCCTTTCATTTACAAGCATGTCTAGGAGCACTATGATTCGAGGTAATATACAGAATCTTCCAAACTGTAGGACACACTCTTCCATTAGTCAAATGCCTCAACCTGCATAAACACATGAGTCAAGATAGCTATTTATGCCACCACCACTGCTGATGGCAATAGGGGAGCAAAGGAGGTTTGGTGACACCTGACATCATACCTTTCTCATTATTTTTAAGTAGATAAAGTTACAATTTGGTACGTGCATAGCTTTTCCACATATTTTTCCAGAATCTCCAGGGTTTGTTTTGGGGGGAGTGGTTCCTCTGAGGAAAAAGAAAGGGAGAGGGGGGGAAAAAAGATATAAAACTTTTTCCACCAGTCAAGTTGCACAGAAGTAGTGCCTTCCTAGCTACTGTTTAAAGCAAGGTAGTTTTTCAACTTGGAATTTCAGGAGAGCATTTAGAAACCAACAGGTCACTAGTGATTGGGTTTACTGGTATGAGATTAATCAGAAAGTCACCTAACCAGAGGAACTGGTGATTATATAAGGATTTCTCACCAGCTGATTCAGAAAAAGAGCAGAACAGAGAGAAGACTCCAGAAGGAGCCACAACCATGAACCCTCAAGGAATTTATGATACAAGTCCATTCTTCAGAATGCTCAATAAGAAGCAAATGTCCAAAAAAAAAAAAAAAAGCCTAGTCCACTTTTGACCTCTTCTCTTTTCTGGGTAAGAACTAGTTCTGGAAATTTTGCAAAGCTTGTAGTTTGTTATAACTATTGCGTGGCTCTGAGGAGATAGCTGTAACCCAAAACCATCCTTCAACACTGAGCCATTCACTGTATTATTGGGGAATCCACAGCTGCTTGTACTGGATGCAAAATAGGACTACAGCATCTCAAATCACAAAAAGGGGAAAAGATGGAAGATATGCAAAACTGGAAGAGCAACCAGAAACACATGCCAACGAACTGAGCTCTGCTATGTTTCAGAAAACTTTACTGTATCTGGGCTGTATATTGCAGTTCCGTGAGCATCCAGCAAACAAGGCTGCCCTTCAGAAATCTCAAATGAGATTCTATTTTATTTACTAGAGTTGTAGAATAGTTTTGACAAATAGCTGGTCTTGTGAAAGAAGGATTATAGCCATCAACTAATATCACCTAGATCTTTTTAGTCCCCTGCTTTCAAAAATCAATAGGATCACTCTGCAACAGTCAAAAGGGAGCAGCAGAACAACAGCAATTGCATGAGGGGCTCTAACTTGAAGATCTATCCTCAAAGATAGCTGTACTAAATTATACACAGATTCAGCAGGAATTGGACAACGTAAAATGGATTCAGACTTTCCAAAAGCAGGGAGGAAATTCCCCCTTTTACAACCTGAATAGAAGTCATATTTAAGTAATCTTTCACAAGTGGTTGGCTTGCTTTTTTAGGAGTATAGTTTATGTATGAGAAATTCTTCAAGGAAGGAGTATTTAATTTTCTGGTGTTTTAGTGGAAAAACAGAAGCAGTTATCTGAAAAGTCAATCAATAAGCTATAGGAGCATTACAGTTGCATTCCGAGGTTCCCTTGCCAAGCAAAGATGTGCAAGCAGAGAACAAGCCTTTAGAACAAGCTTTTGAGAAATGTGGTCTGAGAACACAAGAAACTAGGATGCAAATCAAGGTGATATTTAAGACTCTTAAAAGATGCAGATGGACAGGATATTAAACATGAGAAACGATGGGAAAAAGAAAACAAGAAAATACTTGTGAATGATTCAACTCTTAGGAAAATGTAAAGACATCTAAGTAATTTCAAATCCGATACAGCTGCATATGGTATTGGAAGACTTTCAAATTAAGGACTAATATGCTGCTGTTAAAGCATCTAATTGTGAGAGATCCACCCAAATCAACAGATTAAAATAAATTAATGAAGACAACTCCTTAAAGAACACCCTAAGTATCTGCCGAGGTAAAGGATCTGCATGTTTTTAGTGACGTAAGAATGCTTCAGTGCAAACAGAGCCCTTCACTTCATCACCCACAGTCAGGCTAAGCAGTAATTACTTAATCTAAATAACTGGTCTCAGAGAACTGCTCGATCAGGTACAATGTTGAAAAAGAGGCCTAAATTGCACGAGAGAATTAAGCTTAATTTAGGTCAATCTGTGCTGGTCTGACCCCAGTTCTGTAGGGGGTTTTGTAGCCCACATATTGAAAGGAGCCATGAAGCTGGAGCTCAAACAATTGCAAAAAGCAATTTTTTCTTCAGGGCAAAGTCTCCAAGTAACAGTGCGATCTCAACATTGTTTGAAAGGATATATACCATGTCCCTGCCTGTGTCAGAACTGATCCAGAAAAACAGAAACAGCAGCACAGTATTTGTTCAAGATAATAACAAGATAATTTGAGATTCCAACAAGCTGCTTTCACCCTTATGTCGTAAAATATTATTATAAAAACTATGGTATTTTTAAAATCATAGCTAGCAAGAGATGAAGAAATACTAATCTCAGCAGCAACCTGCACTTATGATACTTTGAGCTGGGGAGAGTGGCAGGCCATATTAAGTGGATAGCTGAACATATTCACAATCTAGCTAAATGCAATTAATTCTTAATCGTACGTTTTAAGGACATTTCCTAAGGCTTGGACACACCAGTAGAGTGCCACAGGATAACACACTGTTATGTATCACCCGATCTTCGGTAAGTGAGTGCAGATAAAGATTAGAGCTACCTTATCTAGCTCTCACCCTAAGCTATCACCCATAAAAGTTCGGTATTATGAAAGTGATTCATGACAAGAAGAATGGCCTCGTCACTACTGTACTGAACTGGAATTCAGGACGTCCTTTGTGGTTCTAGAAAGTCAGTGCTGGGATTTAGTTTCTTACCCAGGTGGAAAGACAAAGGAACTATGCACCCTGTAAAAAAAGCTCTGTGTGTCTGAATCATTCATTTTGTAATGATCAGATAATACAGTAATAGGTATCATCACATTAAGTATTGAGAACTGGTAAAGGTAAAAAAGACACCACCCTTAATATCTTTTGCTGTAAACTCTGTCAGAGGAAATAAATCCAGCAGCCATTGGATAGCACGGAAAACACAATTTACAAAATTCTCGTAAGTTGAAGAAGAGATAAACCACAATGTTTGTTTGGTAAGGTAACATGTACATTACTAAGATGAAGGGAGCAGCAGTTCTCAAGCATCCAGTAACATATTTCTTGAGTTTATTGTACAACAGCTGCAGGGATGGGCCGACTTCCCTCTCACAAAAACAGAACGGGGAAGTGAGGGCAGGTCCCACACAGGAAATTGTTCCACGTTCCCCAACTTTGCAATTATTTCGCAAAGCCTCTGATTTCTTCTTATACTAAAAGACAAGGTCTCACCTGCCCTAAAATTTACTTCCTTCCCTCCCCCTCATGAAGATGTTACCTACCGCAGCATACAGCTACTGAAGAGGGAAGCAGGAGGCAACAGACAACCAAACCAAACATCTGCAGTCCATGTTTCAATATAAAATATTTGCAGATGTTAAATCTTTATGCCAAAATAATTTAACATATTAAAGATAGACAGATTACACATGCTCAGACTTTAAGACAAATACATAAAGCAAAAGTATTTTTTATTTGCAAAAAAGGACTAGAAACCCAAATTTCTCAATATTGTTAAATTTGCTTAAATGGTTGAAACATTAAATTTTCCAAGTGCATAAAAAAGTACTTTTTAACTCTGCATTTTAACTAATCCGTCTTTGAAACAAAGCTAAACCAGGCAAGTTTCAGAACTGCATGAAAGTTTTTATCAGAAATAACATAAGACAAAATAATCAATGCTTTATCTACAAAGGTACAAAGGAAGAAACAGATGAGCCTTTCAAATGAACAAGTGATGCTCTAAAAATCTTACTGCTGAGAAAGCAGAATCAAATGGATGGAGAATACATGGTATTTCAAAATGGAAACAGATCAGCAAAAACCTTAAGGAATTACCAGCTGGAAAGCAAAAGTTGTCTGTTTGTTTTTTTTAATGTCCAAGGGAAAAAATCGTTTTCATCTGGCATTGAACAGAGTATATAATAGACAGGCTTTGTGCATAAATAAAAAGGGACACAAAAGGAATAGGAGCAACAACTGATTTATAAAAATATGTAAAATATTAACATAGTTCAACACTGAATAGTTAGCGACAAGCAAGAATGAGTTGTAAAACGCACCACTGATTCCTGGTGGAGGTGTTTGTCACCAGAAAGGCTGCTCAGATTAAAACTTAACCTGCTAAGGAAGCTATTTCTCCATTTGCCTGTCCTTGCCCATTCTGCCTCCACCTTACTTCTTCCAGAACTGAACAGGTATAACTGTCCCGTAACTAAACCAGTTTTGATATAACATCTATTTTAAAATGCATACTAAGAACTACTGAGCTTGACAGAAATAAATAGGGAGTGACTACTCATGTATCTCTCCTAGCAAACTTAAGAAGTGGTAACCTCCAGTAGAATGGAGAATGAAAAGCAGGTGGTGGATGACTAGAGCTTAACTTAAATCAGATGCAGCTGAAAAAGTACACCTGACTGTTCTAACATCAGGCCTTCAGGAGGCAACCAGTAACACATCACACACCTATAAGGAAGGCAGGTGTCTACAGCATTATACCATACACATTAATCAGTATTTACATGCACCTAGCAGGCACATAAAAAAATTGTAACAAAAAAAAGTGAATCCTTCTGCAAATATTCCCCTTTCTACAACTCAGTTTCTCAGGTAGGGGGGTGCAATTGCCTACCATTTTTCTTCTAAAGATTTGTAAAAATGAGTTAACTCAAGTCTCTTCCACTAGGGGAAAAGAAGATCCAAACTAAGTGGGAGTGCTTTTAACATGAAAACAAATATTTAATGGACATGGAAAGAAAGAAACTGTGTATACTTTACACATGTATAGTTTAATCTATAACTGGTTTTGTCAGTTTCTGTAATTCTTTTTCACACTAAGTGCAGTGATAGGTATTATATTCACATGTGGTCAATTAAGTAATAAAAACTCAAGGGAAAACACTTGTTTTTAATACAATGTACACACAGTATGGTTAACACATTGCTCATTTTCACCTATCATGAAGTATAATAGAAACAACGTGCTCCCAAGATTTCAGAGAAGTCCTATTTTAAAGCTGGGAGGCAGGGAATGGCAAGGACTGAATTATTCTCAAAAAAATATTTACCTATTTCACTGAGATCGAAAAAGCTGTTGCCTCAAAGAAAAAGTGGACATAATTCTAGTCATGTTAAAAAGGATTATCAGTACCTAGGATTTCAACTGATATTTGGGAATGTACTTTAAAAAAGTTGAAGCTTTATATTTCAAAGCCATTTCTTTCAAATTTCCCATGGATTATGTTACTAATTGGGAATATGTGGAAAATATTTCCCACAATTATGTTTCTAAAAGTTAAGTTCCAGTGATAATTAGCAGCAATCCTAACACATGGAAAACATTAAAATCATTTAAAGTGATAAACAGTGTTGCTTTTATGTAACAAAATGTACACTTTAAATACATAAAAAGTTATACTGGGTCAATCCAAAGGTCCACAATGACCCAAATGCTCTGACAGTGACTAGTAGTACATGTCTACAGCAAAAGGTTAAAAAAGATAAGCAAATAATGATACTTTCCTCAGTAGATGTATTAGACATTCAGCAATGCGAGATTCTGGATGTTTCTATCCCACAGACTGTATCTGTATTTAGAAGTCATCAGTGATTGTTTTCTCCCAGAATTTGTTAAACTGGTTTATAAAGCCGCATGAATTTTTGCTTCCACAATATCCTGTGGCAAGCAGTTCTACAAACCAATCACACACACATGAGGAAGCATATCTTCTAGTTAATTTCAAATTATCACATTGGTTTAATTACATGCCCTTGGTTGTTAAATTAGAACAAACAGTCATTTCTTATTTATCTCTTCCCGCCATCCATGATTTAATAGACCACTATTATTCCCCACCCACCCACCTCCAGCTTTCTCTCTTCTAGGCTGAAGAGTATTAAATTGTTCCTTATACTGAAGAAGTTCCACACCTCTCTCATTCTCTTAGTTCCACTAAGTAGAACTATAAGCCTACACACAGTGTTTAAAAAGTAGATGCGCCCTCAGTTTGTGCCATGGCACAGTGATGGTATTACTTATGTTTTCTTCATTGTATTCCTACTAGTTCCCCACGTTGACTTTCCTTTTTAAAATGCTGCTGTGAATTCAGTTGATGCTTTCAGAAAATACTATAAACTTTAAGAAGTCATTCCTGTGTGGTGGTCCTGTGTGCTGGACCCATCACCTGTATCCGTAAGTTTGGAACTGTTCTCCCTTACCCCCACATACATGGCATTTACCTATTCATCTGTCATTTTATTGACCAGTGAGTCAATGATCTGAGATTTTTTGCAATACTTCATTGTCAAGCCTTTGTTATTCGGCTCCCTCCTTAGGTCCTTTACAAATGCAAACAGCATCCACCCCAGAGTACCCTGTTTGACTCCAGTACTGCCTCCATCTCCCTTTATCCTTTAGTCAGGTAATCTATGTAAGGACCTTCTTTTTCAACTCACTTAAAGCAACTTTGGTGAAGTACCTTGTCAATCACTTTTGGAGAATCCAAATGGGTTATAGCAACCAGATTCCCCTGTTCCTTACGCTCTCACAGTTCTTACAGAACTTACAGTTCCTATAAAGAAGCCAGGAGGCCGTGATGCACGACTCCTCTTTACAATGGGAGTTTTGACTTTCCCAATGTACTACACAAACATGTATATACATTCATTCTGCCTTAATGGAGTTTGTGCTAATTTGCCTCCTACACATGTTAGACATTGATCTGACAACCTGCTAGTCCTATCATATGAGGTACTCTCAAGTACATGGAACTAGGGCAGTTTAAGAAGAACACAATTTGCCAAAGCTTATTATTCATACATATGCTAAAATCTGGCTTTCTGTGTACTTATTCCAGTGCAGAGTACCAATTAACTAAAACAGACAACTATATTAAAACCCATTGTTCCTTTTGCAGCTAAGAACACTATGAAACTGGAAAATTAGTTTCCAAAGTTCATGTGTCTGTTTCAAAAATGTCAGCTTTTTAATGACATCTTAGAAAACAACAAAACTCTACAAATGCATCTTGGTAACCTCTCACGTTGTGTACAAATAGAGAGAGAGAATCACGTCCAAGCTAGTGCTTTCTTCCTCAGGAAACTAATTCTGCTTCACTCATCTCCCAGATTCTCCCCATACTGAACCAAACTGCTGAAAAAAACCCCCCACCTTCTGTACATAAGATGAAAATCTTGTGTAAAACAGTCCCTTAACATTTTTTTGGTTTTATCACTTTCTAGCTAAAGATACATATTTTTCTATATTTATCAGATTCTTTTTCTCCTTGCTGTATCAGTAAGCCTATCACAAAGAATTGCCATAGGTCTCCTAATGCTTCATGACATTTTTCATGAGTTTAAAGTTCATCATTCAAGACTCTCTCCATGCCTGCCAAGGTCACAATTCCTGCTTAATGCATATTCTAAACAGGTGAGTGCTATAGTAAAACTGACAGAAGAAAGCCGCTTAGTAAAGTAAGGTATGCAATCTAATAAGGAGCACCTACGATGTCACCTAGCTCAATTAAAACTTGCTTAATTGCGATGTTTATGTCTATCCAGCAATATGTTAAAATGGAAGACGAAAACTGATTTACTTAACATGTCTGCAGTACAATTTTCCATAACCTCCATATACGTGCTTAGCTCTGTTAAGGGAGAAAGAAATACAGTTTATACACAAACGTCCCTACCTGCTGCATGGCAATTTGATGCTCATAAACAATAAACAAGACAACCATCACTGTCAGCTGCTTCGTATCCCATAAGGGCAAATAATTTTCATCAGTTTTGATTTTGCTCCTCTGAAAAATGAAATTCTGAGAGTCATACAGCATTATACATTAATAAAAACAGTGCATTTTTCTTTAAAAAAGTCAAAGATCAGTTGCCATATCTGCAAAAAACTAGGCCCAGTTTACACTACATGCCAACAAAACCAGATGTTTCTTAACTTGCTAGTCCTTTTAATTTATTACCACATCAAAGAGATAACTCAAACTTGTAATCAACAAAAAAATAATTATTGGTGCATCAGCACAAGAGAAGACTTTTTTCCCCTGCTTGCTGAAGTACAGTTCTGGTCTGTATCACTCTCAGTTCCCAAGCCTTTTTCCACCTCTCCTTATCTCGGTCTTCATTTTCCCACTGTCAAAGCCTGTTTTTCCAGGAAGGAAAGTTATGGTAAAGATGAGGAATATTGTTCAGCACCTCTTTGCCCTTTGGCACTGCTATCAAACACTGGGATTTTATCTGCCACATTAGCAGAGATCTTACAAAAAACACATTCCTTTTTTGTATAATGTACATGGTGGTCACTCAAACAATAACCAGTAACAGATGTCTGAAGTGAGGAGAATGGACTATTTAAATAGAACTTTATAAATTCTGATGATACTTTCCCAGATTTGAAACCTTGACACTTAATTTATAACTATCAGTATGGCCATATACTTTTCTTTGTGTGTTTATTTCTAGTTCCAACCTCAGTAAGTATACTTTGTCCATCATGCTTTAAGTTTCACTATGACCTTGCAGATAATCTTACCCTCAACTTGCATTCACGTAATAGTGTAAAGATAGTGGTTAAAAAAAGGAAAAAACGTTGCAAAGGATCCAATACCCAAATAAGGAATTTTGACAGGGGCTATGAACTTAAATGCTTACATAAAATTACTGGTCACATTCAGTACCCTGCAATGACCATCTGGGAAAGTTTTTCTTTCAAAGGAAACACAAAAGTATGAAAGAAATGTAACCTGCCAGAGTCTTTTCCATTGACATTTTAAAGTTACAAGATTTGTATTTAGGTCTGCTTTCCAGGGATTTTTAAAAAGCACTCACATTCAATATGCATGGGAAATTAAGTAATAACTGCTTTAAATATCCTTGCAGTTTAGTATTACAAGAAAGTGTTGGAGGTTTTAGAAGAAAATTCTCCATGAATCTACATAGGTAAACCATATCTGTCAATAGCACTTTTACTCATATAGAAACTGCAGAACTAAAGATCAATTTGGCATAACACAGAACCAGTAAAGACTACAGTCTTTATAACACTCCATTATGTTTAACTACGTTGTTTTCACAATCCCTTTTAACAAATAAAGATTCCTATTATGTATTTCTGGTTACAGCTGCTGAAGAGAAAAAAAAGTAATTTTTAAAAAAAGTCATTAAAAAAAATCTCAGCTACAGAAACAAAGGATACCAACAATAGTAGCGGCAAAGGAAAAGAATAGATTTTAAAAGACAAGGCCAAATTCTGCCATTGTAACATCTCTGCATAGATGCAGAAAAGGTTTACAGACACACACGTAGAGACAACTTCTTGTACTTGAGGACAAAACATATCCTTCAGGATCTTTGAACTTGCCAATATGTAAAAACAAGCAGATCCAGTAGAACTTTCACTTTCCTGATTAAATTTTTAAAACAGTTGAGTAAGATGAGTAATAACCCCAGAAATCATGAAACTCTTATCATTTTAAAGCTTTGCAATCAGCTTCAATCGCATAAATCCACCTGCATTTTGCTCAAGACATTCAGCCATGAATTTCAGGGTCATTTTCAGGGAATTCACATCCCCTTTCTTCTAAAGGCAGTGCAACAGTAGTATCCTGTGTAAGGTTTTACCCGCTGTGGGCAGTAGATAAACAGATCTGTGAAGCATTCTTCCAACAGACAGATCATGTTACAGGTCAGAAAGTTTCTTTTCTTCCTGTTACAATATTCACCTGTACCCATGTTATTGGAAACCCACAAAGGTCAAAAAGACAGGCTGACAAGATGGAAAGGCCTCTTTGTACACAGCAGTAACATTTCTGATACAACTTAAGCAATGCCTACCAGTAATCATAAACTTTATGTTAAAATACATGATGATAGATGCTACTAATATAACATGATTTCATTGGTTTTAAAAAGAGCTACAGCTGTCATAAAATTATAAGTGTGAAAAATCATAGGAGCAAAACCAAAGGATGAATTCTCACATGCTTGAAAAATCACCTACCAAAGACAATGGCTGCTAAGACTATGCCAACTAAGGATCTTCAACACTATCTGCAAAGCTAGACTGCTATGGCTGAGATTTCACTTCCTACACATGTGCACCCTTTTTAAAGAGCCAATGCAGGAAACAGTATACTTTATGAATTAAGTAAAAAATCCTAATTTTTTTCCATGGATTTCAACAGAAAAAAACCCTACATTACAGATTGAGAGGGAATTACCCCTTAGAAAGCAACAGCTCATTTTTTTTTTAGTTAAAAATAAATAAATATTGATCGTATTAGCCTCACAACTATCTTTGTTAAAAGGAATGAAGAAACAGAGACAGATTACAGTTCCTGGATGTCAGGAATGCAGAGTACCACAGAGACAGGAAGAAGTGAATGCACTGTCCCTTCTATATGATTCGCATTAGTAAGAGGAAGAAAAAAAAAACAAAACAACTTTGCTTTAACATGTCCGAGAATGTTGTTAAGCTTCATTATAGTTATAGATAGCCATGTATTTACATCTTTATTATTTTTTGCTTGAACTTGGTAACAAATGTCCACTCAGAGCTTTTTAAAAAGAAAGACAAACATTTGTATATAGCAAACACAGCAAAAATACATGCTATTAGTCAACTAATAAGACCTACTATGTTGCTAAGGGACACAGTTAAATGAAAAGGAAATATTTCCTTACTTGTCTGACACCAAGAATGAATTTATGTGAACTACTGTAAAGTAATTAACATCAAAGAGAACACTAGAGACCAGGGTGTGTAAACATTTTAATTCATTAATATTAATGATTGTCACACGATAAAAGCGCTAGATGCTCCAAATCTTGCTGGCTTTCAAGTTTTTCAATACAACTTTCAACCCTCCTTCATAAGGCTGAAGATTACTCTGAAACAGTTACACTAAAAGTTAATAGCTAAAAAGTCATCGTGAGCTTAACAAGAATTACATCTTCTTGAAATTATACAGTAAGTCATGAATAGCTGAATAAGCATGACTAGCAAAAAAAAAGTTATTAACTGATAGTATTCAGTGAAAAGTCTTTCACAGACCAAAACTTTATATTTGATGCTTCAGAAGAAACAATGAAAAATAACAAGCTACCAAAAATCTCCAATTTTATCAACAAAGCATTTTTTAACCATTCAGGCAAATATACAAGTGTTTAAAAGCCATTAAGAGAAATATATACTTTTTGGATAAAATGTTAGATCTTTTATAGATGACAAAACCATAATAAAATCAAAATTATTCATACAGATTTTCTGTTTTAAAGGGGGGTTGATTTTTTTTTTTTAAAAGAAGTAGTGTCTTTCTATACTACTGCGGATGTGGAGATTATCCAATTTTATTCTATCTGCCATTAACTGATTAAAAGTAGAAATAGCTAGGAGAGAAATGTTCAAGAACAGATCTGACCTTTATAACAATGTCTTGAAAAATGGACCCCTGGAATAGGTTACCCGTGTTTCAGTTAAGTACACCTCTGAAGACTTGCTCCTGTAAGAATACCATGCTAAAGTGAACTTTCTCCCTAGCTTTACACAGACACTGTTCATTTCTTCATAAGAAAAATGCACACGGTGAAGCAGTAATACTAAAACCACAATCACAAATACACTACATAAAGACTTCAAAAAAGGCCAAGGACATCACACATGCTCCTAGATGACTGCAGGTAGAATTGTTAAGTTAAACAGTTTCTGAATATGACCTTGGTAAGGGCAAGCGGAAAACTGATTAAGGAAAACCTACCATATGGTGACACACTGAGTCCCACAGGGAAATTAGCAGGATTGGAAGAACCACGGAAGTCTCCACCAATTGAACCAATACAATTAACCTACAGTAAACCATCATCCTTTCTCTGGATTAGTACTGAAGGCGGCAAAAACATTTTATGACTTTGTTTCACTTCAGGAGCCTTAGGTTCTCCTTCCAGGGTACAAAGGAGAGTACAGACTTTAAAGCAGACAATTGTGCTTATCACCCGCCAAAACCTAAACTTTCCAGCATCTGGATATTCCTAATCTCTTCCCTATTTCAAGATGCCAAAAGCAGTCTTTTGACCAATTAGATTTTCCATCAGTTTGAATATAATTTACTACTCCTAATCCTCATCTCATTATTAAGCCATTACCAATTCCTCTTTTACTCCCCCTGCTCCATACTTTGGAAAAAGAAAGGACAAGCAGGACACTAGTGCCCTGTTCCTAACCTTTTCTCCATTGAACCTTTTAGTTCAGCTTTCAGTTTGACACTACCTGCACATCCCTGCTCCAGTGCTGATGTCCACCGTTAATTTTCTCCGCACCCTTACTCCACTGCTCTCAGAACAGTCAGTCGCTGTTCCTCACCCAAACTACTGAATCCCTGCAGCCCATTCTCATGCCAGCCACCCCCACTCTCTGCCCCATAAATAATAAGGATCTTAAGCAGGTTTTGGCTTGTTTGCCTTTTGCTGTTGTTGGGGTGGTTTGTTTTAAGTAAGTCACCCCACCCTTTCTTTCTTTACTTTCAAATTAGATAGACTCCATCTTCACCCTTCTCATCTCCAGTCCAGCAGTGGTCACTAAGATCACAGGAGATTCACTCTCAGTAGAGGGTTTTCTGAACTAAAAATTGAATCTACTGAATAAATATAAACTGATTTTCCCAGATGTGTACAACTTGGTGGGGAGATTTCCAAACCAATGCAAAAAAGCTCATCACAAAACTCAACTTAAAATTACTATCCCTTCTTGAAGTCTGTGATTCATTACCATTCAAAAAGCTACAATACATAGCTGGTAGGCAAGTCCAAAAATCTACCATTTGCAGGGAAAAAGCAAGCACAAAAACAGCTTCTTTTAAATATATGTATTAAGATATACTTTAATTTAGAAACATTATATAAACACTATACAGTATGTATATATGTTGAAGAGGCCAAACATGTTGTCAGTTGACTTTTTGGAGAGGGGGTGGGAACCAAAATGGTTAGGAACAGTTTTAAAGGAGCTCCTTTACTGTGCTATAACATGCAGCTAGAATAAGATCTACTGGTTCTGGAAAAAATACTCTGTTCCAATTACTGTACCAAACAAATTCTTTGCACAAAATTCACAATTTAAGTTAAACGTTTAAAATCTTGGAAAATGAACTGGTATCAAGAATTTAGTTTTAACTAACAGATAAAGATCATTTGCAGCCTCAGTAATTTATATTTATCATTTTTCCATCAAAGGAAATGAAGCTAGGCCAGACAGCTGAACAGGAATGATGAAACACATTGATTCTCTTTGTTCATATGCTGTTTGGGATAATGGTACGTTTGGTTTTTACTGGGCAAAAGATTAATTCAAATTCTAGCACTTACAAAACATCTGGTCTGAGTGGTATTCAGTAACAATAATGGAATTTAAGTGGCAGAGCATTTAAGTCTTAAAAATGAAAAGATAGTGATCTATAAACTGAAAGCTTTACTAACCTGCTATAGTAATAGTGGTAGATTTATTAAACACTTTATAATAGTGAATTTAAAAATACAGATTTGCCTTTTAAGACTTTCATATAATATCTTATTCTATAAGCTATTTCCAAAGCTGAAATTCCCCCCAATAATTTAGTTCATCCATATTGCAATTCTGTCTGTATTTTGAGATTTTTAAAGTGGCAGTCTTATGGATTGGTATGCATTATATACTATGCTGTTATTTTTCTGTAGATATGTATAATAAGTTCTGGGGTTTGTTTGGGGGTTTTTGTTACCTGTAAAACCTCAAAGACACACTGAAATTAAATACATAAATACATTAATGAAGACTTTGAGAACAGAGATAAAAGACACTATATAAAAACAAATATTTATTATTTGACTACATATGATGTCCATAAAAGTGTTTCTATGCCATCTTACTCTTACTAGCTCCATACTATAAACAAATGAAAACAGTCTATCAGAACTGGTAGTCTTCACAATTCTTTGTGAAGAAGATGATATGGCACTTAGATAATATTGCATACGACCACTGCACTTGCAGTTCCTAATGTCAATAAGAATCCTGAAAACATGCATTAATTACAAAAAATTAAACAAAACAAAAAATCCTAGCCATGTTGAAGCCATGCCAGGTGTCACAATAACCAAGGCCCAAGAGGTGTACATTCTTGCCTCTGAAGCTAAATTCATATCAAATAGTAGTTACAGAATCTTATTTAATATATTGTACCTGTGCCTACTAACATCAAAGATGTACAAGAACGGTATTTATGAAATTTATTGCTCCAGTGTCCCTTTAAAGAGTCCAAAGCCAGCTAAAAAAAAGTAATCCTTTGTTTTACTAAAAACCAGAGTGATGATGCAAAATAATTCTTTGATCTACTATCTATTTGAAAGTACTAAGCTAACTGCAGACAGTAATTGCTGACAAATCCCAATAGTAAACAAACCAGTTTCACATTTTACATATTATCAAGAGGCTACAGAATTAATGGTTACAGCCAAAGAAATGTTGACACAGTTGCAGATTGAGCCTTAACATGCTGATCATGTTAAAATACTGCACAAGAAATATTTTTCCACTTTGTAAAAAGCCAGACTGTTTACATGTGTAAGTGGCTAGAGACCTTGTTGTCTGTGTGTGGTCTTAACATTTCAGTATCATAACCATGAATATAAAGAGAAACAGCATGAAATAACCTATTATACTTACAATGAATGCCAGCCTGTCAATATTAGAAGCACTGAGATTTAAGTTTCTTAAAATTAGCATTACAACATATATATACCTACATCTTTACCCCATTTTATAAAATTAATTAATAAATAAATTGAAACAAAGCTATCTAAAAGCAAACAGGACTCATACTCCACAAAAGTTAATTTTTCTTCCCTTTACATTGATTATAAAGGGAAATAATTTGGAAAAAAAAATCAAGAAATTAAAAATTACAAACATCATCTTTGTTAAAAACCATGACATTCTGAAACTATGGTACGTTCACTCATATTCTCTTAGCACGCAAGATATAATAAATTAATCTTCATTACAGCTATAACTATTATATCACAGCTGTAGTACATGTATGTCTTAAATCTCTAATTTGCTGATTTTTAGCAATTTTTTGCTGAAAAAAATTAGAGCATATCGTTGCTGTGAATTGCTGTTGCTAATTTACTTAAAAATCACTGGAAAGTCTTCTGCAACTAGTGGTAATTTTTTTTTTTTGTGAATAAAAAATAAAGCCCTACTGTTTTCACCATTTACTGAGGACAGCACTGTGAAACCATTAAGGAAAAGAAGACGCAAGCTATCCGTAACGCAGAAGAAATCAGTCAGTAGCATTACCATTCACACACTTACATCTAAAGACTGCCACAGCTAAAGCATATCAAGCTGTCCCATCTTCCCATTCTATGCCTAGCAATAAGACATACAATTTTAAAAGGCAGGTATGCAGTATAAATAAAAAATATTTTCTTCAATCACTCAATACAAGAATTGTCAATATTTTTCACACTAATTGAGATTTCCTCCCACAGTAGAGGGAGGAAAAAGCAAAGGCCATCATCTTTCCAGCATATATCTGTGAACACCACTTATCCATGGTTGAAATTTCTACGTCATTGAAAAAAAAGACAGATTGAAAATACAAGGTTGTTATCAAGAATGTGGGTGTAAAAAGTGAAAGAAAGATTTTTGGTCCTATCTGCCTTTTTTCCCCTAATGTTCATTTGCATATATGGGAAGGTGAAGGAGAAATTGCCTATTAAGCTTTCCATATCCTTATACCCTGTTGGTATTTTTAATGTGTGCATGGGAAGCAAAGTTCTTCAAAATACTTTCTTCTCTAAAATTACAGGATTAAAGTTAGGAGAGAAAAATTCAGAGCTATAATGAATGAACAGAATTAACACTGTGGGACCATTCTAATTCCATTTGGGACACACATGCCTCAGGAGGTTGCGTCTCTGTTCCGTAAGCATTTAAGAAAAATAAACACATCACTAGAAGTCTTTAAGAGTCTACTTCCCAAATTAGAGAAATGATCAAGAAGTCATTAGAAAAGAAATACGTATGAAGGGTAATTCACTATAAAAACAAACAGTAAATGACCCTTGAAAGGGGTCCTTCTGAGTTTCCTCAAGGGAAGCAGTATGGCTCTGTAACTAGGCAGAACTGAAATGAACTAAGACCACTTTCCATTCCCCTATCTTTCAAGAGCGGGCCTAGTGAACTAAACTGTACAAGGGAGGAAGAAACCAAGCAGCATCACTCGATTCCCGCGTCCACACCAGCCAGCCAGGTGGAAAGTGGGACCAAGTCCAGGCGGCGGGCCGGCCCTCCCACCGCTGGGGAAGGCGCCCGCGGCCGCGCAGGGCGGAGAGCCGCTGTCCGAGCCGGGCCGGGTGCTGAAGCCTCCCCCGTCTCCGCCCCGGCAGCGGCCCGCACCCACCAGCGAGGGGTCGCCGTCCATCGCACTCACGGCCCGCGAGCCGCTTCCTCCGTCCCTAACAGGATCGCCACCGTATTTTTAGTGCCTGCTGCTTTTATGCCATTGGCCAGCTAGTCTGGACGTCCTCAGGTCAAACTTCATCTTGCATCAAAGGAGGAACGCGAGAATTGTATCCCACCACTACTGGGCGTTTTTAACAATTCATATTCCTTTATTTATTTATTTATAGCTAAACAAAGCTTTATGCTATGCATTTCTTCAGTGTGGAATTATTTGTAAACATTTGGCTTTTGGTCTGCTCCAGAAACATTAATGGATTGGTTGAAGACAGCTGCAAACAACAAAGGCACGTCTCAGGATTTATTTTGTGCAACGCCAGATTGCTGAAGCTTCCTATGGAAGTCACAGAAAGAAACTCCAGAATACACAAGTATTCAGTGACAGATTTTCTTTCCGTTTAGGTAGCAGAATAATCATTCCAATCCTATTACCTGTTCACATGCAATCTGTTCCTTAGAATATTAATAGTGTGTTACTGCATTTTCATGCTTATAATCTGTAGTTTATCTGCAATTTAAAAAGTTAAATGTACACCCCTGCTATTCAACAGCACTTACACAAGTGAAAGCTTCTCTGAAGTTTCTTCCCCCATCAGACTCTGACCTTCCACAGCCTGTTCCACAACCCTGACACTTACCATTTTACTCTTTCTTCCCCTAGTTCTGTCCCATTTGTAAGTCCCTATAAGGTACTGTTAGAAACATGAAAACAAAAGCAAATGAGATGTTTGCTGCTGAGAATGAGCTCTCACAGAACAGAATTTTCATAGCCTTTTCACTTTGTGGAAAAGTCTGGAATCTTCACCTTAAATACATGGGAACCTCCACTACGCCGCCCACAACAGAACTACCATTTGAAAAAAACCTTGCTGTTTTTCACCACACTAACAATAGACAGCATCACATTTAAACTACATTATATTTTAATAGATTTGGACTAATGTCTTACTACTTTAACATTTAAACACGTAGCATACTGACTTTCTGAAGAGGTCCAAACAGTTACTGGAAAGACAAGGGAACTAATCTAAACATCTTGAGGATCACTGAACTGATTCACAGATGGTCAAATTAGAGAAACAAGCATGCCACTTGCTGATCAAGGTCTAACCACAAAATCTGTGTGGCAATCCAAAGAGAAAGAAGTAATTTCAAAATCTAGTACCAATATGATGGCAGCCATCAGCAGCAGAGAGGAATTTGATTTGGGCATAACTGTAAAGTAGAAGTTCACAGTGAGTGAGCTCACCCTCTAAAATACCATTATGTTGCTTATTCTGAAACTACTATTTGCACCAATTTTAAGTCACTAGTATCTATGTAGATAAAGTCTGGTGTTAAAGACACAACCAATTCTTACATGGAATAGAAATACTTAAAAGCAGGATACAAGCTGAAGTTACTTCAGGAACACCTGTACTCTCTGAAGAGTAGGCACAGCTCTGTATTACTATCCAGGCATCAATTCAAAAAGGTCCATGTAAAAGCCCACAGCTAATGAGAGTTAATGATGATACTAAAGTTCTCCACTTTTTGCTTCTTAATAAGAAGAGCTGAAGTGTTTGACAATCTACTCCTCCTGGTATCTCAGGCAAAGTAGGAATACCAAATTGACAGAGCAACAGAGAAAGTGAAGCAAGGCTCTGCTTACCTGTAGGTCTCCAAGGAACATGACAAGTAATGCTGCTGGTAATTCCAAAGGTATTTTCTCCTTCTAAACTAGTTTTGAATTTGTAGCCCATGGTGAAGATCAAACTTTCTATTATGTTTTAACAGTCTGTGATCATCACTGGTACCCATAACACTTTGTCACAGATCAAATGGCCCACCCAGCTTACAAATCTGGAAAGTATTTTGCCACGTTCACTTTTTCTGCTTGCAGTAGGAATGCTGTCTCATAGTGGTAGGAGAACAACAATTGCCTCACTCTGTCACAACGCTGGCTACCAACAACCAAGCTTTAAGTGACTTTCTACAGCTTGATATACTGTGAGATTTCTTGTTGCTTGCAAAAGATAACCTAACAAAGAAGTAAGTTCTAACAATAGTTGAATATCATCACACTTCTGAACTTACAGTATTTTTTGTGTTCTTCATAACTGGATTTTTCCCTCCCAAAATGTGTATCAGTTTTATTTGTACCAATTCAAATAGGAATTTACAAACCCAGACTAAATCTCAACAGGTCCTACATGCTTAATAATGTAGGCCTCTATAGAACAACAATTACAATGACGACATATGAACCATCTCCAATAGCCCTACAGAAAGTGGCTTCAAATTAGCCAAGAGTTTTCTGAACTATGTAGAATATGCTGGGCATCTGTAATTAAATCTCTTTTCAATTCATAATTAGCAAGTACCCCTAGTTGTAGCCTCCAAACATTCCACAAATCAAATCGCAATTCCTGCCAATTATCAGGATGAAGAAGGGATATAGGCAAAGAAACATTTTCCTTAACTTTTTTTTTTTAAGTCTTTTAAGATCATCTCTAAACAGCACCCTCTGTTTTCACCAAGCAATAAAAGCAAAATAAAATAGTAAATTTTGTGAAAGATGTGTAAATTGGCATATAAAGATTTACAACTAATGACAGATTCTAACACTTTTCTGAAGAAATCTACAAACCAGTGTTGTTTTATTCCAAATCCTCCTATAAGATTTCTCTCCACTAGGACACCCACAGCACCCAATGATGTACTCACCAGTCACTAATATTCAGTCTATTTGATATTATACTACAAACACTCAGTACTCAGCACTTAAGGCAAGAATATTTTCTGGTCAATTGCTTTTTTAAATTGTGGCCTTCATTTTCAACTTTTGATGTGTCAGACTTACTCCTATCATCTAAATTGTTTGTAAATTCACCAAGGCATGGACTGCAACTATGTGTTAGTTTAACACCCAGCAAAATAAGAACCAGAGACTTGCAGACAATATCACAAAGGGAATAACTCTTTATAAGCTTGTTTTCTATTACTGAAGATTACCTTATTATGGCAAGACATTGCACTACAGTATTGCTACTTGTATTACTCTCCTTCCTATGTTTGGACTGTAGGAATGTCAAAATAAAGAAGGAAAAGTTATATACTGCATGACTCCACCGACTGTCAAATCCTAGGATCTTGGCATTGAACAGATCTTCTTTAATGGCCAAAGACTTAGCTCTTTCCCAACTCTTTAGTTCAGCAAATACTTTACGTTCAGAGCTATATACTTCTCTTCTATCAGCCTTTATCTGTATGATACAAAGCAGGATAAGCCACAGCCATGTATATTTGGTTAATTATGAGTGCTATTAAATCACTGGTATATTCAATGAACAAAGATGACCCACTGAGTTTAAAATAAGAGAACACTGGCTTGAACTTGAAAGGCTGTATTTAACTGTATCTTATATAAACTCTTGTTTCACCAGCTGAGTGGTGTCAGATATGCCAGACACCTTACTACTTCCTGGAAACTAAGGAGGGCTGTGCAAAGTGAACCTTGCATGTGGAATAGAGCTTAGTTTAGTTATTGCACAGGTTTTTAGAGCAAAATGAGGATAGTTACCAATATGAAAATGCTAAGAAAATGTTATTGTGGCTCTGTCACATTTTGTTACATGGAAATCAGTGATATGCCATTTTTCCCTACCTCTGTTCTTTTCCTTGCTCTCCCTCAAGACTAAAAACTAACTATTCTTCAATGTGCATTTGATGCAACATCTTTACAGAGATTCTCCACTTGAATGCTATTTAATACATACATGGCAAGTGACACACAAAAAGGAATAAAATCTTTGTTTTGCTGAAGCTTGTAGATTCAGCATTTCATGCAAGAGGATCTGTCTGTAAAACACACAGATAGCAGAGAAAGTATGAAACCAAGACAGACAACACTTGCTCTTCAGGCTTCATAAACGGGCCATACTTCCCTAGCAAAGTGTACACAGCCAACAGGAAAAGATCATCACTCAAATCACTGAAGTTGAGATTCTGGTTCAAACCTGTCTGCCCACAATCTAGACCACAAACTAGTCTTTCCCCACTTTCCCAAACCAAAATCTCTCCGCTACAAATACTCTTTTGTAGTAAGAAGGCAGAGTAATCTCTCCAATACAAATACTCTTTTGTAGTAAGAAGGCAGAGTTGTCTTTTGTGTAGGCCTCGTTAAAAATACCACATGCTATGAAGCACGGAAATAAAAAATAGGTTAGCTTGATATACAAAGGTACAGACACCATGGCTTGGCAAGACCTACCTTCATTTACCATTTCTTTGTATGACTAAATGAACCTATACAGCTAATCTGATTTTTATTCATTATATACTCTTTCTCTTCATTGGCCAAGTAATATCACACAAAGGCAAAAGTAGACAGATTCTGTTAAAAAAACAGAAGGATAGAACAATGCACAACAGCATAAGGGCTAGAATATGGACAAACTCTACAGAACTTGCCTGCTGTAGTAGGAGGTTTTTTGTCAATTAAGATACCACTTCACTCCCATATTATAGCTTGTTTTTCAAATGTGTTTGATATTACTAAATTTTTTCATTAAATCTGCAACTTTTTGCCTCTTCATTACCACACTGCTTGTGGTGATGAAAATAGCAGAGCAGGATTCAAGGGGAAAAAAACCCCAGCACCATACAAACAAGCCATGACTTTCCCATACATAATTTGTTGAAATAATTTGTATGACTGATACTGGAGCATTTAAGAAATTTATCTTGTTTCTAGCTCTTTCTTCCTTAATATCTGAAATTAATATTCAATTCTGATCAGACCTATTCTTTTTCAAAGTAGATGAGTCCCGGTTTTTAGGACAGAATAAATACATACTGTCAACTGTATAAGTTTGAAATGAGTCAGCTGGAAGATAAATGGAAAAAAACAAACAGAAATGGAGACAGAACTAAAGAAATTGCAGGGGTCTGCATGTTTAATTTTGAAGCATGAATTTTACATAGTCAGCGTCTGTTTAAAAAGAAAGAAAAAATAATATTTTTATATTGGTCCCATACACACACCGACATTATCCATTCTAGCAAAAGTTTCAATCAGTCATACACTTTGAAATCACTTAATATTGTGATTCTCTTAAGCATGGTGTCTCACAGCATTTCAAGTTAGAAATATTTCCGGTCAAAAGAGGGAATCTTATGTAAGACAAAAATCACCAGTCAAACTCCTGATCATATTTAAGAGTGAACCATCCCACACTACCCTACATTCAATTGTCAAGAACCTTTTTCTGCTTTATAACATAGAATCATATACACCTAAAGTCCAATTTAATGTTTTTTCATAGTTCTGTTTTCACTTTATTGATCTTTTCACAGCCCCTGGGTAATCACAAGC
Organism: Elanus axillaris; assembly: GCA_026212715.1. Lineage (NCBI taxonomy): Eukaryota > Metazoa > Chordata > Aves > Accipitriformes > Accipitridae > Elanus > Elanus axillaris. The sequence continues at coordinate 15,003,034 of JANZLQ010000086.1, read as the reverse complement.
CAACAACACAGGGGTTTTCATTTTACTCTTTTCATATTGGAAAACTGATTTATGTTTTTTTATTTGGCTGTATCACTTTTTAATATTTTTCCAACCTAACTTCTTTAGATACTGACATTATAGACAAACAGACTGCGCTAAAAAAGACAGATAAACTGAACTGAGCAAGGCTTTTTATGAAATAAATTAGTATGTCCTTAGTTAAGCTACAGTGTGCTACCAATATACTCCTACAGGCTCTAATCCAAAGCCCACTGACTTGAGTAAAGTTTGGGTCAGATCCACATTAAAAAGAACTTAATTCAGTAGTGGTAAATGAAATCTAAAATGTATAATTTGATTAGAAAACACTCCAAGTAACACTTCAAATAATGTTGGTGACTTCTTCACAGCTCATACAGATTTTTAGTTCCTTCAACTATTATTTAAAAAGTTTGGGATTTATAGTTTTTGCCAACCACATTGTCACAGCTTAATTGAGCAGCTGTCAACTGTTAGAAAATAACTGCATCATCATCTCTTTTAGAAGAACTAGTGTGGGAAGTGAAACACTTACATAGGATCTAAAGTTTCTGGAGTCATGGTAATGAATCTGTTTTCATAAGGTGACCATGAGTCATCATTTTATCAGCAGTTTAAAGGGTTTTCACAACAGTTAAGCGTCATTAGCACTCAAGCTTAGCCATGACTGCAGCAGAATACTGAAATAGGGTGTCATGTCCTGTGGTACCATTATTTAAGGAAAAGTTTGGCTGTTGAGTCAAGAAAAATACTGCAAAGTCACGGTTGAGTAAGTGCTGCAATGAACACAAAATGTCCAGAAACTAAGTTTTTATTTGAGAATTGAAATCAAGCAATAATTTTGCTTTTAAAAATAGACTCCTTTTAAGGAAGTTGTGAACCACATTGATGAATCACAGGGAAAGAATAAAAATGTACTGTCAGTCTCTTCTCCCTTTTACTCCATAGTCCAGTCAGAATACACTCGTGTATCTTCCACATATCAGAATCCATCTACATTGTCCAGGGTGGGGAGAGGCCACATGAAACAATATGAAAATTTTTATATTAAATTTCCATGATACTAACATCAAGAGCAAAAACCGCATCACTGCATCATTAAACTGTTTGTACACGACATTAACAGGTACTATATGAAACATGGATCCCTTTATCTCGCAGCCTACTAACCTCGATATGAACTCACTGGAAAGAATTGAAGAATTTCACCTACAGCACAAGCTGAAGCCTCTCCCAGGACCTAAAGACATTCAGTGACCCCATCCAGCATGTCTGCTAAGCCCTGATGTTTTGCTGGACTCAGAGAGATTGAAGTCTGCTTCTAAGTTTCCCATCCCTTCCTCCTTCACTGCTAGACTCAGGGGTCAAGCAGGCAGCACCACCAAGATCTCCAAGAAGCAGAAGAGCGGAGGTGTAAAATATGGTAGTGCTGCTCCGAAGTAAGGCATATGGCAAATATCATGGAGATTACATATTTGAATTAATTAGTAATTAGTATTACTTGGTATGTATGTAGAATACCATATCACTGCCACAGTAGTATAGTGCTCACAGTTAGCAAAAGCCTGATTTTCTGGCACAACTGGTACTTTCATAACTAATCAGATTTATCCGAATTACCAAAAAAACTAATGCAAGTTGAACCATCCTTTTATTCCTTATTTGAAGTGATCCCCGTGAAAGTAGTGTTTCCACTACTGATGTTTATCCCTCTGGCTTCCTATTCCTTTCTCCTTCTGCTAACACTTTAATCTCTCAACTCTTCATCCACTCATCATTTCCCTAGGCTTGAAAATTAATCCTCTGAGGTCAGTGAGGAAACTTCCAATGACTCCAGGAGGTTTAGAATTAGATCGTACACTTAATTTTCCTCCACTCTCTACCTCCCAACTTCCTCTTTTCTTTCTTCTGGAACTTATTTACTCATCACTTTAGTCATTCCATATCTGGTCCCACGAAACTGGGAATTAAATGCAGAGTTAAGAAAGAGAACTAAATAGATGTCCCTCCATCCACTATTATTGTTTTCTACTTCCTATTTTAAACTATACTCCCCCCACCCCCCCAGTCCCTTTTTATCATCTTCTTTAAAACTTTTAGGCCCTTTTAGACAAGTACCATATTTTATACATTCATATAGAAATGAACATCACAGCTGAGTGAAGTGTATGGTGCTATTTGATAATAACAGTGCCAACCACCTGTATTTTTAGTTGTTCTGAGCAATGCCACTTTAGAACTCCATCTCTAGAAAGCCACTATTTAATGGTTAACATAGCTATCTCTTAATTTTTAAAGACCCCAAAAGCAAATATAAGAGCACACAGTGTATTTAAAATTCAACAACCTTTAATTAGTTTGAAGAACACTGGTACCTTCCTTTTAAGATTTAAAATACTTTTACAAATTCTATCTGATCATAGAACACCTAATCTTAGCACATTTCTATTGAAACATTTGTGAGTACTCCAACTACAGGAGTTTCAGGTACAAATGTCTTAGTTTTGCAATGGGGAAAAGAAATGGACATCAGAAAATACTGAATTTATTAGTTATTTCAACCAAGCACTCTCTAAAAAAACCCAGTGCTCAAACTAAAAATCAGTATGCTAACAAGACCAAAACTATGTATGTAAAAAAAGCATCTGTACTGTTGCATCACAACATATGAAAAAAATATTTTAAACACAAACAGTATTACTTATTCTTGCTTTCCACTCGAGAGCACTGCATTCATGCATCTATGGACTTAATATAGCAGTAAAATGCATTTCCTGCCATCCATTACTCATTATATGGGATCAGAGAAAGTTTAAAAAATTAGGTAAGAAACCTGCTCATCTTCCTAGTTTTATTCTCTCCAAACAACTCGCAAGCAGCAGCAAACACACCATTTTCTCACAGGGCAAAATATTTACAAAAATATTGATTAGCTAATTCAATGGACACACTTCACAGAAACATGAACTTTAATCTGTCTTGCCCTCTTAGATGTCACCTAAGAATCATCCATACAGATGTATCTGATACAGAAATCTTTGTTGACATACTATCACTGTATTACAGTTCAACCAGTAGCTATAAAAAGAAAGCACTGGCACTGGAAATATATTAACATATTTAAACACACATGGAAATATATTAACATATTTAAACACACATGGAAATATCTAAAAAGGTCCCTTCAAAATAAACTGCTCATTTTCTTCTTCCAGACCAAAGACAGTAATACCTTCTACAGGCCTGTGAGCAGACCCAAAAATGACCCATAAGTACATGTGCTGTAACTACATACTATCATATTGTCTGACAGGAAGATACCTTTACCTTTCCCTCTACCTACTGTTAAGGCCTATAATCAACATTCTTTCTACACACACTTTCTTTCACAGAGCACTTCTAAGATATGCAAAGACAGATGTTAAGATTCCTTTGGTTATAAATCAGTATCTTAATGATTACATTAAGATATATCAACATAAAGAAGTAAAGGATACATACGCAAGCAAAATTAAGGGGAAAACTGACCACATTATAGTCATACTGTCATTTTTCTGTCCAATCATTTCCAGTACTTCCATCTTTGTACCCAATACAAAATGGAAAAATATGCTTGCTGCTTCAAAGGAACTTGCAATTTAAAGCAAGCAAAAAGTTTGAAGGAGGAAGGACCAAAAAGTTTCGCATACACTTCCTGCATGTAATAATTTAAATTGATAATAAGGAACACTGCTGAAAAATCAACTGCAGCGTGCTGGATGACCTGAGGGAACATTGAAGCTACAATTATCTTAGATTAAGATATGTGCTAGCAAAGGCCTACTAATCTGAGATGGAACAGAGCTCTTCATTTCTCAAAGTAGGAAACAGCAAAGTAAAAAAAGCTTCCCTTTGAGCCGAGCTATTGAAATTTAGTAACAACTTAAAGTCTCCGGTGTTTGGCAAATGAACGAATTGCAGAAAGCAGTAAATGAAATTTTTCTGTTACAGCCATAAAAATTACTATATTTAGTTCTGCAGTTTGGCATGAATAAAGTCAATTTACACAATTCTGCAAGAGCAATTCTTTCTAGTTTGTCCAAAGTTTTAAACAAGGCCCTAGTGATATTATTTTTCAAATCCATATAGAGTTCATGATTTTGCTTTAAGCCTCACCAATTAAAGTTAAGATTTATTCCTCAGAACAGCAATAAAATATTTTAGCAACACACAGAGAAAGCTTAATTAAATTCATGTGTCTTGTTTTCCAGATTTGGGGGTATTTTACCATGCAGCACTTTATGAAGTATATTTCCTAAAATTGAAAATTGCTAATCAAATTAACTTGCATAAAATACTATCTATTGCACATCACAACATTATGGCATCCAGCCACTTGGCAAGTGAAGAAAGTGTGTAGGACATAACTGTAGTTTTTGTATTAAGGTTTAAAGCTATTTTACTGCATCAATTATTTTATTTCAATCGCTCTTAATTGCCCATAAAACCAAGCTTAGGCGCCCCTTTCAAAAATAGGCCAACTACTCCCTCTACTGAAAATAATTGACCATTACATTGAAGGTACAAAGTTTCTCATACGTTGTTAAGAAGCGAAGCCATTAAACACATTGTGTTTTCCTCTTAATGACGAGTCAGCTAAGACTTGAAAGACTGATAAGCTGTACTTTTCACTCTTTTACCAAAAAGATTAACATACACATGCTTACAAAATCTAAAATGATGTAGAGCATGCAGAAGATGAGGCATGCATGAAACATTTTCAGACTCAGTAAAATACGCCTATCAATTTCAAACACAACGAACCTAAAAGAATATAGTATTTTCTATAGTCTCCCTGCAGAGAGGAGTGAGAATATTTTCTGCCTTTTAATGGAGAATCCTCTGCACAGGAATCTTCCCTGAAAAATTTATGTGAAAGTTCAACAGTCTTTAAAAAGAAAATATTCACATTAAATACAAATCCAGTGAATATAAAGAGGCAAAAATTCACACACAAAATCCCCAATCTAACAAGTAAAACATTACACATCTGTGCACAAAGTGAATTTTAATCAGATTTTTGCATATTCACATTATATATTTGATACATTTTAGTCAAGGCAAAGTTAATTTTCAGCATTTGGTACAAGCAAATACTTATCATTTCTCAAATACTATCAGAAAGAAAATAAAGCTGTATGTCATTGACACTCCCAAAAGTTGTATTTGTGATATTGCTCACCTACAAATCCATGCTCAATGAGAACCTATCCATTTGCTCAGATAGTCAGTGATGTTAAACTACTTAGTGATTGCCAGGGTACATGCGGAAGACCAGTAAAGTGTGTCTATGCTAAATCAGCAAGCTGCAATAATGCAGGTCAGTAATCAAATATCTTAACACTTTTTAGCTAGTGAAGATATTTCAACTCGCACCACTTGTTTTCTTGGGCACTTACACTAACTAATATTGATGATATCAAGAGTTCTCAGCTGAGAAAAACAATGCCTTCAGCCTCAGCTCCTGCTGTTACCCACATCAGTGGCATATACACTCAAGAGTATCAGCTAAAACGTGACCAAATCAAGGATATTTCTCTTAACTCTTGTATGAATTCAGAAGCAGTGAATAGTATAGACATAATACTACTCATATTTGCAATCATGTTAAACAGCAAAAAAATTAAAGCAAATGTCCCACTAAATGACAGCAGTTTTCCTTGGAAAAGAACACAGCACACAAAAATTGTTTGGTCTGCTTGTTGAACAGGTTGGTTACCCACAAAACCAAGCTTCAACAGCTTCCACAGCCTGATCAGTCAGGAAAATTGTTGTAGCTGCCCTCCAAAAAACACAAGCTAATACATAGAGGAAAAAGTCTCTCCTGCTAAGAAAACTCCTGGAAAAAACATTTCCAAGAGAATAATATATTGTGCGAATCAATTTGAAATGTACACATTACCAAAATTACCCTAGACTTACAGGAACACAGAAACAAGAGAGAAGGTCAAAACAGAAGGTTTCAATTTTTACTGAACAATTGGGTTTATTTATTGATAAGCTGATATAGTTATGGTAAAAGATTTTGAGGCACTATATTTATTGCAGAACATTCTGAAAAGCTTTACTCTTCAGATACATAACCAAATGTCAGACACTGTTTACAGAGAAAACTGCAATGGCATTTTACTGGATCTAAGACAACTAATCCCTGAAAATGGGAAAAGAGGCAAAAAAAAGATGCAAATAAAAAGTCAAGTGTGATATATACTTTAGGAACATTGCTACACCTTAAACCAGGAACTCTTAGATTATCTGGGAAGTACATGAATAATATTCCAAGGTTACAATAAGAGAAGAATCAACCCTAAATTTTATCTCAGGTGGCAAATACTGTTTTATCGAGAATTCATGCAGTTTCTAATTCTAACTGCACAACTAACCACTTTTAGCTACACAGTTTTAATCTTCAGCTGACCTCAGACACAATCTGCCATGATACAGCAGCAATTCAAGAAGTTTGCTTCCAAAGAGAGAGAAAAGCTGATACAAAACACACTGCTATGACCAAAAGCCTGAAGGATGCACCTCTTCATCATTAACTTTCAAAATCAACATACACATATTTTAAGCAGTATTAGACTTTTTTTTTTTAAATGAAAGCTATGACATTTTACTTACCTTAATGACAAATTTGTTGGATGCCATGATAGGTCAAGGTTAGCTGCTCCTATAAAAATATAAATTAGAAGTGATCAGCACTAGAGAAAAACTCCAATCTCTACACTGAGAAGGATTTTTAAAATCTATTACTCATTTTTTTCATTACTGCTCTTCTTCAAACACTATACTCTGCTTTAAAAAAAAAAAAAAGGAAAACTCTTTATTTAAGAATTACTTAGCTACCTGTGCTGCTTTATTTTAGTGAATCTCATAACTGTTCAGGCACTTCACATGCAACACATGAAATACAAAATTAGAACTATTTTTCAGACAAGTACCAAGACAAAGACAAATCCAGCCACCTAACATCCTCAAGAAGCCTTTCAGAGAGCAGCAGACTAATCCTGGAATATTCCTTTACTGTCTCAACCACTGGTCCCTATGTATATGATCCCTGGCCTAGTTTCTCTTTCAAAACAATAGCTTCACATAAAATCTCTTTGCATAGCTTAAAGAAACAATAAAGAAAAGACGACACACAAAATTTAAAAACATACTGTTTTCAAGAAAACACAATCTTAATACATGAAATAACACCTGCTCTAACCAAGAGAGTCCTCAAACCTCTCTACAGTTCATCCCTTCCTATCTTGTGGATACTCCGTTTCTACTTAGCTAGGGAGCCCACAACCACCTGCATACATCAGTGGCCCTATAGAAATAGTATCTTCCATCATGCTCTCTTAACAGGAGCTCAGCAACACTACATAAATTTCAAAATTTGCTTTCAGACCAACCAGCAGTAAGCAAAATTCAGAATTGAGACACCCGTTCACTACCTGCAGTTCTGGTAATCAGTAGTATCAGAGTTTAAAACAATTCAAGAACAAAAGCACAGACACTTTTTTTTTTTTTAAGTACTGCTGTAGCTAGTATGCAACATATATATACACACATACACTATGTATATTTAAAATTGTAGACTACTACATCCATAAAGCAATGTGACCTGGGCATTACTGTAGTTGCACAAAAGTAAAATGAACTTTGGACACCCTCTTCTCTTGCTTATCCCAAACAGGATTTAGATTGCTTCATTTGGGATATTGAGTGAAGCACGTTTAGCTGCACAGACCCTGACCTTGCCTCAGACTATTGCAAGTAACTCAGGAAGCATTAATCTGTGCTGGAAGTTAGACACACCCTCCCTTGGGTGGAAGAAGAAACCTTTGATCAATTACTAAGATTTTCCCCACCTCTCCTTAGAACAACACTGTTATCTCACTCAAATGACTACAAACTTCAAGTTGGTTTGCAAGCCAAACCACAAGACTAGTCCCCTTCCACGCTGATTTCAGGTTTTTAACTGCTCATTTTTTTTCTCCCATACTGACAACAATTACAGTCACAGCACTGAAACTACTGGGGTACTTCATCATTCTCCACATAAATGAGAGCTAAACATTCACTTCTCAAAAGGTAGAAAATTGGGTTAAATTCATGAAGTCCTTCCAGCTAACCCCACAATGCTGGAATTCAAAAGATACATGGAATGGCCCCTATCATACCAAATCAGTATCTACAAAAACCTGGGAATAAAAAAAATTAAGATACATTCTATTTTCATCCAGGATAGGAACAGAGGCAACTGACAAGGAAGAGACTTGGACTGGACAGAAAAGCAGGTGAACAAGGGTCTCCGTATACTGGCAGAAGATAAAGTATCCAAACAATACACTTCAAGCTTCAAAATCAAGAAGAAAACAAGTGCCAGTAGCTGCCGCCTACAACAGATGAACTGCAACAGAAACTACACTGAGAACAGAGCTGCCTTCCGCACTCTAAAGTTTCCTAAAGGATTAGTCTCTTAAGATGGACAAATCTGGTCAATTTTGTAAAAGATGATATAGGAAAACAAGAACAATGCAGGAAGTCATACCCATTTCTCACTGTATACTTCAAGTAATTGTAAAGTACTGCGATAGAGCTGTCAAAATTTCAGGATACAAGTCAGGTTGGTGATACGGGTCTCTGTCAGGCAGTACCCTTACACATTTCAAAATTCAGTCGTTACCCTTATTCAACTTCAAAAAAGTGCAAAACAAGATAAAGACCCACTTTACAACTACATAGCATAGCACAGATAATTTTTATCTTAAGATTCAACAGTAATAATTTCTAATTAAATAAACACTTCTATGGAGTGCTGTCATCTCAAATATCCAAATGCTGAGATCCAAGGTTTCAAAACAACTATGAGAAAATGTGACAGTAACAAGGGTACAATTCCATGTTCTGGCTCAAGGAAAATTCCCAATTACTTCAGTGATTTTTTTCCATGTATCATATCAATATCCAAGAAGTAAGAAACAGAAACAGTAAAAGGATCATAAACAGTGAGAAGTAAAACATAGTTGTTACTGTAACCAGGTTAAAATGAGTTTGAACTGAGAACCCTTCTGCAAGTAACTACTGAAAATAAACTTTAATGTAGTTAATAAAATGTTTCAACTATGTTCAGAAAAAGCTCAAATTTAGAGCTTTTATCAGCTGCACAGTAATACTAAGCAGAAAGTTATATAGAGCAAATTGAATTTTCAGATTAACAGTCATGCAGACAAAAGCTGGAATACCATGACTCATGCCACACAACTATCATTCTCCCCTGCACAAAACAGCCCTAGAAACTTTTCTATCTTATTGGAGTAAATTCTGTCAACTTTACTGATAGCAATTTCGAGCACAGTGTAAGGCACAGTGCTCTGGACTACTTGTGACTTCCTATTTCAATTCAGTCATGTATTTAGGTGCTACTCTATACAAATAAACATAGTAGAACAGCTATAAAAAGAATCTTAGTAGGAGATGAAATGCAGAAAACAGCAGCTGCTAGAGCCAAGTCAGAAGAGATGCTAAAGGGAAATGGCAGCCACCAAGTGAAAAACCAACTACACTTCTCAATTCTTTGTAAAGGTGTACAAGACTGTATTCTTGGTGTCCAAGAACTCCAAGGACGGACTACCCACCCCATCATGCAAAAAAATAAAAGGCAAATAGTAAGTTATATTACATTCCTTTCAAAACGCCTCAAAACCTGGGCATGTAAGACTCATCAGATTCTCTTTAAAAAAAAAGTCTCAGGAGCATTTCAGGATTGGGTTTTAATTTTAATGAAAGGCTAGTATCTAGAGCTTTACTAACGATCCCTACCTCCTCCCCCCAACCGAAAAGAAATAAAAATAGGAAAAACAGTAGGCAAGAAGCAGCAAAAAGTAGAAGAGTGTTAAACGCTAGTCTCTTCTCCAAGCAGCTGGAATCATAGCCTGAAGTTAGGAAATCTGTAATTACAAACACAATTTGCTGTGGAGTGCACCATCAACTAAAAGCTCCTACAAAAGCAATAACAATACTGAACAAACCCAACTTTTACACAGAATTACCTGTACCTTGGGATATGGTAGAACACAAGGTACCTTGCCCCATGCTTCCAAGAACATAGTTTACCTAGTTTATACATAATTTTTGAGCTGCATATGGCATGCAATTCATGATGGTGATGCAGGCCTGTGATATGGATAACAATATTCGGACTGCTAATGTTTTCTCATTAATCCTCAGAGTAGCAATAATATGAAGAAGAGTTGCCACAGAATACGCCAGAGCATCATCTCTTCTCCAAATGTTCATGTCCTGCTTGAGAACAAAGCACACAGATGAATCAGGTGAACTTACCCTGGCATCACCCATCTCTTTTTTGTAACAATTTGCCATCTAGAATACTACTATTGCAACAAGTCTGCTACTACTGATGTGAGAAGAACCTCTGGCAGGCAGAAATCCTCTCCAAATCCAATTTACAAAATAACAGAAGAAAAAAAAAAAAAGAAAAGATGCACACGAACAGTTAACTTTGGTTCAATTTGCTCTTCATGGGAGTAAGCTGATTTGGGGAGTTTGCCAATTACTCTATTCTTTGCATTGACCATAAAAATAAGAGAAAGGAAATACAGCTGACAGAATAAACATAAGCAAATCCTCAGAAAACAAAAAAGAATACACCTAATGTGTGAACCATCAGGAAAATCACTGAACCATCACAGATGAAAAAATACCCCATACTAAGACATCAGAAAATGAGGAAAAAAACCCATCAATTATAAAACAATTATAAAAACCAGCAAGCCCCAAAACACTTTGCCATTTTCTGTGTTGAAAAAAAAACCCACAAGAAACACAGATCTATTAAAATTGCTGCTATCTGGTAAGAAGACTGTTTGATTGAATACCATATCTGCTGCAAACTAACGTGAACCTCTACGGCAACAGCACAGAAGGAAATGTGAAGATAAGCCAATAAGACAGAAAAACCCCTCTCAGAAACTATAAATATTTGTATATTTTTTTTAAATTTATATAGCATTTGTAGCATTTCAACATCTGAATTTTTGATTGACAAATTGATAGACAATCTGTACAAGGAAACATGATCTAGAATTAAACACATAGGTTCCCTGTAAATAGAGTGAGACACGCTTCAAAAAGAATGTGGCAGACTATCATTCTTTCTTAAATTTAATATTAAGTGTAATGGTAGATGCTCAGGAGGGGCCAGGAAACACAGCCATCCTGACCGCAAGCTGAAGTGTTTTCTGCCAGCTGATGAACAGTATCTTACCTTAGCAAAGAAATAGCTTCTTGTTGTGAGGGAATTTAGAACTCGGCAGGAATGAGAAACTGAAAAATCCTGTTGCACATGCCCACTTGAAGATACGGCAGCTTCTAACACAACAGCTGCAAGCCATTCACACACTGCTCATCTTTGGGTGCCTTTATCATGTGTGGGGGAGAGGTGGGCACCTGAAAAAGGCAGAAACAAAAACACAAATGCTAATTAAGGAACTCTAGAATAAGTTAATATTAACTATTTGTGTAGTTCAAAATTAACCGTCACAACATAAAAAAGAATTTTTCTGAACTTTCCAGATCTTGGGTATTGGAGTCAAACACTATCCAGCCCAGGCCCAGAACTAGTCAGTTTCTGAGAGCTGACAGTAAGCATGAGATGAGCAGTGTAATACTCAGCTACTTGCATATTTGGTAAAGTATTTCTAGCTCTGAAGAGATATACCAAAATCTTTGCATTTTGCAGTTTCAGGATTTTTAGGCCCACTCATGCCAATTTCTCCACTTAACCTTTAGAAACTACTCTTCCAACAAGTTAGCCTATTTTTAGCTCATTGTCATCTATATTCCTTCATTCATGAACTGCCAATTGACCTTTACAATTCAACAGTTCACTTTCAAAAATGTTACCCATTCACCACACAACCATATAGAACACTACAGAATGAGAGATTCTGGGGAACATCAGAGTGCTTATGACAGACAAGTGCTGGCTATTATCTTTTTGCATTGCTGAACGGTTGGTGTTTTTTTTTTAAGTTTTGTGGAACAGCTGAATGCAATGAACATTATACTACTTTCTGTATGGAGAGACCAGGCATTTAAAACTGTCTTGGCTACAGTTGTAAACTCTGTGTCTATACACAAAAATAAAATGCACCCATCCATTAACGCATTAATATGATACAAGATATTCTCGACAGCGATTGCAGGAATAGGGGGAGCAAGAAGAGCGAATACAGAAAACGTGCAGAATAGAACAGCTAAGGAAAAAACTGAGAAGTCAGGCAACAAAGTTTTCTTGAACTTCTTTCGGTCAGGGTGACACCGCCCACCTGCAGGAAGGCTCAGCCAGGCGCGCGCAAAAGTAACGCGGAACGACTGCAACAGGAGTTCAGGAAGGAAGAAAAATCGTATCTTTAAGCCTTGCCAGTGCTTTAGCGGCTCGCACCTCGCCGAACCGGGAGGGGGTGCTGACGCGAGGGGCGGCGCAGGAGGGAAGCAGCGGAGCTGGTTGGCACCATCGCCGCTCCGCTAGGACATCACCTCGCACGTTTATCTAGAGAGGAAAGCAAGACTGAAGACCGAGGCGCGGCCGCTCCCCCCAAAGAGCCTCCCGGCTGAGGGTCCCAGTCGGGCGGCAGGAAGGCTACCGCCACAGTCGCGCCGTACCTCCTCCCAGCGCCGCGGCTGCCTCCAACAGCTCTAACGGCTCCTCTGCCCCCAAGCAAGATGGCTGCCGAGCACGAGCTTCTTCTCCCCTATCCAAAATGGCCGCCGGCTGTGGCCGCTGCCGACCCTACCCTGCCCGAATGCAAAATGGCTGCCGGGGCAGTCGCACGCGGGCAGCTGAAGCCAACCTGGGCCCCACGAGAGGACGAGCGCACTTCGTGGCCACGTGATGGGGGGGCGGGCGGACGGACACGGGACACGACTTAGCCAATGGCGGACAAGAGGAAGAACGCCCACACTAGCTTCAACCCTGGGGCGGCGCGGCGCGCGCCGCCCGTCCGGGCGGCGCCAGGCCGCGTCCTGGCGGGGGGGGG
>JANZLQ010000086.1:14959659-14987882 GCA_026212715.1 Elanus axillaris | reverse complement strand
CTAAATCCTATGTGATAGGATCAATTAAGTGATGGTATTATAGATCTTAAAGATATTTAAAAAACAAACTGCAGTACCTTGAAGGCAATAGTCAAACTCTCATGTCTGGGTCTGCAGAAGTGTCCTTTCAGGTTCAGAACTGCCCAGAAATAATTGTGACTTCATGTAGTAACGTACTCTGTGTTGTTAGTAGGGTTCGTGATTACAATAGAAAAGACACTTGGGTATGAGAGAAGTCTAAATACTGTACGTTTATATAGAAATTTAATTAAATATACCTTTAAGTTTTGAAGTGTTTAAGAACTGAAAACAATTGTGTATCTGGGGCATCTTGAAGTAAGAAACCTTTCTTTCAGAGGCAGAGATTTCTTAAAGTTGTTTGAATATTAAAAGCTTTTGTTTCTGAAGTGGCTGCCTGGGAAGCAATGCTGCAGTTCAGTTCTTTTGTACTTGAGTAAGAACAGCTTAACATTGCTACAGTTTCGACACATTCATACAATCAAGTGCCCTTTATAGTGGCCTGTTACTTACAGACTTATAGGTAAAACAGTATATAAAGTGGTCATAAATAAAGTTATTGACAAATGTATATAATTTATCCTATATGCTTTTTATATATAATATTAATAGGTTTTCTCAATTAAATAGCATTATAGTTTGGTATTTGTCCTTACATGAGTTTTTGGGTGAAAAATAAAATAGCAGTTCAAACTATGCGATATTGTTATAAGATCATCCTAATACCTTTCTGGTTGTTATTTTAGGTATAACTAGCTTTGAAGCTTTCGTCTGTGAGTGTTGCTGGAAGAAGAGATGAAGAAAGCTAGCTGGAGTAGAAAAAAATTTATGCTTGTGGCAGGACTGTCACTTATAGGTGTCCATTTTGGAAGCATGCTTGTAAACTTTGTTGCAAAAAAATCTGTTCGATCACATTCAGAAGCGAAAAAAGGAGATCGTCATGAATGAAATCGCTTACTGCTGTCATTGTGTATCAATTTCACAATAAGATTTAAGCCTCATTTTAAGAGGTAGATCATGAGCAGTCACAGGAATGTCATTATCATACTGTATATACTGTTTCACATTTAAAATAATAACCCTTAGCTACAAAGAATTAAAATGTACTACTTTAAAAGTGCTATGAATTATAGGTCCAAGTAAGAATAAAATCTGGTTTGTTAGCAAGAATTAAAATCTTACTTTGAAAATGTCTCGTCTTGAAGCTAAAAAGCCTCCATTATTTATTAGTGAACCTTTAACAAGAGATACATTGACTCAGTCACTGTCTCTGCTAAGTGGAATACTAAAATCTTGTTATGGTCCTGCTGGTAGGCTCAAAAATCTCCACAATGGTGTGGGAGGCTATGTTTGTACAACTTCACAATCTTTAGCTATACTCAGTCATCTTTCTCTCAGTCATCCTGTATTAAGGGTTTTGATGGCCTCTGTACAGAACCATATATCCCGCGTCAGTGACTGTGGCTTATTTACTGCCATTCTTTGCTGTAGTTTGATTGAAAACTTTAAAAGCCTAAATGTTGCATCTTGCACTGTCATTAAAATAAGCAAGCATCTTTTGAGTTTATGTATGGACTACCTCAAATCTGAGGCCTGTGGTTGCCGAGTGTCTGTGGATTTTAGCAGTGTTGAGACACTTCTTTCTTTGGTGCGTAGCGTATTAACAAGCAAACCTGCTTGCATGCTTAATAAACCAGAAGTTGATCATCTCACCATACTGATTTTAAAGGCTTTTATGTTTACTCTTCCATGTTGTGTTGAGACTAGCGCTGTTTTAGGAAAGTGTGTAATAGTACCTGTGAAAGGTAGAAGAGTTATGGATTCTACAGTTCTTCCTGGACTACTGATAGAAACACCAGAAATCCAATTGGCAAAGCTACTTACTGTCAGAAGAACTTGTTCAAACATGATCAAGATAGCACTTTTCTCAGTGTCCATGTCAGGAGACCTCTTCAACTCTGAAGAAGGAACTATAACAGTCCATCATGGAATATCTCTTGAAATGTCAGAGCTGAATCAGTTGCTTAATCTAGGAAAGCAGCTGGTCAATGATGAGGTTGGCCTTGTAGTATGCCAGAAAGTTATCCATCCATCCTTAAAACAGTATCTGAAAGAGAACCATGTCATCACTGTGGACAGAGCTGGGCTATCTCTGATGGAACCCATGAGTCGGATGACAGGTAACAAGTTTTCTGTACGAAACAATTGTTCTTAATGTTCATATTGTAATGAAAACCTGTCTAGGTTGGTGTCGTTGCAGAGTAAGGATTCTCTTGTTTCTGTCTGTATCCTACCTCAGCAGCTGAGCAGGAGTTGTTCTTTTCTAGTCTGAAAACCATTTTTTTAAGGTGAAACTGGTCTTTTGCAGCCTCTAATGTGGCATATTGCATGTGATTACTAATTAATGTATGGGGAATATCCAATTATAATAACTATCTGCAAATGTAGATTATTTTTAAACTCTTGTCTAATGAGAATAAAACAATTACTTTTTTTATCTTAAACTATCACTAAGTCTTGTACTTCAAAAACATACTGGTTTCTGTTTGTGATTTCCTGTGTAGATTGAAATGTTAGGTATTGAATAAATATAATTTAAAACGCCAAGAGGAGGGAAGTGCATGCTTTATGAAACACAACAGATAGCTGTTCTGATGGCAACATTATGTACTGTTCTCTGTTTTTATGAATTGGACAGGTTCAAAGCCTATAGCTTCCATACATTCGTTGTCTCCCAGTTGTTATGGCAGTTTGAAAGATGTGTGCATTGAGAGTTTTGCTTCAAAACATTTTGTGCATCTAATTCCTAATGACACAGTTGTCTGCAGCTTGATACTCTGTAATAGAAATGATACAGCATGGGATGAATTGAAGGTAGGCAAGTTTCCTTGAAACCTTTTCTAAAAAGTTGTGTTTCTAATGGAAGAATAAAGTAATGAGAAGTATAGATATGATGAGTTTAGAAAAGTGATTTTTCAGTATATAAATGGAGTTTAGTTCAAGTTTAGATGTACAATTAAAAACAAAATTCAGAAATGCCCTTGTTTCCAGAATTTCAAATTCCTTGAAGTGGTCATGTTGATTTAATGCCTCTATTTTAACACTTGCTTAGAGACAGAAGCATTTTTCACCTGTTCTTGGGGCCAGTGCTGGATAAACATTTTTATTCTCATTACTTGGTCTATGAGAGCATAAAATAAAAACTGCCCAGCAAAAGGCCAGCAGCAATACTTGCAGTGGAAGTCAAGCATAGTTTTGTATTCAATAATTGCTCTAGAAATGTCGTTGATACTGATTGACTTTTTATATATAACCCTGTTTTGCAAAAAGAAGGAATAAAATACAGCTGCTTTTTATCTCTGTGTTTCCATACTGAGTGTGAACAAATAAAGACAATTCCTCATTAAGTGAACATGATTTTGGAAGTCACTCAGCAGCTTTATATCCACATGTAATTCAAGCTTATGAAGTCTGTACCAGAAACTACTGAAAATATTATTCAGTGTTTTTTTTTCAGTGGGGCAAGTCCTGTTAACCATGGTATGTCTAAACGACAAATTTGTATGTTTTTCAGCGCATCTGTGAAACTGCAGAACATGTGTTACAGTTAACAGTTAAGGAACCTTTGGCATTATTAGGAGGTGGCTGTACAGAAACTCACCTGGCTTCATACATAAGATACAAGGTATGTAAGGTTTTTTAAAGCTTCTTAATATACTTAGGAAACAAGAATTTATGTAGAATCACTCCTACAGTTAAAACACTTGTCTTTTCTAGATAAATGTTGCATTTTTGCTAACTAATATAAAACAAAGGGGTCTATTTGAAGCAGTTGGTGCTAATTACATCTTACAGGTTAATACTGTATTTGTACTTGTTAGTCTTTCTTTAGGTATGTATTATAGTATGTGCTTGGTTTTTAAGTCTTAAAAACGTGTAGAATTTATATATTGAAAGATAATCTTGCAGAACTCAGCTTTGCCTTGCCTAGAAATCTTTCCTGTTGTGGAATAGTCACATGAACAATTTTTTTAGTTAGGACTGAACCATCTGTTTGAAAAAAAACCAAAACAAAACCAAAGCAACAACAGTAAAATATATGTTTGTTTAAAATTAATTCTGTAATCCTGTTCTAATTTTCTATTTTCCCGGTTTTTTGTTTTTTTTTTTTTTTAGAGTTATACTCTGTCCACCAGCACTTTTAAAGATATAGATTGTTCTCGGACACAATACCAATTGGTTGCTGATGGTTTTTGCCGTTCCCTGGAGTCTGTAGCTTGCTCTCTGAATCACGATGATGGAGAAATTCTTACAGACATGTTTTATGGACACTGTTGGTTTGCTCCATCAGAGTTTCCCTCTGTGTCTGATTGGTCAGGTGTAGTTTCAAAATGTGGCTGTGGTATTAATGGTAACACTGAGAATCTCAACTGGAGGCTTTTACAAGGCCAATTTGGCTGTCCTGTTGTACAGGGCTGCCCTAAAGAGCGGTCAGTAAAGGTTGCTGACTTTGTCACACTGGACTGTTTTGCTGCGAAGTGTAATGGCCTACAAGTAGCTCTGGAGACAGCCAATCTTATTTTGGATCTCTCTTACGTAATTGAAGATCAAAATTAGTTCTGATCTTATGTGAATTGTGTTGTGCAGCAAGATGCGTAATTGAAAGCAGAGTAACATAGAACATGTTAAGATACTTTAAATGGTTAGAATATGGACAACAGACAGAAATTTAAAATCAAGCAGTTGGCCATTAAGTACTCTTCTGATTGTTAATCTACTGTGCGCTCAAGCATTTTCAGATGTTTAACATTTTGCTAGGAACTGTTAAATGATTAGCCAAATATACAGTGAATCATAGTAACAGATGACTTAAGAGTATTCGAGTTAGTGTATTCAAAAGAATGAATGACACTTTGATATTCCCTTTGCATTAAGCAAAGTTTTGGATATCTGTTAACTCTGTGGCATCTTCAAAGGAATGGGAAAAATGGGTTCACTTGCTGAGAAAACATGTTATGGATTAGAATTTATGTAGTCTCAGCAGAAGCTTTATTCATTCAAACAGGCTTTCGTATTGCAGCAGAACTTTATCACTTGTATTTTTAATTTTGTAGGTAAAAAAGAAGACTTTCCTTAGCAAATATCATGAGCCACTTGTTTTCAAATTTTGTTCTGAAGATCTTGTCACCATATACTATAAGCAGTTTCTTTTTCTAAATGCCTGGAAGATTTTAATTCATATATGTAATTTATTTAGCAAGTTATTAATACTCAGTCTGGAGATCTTAAGGTAGCGGGTATGTATTAGAAAATTTGAAAAGAAATGGCAGACTGTGTGGGAAAAAAACCTTTGTAAAGTGGACCTTCATTGTCTTCTGAGGAATACAGGAAAGTTTATAAATAATGTTTCTATCATTTAAGCAAAGCTGCAAGAAAGAATGTCCCACTTACCATTCAATTAACTCTTTGACTGTGCATGGCTTCTTTTCTTTTAATGAAGTAAGGCTTTAAGCTGCTCAGGCTTTTTTTGATCTTGAAATAAAACTGTGGACTGAATCATCGAAACTTTCTCATTTTCAGCTTGCATGCAAGATCAAAAGGGATGTTATAGTTTCTTGGTTAAACTAATTTTCTTTGCCCCTTTTCTTCTCCTTCTCTGTTTTCAGTCACAAGGGACAAATTGTTCATGACATGCTTTTCCAGAAAACATCCAAATTAGTTATAGACTAGTCTGCTTATTTGTTTCCCAGTCTCTTAAGTTTTTAATATACTTACTGACTATAAGCAGTAGAATTGTTTTGTATAACTCAGTTTTGAAATATGTAATTAAAAACAGATCTTTCCAGACCTTTTGTACAAAGTCCTTTTCATTTTAGAGCATAAATAATCATTTTCTCGTTGGAAAAAAATGAAAAGTTAAAGTTCTTTATCTTTTTATGACCTGAAATGATTGCTTCAGTGCTTTAAGGCATCCTTTGGGAATTTGTAGAAGAATGTTTCAAGGGTTGAGATGGAGACTATTCACAGTTGGTTACTAAAAAGGCTGCTTTCATATCTTGATACTCCCATGTACCATAAACCATATGAAAATGTCAGCAATAATGAAGCCAAATGATGGTGTATATCTTAAGGCACAGAAGAATCTTGGTAATACTTCATCTAATTATGAGTCTAAGAGTGTTGAATTAGAGTATTTTACTTCCTATAATAGCAGCTTATTATGCAGTACAAAACTGTTGAGTTTAGTGACTACAGCTGTGAAGTGAAAATTAAAACAATGTAAGTAGAAGTAGTTGGTAGTGCTCTTTTGTCTTGGTATCTGAAGGTTGCTTCACAGCTCCTATAAATGGTTTAGTTCTGATTATATTCTTACACAGTTTTAAGAAAATAGCACACTAGAAAATTGTGAAAAAAAAAACATTTTGGTGAGTAGGTACAAATTCATTTATACTGAACCAAAGATTGTTTCATATATAGATAGTTTTAACAACAATGGATTTTTGTCTCCCAATGTGAATGAAAAGGCTAAATAATCAGCTGGTACTGCTGTTCATGGGCAGCTCAGGTTCAGTTCTCAGTTGTGCTACAGTCTGCCTGAACCTTTAGTGGTTAGTGTTACCCTATTGTTAATGGGTTACACAGTAGGAAGACAACTTTGGATACCATTTAAAATGCACATAAATAGAATTCTGAATCTCAATCCAAGAGCAGCATAAAAATAACTTTGAATTCCCATGTTTCCTGAAAACATAGGTGCAAAAATGGTGGGTTTTCCCCTTGTGTTTTGAAATTGGCAAAATGAAATATCCCCATTTAAGTCCTCTGAGAGGCCACTATGTTTTTATTCCTGCTCCCCTTGGAATTTAAAGTTTATTCAATGGGAAAAATTAGCATTGCATAAGTATTATTAAGAGATGGGTGTTTTCTGATCATGACCTCAGTCATGTCAGTTGACTTCCACAGATTGCTCAGAGGCTATTAATTTAAATTTTAATAATTGAACTGGTAATGCACAAGAAGTAAGACCATTCATCTCCAGCCTTCTCAGCTGTGTTAGTGCTCCAGGCCTAGCAGGAGTGAAAAGAAGTGCTGATACTATAATCACTCAGGTCAGCATATTTAAGTAAGATGGCATTTTAATATAGTTGCCCCTCAGTTCAGTATTTCAGTTCTCGTTTGGTATTTCAGTTCCCATTTGGTATTTAAAACTTCACAGTGAAGACTTGAAAATACTGGTTAATTTAGGGATCTTTAGTATCTCTGTTACTGCATCTTATTTCAAGTAGACATACCATTAAACATTACTGTTTTGACATTGGCAAAGAATGCAGAATGCTTGCTTTTCACTGATTCTGCTACTGATCTGTGAATTTGTAGAGTTACTCTGAGCCACATCTGAAGTATTTTTCTATTTCCCTATCTATAAAATAGGCACAAAGGTAAGTCATCTTAAGGCACAGAGATCTGTGGGTGAAGAGTTCTAAGAAAGATCCGGATGTAAAGTGAAGAACTACTTGCTGCATGGGAGCAAAGAAATAGATAATTCAAAACAAACTCAAATCCTTGCTAAAATATTATAGTCACTTCATTGAGGGAACTTTGGCTAAGATTTAAGTAAACTCCTTAAACTAGCCTGTAAGGTAAAACTTCCCTGCTCTCCCTTCATATTGAACCTGTATGCATTCTCTTTTTCTCTGAAATTTCAGCAACAGGGTATTAGTGTTGCTAACAGGAGCCTAACTTGCTGCCTTGCAGCTTCAGTACATACATCCAGAGAAACATGACTTTAAAGCACTGTGCTAGAATGGCTGAACTTCAAGACAAGCATTGTTAGACACCTCAGCAATCCTTACTGTGTCATACACGTCTTCAGAGTCTGTGCTTGGCATGTATTTCAGACCAGGTGTTCATATGATGTTAATTCTTGAAGACAGGGTAGAAACAGATTTAGGAGTTCGGGAAAACCTAACTTTACTGTATTGGTAGTGTAACGCTGGGGGTTTTTTTTCTTTTTCTTTTTCTTTTTTCTAGAAGTGTTTGGGCATTTTTAGGCTAATCAGCTGTTACAGTGTTAAATCTGTCTCGGTAAGGGAAGAGAGTATTTCTTGTTGTCAAAGCTTCTAAGAAAAACACTCCTTGGAATATTGCAAGCACAGTAGAGCATGTACAAAACAATTCACCTTACCCAAAACCTGAACTTTTGAATTTTATTTGTGCCCATATTTTGCTGTACTGAGTAGCAAAATGTAGTATTTGTCACATTTTCAGCAGTGCCACGTGAACTGAGTCATGGAAGTACTACACTCATAAAAATCAATATCCATGAGTCAGTGTCATAGGAAGAACTTAACAGGATTTGCATTTACTACTGTTCTGAAGATGCAGAAACAGTTTGTTCTTATTGCAAAGAGACTGCTTCCAGCATGCTTGTAATCTGTGCAGTCAGGCTTTTTGAGAAGTCTGTTGCTAGTCATACTATAATGCTTATTTTGAGAATTTTAGTAGCTTTCATTCAGTAATGTAAACAGTAATGCAAAATCCAGCAGAGACAAATTGCACAGTACAAGTAACTAACTTTTTGGCCAGTAATACTGTGATATTAGATTCTCAGTTACGAAATACCTTTATTTTTTGTCTATATACATTGCACTGTATAAATTGCGCACATTATAAGCTCAAAAGTATATACAAATTTATTCTTTATGCTAGAAGCAGAAATGTAGTCACAGCATACGTAGATAGAGCCACCATGTTATTAGTCCAGACACCAATAAAATTAATTGCAGAATAGGTTCCAGGATGGGGCTGGGCACTTTGTATATTTAACTGTGCTGGCTTCCTTTATTCTTGACTTAGACTTACATTAAACATATATAAATATCTTGTAGACATTATGTCCTGCAAAATTTTATTTTCATACCTTACTAAAAACATCTTTGTAAACCTGGGCTTTCAAATCTGATTGCACATGAAAACCTTTTATTCAAGTTTTCATCATGTGCCTTGAAGGCCCTAGCTGTATATTGTCTGGCTTCTGCAAACTGATTACTGGTGTCTTTTGTTGTTTTCTGTCCTGACAACATCAGCTCTCTTCAGGTGCACATTAAATGCTACCTGCTTATTATTGTAACACTACTACATGTCTGCTAAGCATTTGTGTGGCAGCATACCACAACATCAACAGCTATTCCTTATCAATAACTGTATAAACTGTTAAGTCTTTTTACAGGTAGAGAGGCTGAATCACCTCTCTTTAATCTTTAAAAGCCATCCTTTGTATCTTTTCCTTTAAGGCTTATGATATTGTTGGTCTGATCTCTTACACCTGCTGAGTATTAGGTAAAAAAAATGGGGAGGCTGAGGAAAAAGTGAGTTCCCTAGTCTGTAGTGGTGACTCAGAAAGACTGAGTCATCACTTGGGGGGGGAGGGGGGCATGCAGGATCCTCTGCTGATGGATGGTGATGACTGAGTGATTTTCAGGGAATTGTAGGGACCGTGATAGTTCCAGTTCTTGAAAGACTTTGTGACTTTCAGAGGCAGATGGAAAGCTATTTCACCCTCATTTATTACTCCTTGTTCATGTGCTAGCAGACCCTAAGCTCTAGCGGGGTTTGTCTTGGGGTTTCCGGTACATTTGACCGGATTGTGAGTGCCCTTTTGCAGGTGAATCTCTGTGGGCTGTCCATGGCTGGCTGCCAGGCACCTACCCAGCCACTCGCTCTCTCCCTGCCTCAACAGGACAGAGGGAGAAAACAGTATGAAAACCTCCTGGGTTGAGATAAACCTTCTTCCGCTGAGTTTCTCATGCTTCTCTCCCTCATTTCTCACTGCTGAGGGGTGGCTCGCTCTTTCTTAAATCTGTTGATGCAGAGGTGCTGCTGGCATGTCTGAGGGGCTGGGCTATGCCCTGTGGTGCAGCTGCTGGAACTGGCCTCTTCCCACAGAGACTGTACAGGCCCTCCTGCTGACAGCTCTGAAATACCTCACAGGAGGTCATTTTATGAGCCCTCTCTTAATTGCTATTGAAGGATGTGGAAAAATTGCTCATTTTAAAAAAAACTTTGAGGGGGGGAAGAGCCAAGGAAGAGCACTAGAGATGTTAGCAAAGCCTAATCCTGGAGAAGGTGCTGGGAAAAAGAGATTTTGCTTGTGCGGTGAGTACTTCAGGAGAGACATGTGCCACTCCTGGAGATCAACCAGCTAAAAGGGCTGACCTCAAAAAACAGGCAGGGGCAAAGAAAAACCCAATTTCTGTTGGATGTGGATGGTGTAAAGGTGTGGTTGCTGATGGCTGTTATTTAAGGCAGGTATGACAAGGTCCCATCCTCCCCCAAGAGGCAGGTCACTGGGACCTACCTGTGGAGAAGCAAGGGTTCATCGGTGTGCTTAAGGACTGAGAAGCTTCCTGAAATGGGTGCTTTCTAGGAAGGCTGAGATGGCTTCCCAGTATCTTTGAGAAGGGGAGCAGCCCAAGAACCACTTAGTGTGGGGTTCCCTGGCTGGAGTTCAGATGGAAAGACCACCTACCTGCACCCATAAGTCTCCTTAAGTGTGGTCTGAGGATATGAGCATGTGACACAGACAGAAGATTGACCTGTGGCCTTTCTGTCATTGCATGAGTGTTGCAATCCATGAGGTGACTCCAAAAAGTGAGTTTTTCTGTATTTACTTTGCACCAGCACAGACCCTACTAAAGAGGACTGTGTGTGGCATGGCTGTGTGTTTATGCCAGCCTTTTTTCTCTTTTTTTGCTTTCTATTGCTTCATTTTTAAGCAAGTAAATATTTCTTCTGTAACAAACAAATTAACAAAGGTAGGACAAATTCTTCACTTGGTTTTACATGCCTTAACAGTGGCCTCCTGTTTTTCTTTGTTGGGATCAGCCATTACAGGTAAGAAAAGGAAAATTAGATTTTTTTATTTTTTAATTTTTACCCGAGTTCTTTTGGGGTATTTAAAATCACGATCCTAGAAAGTGTCTCCTGCAACTGTCTGTGCCTCTATTGCTTAAGTGTCATGTAATTCTGTGATCAGTGTTGCAGTGACTTCCATGCTTTGTGTTTGGCCCAGATATCTTCACTGAATCAGGTCTTGAACTGTCCTGTCATGATGCTTTACTTGTAAACATTAATTTGTCTATAAATTATGCTTTTTCAGTATTATACAGAGGCACTGAAGTGTTTGGTTTGGCCACTCAAATGTGTTAATGTTCCCCAGCTGGGAACATTTCTAATTGAAAGTTGCTCTCAGCTGAAACATGATTAATCAGGCAATAGCCAAGACAGTTGAAGATGTCCCTGCTGTCTCTTACCTTTGAAATAAACTGGTTTATATGTGTTGGTAATTAGAAGAATATAATACGAAGTGCTAAGAAGGTGGAATACTTGAACCCTGCATTGAATAATCCAGTCTTTTTTTTTTTTTTAATTGGTATGGTGCAGGCCTTTCCAAATAAAGTATTTATCACCAAAGCAAAGCAGCAGAGAAATTAGTTTAGACTTTTAATAATGAAAATTGCTTTGTAAAATCCTCCTTTGACTACTGAAATATTATAGTGTCAACTAAGAAAAGCTGTATGCACTTGATGTCTTTGTGAATGTAAAATCTCTTCAAGGACTTTTTCATATCAGTGTTTAGCAGAATAGCAGTGTTCTGAGACGAGTGTCAGTGCACATGCATCCTGGTTTTAGGTGTTAAGAAGATCCATTGCCTCTGTTTAATCAAAATGGTTGCTAAATGAAAAATATTGTTCCTAAAAGTGCATGTGAAACAGCAGATGTCACTCCAGTCTTTCTCTCTGTGGGCCAGGGAAGAATTTGCTCCTGTACAAGAATAACTCGTGTGTGACATTATTGCTTATGTTTAATACAGTGTGTGTTAAGGAATAGATACAATACATTACAGAATTTCTGAGGTTAACTGTGGATTGCTGATTTACATACTAGAGAAGCACTCTGTTTCTTGATGGTCTCCATGTGGATTTGTTAATGTTGGCATGGGGTGGAACCAATTTATGAAGAGATGTGGCAATGAGTAGCAACACATACCTTTCTCAAACATAAGCCATGCATTAAAGACAGTGGGATTATTTATTAACTGAGAAAATATACAGTTCCATGGCTGAATTGTTATAAGCAATTGCTTTAAGATTGCATTACAGTTCTTAAGTTCAGGATAAAGTTAATATTTTAAGCGTTTGAGCAGTTCATTTCAGTGTTCATAGCTTGGTCATAATTGCTAAATGTATTGTAAGTTTGTATGTATAGGAGCCTAGAATGTAAGTCTTAAGGTTCTTATAGTAGTGCTGATTTAAGTATGTACATCATACGTGACTTCATATGAGGTGCATGCTGCAAAATATAGGCCAAAAATCTTATGCCAAGATGTCAAAATTAGTTCCCTGCGTCACAAAGAGAATCATAAGCATCCACAAACTCCACAGCAGGTGATGTGAGTACTCAGTGTAATCTTGAGAATGTAGTTTTCAGTACCTGGGTGGTTTTGGCTAGGTTTGGTTGGTTTTGCACACTGGTAGTGATCTAAAGCCTACCTTGCTATTAGCTTTAAAGACACTAGAGTAGAAAGCAAGCTGTTTATTTTTTAGAGGCTACTTTTAGTTGCTTAACACATTTACTTATGGGCACAAAGTCACCCAGGACTGTATCTGTCTGAATCTAGTGCCTGTAGGGGAAGGAAGACAGAGTTGTTCTTGCATTGGGGGAAGAAAAGAAAAAGTTTTACAATATCAAGATGCGCTTTACAGGAAAAGAATTGTGGTCATTTTGATTTTTTTTAATGTATAATTAAAATAACAGTATTGCCCACATCATTCTGTTTTAAGAAAATTAGACTTAATGAGCCTGCGTTGTTACAGAAGACAGAAGCTTAGGAATTGTAGATATCTTTGGCACTGCACAAAAGTGTAAATTTTTTTGCTTACCTGTAAACTCAATCCACAATTATTAGTTTTTCTCCTGAGACTTGGATTTTAGTAATATTTAAAGTTCTGCTGTTTTAAAAGCTTTGCAAGCACATACGGCCTCTGTTCCAGTAAGTGAACAATCTGAATTTTGTTACTAAGTCTTGGTATTTTAAATAACTGATTTTTCCCTTCTACCTTTAAACCCTGACTTCTTGAATCTTGGAATATTTTGAGAGGGATGGGAACAGAAAAACTTGGTTGTCTTTTCCCTTTTTTTGTTTCCTCTTTTAAATCTACAACTCCATTAAATGATTGAAAAGACCTGAGCTTAATTGTAAGAATTACTTTCGGACATTAGACAAGACTGGGGGGGGGATTCCTTGAGTGGTTCTTGACAGTTCTGTAAAATGCCTGTGAGCAGTGTCTGAAAATTTTGAGGACATAATTGTTGACTGGGAAATGCCTGGTCTTCAAGAGAGGTATCTGTGTGAAATGAACAAAAAACCCAAGGCTTAACATTTCATCTAGCTTTGCTAGTAATAGTTCTACCTTTGAGATAAAAGAGGTAAGTTTGCATTTTGCTGACAGACATTTTGCCTGAAGCATTGCATAGTGAAAGGTGTTGCGGATAGTTTCCTTTTTTAACAGGTTAATATTAACCCCTCTCGAATATGGCTACCAGCCTTAGAAGGACTACTTGTATTACTAGGAAATAGGAGTTTATTTGCCACGATGCTTTGGTCATACATAGCAGTTGTTGCTAGGTGCCAGGCAGGTGATACTAAAGGTTTCAAAAGAAATGTGCAAATCTGCTTTGGAAATCACATTTCTTTTTTCTGCTGTGAGGCCTTGTGGCAAGGCTGCCTGGCTTACTATTAGTTTTGTCTTCAATCCATTGCTGGCTTGCTGTTGCTAGAATTGCAAGTCTTTCTTACTTACCTGTATTTATAGCTCCAGATAGAAAATATTTGCCAGCCTAAATGATGACTAGGCATAGTGAGTGGCAAACCTAGCAGTAATTGTAAGGCATAAAATCAATTGTAATAAATACAATTTTTAAACAGCCAAGAAATGCAGAGGAGCGAGTAGATTTAGAGCCATGGGCCAAAAGGTGATTTTCATATGCGGGGGAAGAAAATACTCAATTTTATCATAACTGTGTAGAAAGGCTCCCTGAATAGAGAATTAGATTGATATTACCAGGTAATAAAAACATAGAATAGTTTGTGTGGCAAGTACACTATGGTCTTTACTGTGCTTTCAGTGAAAAAAATACCTGAACAAAAAATCAGTGCATTGTATATATAAGCTTGAACTTTTTTTGGTAAAGATATGTAAACTATGTCCAATATGCTTGTCACTTGTGTTCAGTAATGTTTAATTAAGAATGGTCTAAACTCCTACACAGACATACTCTTTATAGCTGTCACAGTCAGGAAAAAAGGACTGGTCTTACACAGGGATCTGGCTATCAGTAGAAGTCCAGCTGAACGTGATGCTTATCTTTGTTGTGGGCAAGTCACTTAGATATCTAACTTTTTGCCATGAGACATCCAGAAGCAGAAGTACTGTGCTTCAGCCTCTTCCTGGCAGAATCCTCAGGGACAGGATGATGATAAATCGAGTTGAAGAAAATTACCTCAACAGAAGGTTCTTAGTGTGATGAATTTTAAGACAGTTGTTGGTCTCTGGTTCTGGTTACCATCAGAGTATGGCAGGTTGTGCTTTGTGTGTAGACCTTGGAGAACCTGGAGATTTTGTGTGAAAAGTGTCTTCCAAAGAGATTCTCAGCTTCAGCCAGATGGTAGGTGCAGGAACTGCTGCACTCCCAGAGCTTGTACAAACACTGGTTTCTTTTGGCCTGAAACAGTGCACCTGGAGCATGTTGTAGTGCTGTGCACTCAGCTTAGCTTGCAAGAGCTGGAGTTGAGATTTTGTCTTTTAAAAAGCTAGTGCGTTTATTTTTATTTTGATTGTCTGATGTGTTACGCTTTTTTCCCCTCCCTTTTTTAATGGGGGGATTACAATGACTTGTATGGTAGAAAAACTAAATCTTATTTTATTCCAGTTTTTAAAAAGGAAAATATTCAAAATTTGGGCCAGAACTCAGGAATGTCAAGGAGACTTTTGTTTCCTCATTGTCCTAGGAGCATGGAAAAGTGTCATTTCCCTACCACCGTGTTGAGAATTTGGTCTGTTCCTTGACACTGAGTACAGAAGGCACAAAACAAGGTACAGGCCAAAAAGATGGTCCCTGTCCTCAAAAAAGATGACTGATGATGAGACAATGTAAGCACACTGTCAGATGAGATAAAATTATCTTTATTCTCTACAGTGGTATTTAAGTGCTGAGGGAAGAACAGCAAGAACTCTCCTGGACTGTTCTAGCAATCAGCAATTTAAGGACTTTCTGCATCAGGCTGCATCTAGATTGTCCATTTAAGGCATTGTTAGGACTATTTCTCAGTTATGCCTAAATGCATGTTTCTTTAGGTATGTCCATATTTGGAGCAACTGTTTAAAAATCTGGCTCAAAAGAAAATAAGGGGACAAAGCAAGCAGATGCTCGATTGATATTTCAGATCTGCAAAGGAGTATGTCTAGGGCTGAGCCTTGCTTGAGCTAGTTCTAACTAACACCAGTACCTAAAAGTCATGGTGAAAACACTGAAACGGTAGGATGAGATACAAAAGTGTTTATATGGATTGTCTCTGAGGCCTTGGGTCATGCTTTAGCGACAGATTTGCTCTGTTTTGCTTGTAAGAATCATGAGATCATGGAGGTCATTGTGTGACAGCAAGGAAAGAAATCTGAAAGATGTGTATTCCTATTCTTGAATTTTCTAGGTGTCCCTGTTCTTCTGCCCACCCATACTGAATGCCATCTCTTCCATAGCTCATGGAATCAGGTGGTAACAGTCATAATGCACGAGATGGGGGAGGAATGCACAAGATTTACAGGTGAAGTTGCCTAGGGAACTTAATAGTAAATGTACTCCAGACTGGTTAGGTATTCTGTAACAGCAAGTATTTAAGATGGTTTAGGTTCCTCATGTCCAAGTGGTCACATTGCTCTGAGTAAACCAATGCACTAAGTTGTTATAAGCATGCAAAACAGCAATTAAAAAATAGAACTGCAAAGCACAGCATAGGCTGGAGAAACCACCCGTGATGGAGTACTGTCCTCTGCGGCAGGAGCATCCTTGAATTATTCATAATGTAAGTGCTAGTAGTAAGAGACCGCAAAGTGAATTTAACAGATCTTTTAACATACCTGAGGGATTTAACTTTGGACTAGTTTCCTCTTGTGATAACAAATAGAGTAAAATAAGCTTTACGTCCTCATCCTTATAAATTAAAGAGTAAGTGTTCATTTGATGTGGACATTTGGGATTTTGCAGCTCTATACATATCAGTTCTCCTATACCTGTGTGTGGAGTTAATACTGAAGTTCATGTTGCAGTAAAGGTTGAAACCTTTGAGATGCCCTTGATATCAAGGATGAGAAGCTCTATTCTTCTAGAAGCAGATTTTTGGCAAATTGTTGGACTAGGGAAACAAGCATAAGAGAGAGGAAATCTGTGCCTTTTGCTGAATTTTTGTCTGGAATAACTATGCAAATCAAAGATCTGCTTCTCTGCTTTTGCTGCTTTTCTTCCCTCTGCTATTTGTATACTTTAACACTTTTATTGGCTGCAGATGGGCAGTAAGTGAAGGACAGAGAGTGGCAGGTGTCCAATTCTTCCAAACCCAATCTCATTTTAGCAAAATAAAAAAATAAATTGGTTGCTATGATAAGACAAAGTCATCAATTACTCTATCTTGCTGCAACACTGACATGGGACTGCAGTCAGGCTGCTGTGGTAAGGCAGACACCTTACTCCCAGTCATTTGGTTTAATTTGCACAAAATGCGTGTGAAATTTGGAATGGTGATAAAATGTATGTTTGCAACCTAACTTTACTTTTCTCTTGGTATTGGACATATCTATTTCCAGAGCAGCTTGGGGTTTAGCCGTGTTTGTCCCCCACCCCCAATACACCAGTGAAATATTGCAGTGTTGCTTATGTTGGTTCACAAAACTGGCAAGTGAAATATGCAAGACTCGTGACAAATCTCTTGAAGCTGTTGGACTTGAATTCTCTATATTGGGTTCTGGCTGATGGGTGGGAATAGCAAAACCAAAGAGAGGTCAAACCCTGCAGCAATCTTGCCAGCCCCTGTGCTTTGGTTGCTGAACTACAACAATTTAATGCACTGCCTTTTAATGCAAATAAGTGATGACTGACACTAAACCAATGCTGTGCTATAAATTTAGGATTTCAATAGCTAATTCCTAGATGTTTCAGTCCATTGTATAGTAGGTGTGGGTCAACCAGCTGGGGTTGTTAACCTTGGCCACTGTGCCATGTCTGCTCATTCAGGCCATTGCCCATGTCAGCAGTCAGTCTGTCCTTCTTTCTCATTATCCCCTTTGGAATAAACAGCGGTTTGGGTTCTTTGGTGGTTGAGGTGTGTGTGCTTTTTTTTTCTTTTTCCAAGTGAAATGGATTAAGTTAGAAAATAATAGCCAGCACACTAAAAGTGACATTGGAGGCATGACATGATGGGCAAGAATTGTTCTTGAAAAAGGAAGCCAAAGCAGATAATCTTAGGGGAAACTGTAAAGTCAGTTTTAAGTTAACAATAATGGTGCTCTGTAATGATCTGTATTTGTCTGTTAGCTATCTGTGTGGTATGCAGTGTTCTAAGGAAGAGCTAGTCTGGGTAAACAAAGGAGCTAAAGCTGGACTCTTACATTGAAAGTGTTTGTTTGGATCTATATTTATAACCACTTTCTTTAATAAATACCTCTGTTTAGGAGGTACTGTTATGCCATATGTTTCAAAAAATCTAGTATCCTAGATATCCTGATGGCTGAAAAGCATTTTATGAAATGTCTAGTCTTTTTTTTTTTGCCTTTTCAGTGGGTAAAAGCAATATATGAAGTAATGCACAATGTGTCCAGATGCTACTGTTCTTCCAAGATCTATCTAAAAACCATTCTTCTTCCGTGGTATTAAAAGCAGAAAAGCTAGAGATCCAGGTTGGTTTGAATTTTCCACTTTACCAGTGTGTCCAGGATGAATGGAAATAGTTCTTTCCATAATGGCTGAATAGGGTATGAATACTATCTTTTTTTTTTTCATAAGGTCGAGCTAGTGTATTGTTTTGGGGTGCCAGGTACTATATCAGTCTGTATGGTAAGTTTTATATTTAAAATTAGTAGTTAATGGGTTCAACATCTTTTAAAAAACACAGTATATAAAGCAACTTCCACCAAACATATCAGTTTCCCCTCCATATCTGGCCATGACTGTGTCTCAGGATTTCTGGTTTTAAGACAAATTTTTAAACTTGCTATACAAACAAATGTGTCCTGGACTGTGTCTGAAAATATTCTGATCCCATTACTTTATTTTCTAGTATGTTTGCTAGATTCACCTATTGATGTGTCCTAATTTGTTGGGGCATGGAGACTGTGGGGAATGACTTCCTTCTCCATGAGATCAGCAGGAGTTATCTCCAGTAGCAAAAAGCCGGGGTGTGGTTTGTGTACTTAGAGAAATTGAGAAACTTCTTTCTTTAACGCTCGTCTATTAGTACTTATTTGAATTGCACAGCCAGAAGTGTCATGACATTCAGAAGACCAAGTAACATGAATGTTCGATGCTTCTGTCATGTTAAGCATAATCATATACTCTGGGAGCAGTGCCATATAACATGCAGCATCTCACTACATAGCGTCGTCAATGGCTCAAGCAAATCCCCTCTATGTAACCCATCATTTGTTCTCTGTTTTAAAATGCATCTTTGCATACTAGAAAAAGTTTGGGGTTGCTTCAATAGGTACTGGTTACTGTGGTTCAGCACTTAAATTTGCATATTTATGACAAAGGAAGTAGCTGGTCATGAGCTGTAAGTCCTGTTAAGGCATCTCACATGGAGTCATCTTGACCACCTGTATTTAACAGGTAAAGTGACACTGACTTTATAGTCACCTGCCATAGCCAAAGGGACCTTATCTCCAAAAGGTGCCAAGCATTATCTTTTTTTATAAAAAATGGCAGTGTTCAGATTTTTGCACTCATTTTATAGCAAAAATCATGAGTCACCTCTGACGGTCGTCATCCTGTGGTAGGTTTGTGGTTTTCTGACTGCTTCACACCTACTCACAACTCCCTGTTGCTGTGACTCAACAGCAGGAGTGCTTCTGCACCTCTGTGGCTGGCCTAGAGCTATGCTAGTCATTGTATTTTTGTCAATTCACATCTATTTTGATTACTTGATGTGAGCTCTGAGTAGGGTGAGCTAGTGAAGCTCTCTGCACAGGCTAGTGGTTGTCATAAGCTTACTGTGAATGGGAAGGTGTTGGCTGTTAAGTGGTTAGTGAGCTTCCTATGTACTCCCATCCTCTTTGCTTGCTGACAGGCTGTCCCTGCTGATCTTTCTCACTTCTCTTGGAGCTAGCTGGGCCAGACAACATATAGTTTCCTCTGAAAAAATAAGCACGCTTACTCTCCAGTTTCTTACATGTTTTCTCTGTGGGCACTTCTTTGCCAGTGGTCCTAGGGTGTCTTAATCACTGTAGCTCATCCAGTGCTTGGACGTCTTCTGTATTGGCGTGTTGTGTCTGCAGAATTTCTTTACAAAAAAAATGTGTCTTTACACTATACCTGGGCATCTCATTCCACCAGCTTAGTTAATTAATATGGGAATCTTAAGGGCAGAATTGACAGAGATAAACTATTCAACCAGCTTTCAGAATTTAGCACTATAACTTTTAACCTGCTTGCTAAAAGAAAGCATTCTGGGGAATAAAATGTATCTTTGTTACTGAAGTGTTCTTGCAATGAAAATACGGGAGTTTTGGACAAAGAAGAAAAAGCAAAACAAAATACCAAAGTCCTTTTTGTTGTTGTTTTAGTAGCACAGAGCAAATGAATGATTAATGTGAAAGGAATTATAGATAAGATTAAAGTAATCATTAACTAAACTAGTTTCACTGCAGGAACTTGATTGAATCCATTTGAGGCTATTGCTTTGTGATATCCTCCTTTTCAGAGTGTGTTTTAGGTTAAAATACAATGAAACATTACTTGATCACCCAAGGATATGATGAAAATAGGATTACCGCAGGGTTTTTGAGGAAAAGAACTGGTGCTATATAATTTGAGTGTTTAGACACTTCAGATGAGCTCACTAAATTAAAGGTTACTCAATAAAAGTGAGTATTAAGTGGCTGCCTTAAGTTATTATATAGCAGTTACAAGGATTTTTTTTTAAAAAGATATTTCATAGGTGTATTTGAAGTTAATGGAAAGTCTTGCTATAATTCTGTTTAAAAGTCAAGCGAGAAATTTGTGGAGAACAGAATTCTACAGGAATAGAAGGAATAGTCAGAGATTGCAGGACAGAGACTTGTCTTAGTTTTGCTGTTCACAGGACACCTTAGTGTGCTTAGGTCCAGTAGTTGATCAAGAGATTTCTAGGTTTAGCCAGCCAAAGCAAGGATGGTTTTGTTCACTGGAGACAATTTAACAAAACAATTTGTGCCACAGTCTATGCTATTAACTTCCATTCTGTTCTTCCATCTCAAAACAGGAAATAAGAAGAGCAAGCACACTTACAAACACAGAAGGAATTCTTTGTTCAGGCTGCTATGCACAGAGACCCAAAAATTCCTTGGCTCGCATCCTTAGGAACACAAAAACTCATGGGTGATCACAGAATCAATTACCAGGATTTCTGGCCCATTGATTTATTGGAGAAATGGCTGTTGAGTATGCTTCAGTCTTTCTTTCTTACAGCTGGTTACCTATGTTGATTCTGCTTTCTATCCAGATCGATCTAAGCTTTTAAAGTAAAATTTTCCAAAATACACCTGTCAGTGACCTTATGAATTTAGACATGTATTTTAAAACCTACAGTTCCTTCTCTAAAGTGACTAAGGTGTTTTGTCTGTGTTTCAGGACTCTGATGCTTCCTATCTCGAATCTAAAGTCAGTGTCCTCCTTTTCCTCTTTGCGTTATTCTGACTTTGTGAAAGACGTTCAGCAGTATAGAAAGCCTGAAAAAATTGTTAGAGCTCTCTGAAGATCTGATTCTCTTCATCCCAGTAGTGGATTGACTATTATTAGTCCAAGCCCTGTTGTACTGATCTTTATGTCCCTTGATCTTTTTAGGGAACTGCTTCAAGTGATGTTCAGTCTATCTGGATTCTCAGATGCCCATCATGCATGTATATTGTTCCTCCTAGGAAGGCTGCCTCTTAACCATTGTAGTGGCAAATGTAATAGAAAGTTGCTGGAAAAGCCTAATAGAAAGGGAAATATCATGCAGGCGGTTTTCATTTTATACATAGCAATATTTGAGGCAGTAAGCAACTTTTCACAACTGTGACTGTAGGGCATGGACCACCAGAAGGCCTCTGAATGTAAGACTACTCTGAGAGTTAGGATAGAGGGTGAACACTGAGCCTGAGATCTGTATCAGGAAATTGGGAAATTTGTGAGTTTGGTTTTTTACTAGTCTTTAAGAAAGAAAGTCTTTAAGGAAGTCCCCTTTGGAATCAATCAGACAAAAAAAAAATCATAGTTGCTGAACTCTTGAGGTAAAAAAAAAAAAAGCCTGGTTGCTTAGGATAGGAACTAAGGGTAAAGATCCAAATCAACCTCCAAGAAGTAACAAATGAATTAATTCAGATTCTTTTCAGTTATGAGGGTTTCCTCAGTTTCAGTTGGAATGCTTTACTTTAGCCTTGTTTCATCTTATCCTGTCAGTTTTCACATCAGCCAAATGCATTCCTGGGAAGTCATCTACTGCAATGGCCTTCCTAATTTTTATGTTTTAATATGCTTTCATATATGTGAATGTATATATATGTATATAAATGGTTTTTACTTGGAGGTCTACTCAAGAGAAGCAGCCATCATGAAGTGTTAATCTCAAATTGAGTCCAAATCATCTCTACAGAAGCACAGTGAAAAATCAAATAAGTACTCTTTTGTTAATCTGCTCAAAAATTATTATATTTGATGTATTTGGATCATAAATAAGGCCTAGCTCTTCATTTACATGTGTGCTTGTGCAGCTAATAGAATTACAGTGAGGATATTGTATGTGCAACAGAGGGCAAATGCAGCCATCATACAGCAAGAAACCTGTCCCAAATCCCTAGTTTTGGGATAATCTGTAACCTTAAATTCTGCAGATACTCTTACATTCATGGCCATTTACTGATCTTGAGTGTTCTCCAGGGTTTTAGAGCATGCATAAACAGTTACAAGCAGTTCCGACCTTTGGCAGCAGCAGTTTTAATGTACGTCTGGCTAATTCCTTGTAAATCATGGTGCAAGCATCCACTGTTCTTGTCTGGGAAGACTGGAGTACTCCTCTACTGCAGTGTTAAATAATCAGATATAATGATTTAACTTGGCAGATACACTAAATTTAACTCTTGAGATTTCTGTCTTGAAGCAGTGGAAATAAGCATACCTGCACTACTGATTGAAGTACAAAGAAACTTGAAAATATGAAGCTGACATTTTCCAAGCAGAGGAAAAACTGTAACTACAAAAACAGTCTTTTGGTCTACATTATTATAAATGAGGGGGTGCATTGGAGGGGGCTTAAAGGTTTGACATGACTAGTATTGGTTTAAAAAATGTAGGTTAGATTAGTGTGTATGCTAGGGGACTCAGCTGGGGAGTCATGATTAATTTAGTCCCAGAAAAGCATAAGGAGTACATTTGTTTTTCCCACTGATGTGTGTAGCGAGACATACTTTCCCATAGCAAAGTTGGTCATGTCAATTAGCTCTGTAGCTGCTGTGGGGGTTTTAATATTTTTTTTCCACCCCCAGCCCTCACACCTTCCGACTTTGCCATGTCCATCCCAGCCTGAGGAATTGGACAAGCCATCTTTCTTCTTTCCTGTGGGCAGTGAGTGCAATTCTTCTTGGAAGTGTGAGCCACAGGAAGCCTAAGGAACAGCCTGTTCTCCAGTATAGTGTTATATAAATAATGGGCTCCTGAGACCTCTGCCATCTCTGCGGTGAGAGAACCAGCTGACTGACATGCAGCCAAAGCAATAACTGGGAGGTACAGGGTTAGAAAAGGACCCTGCTGTTTTAGAGGTGTTGGTGAATGCCATTGTTATCTTGATGTTGTCAGATAAGATCTGGTTTTGTTAGGGCCTTGTCAAATAATAGGCACATGCTAATTTATTTGGCAGTTAACAAACTAGATTCTGTCATAGTCTTTCACTTTTTCTTCTGGACATGAGGAGATTAAAAACGGAAGAATGAAGTAGGAAAACAGCTAGATCTCAGTAGCTGTCCACTATCAATCCTTGCTGCTTTTCCACATCATCTGTGTGGCAAGGGTAGAAAGTAAAACACAGGACAGGTACTCAAATCTGCACTGGTGTGGTTTTTGTTTGGTTTTTTGTCCTCTTTTAAGGGAGTTGCTGGTTGTCAAAGGCATAAATGGGTCATGTAGCTGCTTGTATCTTAAAAATAAAATCATTGGCAGGCTTCCCTGCCTGTAGCGTAGTGTGCTGAATTTCAATGAAAATCACCCAAACGTACAGAGCTCATAGGCAGCTCAGAATGCTCCAATATAAAATGCTGCAGCATACATTTCTAGGCAACTTCCATGCCATTTGATTTGCTTGTTCATAAATCTTTTTTTAATCAAAGTACTATTATTTTTTTTCAGACTAATATCTAGATTCTGAACTGAGCAGCATTAATAATACTCTCTATTTCCTCTTCCATACTCATACAGGGGATGATGGTTACTTTGAAAATATAAAATACATTCTTCTGAAAACAGTCAATTTAAAAGGCAAAAACAGATCCAAAACTTATGGTTTTGAAGGAGCGGAAAAAATAGTTCATTGTCACAATTTATTTTAACAGACAGATATGAAGACTTTGTCTTTCTCAGATTGTTAAACATGTTCTTTAATCTGTCTTTTTTTTTTTTTTGGTAGTGCTTTGCACGTGCTAAAACTGTCACATATGTGAGATAGCAATATAGGATTATTGCAGTTTAACCAGCCTCCTGGTTAAAGGCTGGTTAACAGCTGCCGTATTGATGCTGGCATTGTTCCCTATGCTAGTTAGCCATTAGTTCATTTCTACTGTGTTGTACTTTTATCGTAGTGCTGTGCCAGGTAGTAGGTATAAACATACTGCAAAGTATGTGTGATCAAGACTAAATCATCAGCTGGGGTGGATGAAATCTCTAGAGCCTCTCTTGGATTCTCCACTGATATCTCCCATAAGCATGAAGTGCAGACTGAACAATGGAAGTACTAAGTCTTTTTATTTCTGTATTCTTCCCACCAGCCTCACATTTTTTCACTGTTCTTCATCCACAAACTGATCTTATCTAAATGACTAGCATTAGTAGTAAATTGTATAACACAAGGGAATAGAAGAATGATGTGTGCATATGGCTGGCAGTGGACTCTCAGTCTGTATCTCATCTAGTAGCTGTATGTAAGTGCTGAAAGAGCAGGAAGAGGTTTGATTCTGGTGTGATCAGTGAGTGAATTTCCTAGTGGAGGGTGTGCATGTTTTTACCAGGAGGAATCTCTCTCCAGAAGGGCTAGAACCATTTCAGTATATTCCCCTAAAGCCCTGCCACTTATATCTGGCAGACACACAGCAAGTTCTCGCTTTTCCTGCTGCTGGGCAGTGCAGCAGCATCACAGAAGATGAAGATGGTTGTCTATCTTCCCCCTTTGACAACACATCATGCAGGAGTGATATTAATGTATTTTCAGTTCTGTGCTTCAGCTTAAACCCAGACAGTGGTGGACCTAAAGTATAAGCTTTAGAGGGGCTGGTGACTGTGGTTTGGCAAGGTTATTTATGAGGTTGCTCAGGAATGGAAATGTTGG
This sequence comes from Elanus axillaris, assembly GCA_026212715.1. Taxonomy (NCBI): domain Eukaryota; kingdom Metazoa; phylum Chordata; class Aves; order Accipitriformes; family Accipitridae; genus Elanus; species Elanus axillaris. The sequence continues at coordinate 14,962,990 of JANZLQ010000086.1, read as the reverse complement.
TAGTGGTCAGCAACTGGGGAGGTCTCTGACTGGTCGATCTACCAAAACTGCCAGTAGAAGGGAAGGGCTCTTCTCTGAATGCTTAAATCACATGATTTTACGTTCACTGACTCTACAGAGTATCTAGCTGCCTTTGCCATTTTATCTAGTCGGTGCAGACAAATTATTCATCATATGTTTTTATATCAGTTAGCACTTGCTCTTGTGAAGTTTGCCTATGGTAAGAAATGTCTGATATCACTGGACTGTGGGGTCGTATTTTCCAAATATTAGTGTTTTCATGTGTAATATCTACATTTGTTGTTGACTACATTTCAATCTAAATTAATCTCATTTAAGTTTGTTTTGAAAACATTAGCTGACCTGTTTTTCCTTCTTCCCAGTCGTTAATTTTCCCATATTTCTTCTTGCTGGCTGATGAATGTCTCTGTGCTTTTTTTTTTTTTTAATTGGCAGTTGGGTTCATTTAAGTTGATAGAAGACCTAACTCTGAAGGGAAGCATGTTATCAAAATGCATAGACTAATCTTATTAGGTGAAAGCGTTTTTGTTTAAATGGAAAATGATTAGACTGTATCTTCAGCATCTCTTCAAGAGTGACTATAGCTGATTGCTGTTCCTGGAGGCTCATTTGGTGTTTCCCGAGTCATGTAACTGTGAACAGAGACGCAAAGGAAAATGGTTTCCCCTAATTGTAAGTGGTGAACTCTCTTGCCTTCCATGCTGAAATTGTTGTGTTGTTGTCTTCAAATATCATTAGAATAAGCAATATGATACAGTGCACGTTGGGAAGTATATGTAATCTTTTTCTTTTTTTTTTTTTTCCTAATCCCACCCCTAACTGAATCCACTTTGTTTTATTCCTGGCTCTGCCTGCAGCTGAAGTCATGTGGTAGTATATCTGCTTTACACCGACAGGACCACTTTACATAATTCATTATGTGCAATCACAATGTCAGATGCTAATCCGGGCTAATCCAGCACTTCCCTGAAGAGCGGCATTAACAAATCTCGCTTCAGCATTTTCAGCTCAGCCCTTAATGGCTTGCAGTCCACTGGATGGCATGTGGTGCACAGAGCTCGGAGGAGGTCAAGCCAGGGTGTGCAGAGCTACAGGTCTCCATTCATCCCTGATGACCACAGCCCTCCAGGGCAAGGCTGCAGCAGAAAGCCATGGGGTACACTGCTGGACTTGCTTCTCAGACCTCTGTTTCCAGAGGCTACAATGACTCAAGTAGACATGGTGTCTGGGAGAGCCAGCACTGAAAGCAAAGAACTGATGTGCCAAGACGGGCAGAGCCCTTAGTCTGCATCAGTGACTTCTAAAACAAACCCTGACAAGCACATCTCTGGGGGAGTGCAGATTGTGGTGCACGGTGTGTCCTTGCATCCCTGCATGGCCAAATCCAATACCTATCCAGAGATCCTATTTGTTTTCCTGACAGTGAGTGGGGGGTCACGGTAATTTCTGCAAATTGGAAGAGTATGGGGGCGGGGGGGTGAATGTTGAGGGGATTTTTGCTGGCTTTTTGTTTTACCTGTGCTGTCGGGAGGTGCCTCCTGGCATTCAGGGAACAGGAGCCCTCCTAAATGGCAGTGAACAGCTGAACATATGTACCTCAAGTGGAGCCAGCAAGAGCTAAGAGCTCAGGCTGTACTCCCACAGAAATTGTTGAATTTCAGTCTAGTGCTTCAGAGCCCCTTCTTTCACTATTACAGGTCTTGCACCTCTTTGTTGAAAATTACAGCCTGGAAGCTGTTTTCTTTCTTGATTTACCTGTAAGTCATTATTTCTGACTGAATATTCCTTTTCTACCCATGTAGAAATGGATATGGCCCCACTTCCCTGGTATAGGCTCTGTATATCTTGGACCTGCCTGAAAAGAAAAAATGAGCTTATTTTAATTTTTTTTTTCTGGGCAAATATAGATGTTTAGGTCTGATTTTTGTCCTGAGACTGCTCCAGCAGAGATGATGGCACAATCTTATGTCTTCAGGGTCGAGAGAGCACAGCCTGGCATAAAGCTGTACCAGAGATACGGATGTGCAGAAGCAATTGCTGCCCTACACTATCTGCTGCCAGGAGCAACTCCAGGTCAGTTTGGTGCATTTTTTAATAGTATTTGGCCCAGAGCCATAGGGATCTCCTGAAGGTGTCCCCTGTCTAGGCACCTAAGTCCCTTGAAGCAAAAGGAGGTGGAATATCCTTAAGTGTTTTCTCAGTGTTGCTGTTAGCTATCCTTACATCCATATGGTTGTGACATGGTGTAAGACGTGGGGGTCACCATCAGAAACTCATTGGCAGCCAGAGAGTATGTGCTCTGTTCTAACACTTAATACTGGTTGTACAGCCATGCTGATTTTAGTGGGGTTGCTTGAGACTGGGAGAAACAGTCTCTCCTCTTCTGAAGTATTTGTTCAAAAAACAGCAAAAACAAACAAACCATAAACCGTGGAAGCATGACTTCATCTTCTCTGTTTTCTCCATGCTGTGCTGGGCAGAAGAGCAGCTAAGTCATTTGCAGATGCAAAAATATACTTCTGGGACTTCTCCCTGTGGGAAACCATTGCTTCACAGAGGAATGATTTAAATAGCTGTAGTTCGTCTTGACAGCATATTTTCTTTACTCTGAGCTGCAAAATAATCTTTTTGCCAAAGTTATTCTGAGCTGTGAAAATCAGATGCTGCAGTATATGCCTTTACAGGTGTTGGGTATGGTTTTTGAAAGAGAAATGGTTGAAAAATGGAGGGACACTTTGAAAAAATATTATTTTCCTGCCAAAAATTTGAATTTAAAAGGGGGAAGAAAAAAAGCATAGTTCACCTAGAAACCAAGATAAAATTTATGCGGGAGGGGCACCCACAACAGTATTTGATCCAGAAACGTTGCCCTTCTGTTCCACAGAAGTTGCTGTCCAGGGTGTACCTGGTTGCAGCACTTGGTTGGGGGAGGAGGGGGTGTTGTTGGGTTTTTTTGTTTTGTTTTGTTTTTTTTTATTCCTCACACCACCACCTCTTTCCCATGCCCACCCTGCCCCCCGGGATAATCTTCCTTGTCCTACATTACTTCCTATTACGATTGCACCAACACTGCATTATATCCCGTCAGCACTGAAATTCAGCTCAGACAAAAGAACAAGAACCAGTGGTGGTTTGTTTTAGGCTTGCCTAAACAAAGTGTTGGGTTTTTACTTTGTGGGGTTTTTTTTTAATAGAACAATGAAAATTCTTCATGGGGAAACACTTCTTACAAGGATGTATTGGGTCTGGCTGAGATGGAATTAATTCTCCCCATAGCAGCCCTCATAGTGCTGTGTTCTGCATTGGTAGC
>JANZLQ010000086.1:14890524-14959559 GCA_026212715.1 Elanus axillaris | reverse complement strand
TTTCTCCCCCCTGTCCAACTGAGGAGGGGGAGTGATAGAGCGGCTTTGGTGGGCACCTGGCGTCCAGCCAGGGTCAATCCATCACAAAGGAAAAGAATTGCTCAAAGGACTTCATTTCTTTAGTGTAAAAGTAGATATGATGTGGCTGGTCTTTCAAGTAAATAGAAGGATGTTATGGAAAGGACCACCCACGGTGGGGAAAAGTATCTGCAAGGATATTCCATAAGAGATGGGCCAAACCAAAGACTATACCAGACCCAAGAGGTCTGGGGTTTTGTGTTGTCTCAAGTGTTCAATTCATACTGAAGTTTTGTCAACCACTCCTTGGTGAAAGGATTGACAGGGCTTGTTTAGAGAGCTGTCCCTTCCTCACCTTGCTTTCTGCTTTTTTTTTTTTTTCTTTGCCTCTGTTTTTAACATTTTCTATGTTTGTGTGACTTACTGGCAGCAAGTCAGTGACCTTGTGTATCATGCAACCATTTACTTGTACATTTTCATCATACTTAATTCTTGCAACTTCCATGATACATTGATTTGGGGTGCTTTGTTGAATCACTAACTTCATAAAGCTGATTGTATCACAATGTTGTGCAATATATAAAGTGATTCTTAATCCTAGAGAGTTTTCACAGGACAGTGACAGTTGTTCAGAGTATTCTTGTTTGAGGAGATGTTACAGAGCTGGTATGGACCTGCACCGCCTTTGTTTTTCAGAGTGATTTTATTGTTACCTATGTCACTTCATTGACTGAAGTCACATGTCCTAGTTAGTCTCCCTTTAAGTAAAAGAGGATTGAGGAATCCAGTTTCAGACTTAATACTGAAACTAGCTAGTTTGCTGTGCTGGTTTAGGATTGAATACTTGATTAGCAGTCACTGTCAGAAGACTTGGGAAATAAAGTAGAACAAATGTTTTGCTTAGCACTCTGTTACGATTTCATAAAAAACATAATCTCTAGTCCTGTCATCATCCTCTTACACTTTTTCTACATTCAGAAGATTTGCTGTATTTCAAAGGATTTTCAGAAATAATTTTGAAATTATATTGAAGTGCTTCCCACCCCTCATGGTGTTCAGAGCTTCAGGAGTTTGTCTTAGGCAAGACCTATTGAACTGAGCATTTCCAGGCAGTACTGTACAGGGGCTGGCAAGAGGTAAAGGACACCTTAAAGATTTCTGTGGTGGCTGCAACCCCACTCACCGCTTACCAGTTTTTCCTTAGTATTTTGTTGGAATGGAACTCTAAATTACTTACAATGTGCTTAGTTGTTTTGGACAGTTAAATAAGGGGTTGAAATCAACGCTCATACATAGCAATGATGGTTTTTATGTATTTTCCTCCTTTAATAATGGGCTCGATTCTCACCAGCCATTTTCACTTTTAAAACTCTGCAGAAACATACTCTGTGTGTTGAACCATGAATAGCAGGTGGATTTTGATTAGCGTAGGATGACTTGCATCATTGCAGTCTGTAGATAGCCATGAAAAAAAAAGAACTGTGTTCCGTCCAACTTCTGCACTGTCAACACATTTGCCAGCCAGATTGAACTAAGATGAACCTTTATTGGAAGAGATGACTGAAAGAAGAAAGCCCTGTGCCAGTTCAGTTTCTCAGTCCAACGTATGGATATTGACTTGTGAGCAAACTGCCTACATACAGTTCCTTTTCTGTAACTACAACTTGTCTGTCTTGTCTGCTCAGGCTGCAAACTTGTTGGGGCAGCGGTGGGCTGTGTGTGCCTGTACCAAAGGGATGCTGATCTCAGAAGGAGCCTTGAGGTGCTGCTGTGACACAAGTGCTGTTGGTGTAGAGGATTTGATGGACAGGGAGAACATCTGGCTGGCACCTAATGTGTAACAAGTCAGACCCTTTATTGCAATAAACTGCTACTGACTTAAGATGAACTAAGGTTTTTTTAGTTCTCCTGATTGGCTTTAAACAGAAATATTTTAAAGGGAGTTATAAGCAGATATTTTGAGTAAGTTACCAAGATACTTCAGTAGAGTTTTTTCCCTCCCTCAGATTTCTTTTCTTGGTCTAACTTTTACTATCAAGCATACTCAGAACTATTCTAGGGCAATTTCATAATACAGTAATCTGCATCTGTAGTTTTTCAACTTGGTATCAACTGAGCCCCTGATCTTACTTAAGTCTTTGCTCACTCAAGTAACTGTCCGTGTTTACAGGGGTCTCTACTATCAAGTCCCCACTGTCTGCTTTGTGTGTCTTTAAATGAGGTCGCTGTGGAGCAGAATGCTATTGCTGGGCTGTGGCTTGAGTTCCAACTGTGTCCTGTCATCCATGGCAGCAGCTCTGCTTCACAGCATGTGTTTTATTGTGTCCATTTTCAGCTTTGATTTCTTGTTCTCTGCACCCTCCTCCAGTCCCAGCCCTTTCCCCTTCTTCAGCTGTCTGACTTACTAGTGCTTCTGGTATGTGTTTAGGCGTTTAAAACCTAATTATACTTTACCTTGAGGGCAAATAGGCTTTCTCTTTTTTTCACCTCAAGGCCCAGCAAGAGTCAGTGAATATGGGTTGACTTCTGAGGGTAAGGCTGTAAGGAATGCCCAAAAGAAGCAGTAGTTCATTAAATTTTATGTTTCTGGTTAGTTTCCCCTCATATTCTAATTTAATCCAAGAAACAGAAGTGTGCGGTGGGCACTGAAAATATGTTTTAAGATAAGGGCTTAAGGCTGAATGTCAGAATTACAGCTGCTGTTTCTTCAAAATTAACTTTTCAGCATGTGTTTTCATGGAGTTTATGAACTGACTCAAGAGCCACCTAGGCTTTTAGGGGTCCTGCAGAGCATGAAAAGTAGTTAATAAAATAGTCATCAGCTGGATTTATTATTATTGATAAAGTAAAGTCTGAGAGTACAGTAAAGTCAAAATAGGTAAGGTTTCTTAAAGATATTTTGCTCAGGTTTGCATACTGTTGGTTTTGATACCCAAGAATACTCTTAGTGCAGTGGGATTTATGCATATTCATGCTTTGCAGGTCTCATCAACCCCCTACGAATGTGGAAAAGAACCATTTTGTTCCTTTTAATGAACTTTTGATCAGAATTTAGATGGAAAACCTACTGTGCTGTAAGTGGAACTTACATCTGCCTGTATTTAAGTTAACAAATAAACATCAGACTGCCTGTAGCAAAGTTTACTAAACCACTTCCAATATAGTATTTCACTTTAACTTTCTTATGTGAAATTGAGCTGTTCTGGATGTTTTATTAAATAACCCAGTACCGGATAATAATACTAGGTGGAGTGAGGGAAATTTACTTCCCTTACCTGTGTTTTGAAAGCACAGGGTTTAAAAGCTTCAGTTAAAAAAATTTAAAAAATCTTGGTAGTCTTAATGAATGAAATTTGGGGAAGAAGGGAAGGAGAGTTGTTTTGCCTGTGTTTGAAAAGATTTTCCAGCTGTCTCATGGAGAAGCACTACTATCCACTAGTGGTGTGGACCAGAGATGTAAAATTTAGCAGGCTGGAGGGCCTCTGGGTTATTGCCTTCCTGTGAAATACCTGCCCAGTGCTTGCCTGTCTGTCCTCAGCTGTCCAAACATCTTTCGTTGTGTCAGCCTATGGAGACGTTTTAGATCCTTTTGGATAGACTATCCAGAAAATTTCCGTGGCAACAAGCATGCTGCCTTCTGGGTCTGTCAGGGCTGAGCAAGGCTTTCTTGCAGGAGTCCCTCCGGGAGACAGTGGCACGGTACTCAGCTGTGGAGTGGAAAGCAGGAGGCTGTTTGTTTCTTCAGCGCTTCTCCTGCTGACATTGTGGAGGAGAGAGCCTGACTGAAAGTCCAGGGGTCAAAAACATGCAGGTGGAGGGATGTGAAGCAAGTGAAAGGAGGGACAGGGCTGAAGGCAGGCTAATTCAGCCCAAGAAAAACAGGAAGAGAACAAGCAATGGGGTGGGTATAAGGGGCTGCAGGAGGCAGAGAGGGGAGCCGAGGGAAGCCAGGGCAGAAGGGGACAGAGGTGCAGGGAGCCCTGGAGTAGGAGCTAGTGGTTTGGTAGGTGGGGAGAAAAGACGGTTCAAGGCTGGGACTGTCCAATGAAAGATCCCCACAGCACTGGGTTTAACCAAGGCAGTAAGTGATACCCCAGTTGCTACTTTTCACTTTCAGCAAGCAGCTGTGAAGCCTACCAGGCAGATGAGCACCCCCTCCATCTGCTACCCACTGCTTACCAAATTCTTTACACTATTACGTGCAGTTTTTGCATGGGTAATAGTGACCTTGGAATAGATCCCAAATGTGGGGGAATCAGCATGGTCCCACGTAACGATTTATTTTGATTTCCCTCACCACCATCTTGTGGGGGGTTTTTTTGGTTTTGGGGGTGTGTGTTTTTTTTTTCTAAAATTAAAAGATAACATTCTAAACTAAACGCATTAAAACTGCTTGGTATTTTACAAAACAAACATAATCTTTCTGAATACTTTTACAGAGAGGATCCAATGCTATTTGGCAAGTGCTTTGCAAAATAAATCAGCTAGAACCTGCCCCTCTGACCCCCATCAAACCAGCCCAACACCCTAACTTCTCAGCAGGGTTTATCTCCTGTGTCTGCATTCCTTGTAGCCATTTGCAGGTTTAAAAATACTCTTATTTATGTTCTACCAACTCCCAAACAAACTGTTCTCATCTCTCTAGAAAGGCAACAAAATGGCTCGGAAGACATCAGTCACATCCTGCACACCTACACCCACTGCGCACACAGCAGCAGTGCATATACTTAAGCTGTCTCTAACACATAATTTTCCCTATTACTAAGTATTTGTCTCCTCCCTTTTCAATGCCTTTAAAATAAAAGATTTATATGTGCATATGTACATACAGAAGGAGAGGGTGAAAAAAGGGTGGGAATTGATTTGTCTGCCTCTAGATCACTAAAAAGTCTTGAGCCATCTGTCCATATTCAGGTCCAAATCCAAACCCTGTAGAGGTTATCAGTTACTGCTGTAGCACACAGAATATTTTTGAAGCATAATTGTAATCTATATTTCTAGATTTAAAGTATATCTGTAATAAGTGTGTCACCTGGTACAAGCATCTCTCTAAGGAGATGCTTTACAGTTTGTCATGCAAACTGGCATATTTAGTTTTCTTCAGAAATGAAGGATACATTGTATTTAACCAATGTAAGCTATAAAATTTACATTTCTTAAAAAAATACTCATCACTTTTTTATAGTTATTTTCTTTTCTATACAGTAATATCACCAAATCTTCAAGGAATATTAATCAATTATTTTTCACTCTGTACCTTTACATCAAGTGTATCTGCTTTTCATAAGATATGTTCTATCAAACCACAAGGTGCTGTGTATGATCCGTCGTTTCTTCTATTCCATTTGTGTCAATCTGGAAAGCACTTAGTCTCTTTTGAGTTTAGAAGCTGTGTGTTTATGCTAAGGTTGGGAATCATTAACATCCTAAAAGTTTTAAGGTTTCTTTGAGATAAGCCACCTTTATTTTTTACTTAGGTTTTCCAGTTTTCTTTCTGTTTCTCACTGCTGAAATCAGGCCATGTATTTAATGAAGATGATTTTTTTTTTCTTTGCATGGTATTACACTATTTATGAATTTTGTTCTGCTGAGGAATAACATTAAAATATCCTTCCTTGGGATTATTTTGATATTTCCATTTCCAGCCTAGACAGGGAAAGGAGGAGATTGCATGATATGAAAGAAGTTGTTAACTGTGGATTTGTAGAGCTCAATAGAAGTTTGTCTTTTAATGGGACTTCAGTTTTTAAGCAAAATTTTAAGTAATCCAGCAGGGTAGTTCATTCAGCTAGGCACTTGAGAATATGAAAAAGCCTTTTCCCTATAACTGCCTCAAACCAACACCAATGTGAGTATCCTACTGTGTTGCAAACTGTTGATGAATTGCACTGAAAGTCTAGAAATAAGTGATATTTCATGAAGCTTTATGTCTTTGAGCATATCCCCCCCTCCCCCCAAGCATGGATTTCCAGATGGCACTGGTACAGAGACAAAAGAAATTACTGATTGGAAAATATAACATGGTCAAAGAGAAGGCTTTGCCTTCAGAAAAACCTAAGTGTTTTTTGTTTCCACGATCAATGTGTCCATTTTATCTTATGGTAGTTTTAATTCCAGTCCCTTGCTGTGTCCTTCTAGTGAGCCTTGCCCCTCAAGTTGGGTAACTGTGCTTGTTTGGCTGCTGGGAAAGCCTGCAGCGTATCATGGGAAACAGGGGTCCACCAGAGGGGGGAAAGCAGGGGAAGAAAAGGAAATGTCATATTTGAGGCAATGTTCTGTTTAAAACATCCTTTTTTTTCTATTGAGTCAGCTGCTACATCAGGGATTTGGTGTGCGCAAAACTTAATGAACAGAAGCGGATTGTTCTAATAACAAACTGCATGACATCAAGACTTTCTTTGAATTATTTTGAGAGTAATTAATCCTAGAAAAGTCAATTTTCAAAAACATCAGAGAAACACAATGTATTAAACTTATTTACTTAAGTAATTTTCAGCCAGCTCCTTAGAGACCCTGCATACAATGGAGGAGGATACAAAGGCAAATGCAATGAAACATTTCAGTATTTCTACCCTTTAAACTTTCCATTTGGCAAAAATTTCCAATAGTTTGGGTTTTGATCTTTGTTCAAGACAAACGGATGTCAAAACGTAGTGATTTCCTTCACAGCAATGGCTTATATTTTTGATCAACTATAATGACTTTTGGAAGTATGATCTTCTCCAGATAGGGTGCATTCTTGTCAAACAGATGAGAATAATACCTCCATTCATATGTTTGTTACTTTCTTATATATTTCTTGCCCTTCTCAAGTATCCTTGTATTTGTATGTCCCCATGCTAATGCATTTTCCAGTACTATTGTTGCCCTCCTTTTGTCAAAGTAGGCTTTGACATTGCAGAATGATAGCGCTGTCAGAAACACTAGAATCCCTGAGTGAATAGGATTGGAAATGGTCAGCAGATTAAAAATGATTGCTTGAAGTTTACTCTTTGGTTTGAAGTAGTGGGGGAAAATATTTGCATAAATGAGTTCTTAAGAGATACTAAATATAAAAAGCTGCTAAAGAAAATATAGCTTGTCTACATTATCATGTGATTTTAATTATGCAAGCATTTATGTTCTTTGTGTATTTTGACTTAGGGCCATGTGAGACACATGAGTGAACTGTCGCTCATGCAGAGTTAATTATAATTTATTCATACAGAGAAAAAAAACCCTGGGAAAATATGGTAACACTTTTCATTGGCAGTAAACACTAGTTGTTGTTAGTCATTTGAGACAATTATTCTTAGCAGCCTATATAAACTCTGTATTTCAAAGTGTTTCCTGAAAAGAGGTGTATTAGCACGTGGCTAGAAAGACTACAGGAATAGATTTTATTGACTAAGAAACTATATCCTTCTGTACCATAACATTTTTTTTTCATTTTTTTTCTTTCCCTTGAACAAGAGAATATGTTTTGATTCAGTGTTTGGCAATCCAAGCCAGGTTATTTAAAATATATTCACTTGGAATGTGCTGAGTGTAAAATGCAATTTTTAGAGTAGTAATTTTTACATAGTATTGCAAACAGAAATCTTTAGTTTCCCATGTGTAATACAGAACTAGTTTGTAAAGTCTTTAGACTTTGCGCTTCTCCTTTTCCCAGGTAAGTGGCAAATAACTAGTTGTCACTGATATGTAGGGCAACAAATGGATAAAGCAAGCATGGATTCTGAGATCTATAATTTTTAATAATTTTTAAACTAGCTACAAAATGTCAATCACTTCACAAACTGACAGGAGACATAAGGAATTTCATATTACATGCTGTAAATTATATTTATCTCACAGTTTATCTAGAGTTCATTCATTTAGGTTTTTTATTATTTTTTTAATTAAGTCAGCTACTAAACATCTTAGCGATTTGGTGTGCATAGCTCTAGGTAAGCAACAGAGAACTGTACCGATAACAAACCACATGGGGATAGCGACTAGTAAGAGAGCCTTATAAAAATTACATTTCTTTGCACCATTTCATATGGTAGTCGTTACCTCCAAAAGATAGTCTTCAAAAGCAGCAGACAAACCCAATATATTACACTTATTTCTTTTTGTCTTTGACATATTTTCAGCCAAGCTTTTATTTTGCTGGCAATGGCTAAAATGGTGAGTGCCAAATCCCTCTTTTTTCATAATTAAAAAAAATGATCATGATTAATAACTATATATATATCAACAAGAAAAAAGTGGCACAACTGCAAACTTGCTGGTATAACATAGTCCCAAAAGAGTCCGAATACTGAGCATGCTTTTGTTGTCATTGTTGGTGTGCTACTGCCATGGGAAAATTCTTGTTTAAGTAGGAGTCTAAAAGTCTATTTATTCCTCATGCATAAATGCATAAATCACATCACTTTTTAGTGCAATGCTTGTTATAATAATATAATTCCACATTGTCTAATCATGAAATCATAACAACAGATAATGGCAATGAAGAACTGAAGACAGCAGGTTTAAGTGCTTAAACATCATGATACCCAAAGACAGGAGCATGGCAGTAGCTCTGTGGAATGTCACAGTTTTACAAGAACAATACTTTATATTTAAAGGTTAACAGCACGTTTAGCATTCCAACAGTGTTGTCATTCAGCAAACATCATTTAAAAAAAATGAGGAGAGGGGGAAAAGGAAAGGAATCCAGAATGGAAACAAGGAAAGGAAAAATCCCAAAAAACATCATAGTGAGCTATAGCCATCAAATCAGCACTATGTACAACCTTTGGAAAGAAAGATATCTAGAAAAAAATAATTACAAGTATCATTTTTGGAAAGCCGACAAACTACACAGGACAACATTTACAGTGGGGCTGATATGTGCATGTGTGCAAACCTAGTAGGTATATACCATGATAAAAGCATGAAGGTACTGCCTCTTGGACAGCATTAAAAGGAAATGCACTTCACTGCATTTAACCACTGCCCAGCATCTTTGTTGCACGCTGGTTGGCTTCATCAATCCTGGTTTTGTTGGAATCAGCCTAGGGAAACACAAAGGAAAGAAACAGATGAGTACAGAGCAGAAGGAGAACATCCTTCTGCTTAGTGGACACTTCTCTAGTCTTGGCTAGGTCAGGAAAAAAAGAGAAGCTTGAAAATACTGGAGAGCTGTTTTTTGTAGTGTTATTAGGGACCCAAAAGGAAATTGCAGATTTGCTGGTTTTGTAACACTTCAGGTAGCCTTTGAGTAGAGCTTTTATGTTTGTATTCAGCTTCTCTAAGCGCTTGTAAATGCTGTGCTAGATCTGTAGCTGGTGCTATTGATAGTGCTAGCAGTATTGATGGTAATGGATGACAGAACGAGAACCAATGATGTGCATGTGGATTTCACTGGTGAAAAGCTTCAATGCTCTTTAAGATTCAGTGGGCCTGGATTCTGTTCTCATTTAGATGACCAGGCATGCAGTCAAAACTAAAATTTTGTTAGTGTAGAGAGTCACTGGAGCAGGGAAGCTACATCATCTGATGTAGGGAATGCTGGCAAAGATAAATTTCTTTGAAAATACATCAGTCTGGATCTCTTTGCTCTACATGTGAAAGGAAGGGAAATAGGTAGGAGTAATACCATTATTCCTTTCTCCACAAAGTTCACCAGTGTAGTTGCAAGACAGAGTAACCTTTCTCATTGGGAGCAGCATAAACAGGAATTGAGAAAAGGCAGGGATTCTACCATTATTTGAAGCAACCAAACTGGAATTTAGTCCAGCTTAGGCTGAACCGTTACCTTCACTGTCTTCCATGGGGTAACACTTGCCATGATTATAAAATGCTATTAATAAAATGGCACCACTTGTGAGGTTTAGGAGTTCTGTTTGAGTGGGAAGACACTTTGACCATGGCTTTCTGTAGCTCTGCATAAGTTAGCTTTGGAGACTAAAGACATTGTTTTAGCTGACAAAAATTAGCAAAGCTCCATTCAAACCCATGTTGCTATACACACTTATGCTAGCAGAGGGACTAGATAAAAAATATTTTCAATTTTTTCAAATAAGATTTGCAGGAAAGGTGAGAATTGTTAGTGCTTTAAAAGCATGAACTCAAACAGCAAACTCTTTTCTGTGGTTTGATGGCTGCATTTTGTTAGTTTTGATGATTGTTCCTACATCACTGGGGTGTATCCAAATTGTACAGGTTTATTTTAAATCTCCAATTTGCAAAGGCAGAATGGTAAAGCAAATTTTCCACATACATATAAAAATCCTTTAAAAATGGTTATACTGATCTGCAGTAAATCATTCTTAAATATCTTGGGCTTTTTTTCCATAATTGTTTTGGTAAATGCTGTGTAGGGTTTTTTTGTTGCTATGCACTGTATTTTTAGTACAGCAGTATGTGCCAGATCCTCAGCAAGCGTAAATCAGCATATCTACTCATTATAAGCTACACTCCTTTATTTTAGCCATGAGTTTGACCTTGTCTACCACAATAGTTTTGTGTGCTTTTGCCAAAAGACTACCTAAAAAATAAGGTAATGGGTTTGGAAGCAGTTATGTTTGTCATGAAATCCCTGAATATTGATGAAACATAATGGTCCTAAACAGGAATACTAAGGCCTAACCCTGGTGGATGATGTTGCTTCAAAGTCTGTGGGAGTCTTTGTACAGACCTTCCCACCTAGGTCAAGACAACGCTTTGAGACCTTCCTACTTTCCTCCCAGCCTTCTATTTATTGGCTCATTTTAGGGCTAGGGTCTTCTGGTGATGATGTCTGGGCCATTTGACTTACTCGTCATGTAGTCATTTTAGTTTTTGTCCCTTTCTGATCTGAGGGAGGGATAAAGGCTTTTATTCATTGCTATCCTGATTACTGTGGATAGATCAGATTACATCTCTGCGTTTATGAGATTGCTTGGGTCTGGATGCGTGCATCCAGTTTAACACAAATGCTTTAAGCTCTCGGGTTAGCTTTGTGACACACCCCAGCTTTTGCAAAGTGTGCCGGCCAAGGGTCTTTCTAATGATCATAATTGATCAAAAGCACATGGCTCCAGCTGGTCAGGAAAAGAAAACAATTCCAGCAATGCACCATGCCCACCGCCAGCTAGAGGTGATGGTCTGTTGACATATTTCATTGCAAAATGGATGTGTGTGCATTTGTGGTTTCAGTATTATGTGGCTAACTGTCATTTCTGTCTAGTAATTTTACAGAAGGTTTTCCTAATATATTGTGTTTCTTTTTCTAGTATCTCATTACTGTGTGTCCTTATTCTGAGAAATTTAGCAGATTTTCACTAAGACTGAAGACTGTCTAGGTTCTGTGCTGCTTTCATGATGACTCCTCTGTATACACTATAAGTCAATCTTTCAGAAATGTGTCACTGTTCTTTAGCCAAGGGCTCTGCCTGACAAGGCCTGCCTGTGAGCCTGGATTTAATGAATCGCATTAGCTTGCAATGTTGTTTTTCTACTGCGTATGAAATGCCTAGCTCTGTAAGAAGATCACATAGATGTGGAAGGCTAGTCCCTCATTAACCAACTGCTCTCAGCATGCACTGCCTAGAGATTTGGCCCATGTGCTTCATGGGTGCAAAGGGCTTAGTCAATGTTTTCAAAATCCAGATGTTTGCAAGCCTGAACGGATAGGAGAACAGTGATTTGTTAGGCTTGCTGTAGTTTGTGATAGTATCCTGCAGGCATGGGTAGGATGCAGCAGATTTCCACCCACAGGGCATGTCTCCTGCCACTATGGTATGTCATGAGTAGGGTAGCTGGTAACATGTAATAGTGCATGTCCTCATACTTGCTCTCAGAAAATAATATATTGTCCTAGACTTCTTATTTAATGGTAGCTATGATGTAGGCTGTATAATCTTCTCACAGTGTAGATAGATGTGCTGCTTTTATAGTGCTTTTCATATAAGTCACGATGATAAATCCTTCCGCTCCATGATCCTGTTTTTTCTGGAAATATGAAATGCTGCAGAATGGCGTCATGGTAATCCTGTGCATTTGCCAATACAGTCAAACTAACAGATGCAGCTTTATAATACAAAACTTTTGACCGATGCAAAGCCGTGTGCTCTGCTGTGTTATGTGACTGTCTCTCTGTCAGAGATGAACTTCCCACCTTTAAGACAATGTATACTTTACCCATTCCTCTCTGGAATCAAACTCCAATAAGCAAAACTATCTGAGTGAATCCCTCAGTGTAGTATTTTCTTTAATTTTTTCACTAAGCTCTGATGTAGTTAATGGACATGAAAAATAGTCATGGGCATCCTGCTTGTGTGAGAAGGCTTGCACGTGTAAAAAGGCTCAAGAGTACAAGCTCTACCATTTAAGGTCAGCATTAACTCTAAGCAGCACATATAAGTCCTTGGGTTAGATCCTCAGGTTGTGTAAATCTCAGCTGCAGTCAACTGTTGTATTGATTTTACACCAGATGAAGATCTAGCCTCTTATGTCACTTCAGCCTGGCTGTGCCTGGAGCTCTGCCAGTATGAATGCAGATGGCTTGCAGATCTTGGGATCTGAGGATGGCAGTGAGTTTCCAGCCAGATTTGGAGGGTACTGCTATCTGCTTCAGAAATCTGCAGTGCAGGTCTGGCACTGGAACAGTGCTCTCTGCCTTTTTAAATGGTGATTTTGCAACAGTAATGCTGAGCCTCAGTTATTTTTACATATGTATACACCACCACAACCCCAAGAGAGATGGCAGATCTCTGTCCTAATTTGGTTATAAGCAGGCAGCACAAGACTGGCTGCACTGTTACCATACAGCAAAGCCTTGCTTAATAAGTCTCTATCCCCTTTTGGGGACTGGGCCTCCAAGCAGGTGACCCAATTCTCAATTGCTCATGGAATTTCCAAGGGAAGTCCAGGAAAGCTTAAAGTTTGCCAGGAAGTGCCAGGGCATTCAGACCCAAACTTCAGGGTTCTGCAGAGTTCAGTGCACTTCACCTTTCTCAAAGTTGTTGCAGAAGGAGACTTGATTTGTGCTAAGGGGTCCCTTTGCCAGCTGTTGTCTTGCAAACCCAACACTATGGGTTCAACCCAATGTGCACTGAAGGTTACTGAAGATCCACAGCAGCAAGCTTTTTTGTGGCCCAATGATTTAGAGGGAGAAGAGAGAGGAGCCCTAGCAGCTATTTCTGTCCCTTGTTCTTCTCCAAGCTGAAGAAAAACTGCAGTATGCACATCCTGTGCTCACAAGAAGGGAAAGCACATCCCCTTTTGGGGTCCTCTTAGAAATGTCATCTCTCACCTTCTCCATGATCCTGTCAATCTGGCGATTCTGTGTGTCGATCTCATTGCCCATGTCCAGGGCCATGTGACGTAAGTTGCCAATGATGCCGCTGACCTGCTCGAGGTTCTCATCCATTTCATTTTCCCGGGCGTCGTTTGTTACCCTGGGAACAAAAAAAAAAACCAATTATTTGAAGCACTGAGGAGGTTTGCCCTGAAACTCTGATTCACCCACAGTCTCCCCTGCATCCTCCTTCACTTGTCATCTGAGGAGCATGCTGCTGTGCTTAGCTTTGAAGAAAAAGGATTAATAAGTAGCTAGCCTGAAAAACATTACATGCTTATTTTTTGGTTGTTGGGATTGTCGGGGTTCATCACTGCTCCGTTTATACTGCTCATGTCTGCTGCTCCTAGGAGTGTTGCTGTCTGAGCTTGTCTGTACCACATACTGCACCTCTCTGCTAGTGATGGTCCTTCTCAAACGGTGAATGAAAGGCTGCTCCATTTGGACTTGTGTGTGGTTAGAGTACATGGGGAATGCTGGAGGGTGATGGAATTGAAGCTATACCTGCTCCCCTCCTTGAGCTACACGTAACTAACAGATACTGTCCGGTTCTCGTACACTTGGGGCTCACTGAAATATTGGGGAAGAGCTGCTTCAGCTGTGCAAATCCTGACCTAACATCCTATTTAATTGTGTTTCTGGTAAATGACAGAAGCAGCTTCTCTCAGGTTTACTGGCTTCAGTAAAGATCCTTTGTCTCTCATTCTTAGCACAGTCTTTTTCACTTGCTTGGTTTTTAGAAGAAAAAACTCATGCCTGAGCCAAGGCCCAGTTCAACGCTCCAGTGACTGGAGAGGCATGTAGTGACTGACACTGGGAAAGGCAAGGTCTATGGGTCCCACTCAGAAAATCACTACTTTGACCCTTTTGTGCAACTTGTGTTCATGTAGGTGCCAAAAGGGTGCTACAGGCTATTTGCAGAATGATTATGGTGTAGCATAACTTCCTTCACTGCTATTCTGTTATCGTGCCCCAGCCTTCGCTTTGGTGGGGCTGCCATCCAGAAATTAAATAAAAAAGTAAATGGCAGACCCAGCAAACTTAAATGGCAACTCCATCCCACGCTCCAGATTGCATGAAAGCATTGTTTCTATCAGACTGATTTCCCTTTATCACGGCAGCCAAAAAAATAAGTGGATAATAGTTTTTGGAAAGATAATTACTTATTAATCCAGTGTCCTTAATCTTCAGAGATCAAAGCTTTGCCTACTGGTATGCCTTTATCCATTCAGCTGATAGCATTGTCATCTAAATACATGCTCTATAAGCACTGTAATCAGTATGTACTTATGGCTGGATCCCTATGTATTGCTGAAAGTTAGCAGTTTGGTTGCTATTAGCATAGCTATGTGTTTCAAACTGGCTTTCATCTGAGAGCACAGAGGTTGCCACTAAACCATCAATGTTTCTCCATAGTTGTGGCTTTACAGCAGCTGAGGAATGGGGCATCATTCCCCATTCAGTGAGGTTTTCTGCACAGACACAAGCAGGGAAGCAGTGTACCTCTAGTTAAAAGCGTGCTTCGAGTTCTGCGCTTGGCTCAGTGCTTTGGCAGGGAGCCTGAGGCTTTTTTCTTTTTGAAAAGAGGAAGGGGTGCTGGATGCTTTGGTACATCTTCTGGCAAGGATGGATAATGAGCACGACATATCTTGAGACATAATAATGATAAGCTAGTATTTATCTGACACTTCATTTCTGAGGCATTTGACAAAGGTCATTAATGAGACCCATAATAAGGCCCCTAGGAAAAGTGCATTGTTCACGCCAGGAAGCTGGAGTGCAGAGGACAGTGGTGACTGGCCGTGACAGTCTGCAACTTCACATTGCTGCTGTGAAGTAAATACATAGATATTATTTCTATTTTGTTATTGCCCAAATCTGGGCAATCTCAAGGAGGAAGCTTTAGGGCCATGTTTTCAAGCATCTTCTGGTTCTTTCTGGTGATATAAACATCCTTTGCACTAGCTCAGGCAACCACCCACAGGGCCAAGGGAGGTCAGTGGAAGCAGTAAGCCTTTAGTACCTATCTTAATTGCCATCAACCTCAATCTGAGCACCCGCCACTTGGTGGAAAACACTGGCTCCATCCCATTACCCACCAACATTGAAGGAGTTAATGAGCATCACAGAACTCATGACCATATGGAAGAAATCTAAATATATCAGAGACAAGGGGAATAGAGAGAAAATAGCAGATAAAAAGGCTCACCTGCGGATAAAGCCACCACTGATGGCCATCTGCTCCCGTTCATCTACGACACGTGCAGGCTGGCTGGCTACAACACCATCCTGATTATTGCCCCAGGCTTTTTTGTAAGCATCACTTGATTTAAGCCTATGCAAAAAAGATGATGAGTAACAAAGCATCAAGTGGACAAGGACAAATGCAAAACTCTTTACTTCTCCAAGCTAAAAGCTGCATCAAGCAAATGAGTTCTCAGATAGAGGGTCATTGATTGTATACCGATATATCATAACCCTGAATAAAAGGAGGGGTTTGGGTTTTGGTTTTGTTTTTTTTTACTTTACTGCCACAACAACTGTGATGGTCAGAGGTTTTGTTTCCAGTAGGGTGGATTGCAATTGTCAAGTCTACAACACTGCACACAGGTTTTTGGATGTTGACTTAGTTTCCAGAAAGAAGGGAAGAAAAAAAAAAAAGAAAAGAAAAAAGAAGAGAAGAAATACAGATAAGTAGAAAACATTGTTTCATTTCAGTGACACATATGTTTTGACATCAAACACAGAGAACATACTGGCAGACAAACATAAAAACAGAACTGTCAAGTATAGTGTGTACATCACATCACAGCAACACACCCTCTTAGAGAAAAAAGGATTTGGCTAGATTTTAACATTTTACCATGTGGAAGATTGGGCTTCTGTTATTTTTTTTTTTTTTTTAACATATATGTGGCATAACAGGCATTTAAAGCCACTAACCTTTCCCAAGATCATTTGGGGATGTTTTTATCATAAAATTCATAGGGTTCGTTGGATTTTTCAGATAATATATCGGTACTTGAAAATAGTAATCATACATCGACAGTTGATGTACAAACCTTTGTCCACAGAGACAAAAAGTAAAAGGCAGAAGTGAAATGAGTGCAGGAGAAAAGAAAAGATACGAGCAATCTAGCATCAGAAAGGGAAATTTTTCTACATTTTTCTTCATGCACCAGCTACAGGCATGAATAAGAAGTGAAGCATTCTCACTAAGCACAGTTGCCCCAATAGTTCATCATACTCTTAATGCATCAGCAGTAACAGCCTTCACAATAAGCAAGACACAGGCAAAAATGGATCATCACTTCCTTCAGGAGCTTTAAACCACAAGACTTTAAAATAGCCTAGCGACTTGTTATATTTGTTGTTTACGACAGTTACATTAGCTTTCAGAGAGCCATTTTTGACTGAGCTGCCATGGATAGAAAATTAAAATCCAGGCATACGTTCAGTGGCAGATTAGCATGTGCAGCATATTTAGGGTTGCTGTCACTGGAGTCGTCAGACGAGAGTGAACATTTTAACAGGAGAGTGAGTACTTGGGGTCTGTAGGTGAAGTTCTTGATATTGTTCTGGAAACAGAGCAGTTTCCAACAAAGCTGATGGGAACTGCAAATCTCCATGGTTTCCCTGTTCTTCGGTCAGTTCCAATCAGTCATATAAACAGCCCTGTGGCTTGGATTTTGTGGGAGAAACTGAACATGCTTCTGGGGGATTTGGGATAGGACACAACAAACCCATATCTGGTGTTATGTTCTCTCCATGCCCCCTGAAGCAGCTCAGCTTCTGTTGAGCCTGAAGATATGTTGCATGGTCCAATACAGAATTAAAATTTAGATGAAAAGAGGATCTTTCCTATTCATCTGTTTTGTTGCTTATTTCCTATTAAAGTTTGTGAAGACTTAAAAAGATGATGATTGGCTTGTTTGTCTTAGTTCTCTGAAACTATGTATCAGCTTTGGCTTTTCTAGGAATGAGTGAAAGTAGTTCTCTTGCTGCACATACATTTACAGGTTGTTGCCTGTTCTTTAGACCTGTGCAACTTTGAGAGTGAGACAGTCTCTGTGTTTGAGGTGAATGATTTTCTACACCGAGAAGCTGATCTCTATTTTCTTGTGGACTTCCCATTAAAGTCAACAGGTGGAGTATGGTTCTGCTCATGGTCAATAGCAGTTGTCCTTTTGAACGCAGTCTGGTCAAAGTTTCATGCCATGGGCATTTTGGGTCTCCTAAGAATGTAGGATCAAGCCTTACATTCTGGTAAGGCTTACAGAGTTGTATTTACTCTGTATATCAGAATATAGTTATGTGTGAAATGGTTAATCTTTTTAAAATATATGCCATTAATCTACCACCAGCTGGAAGTCGGCATTAGGAGATCATGGCGATACTGATGCCCAGAACTGTATGGATTTCTCTTCCTCCTACACTCCACTTCTCAGAACATCATCTTATTCCTACCAGTGTTGAGTCCTGGCATAGTGATTCAGAGAAGTCTCTAAAAGCACTGTTCACCCGTACCCTTTTTCTGAACACCCTGATGATTAGCAATGCCAGTTTATGAAATCTGGCTGCAGACTGCAAATGTCAGAATACTGCCTTAAAATGGGGAAGAGGCACGTTTAAAAAGAATGTCCCCCACATCAAATGCAGTATCTTTCTGTTCTTGCATCTGTTGATTTCATGATACTGCGATCATAGTGAAGTGGTAAATGTTCTAAGGCCACGTGTCAGGTGCTAACCCAATCCATGCCACAGGCCTGGCTGTCAGTTCTGAGCAGCCTTTCCTACAGTACAGCATATCAAAGCTGCTCTAAAAAATGACTTTTCCTGCAAAATACATTGGAATGTTTTGTACTTCAAGGGTGAACTTTTGATGTAGGCATCATGACAGGTTTCTCCAGCAGGAGCAAGCCAGGACAGTGTTCCTCTTTAAGTTGCAACAGCTTTTAGAGTGTGGGAGATGTGAAGTTTCTGCTGCATACTCTTGTACCTGCAGCTCTTCTGCACTGGGTCCCCTCATACAGGACAGCAGGGCTAAAGCCTGTATCAGAGCTGATACCAGTTGCAGGCAGTCCCACTGACAAAGGCTGTGCGTGTGTGCTCTTTCCATTCCTCCTTGCCTCTCTCCCATTGTGCACACCAAGGCAACAGTACGCGTATTCTGGGCAAAATGTTTACCCCTGCAAAGTATTTGTGGTTTGGTACATAGGAGCAAAATTGATTTTTTTTTTTAAAGCTGAGGCGGTATCTGCATTGTGTCCCAAGGGAATTAACTTCAAAGTAAATGGTGACTGTATAAGGCAGAAACCTAGTCCTACTGGTTGGATTTCTGGCAAAATACCCATTGAACTCCATGAGAGCTCTCTTTCCTTTGATCTTAACAATCATGGTAGGATCAGGCCCTGGCTGTGAAGAAAGTAACTGTGCCACGCAGAAAGGGAGTATAATACTACAGAACCACGGCACTCTGCTTTGTTTCCTGCACAGTCTCCAGCCAACCATTTATGAATGTTTTCACTGTAACCTGGTTGCGTGCCTACTAAATGCATGCTGGATTTGCCATTCCTCAAGGGCTTCTGGTTGGTGCACTTTGTCCCCAATTTCCTACACCCACATAAGCGCACATCACATTTTCATCTGGCATTTAAAACAAGCTTTGCATTACTTGGAGGACGGTTTCGTTCAAGTGTAATGGCATGCAAGCAAATTCGATGCATTTCAACATTTCTGCTTAGTGTACATGCTACCCAAATGAGAGAAATTTGGTGTGTTCAGGTTTTCTCAAATTTGCTGCCTATGGCATGATAAAAACCATTTCAAGCTGGGTTCCAATTGTGAACATCATGTCTCTTTCAAGATCTCATCAAGGACTGTTTCTGTTGTACAATGAAAAAACTTGTGATTTTCATCCATAATTTTAAGCAATGTTTATTATGATCTCTTCTGCATTTTTTCAGCTGTTTTGTTTTGTTTATTAAAATTGTTTGTGAAAATATGTTTCAAAATTTAGGGTCTCCAGGAATAAGGTAGCCCCAGTGTTTTTGTTCGCTGGAAAATGAAACCACTCAGTACACTTTGTGTAAAATGTTGAAACTTTTACCATTAAAAGGTGTTGACAGTGAAGCTTTCACTGCAGTATGCCTGATTTTAATGCATCTACAGTAATTCTCAGTCAGTTGTCTATGCTATGAGATGAATGCATTTGAACCAGAATCGTTCTTTCTGCATGCCACATGCTCATCCTGTCCATGTGCCTAGCGAGGATGAGCTTCACAAGGCCTTTGGGATCAGCCTTAAGTGCTCAAAGAGATGAGGCAGGCAGCACCTACTTGTTACATGGACAGACACAAAGACCACAGAATTTTCCTAGGTCCGTCAAATTCTTTTCTGCTTCTTTCATGTCCTTATTGATTTGGTCCATTCCCTCTTCGATGCGTTCCAGTTGTTCTGATTAAACACAAGTATTTTATCCCCACAGAATGAAGCAGATGGAAAAGGACAAAGAAAAAAAAGACAAAAACTTCAGACATTCACTGTGACAAAAAACTGGACACCACATAGCAGAGCCGGTACCCAGTACCTACTTGTTACAAGGACATATGAAAAGGCCACAGCATTTCCCTAAATCTTTTAAATTTTTCTCGGCCTCCTTCATGTCTTGGTTGATATGGTTCATGCCTTCTTCAACACGATCGAGTTGTTCTGGTCAGGACAAAGGGATGACAGTGTGGAATGAATTGTATTTTTGTTTGTTTGCTTTTGTCTTCAACAGAACATGAAAAATGACCATGTAGATCTGAATTAATAATGACATTACAATGCATTAATCTGAGCTGATGCATTGTTGGAAGGATGTATGCCGCACTGGATGCCGAAGATGTTTTTTACTAATATGGGAAGAACAAAACAGAGGAGGAAGATGTTTGAAATATATTAATTTAAACAGGGTGCAATGATGTAGAAAGAGTTATAAAGTTCAAGGTCCAGAAACATAATACAATACATCCACTTACTAAGACACCAATGATATCCAAGAGAAAGAAAGATAGTGTTATTATTTTGCACTTATGTATGTTAATACAAGAGAAAAGTTGTCCTTCCATGGAAAATACTTCAGTTACTTATGTTTACAAATGCCTTGGAATTAGGTGATTTTGGACAGCATAATTGCTTAGACTAGTGAGTGAGAGACCTGGTAGTAACAGTACCAGAGATCGAGCGAACTGTTAAGAGCCATGTCCGAGCACTCCTTTTTCCAGAGGCTGAGGAAACTGAGACCTGCCACTTTGATTAGTATTGGATATTAATCTCTAATTTGAGTGTGGCCTCAGGGCTGGTTTTCTTTCTGGTATGGGTGCTGCAAATTAGGAGTAACCCCAGTGAACACAAGAGTGATTGCAACCACTCCAGGAGCCTGATGCTCACTGTAAGAGGACCACTGGCTGTGTCATTCATTGTCTCTGTCCCCAAGGGATCTTATGAAAACAAGCATTGGGTGATTGGGTGAAGACTCATGTTTTCAGTGGGGTTACTTCTGCTTTGCGCCAGGGCAAGTTACGAAGCACCAAGCCCAGTAACCAGCCATATGTAGACACCATCTCTCCACTGGCATCAAAGAGAATTTGGCTTGTTTCCTCCTAAGGCTGATGATGTAGGGTTTTCTTAGTGACTTGGTAGCTCAGAATAATTTGATATGTTAATTTCTTCACTAATAAAGCTGGGAAGAATGGCCTAGAGAAACAGAATGCCACAATGTAAAATTGTAGGAACGGATCCTGTGCTGATGGAAACAGATATGTATCCAGTGGGATCAGGGGTCTTATGTGGACTCTGCGGTAGCGACAGCATTGTACATGGGTGGAAAGCGCCACCATTTGTTTCATGAAGGATAAACCCAAATAAGTATTACATGGGATGAGAAAGTTACTTGGAGTGACATTTCAATCCATTAAAAATTGTAACTGTACCAAAAGAGGCAAAGTAAAGCAATCCCAGTAAAATACAAATACATCCCTATTCCCTGTATTGAATAGAAAAAAATATAAACACAGAATTAGACCTGAGAGGAAAGGAACTAAGAAAGCGCTGGTTATAGGAAGAATTTAATGTCATCCATGATGTTAACTGAGTTGTATCCAGAAGAAAAAAAAAAAAAAAGGCATTTTAGAAAAAAATCATGTGTGTATTGACGTCAGTACAAAACTCCTCTTGATTTCTTTGGGCACATGAATAGCCCTAATTTCTTACTTGGGTTTCTAATAACAATTGAGGTTTAGATTTTTAAAGCTTTCTGGGGGATTTGGATACCCAATTCCCATTAAAATTAATTTTATTTAATTTATTTTAATGGGAAATGGGCATCTCACCCCTAGAGGGCCTTGAAATTCCTCACCTAAATTATTCAAGCTGAAATAATTTGAATATTGAACTTGTGCTCTTTGTTTAATTCTTGCATGACGCTGGGCTTTGAGAAGGAGAGGGGCCATGTCAGTATTGTGAGCTGCATCTGCTCTTCAGCTGTCAGTTCTCATTCTCCTCAGCTGGATGTGCCTGTCTCTGGATACCACAGGAGTTATTGATCCCAAATTGAAAGATACACTTAGAGGATCAGAGTTACCTGGCACTATCCTCTAAAAGGGGCACATATAATGTGAGCAAAGGATTGAGAAACTAATAAGGAAACCTGAGAGATACAGTGCACAAGTTCTGCCAGATAAACTGCTGAGCCAATAAGTTTGGATTGATTTAATGCACATTGTAGTTCTACATTTTGGTTGGGGGACTCTAGCAGAGGCTTTGGTTCATATTTGTAGCCACAGATTGTCAATTTCATCAGAAATGTGAGTATGTGGTAGAAGGTGGTATTCCTCTAAGTGCTGCTGCTTCTCACTAACTCAGAGTCCTGCCTGCTCCTGCATAACTGGGCAACTCTTGCTCTGGGAAGCAGCTGTAAGAGTGTGAGCTGGCTTTTATGCCGGTTCATGTAGCATGATGGGAATTGCTAAATTTCTATTGCAGATTCCCACCTCCTGCTTGTGAGAACTGTGTTTGCAGAGCCCAGATGGTTTTCAGGGCTCTCAGTTAAGGCTATTTCCACATATGTACTTCGGCAGTGGGAGGGACAAGAGATCCTGACCTTTCTTCCACTGATTTTGCTGCTAGTATTTATCTAACCTTGGCTGGCTGGTAGAAAATGCCAGGTAAGACTGCAGAGATCAGTCCTAGATCTGGTACCACTGGTGGCTTTCAGTCTAAGCATGTTTCTTTGCTCAGATGCACATTCTCTGAAGTCAGGTATTACATACTAGGGCCTTTTGAAGTTTCTTTCCCTGGTTCCTATTCTGCCTGAATAGATGAGTGCTAATTGAAGAGTATATTTGTCATGACTCAAACATTTTGGTTTATATTATAGCTCTCTCCAGGAACTTGACTTAATTTATCCTGCTTCAGGATTTCTGTGTGACGCCTATACTATTTCTGAATAGAAAAGGGACCCACAACTAATTTATCTTCCATTAAAGGAAATATCATCAGTGTAAAAAGCCCATGTTGTATTTGTAGCCCAGAAGTCTAGACAGCTGGCTGCTGGTCCTAAAACCATTTGCTAGTTGTTAATGTCATGGGCTGGATTGTTAACTGGTTTAAATCGGCGTAGTTATGCTGGCTTTATGGAGCAACACCAATATATACCTTTCAAAGATCTGGTCCCACAGGCAAAGAAATAGATTCATGAGTCTACCCACAGTTATTGAGGCATAAATATTATAGAGGAATTAACTTAATGGGGTCACTCTGGATTTATTTTGGTGTAAGTGATACTAAAATCTGTGCCAGAATGAATCACTGCTGGTAAGAAATCAGATGGCTATCAAAATTTAATATATGTTTTCATAGATCTTCCCTATTCCAACTTTGCATATTATATTAAAGATTTTAGGGAAGACAGTCTGCTGGCACACGCTGCCATGAGC
The DNA here is from genome assembly GCA_026212715.1 of Elanus axillaris. NCBI lineage: Eukaryota > Metazoa > Chordata > Aves > Accipitriformes > Accipitridae > Elanus > Elanus axillaris. Next base: position 14,936,270 of record JANZLQ010000086.1, on the reverse strand, counting down.
CTATGCAAATTCACACCTACAGCAGATCATGTCCTTTATCTCCCATTCAGAGAAGCACTTCAAGGTCAGAGTTTAAACATCTTTTGATAGTTTGTTGCAGTATTCTTTGAATATACTACATCTATATCTAAGTTTATATGTTATATAAGAGAATTGGCATTGTCTGGAAGCAGAATACACATCACAGGTATGTTTCATTGAGATTTCCTTCATTTTTTTTCTGGGAAGCTCTGCTAATTATTATCCTTTTGTGCATATTAATACCCTTTTATGTCTGAGAATGTCACTTTGATTGAAATATAGTGGCCATATATCTTCTTCCAGACCTTACAGCAAACTAATGGCATATCTTAGGATATAAACAAGGATATTTTTTTACCTGTATTGTTATACTTACAAATTACTTCTGTATTAAAACCATAGGCAACTTTCTGTATTAAAGCCATAGGCAACTGAGTGACCATAAGTTAGTCCTGTTAGTTTTACTGGTGCAGTGTGGCCTTTTGCCAGTGGGTCTTTGCCAGGATCTACCATAACAGCATGGTGAATCCCCACTCTGTGACTGATCTGGGGAAGTGGCTGGGAGAGGAGAGCTGTAGCATGGGCATCTCTCAGCCGTTCCTGTGGTCTCTTGAGCAAACACAGCTGCAAAAGCATCTTAACACAGCATTGGAGCAGGACCAGGAGAGGGCAAGTGTGGTATTGCTCCACCTTTGCATCCCTGTCTGTAATTTATAATAAATGTTCCTTGACTAGTGTCCAGGACCTGGGGGCCTGTGCTTGAATGTCAGTTAAATGCCTGTGGAGAAGGGAACTTGCTCCTTTGCCTGGAGTATTGTGCAATGAAGCAATTTCTACCAAGGACAGTTTTAATTAGAGAAAAAGAAGAAAAAAAAAGGACATCTAAGAACACATTGTGATCATAATTGCATACAAGAGGGCCGAATTTGAAAGAGAGTCAGGAGATTAACTATTTCCTATGATACTCAGTGATCGCATTTTCCATAAAGGAGAATCTTTTTGGAGCGCAGTACATTTCTAGGACAGCCTTTTCAGAAATCCTGAGTCTTGACATAGCTCCGCTCTGAAGGGCATTGCTGAGCACAGGTACGAACAGAAGAAAGCTGGCGGGGAGTGCTTGTGAGCCCATGTGTAGCTGTGCTAAAAATAACAGTAGACAACGCAAAACCTGCTTTTGTTGGGGGGGTTGTTTGTCTTTTGTCCTGCACTATACTTTCAACATAATTAATACCATCTTCCCAGTATAAACTGGAATAGCTGATAGTTGCCATTTTTTTTCGCTATTTAGCAAACCATTTCTGACTGTGATCAGCTCAGCTTATAGGTGTTGTTGGAGTGCCTCTAGCAGCTCTGCTTTTGGCATGTCACTATCAGTTTTCGTAGTAGCTGTTGAATAGGAGATAAGCTGGTGAAGGGGGTCCGTGCAAGGGGCCATGATTTTGCTCTCTGATGGAAAGGAATAGTAATTATCTTTGTATTTACTACAGTTGTTTCTTCCAGTGCCATAGAAGCAGGTCAGCCATAATTCATACAAAATTGTAAAACTCGCAACTTCTGCGAAAACAGTAGAGGTCAGCTAGCATGGGTACCATCACGTGGTGCCAACACTTTTGCTTGTGGGGTTGCCCAGTTATTCCAAAGTTTTATCTCCATACTTCAACTTGATCTGGAGTACAGATCTGCTGGGTAGATTAATCTGCTCCCTCTGTTCACTGGCATTGCTTGTTGTGCATTTGCTGTTGCTGTGGTGCCGGGAGAAAATTTCAATTGCATTGACCTTTTCTTTGTGGCTTATCAAAGTTGTAGCTATTCCTCTGTCTTGTCTTGGATGAAAAATGGCTGTGTTACTACTGTTGTTATTGAAAAAGTTTCTCCCCTCTACCCTGTTTTGAATACAAGAACAAAATTCTTCTGTAATAAACTGCATGAGGACATCATCAGACAAAAAAAAATGTCCTAGAAGGTCCAAATCTCTGCCTGCTGATACTCCCAGGTGATGGGAGTTTCCTTTGGAGGAAGAGAGCTACCACTCTGGGACCCCTCCTGTGTCAGTATTCAGGTTTATCTTCCTATCCCCAGTTTGTACTATCATTTTCATTTCTAAAGTCTGCTGTTAACCAACATGCATCCAAATATTAACATTTTTCTAAGTTAGCATGTTTCAAAGACACATTTAATGAAGCAGTTGCCACTGCTCAATAATCCTCTGCAGCACAATATTTTTTTTTGTGTAAAATGTACATATTTTCATTTAAAGCATTATGTACTTATGTATATATAAATAATTAATTAAGGGAGCTTGACTCAAGACCAGGTTTAAAAAAATGTAAGCAATGTGGATGCACATAGAGATTTTCTCACTGATGGAGAAAGTGTCAACAAGGAGAATCTAACCTCAGCTCCTTCCTGTGGGCTCCCCGGGGGAAAAACTGTGTTGAACTGATTTGGGTGACAATGTCTTGCTCAAAAAATGATAACTCTTGGTATTGCAGAGGGACTACTTCAAAAGCCCACTCAGATTCCCAGTGACTTCAAAGGGCACTGGAGGATGTTTCTAGTTCTTATGGCAGTCCCATTCTCTGTGAAACAGGAGTAGTGAAAGCTCTTGTGAAGCTCCACATCTCTTTAGGGTCATAACAGACTCTGTGCTCTGCTGTGCAGCCAGCTGTGCTAAACAGTTAGGCAATAGGAACTAGCCAGACTGGCTTTATTGTATAAATACCTAGTATTGTAAAATTATGTTGACTTATTTCCTTTTATGAGCCCAAAGACTTCTGCTTATTGATGTCAGAAAATGAGTTCTGCTTTGCATTATTTAGATTGAGATCAGCTCAAAGAAGATTTCCTTGTAAGGTCTGTTTAACTTCAAAGCAAGCAATTTTGTAAGGAAACCTAGAAGTAGAGCTTCCAGCAACTGCAGAGATTAGATATTCTGCTTGCCACCCGCTGGAAAGATCAATGTCATGTTTTTTATATATTTAACACCTAATAATCTTAAATTACTTGTGCAGTCAGCTGAAAAGAGATCACATGGCAGTGTTAGCAAATTATTTCCTTAATCTGATAATCTGCGGAGACATCCATGAGTTGCACACATTGCACTAATTACAGAGGGTTCAAAGTCATCATTAGTGTATTTTGCCTAATAATATAATAAGTTCTTTATCGCTAAAATAAAAAAATAATCAGGAATTATTACAGCTATGTGTGGCTAAAATGGACAAAACTTAATTAAACAATTAGCATCGTACAGTGGTTACAATATTGTTAGGCTGTTTTCCTTGAGAAACCCGTACTGTATAGTCACAAGTTAAATTTACTGAACCACTTAAGGCATGACCATAACCGATTTAAAGAGGCTTTAAAATTGTCTGATTCTTTCCTGTAAGTATCGATTAACTGCATCTCTGGCCTTACAATATCCATTTCAGGTTTCACTCTCAATAAGAGTTTAATACTGAGTTCCCTGGACTTCAAAGGGATCAGTGAGTCCAGTCTCAGCTCCTTGGCTCACACAGACCATCCTTCCAAGCGTGACCAGAGACATGGTCAGACAACTTCTGTGTACAAGGGTTTAGCAATAGTAGAACTCCAAATTAAAAAAAACCAAAATACAGGATTAAAAACAATATAACCCCCCCTAGCAATCTGTGGAAAAATATCAGTTAAAGGACAGAAACATACTTTCCCAAAGCTAAACACAAGGGAAGTTATAGGAACCACTAAATTTTCTGCTGATCTACCTGTGAATTACATTGCAAGACACACCTGGGTATTTACAGACTTTCTTTGACAATATTTGTGATGTATTTTAACTGTATAAGTCACTTCTGAAACAAAACACATTATTTAGACAGGTGCCATATCTGTTTCAATATAAGTAATTTCTGGTTTTCTATGTTCAGTAGTAGTTCTTTTACTGCCATTATTCAGAAAAACATTTTTGAAGATAACAAAATATTCTATGTAATATTTTTCTTGTCAAGACAAATTGATTTGACAAAATTTGGTTAGATTAAATTCTTTCTCCTAAAGGGGGAGGTTGGGGGAAAGCAATGAGACATACATAAAAAAAGCAAGTAGGCAAAAACCTTTCCGTTTAGGTCCTGTTACTACTTTTCATTCATTTTAGTGCCAGAGAGGCAGGGGCATTACAGCTGAAAAGGGCCTGTCATGGTCTGCAGTCCCTTTCCCAACAATGCCATACCATTGCTTATAATCATTGTCTGGGCTTGATAAGTAATACAGCATTACCTTTGCAGAACACATTTCCCGATACAGTTTTGTATCATGCCACAGAGTAAATAATAAGGGATTTGGGGGGGCTAGTTTGATATAGAGTAGCAGAAATTTATACTCTGTTGATTTAACTTCTCTTTGGAGACACCATTTTGCTGGTGCTGTGGGTCTACAGCAAATGAAGACTTACTAGTATTGTTGGGAGGGGCAAAGCTACGCACTTCTCTGTAATATTATGAAGGGCAAAAATGTAATTTCCTGGAATGTATTGAATATGTCTAGCTCTGTCACTGTCGTCCACAGGCAGGGGCTCATCTAAGCTTGAAAGCTCCTATATGGTCAATTGTTAGTGAGCTGATGGTGTCATAGCTTTTAATGTTAAATTCCTGTTATCCTCAATGACATTTCTATACAAAACACAACATAATTTTACACAAACTAAACCTGTTTTATCTTCTCTCGGGATGCATTTATTGCATGCCTTTCACTTGTTGCTACAACAAGTGAGAAAATTACATAGCACCTGCATAAATAATGTTGGATTTTACACTTATGGAGGCAAATCTTCTCATTGTGTGTCTAGATCTTGACCAAAAGCTTGCGGAAAAAAAAAAAAAGATTATTTGGATGAGTTCAGCCTGCAGGTCTCTAACTTTAATAGGAAACAGATCAAAAGAAGTACAGGCTCTTTTGCAGTTACTGTACATTCCTCTGTCAGGCAATGAAGCTAAAGGCAAAGAGGTTTTGGAGTTCTCATGCACAACCACACTTATTTTATGGCCCTCATTTTCAGGATTGCACATAGTTAGTACAATACTTTGAGAATTGTTATACTTCCTTACTGAAGCAATCTGAACTTACCTCCTTGCTCATCCAACATAACCAAAGTCCTGATACCAGCATCTTTACTCTACATCCCAATAGTGGTAGCAAGGTAAGGAGAGAGAGGGGGAGAAGAAAGAGAGAGAGAAAGAGAGATCAGTGAGGGAACACTCAGCCCTAGATACAGGACATAGGAAGACAAAAGAAAAACAGTGAAAGGAATGGCAAAGTCATAAGGGGCTGGTGGCACAGTCCAAAGACCTTATGTGCCTGGACACTGTATAAGAAACCAGGTACTCTCAATTGTACCATCAATCCTTCAGGATTCACTGGAATACTGAACTACTGCAAAAAACCACAAAGTCCTGGGCCTTGAGATTAAAATAATCACTTTAGACAAGAGTAATTTCTAAAAAGAGAATGTTCATCTCCAAATTCTCTGAAGCAGGAGAAGGGAAGAATGGGGTGTTGACATTGCAAGTGTATGTTCATCCCACAGGAGAAATTCCCAAGTAAAATAGATATGACACAAACATGTTTGGGAAGGAGGCATAGTGTTTTGTACACAGCCCTTGCAACACGGAAGTCAGACAGCTTACCTACTTAGGAAATCCATTTTAAAGCAGGCTAATATTTAATAGGATTAAGCTGTACTCTTTGGCTTGGAGATCTAACAGATAAGGGTTTGAGTCAAGTTTTAATTCATCCAACAGACACCTTTAGCATCAATGGACTTTGGATTGAGCTTGAAGGTAAGATTTTTAAAACACCTACATGCTGAATCTGCCCCTGCTCCCACAAGTTAGTGGGAGTCTTATCATCACCTTTGCTGGACACAGGGTTTGAGGAAAGCTGAGCAATTCAGAGCTCCCACCTGCCTAAGCCAGCAGCAGGGCACCTTTTACAAGTACAATTTTTGCATGCATTATCATCTGGGATGTGATCAGGTGTCTCGTGTTTCTGGGTGCTGTGATACTGAGCTATATCACAGATCAGATTAGCTCCTTCTTAATTACAAAGGGGAAACTAGCTCCATTCTGCTTGGAGCAGTGATAACACCTGTGAATAATTAATGGCCTGAACGATGTCCTGACTGTTGCATTTCAGTAACGGATTAAGCAAGTCCTCTGTGGCCTGACAGCTTGCCAGCAGAGTTACCTGGACATGTGCAGCAGTAATTTAGCTGCTTCCGTGAACCTAAAGCCATCTGTAGCCCTGTGAAGCAGATAAAGCTGGTGGTGTCAATTTTGCAGAGGGCAGGGGAGATGCCCACAGTTGCATAGGAACATGAGGAACAGAAACCTGGAGTCCTGACCTTCCCTCTTGCTTTTCAGGCCATCTTCCCCCTCCTTGAGGCAAATTAAGGACTTCATATTATCCTTCCTCCCAACTGCCCTGCTCACTGCCATTGCTCCTCCCTTTTTCTGGGAGCAGTGAAGTCTCTCTGGCCATCGGCTGCCTGGTCAGCACTTGCAGGGTGCTCCCAGGCAGGCCAGCAGCACAGTAGCCACATTGGCTCAGCTAAAAGCCTGACTCTCTGCCACACTCAATGCCTGTTTGGCTGATGCAGCTGGCACTTCTTTGCTTTGCTTCAAGAGGATCCGGCTCAGTTCAAGAGGGATGCAAGATGCCTCTTGTCTTGTCTTGTCTGCCTCTCCCTGCACTCTTGTCTTTAATGTCTGCATCACTGTAGAAACTGGGAAAAACATCAGATGTGTGCAGCCTGGTTCACTCCCTCTATTTAAAAATCCCTGCATGAGTTGCCAGGTGGAGAGAAAAAGCCTCCTGCCTCTCCCCATGTTCTGCTGTGCCCTACTGCCCTTGGGTCAGCTATCTACCAGGTACCCATTGCTGCTCTCTCTCTCCCTTCAAGCTCATACTGCCTTTACTTGTATCCCAGCCAGTTTTTATGTTTGCAACCTTTAGAAATGTAGGGTCCAAGGGTTATCTTAGATTTGCCTATTTAGAGTAAGGAAACCATCTTTAGTTATCTTATATTTTCTGTGTAGTAGGTGTCAGATCTGCTAAGCACAGGATGTGCGGTAGCTTTTTATCGTGCTCTTTCTATGCTCTTGGCACCCAGGTATGTCTTACCCCGAAAGATTTATAAGAAGTATTTTAAAAAACATACCTCATGCAAACACAAGGAAGCTGCTTGGGTCTGAGTCATCTTGTGTTTGAGTAAGTATGGTGCAGTCTGACATGGGACCTTTCTAAATATCGGACTTGGAAACCTGCAATTGGTGGTGTGATAGTTGTTGCCTTTCAGTGAGTCAAACATAGTCAGGCTGAGAAATGTTTACTGCTCCTTAACCCTCTGACCTTATTTTCTTGCTGTTTTTAACATCTGAGCAAACTGCCTTTATGCAGCTAAGAAGTCCAGTGACCTGAATAAGATCTATGCTGGGAGACAAACTCAGGAATTAGACCTTGTGGTCTGTATTTCATATTAAATCCTTGCACAGAGTGAAAGAGGTGCAATTTTCTTTTACTTACCTGACCGTTAGTGCCATTTAGTTTTATCAGGCAATACTGTATCTCTTAAGAGCAGCCTGCAACAGCATTAATACTAATGTGAAAATATTAAAGGGTATGCATTGAATATACTTGTCTGCATCTGAGGTCTAATCCAAAGCATATTGAAGCTAATAAAAAGATGCTCACTGACAAAGATGAGAGGTGATTCAGACATCAAGTGACAGTCTCCTCCTGTTCCAAGTTTCTATTAAGCATTAATTTTCAGCTTTTTCACAAAAAAAGAACTGTGTAAAGCAAATTAAAAAAGAATAAATCACATTTGTGCATTTAAAACAGATGCAGAATTTCCTAAAAGTTCAGTATTTCCATTGTGACTGATCTTTTAGATAGCTTAAAACCAAACATGTTAGTAAGACAGAACTGTTCTAAAAATGTGCTCATCATTCAAATGTCTGAGCAGGAGAGAAACACTCAGTAACTGACTCTCAGTGACAACAGGCTGAGTCATCTCCGGAAACTACAAAACCTCTTCTTTTAAAGGAATATAGAGGAAGAGATGTGCCAAACAAGTGTGTTTGGGGCCCAAGCACTGAAAATGTTGGCATTTTCTGCACTAAAAGCACCAAAGAAACTCCCCTTGGTCTCAGTGGGAGCAGATGCCAGCAGACATACTCGAGCTGGATGCTTAGAGAGTGTGTAACAGGAGGGGAGAAAAGCTGAGTTTGTGAAGTGCCACGCCAGAAGAACATGTTTTACAACAACCAATCATAAAACCTTGATAACAGGCTCCCAGAAGAGCCGGATCACAGCAGGGGCCCAGTGACCATGCTTTGATTTGTCTGGTCCTGAGGGCTCAGGAGGGGTTCCCAGCCACATCCAGTCCTTGCCAACATCAATGACATCCTATGTGGGAAGCCATGAATGGGTAGAACTAGTGAGGTGCGACTTGTTGGGAAAATGTGTGCTAATGGTACACCTTCCCCAGGATTAGAGCCCTCCTTTCTTCCTGTGCAATGGAGGAATTTCTTAAGACCCTCCAGTCCTTGCACAAGCAATCCTCTGTTTAGTTTGTGGCAAAATAAGGATTCTCAAAAAATGGGATGCTTTGGGTAGTTCAAGCTGGAGAGGAGAAAAAAGCATCTTTCATAGGACCATACAGAGTTCATGGAGCACATGACATTTTAATCCAGCTCTTGATCTGTAACAGCCTCCTCTCTCCAGAGTTCCTTCTGACACTCCTTGTCTTCTTGTTGCACTTGAGAGGAGAATTTGGACTGCTGGATTTTGCCATGGTACAGCAAATATCTCACACTCTTGTTCTTTAGAAGAAAATGGCACAGAATGAATTGCTTTTGTTGAGGCATTAAACTGACAGCTCTGGACTTCCTCTGTTTATCCAAAAAGCAGGTATACCGCAGATGGTAAAATATATAATCTTTCCCACACAGACCTTGAACATACTAAGCCCTGACTCTAGGAATGAGCACATCAACTGGCATGTCCTCCCAGACTTTGATTTCCATGGAGACTGCTGTGGGTTGCCAACCATTTTTCTGCAAAAACCTGACCAATTTTGCATGAAATCACCCCTCAGACCAGGATGCCATCACTTTCAACTTAAAAATTAATCCTATTAGGTGAAACAGCACCATGAATATAGACCCCATAAAGTTTATAAAAGTCAATGTCCTTCAGTCTTTCAGTAGCACTAAGCTCTAGGGTTCAGATAAAAGCAAACCAACAAGGAGTACTAGTCTGGGGTCAACGTGCATTCTATGAAGCATGTGCCCAAGTTCTCCACTGAACCACTGGCTAAGCTAGTGATCAGAAAGCCAGAATATATGATTTTAAAACTCTGGACTTAATTCAGCTCATAGGTACCTAAGTCTGTCAATGCTTCAGTGAAGCCAGTTATACAGCATAACTGGGAACCCTTTTGGATGCTTTAATATAATTATCCTCAATCTTCTGTAACAGCTTTTTAAAACTTTTTTTTTATGCGGGTCTCACTCAGAGCAAGTCAGCAGCAAAATGTTCACTGAAATTTGCGCTGCACTTTGGAGAGGAAATGGATTGCTGTATCATTTTTTTATTATTGCTGTTATGTCACTTAATTTCCCAAGGTAGGAATAAAACTAGGAAGAGAATTGGGATAACTTCTCAAAGGGCCCATCAGTCCCTCCAGGAACACATGTATTGCATCCTATCCATGCCTGCTGCTACTCCAGCTTTGGTTTACCCTGAGGGGTGGTTTTCATAACAGTATGAGGGAATGATGTATCAGAGAATCCAAATTTTAGAAATCAATTTCTCTGCATTTCAGGAGATAGCCTGAAAAACAGATATACACTCTCAGTTATGTAAAGAGCACATCAGCTTCCCCTTCAATGAATAATTTTGCTTTAATCAATATGGATTATAGAGTTTGTTTTGAATAAATTAATACAGACAATTATGTACTAGGACAGGCTGAAATTGCTAGCAGTTCCCAGAGACGCTAAAGAGAAGTGTCAACACCCTAAAGACAAAAATGTGGACAAAGAAACGTTTTTTAGTCATCCATAGTAATGCATTTCCTCAGCTCCTGCTCCAAGCTCACTGTCACCCTGTTAATGCTTCAATGTCTCTCTGTGCCTGATTAAAGAACCTTGTTACTTCTCAGCCTGTTATTTCACCCTGTGGTTCATATCCTCAGCCGATACAAATCTGTGACCCTGCCCTTGAATCCTGGTGTGCCTGGTTTTCATCTAGTGCAATGACCCTGACTCCAGTGCTACTCCGCTGGTTTACATAGGCAAAGGAGTCTAATCCTGTGTAGGAAAAACTGAGACCAAAATTATGAATCACATTCCCATGTGCCAGAAATGTATTTCTGTGGAATTACTCGGATTAAAACACTTTTCTGAGTAGAACTATTCCAATAGCTAATGATGTCAAAGGAATTTTTCAAATTAGCTTTGACTAGATTTGGACCAAACTATAATTCATAGAATTTTTTTTTTCTTTTATTCTTCAGACTAAGAAACATTTGACTATGATAATAGCATCAGGGGAAACTCACTTCGCAGTCACGAATGAAGTTAGTAATACTGTGTTCAGTGTCCTGCACAGAGCAGCATCATGAGGTTATTGAGCATTTACAGCTTGCCATTTCAGCTTTGATATGTTAGTAAACTTGACTCTAACCCCCCAGCATACAAGAGAAGATAGCCCTAATTGGATTTAAATGTACAAAACAGCCCCTTTGTCTGTATGTGTTGCTAAGTGCTTTCTTGCTGGGCTTTCTGCAGTACTGATGTTGTTGGTTTTCCCTTGCTGCATCATAGCTAGGAACCATCTTTTTTTTCCAGTCTACAACAACTGATTTTCTTTAAAGACCATGGTGGTTCCACTGGAAGATGGCAGTAGACTCATGGCTTTTCCCCTTGCATGTGTTATTCTGCATTTCATAAAGCTGGCTCAGAGGTAAAAAGCTTGAACAAGAAAATAAGAACATAAGCTACAAACTGTGTATTTAGTCCCACTTCTTCTGCCTCAGTTCGCTTTTGTGTTTTGGCCCAAACATTGAACAACATCATCATAAGATATAGGTATTTATAGCACTGAGTAGCTGAGTAGCTCAAATGAGTATTGGTCAGTGTAGATGTAACTATGTCGCATGGGTATGCTGGGCACCACAGAGCAAACTGGTTTTTGTAATCTGCCATCCAAGTATGTAGCTGCCAAAGCAGTGGCTACTTTGCAACAGCCACTTACCACTTCTTCCTGCTTCCCCTGTTGTGCTAGGACTGAAACAATCAGCTTCTTGCAAAGCTGGGTTATAAAAATAAGCAGCAGTAACAGATTTGGTTTTCCTTGCTGATGTTCCCGGGGAATAGCACTAGGGCTTAGCCTCCAAACTTAGCCTAGTCTTCTTGGGCAAGGAGGGCACGGTCCTTTGGGGACATCAGTTTTGTCCCCCAGGCTATGAACTACATTTCAGCATTAAGAATGCCTCATACAGCTATAGGGCTTTCCTGGGTGGACAGCACTCTTCTGTCTCTAGAGTGGAGGCAAGTCAGACTGTTTATTCTGTATTTTGCTAGTATCTGACAGAGCTGAGCCAACCATGACAGGAATTCATACGTATGGATACAGTAATGATGCTTAAACATGGAGGCATCCTTTTCCTGAGTAAGGAATAACAGATTTGCTGTATCAAGAGAATAGAATAAAAAAGCATTCTTTCACTGGGAAAGAATATTTTCTATCTCTACCCACTAGACAGGTTCTGCTAAGCAAGGGATTCTAACTGGATTTTTGGGGTCTATTAAATCAGAGCAGTGCAAGTTCAAGTTCGATTTCAAAGACACTCACCATTTTTCTTTTCAGTATAAAGTCTCTCACTGCCTAAATGTTACAATTTTTCAAAAGTACCTAGGAAATGGAGTCAGAGTAATAAACCAGCTGTTTAGACCAGAGAAGAATTTTAAAGGTCTTTTGTAGTCACATTAGTGAAAATAATATTCAGCTCATTGTAGAATAATTCCCTTGACTACTCACTGCTAGTTTTAGAAACTTCTCTATTTGGACAGTAAGATATTGGAGCATCTGAATAAAAGCCAGGTCCGGAGAGATGCCAAGCTCTTCCAAGAAGTGCTAGAGTCCTACATAAATTCATTGGTAGATTCAGCAGCCCCAGTTCTCCTCCCGCTTTGCCATTTGCCGTGATTTAATACTGAAATTCCAGTGGCATTCACAATATGCTGGTTCAATATGTTAGGAAGACTCAAGCAGTGCATAGGTCACACAAATAAAGCTCAGGAGAGACAGGGCTGATATTTACTGATGGCTTGGCCCTGAGCAAATCATTTCCCTTTCCTGTGCCTCTCTTTCTTCCCACTCATCATCTGCCTTGTCTATTTAGATCACAGGCACTTTGGGGCAGCAGGCTCTCCCGCCTTGTGTTTGTGGAGGTACCCATATGAGACTCTCTTCCATGTTGTTGAATTGATTTCAGCAGGAGCTGCATCCAGCACAGAGTTGACATAAAGTGATGGTTAGAAATGGCATGTCCAGGGAATTGAGCAGCAAAAAGGGACAGATTGCTTGTGAGACAAGAGCATGCTTCAGCTGCAAGGGGCCCAGATCTGAAGTGTTTGTGGAGGAGAAGCGATGCTGACTATGCTCAATGACCCATCTGTCTATCTGTACATGGAAATTTAATTTTGTCTCCCCTGGACTCCATTGATCTCCACAGTCGTGATTGATCCCAAGGCCATGGAGCCTATGGCTGAGCTTGTGCTTGTTCCTGAACGTGGGACCTGATGTAATTTTCTTCCCATTGTCTCTGGTGGAGACTCCTCTGGTTGTCAGGAGTACTGTGACTGTCAGTGCTCATGACCCTGATTAAAAATGTCACCAGCTCCAGAACCAAGGCTCTCATGGTGTCTGAAAATAATACGTCCTGTCAGGAAGGAGCAAAGTTTTCCACCACCTGATGGCTGAACACTCTAAACTAAAATGAGTTTGGGAATTTCCAACTTTTAAACCCCTTTGTTATGAAGAGGGTGAAATAAGGCCTGACTGAATTGTTTTTTCCCTTCTGGGGGTGACTCCTCCAGGCAGGTATAAACTATATTAGCCATAAGGACTGAGCCTGGGTCCCCTTCCTTAGCACCGTGGAAAATCAAAGAACTTCCTTTTCAAAAGCTGTCAGTCTAGGACATCTCACAAGCCTTGAAATCCTAATAAATGTTTCAGAGGTACATAAAGTAGCATTTAAATGCTGTGGTGACCTATGTTCTATAAATAGCTGCAAATGTTTATGGAGAGGGAGGTATTTAGAGACGACAGAGCAAAAAGACGGAGGGCCTTTCTCACCTTCCCCACTTGCAGTGTAACGGCAAGGACAACAGAGCAGTGCTGGCACAAGGCTCCAGGAGCCCTGCAGCAAACTCAGCCACTTGTCCCTGACTCCAGGTCACCTTCAGAAGCCATTTCCTTGGTTTATCTTGAGTAGCCTTTCTCAATGGATACTCAGGTATGGGCAAGCAGTGCCTCAGCAGCTGGTCTGCAGTGTGATGCTTGGCAACTAGGGCACAGTGTCTTGAGTGACCCTTATGAGGGGTAAGGATAAGGAGGGATGGAGCAACACATAAAGCCATGGCCATGCCCTAGCAATGTGAGTTAAAAAAAACCACTTCCAGTGTCAGACTCTCCATCACTTCTGCTCACAACAGAAGTGCAAATAAAATGCATGTCCTTACCTCTTCAACAAGCTGCAGCATTCGACGGGTGCTCTCAAGGGACTGAAAAAAACAAAGGAAAAAACACGTAGATTTAGCAAGATACAGTTTCCAACACTAATGTGCAGGCTCATGCTGACAGTATGTTTTTCCTACACTCTTTGCCTTCCCTCAAAATCAGGCCATCAGCAGGGTACTGGTGATCTCTTCATCTTCAGCTCTCTGTTACAGCTTGCTAACACAGCATTTCCCACCGCATCTCAAGGCAGCTGCAGTCTCTAAGGCTTGTGCTCCCCTTGCTCACGTGTTGAGGTGGTAGTGCTTGTAACAGCTGCTGTTCCACTTTAAAAATAAAGTCTGTGGTTTTCAGCTAAGACTTTTCAGAGAGCTAATTGGTGACTTTTAACATTTAATAGGTTTGGAAAATTGAAGGAATCCTCAGAAAATACTAAATTGCTGCTTTTTGCTCTGAGGCCAAATTGATACAGACTCTAATACCTAAACCAAACTCACAATCAATAAATGCCTTAATCTCAACTAAACATGACATTAAATTTTACCTCGGCTAATTTCTTTTCCAATTCTGCTTTCAGTGTAAAGCTGACAGAAAACAGAATCAGCCCTAGAAATCTTTTGACAGATCAGCTCCTATTTCTGGATGTGTCTCCCATGCCAACCCAAACCCCAAGTTTCCAGTTTAGCTATCAGTCTCACTTCATCAGCCAGCTGGTCTGCACGCCGCTGCATTTCTTCCAACTCATTGCGCATATCAGCGTCTTCCGCCATTTTAGCTGTGGGTGTGTTTGTGGAAGCTGCAGATCAAGGATTTGTGCTTAGCTGCTTGTGAGCCTGGAAGACAGCGAAAAGGGAAAGAAACAGTGTGGTTAGGCACCTGACTCACTGAATTGTGCTTAAATGTCAGTCCTGTGAAAGTGCTTTTATTACATGAGTGCCCTCACCCAAACTCTTTTGTGCAGGATAGCAATTCCCATGAAGTAGAGAGCACAGGAGATTTTTCAAGGTGGTGCTTTATTGCTGTATTATTAATCAATCACTTCTGAAGAACAAGGATATGTCCTTGTCATGTTCTTTGAGGAAAATCCTTCCTTTTTTTCTTAACCTTTCAAATGCTATCCATTTCAAAGCTGGAGATTCAGGAGGTGTTATTTGCTACCAGAAACAAGCTTGAGATTCATTCATTCTTCTCTAAAATTAAAAGTTTTAACATGAAGGAGGCCAAGGTCAAGCCTATGCCCCTCATGTCCTATATTTCAGCTGTGTTGCTTGGAGTGCCAGACACTCAGCTAATATATCTGCAATGAAATTAAAGACAATGAGACTTTGCAGATTTTTATCGGCTAATGACCTGTCCACCATGCTCTAGTTCAGACTCTGAAATAATATTTACAGGTAGATTGGGTGAAGTTATCTACCTGGGAGAATTCTTCATTTCTGGGGAAGTGAGTAAAGGACCTAACTGGTATTTTCAACTTCTCCCCAAAGTGGGTCAGATTCTGAACTTGGTTATCCCTCTCAATACAGAATAACACCACTGAGCTCATCCTAACCAGAGACCAGGATGCAGCCCATTAATCCTCATTTGGGTAGGGTTTCTTTTTTGTTATAAATTGGAGCTAGCTCTGATTACTAAGCATGACTTGATTAAGAAAGGCGGGTGCTCCTACCATCTGTCAGGTCTTTGTAACAACAACACTGGCTTATTTCTTTGCTTGATTCAAGCATGGCACATTGCAAATTACTGCTCACTGAATGTTAGATTTGTTCATTGCAGGAAAACCTAATCCCAGGTGCAGAGGAGGTGGGGAAGTTGTGGGGGACTGCAAACAAACAGCTATAAAGCACATGCCATCATGCTCAGTTACAGAAAGAGGACAAAAGCAGCCCCTTTCAGCAAAGCTGCTCTAAGGAGGCAAAATCCCAGGGGCTATTTTCTGTCCTGTCTTTGCGATATGTGCAGCCTTTATGAAACAAGGTAAGTCAGGGCAGAGCTTGGCTGTAAAATTTTAACAATAATAACTCTGTTTAAATGGAAGTTACTATCTATCAGAGATTAATCCATTCCTCACTTCAACAGTGCTCTCCATCAGGACATCAGGAATATGGCTGAACAGGTACAGCTGGGTGGCAGGGATATTTCCTGGGTCACACCCTGTTTGCTTAGAAATGTATAAGGAAAGCAGACAGCTCCTTGCATTTCCTCTGCAGCTTCAGCAACAGTTTTACTGTTTTTCTTATCTAAGAGGGAATATGTGACCTTCATGCTTTCACATTAGCTGTGCCCTCACTCATGGTTGCTTTTCCTCTTTGAAGCTAGAGCAAGAAGAAATCCATCTCGAAGAGTCAGCCCTGCAGCTACTGGCACAGCATCCTACCTTCATCACTGAGCACATCGCCACATCCTTGTCAGAGGGAGACTGAAGTTTTGTGATGGGTCACACAATGTTTAGGAGCCCAAAAGTATGCTGGAGAAGAAGCTTACCTGGTTCTGCCAGCTGCATGGTCACAGTGGTGCAAAGGACCAACCTTAATCTACTCATCTGCAGCCCCGGCTGATGCAGACAGAGGGCTTAATTTCATGGCTAATATTCAGACTGATATCAGACACTTCAAGGATGCTCACAAACAGCAGTAAATAAACTTCACAAAAAAATGGTGCACTCTGAGGTTTAGGAGGAAAAGATGAACAAGGAATTGGCCTCCTCATGAAGGGCATGTGAAAGTGTGGGGATACTCTCAAGGCCACCCCAGCTGTCCCACCCTGCTGCTTGCGCTCGTGTTGCCCTTTGTGGCACACCACACAGCTCTAGGAAGACACTGCTCCTGATCAGCAAATGGAGCATGCTCAGCTGGGATAAAAAGAAGTTATTTTGGTAAAGAACTGCACTCTGAACTCCTGTCCCACTTGGCACAGGCTGGCACTAGCACTGGTCACTGCTTCACAAATTGTGGTTTTTCCCAGATCGAGGCAAAACTCAGCATTTAAATACTTCTGGCACAGCCTCTGTGACAAAATACCAGGATTAAGTCTATGGACCTAGCTTTAGAATATCTAGCTAAAATATTCTCTGCCTGGATCCTTCACTATACTTATGCTGGCAGAATAGCAGCACTGAGCTTTAGCAAAAATCAGGACAATTCAGACATGACTTTGGGACTGATCTAATGGGTATATACATATAGCTGTGAGGGGCAGGAAACTGTTCTGTTATGTCTATCTGGTAGCATCTTACTAGCTGTAAAGTGGGAGGTGATGCATCAGTGAGAGGATGGGATGCTAACAGGATTTGGTTCAGTCTCTAAGCATATCCAGTGTGAGCTGAATGATTACAGACCTGTAAGGGAGTGAAGGTGAGATGAGTGCTTCTACTGACAATAACAAATAATAACAGTCTGTTGTCAGTCACTGCAGATAATAAAAATTGCACAGAAAATTCAGTTCTCAAGTAGATTCCAGCCTGACTTTTGATGTTTTACTTATTAGTTTTTGATCGTGAGCCAGCAGTGGTGTTGGGTGGTGCAAAAAAGAAACAAAGTGGAGAAACTTTGTCATTTTTCTTTAGAGTTATCCTTCTCATTTAGTTAGAACCATCAGTTGGTATCTTAGTGACAGATGTATCCTATTTTGCATCAAGCTAAAAAAAAATGTCAGAGGTTGTAACCAGAGAGATGTTTTGTAGCAAGTGATCGAACTTGACAGGTTTATTGAGATTGTTTGGTATTTGTAAAGCACTTAGAATGGATTGAGAAATAGCAAAAAGCATTCTTCCAGACAAGTCATTTTACATCAAGTTTTAGTCATAAAGAAAAGTGCCCCGCAGCAGTGCTGATTCAACTTTATTTAATAGAAAACCATGCACAAGAATCAATAAAGGTTACTGATTTGCACACAGTATGATAATCTACATATATTTTGCAGATGGTTGGGAATGGGTTTAAATTTTTCACAGATTTGCAGTTTAAAATGTGGAATAGGACAGATTAGAGATAGGAATTTCCTTGAAAAGCCCCATTTAGGCTGAAATTCCACTCCAGTGTCATGAATTTCCAACAACAAACCCTGTTATCAATAAAATCCTGTAGAGAGCAGATTTATGTTTTGAAAGAAATTATTTCTCTACAGTACAAATTAAGTTTTCCCCCTATGGTGTTTCTTAGGAACACCTATATATAGTCCTTGATGTATGAACACGTTGAAACTGGATGATTACAGGAATGACCAAGAAAAGATAAACCATCATGGATTTGCTCTCACTGATTACTAGACAGACTTTCAAAAGCATAAGGTATTAGTCTGTCTTGGGCCCACTGAAACCTGCTGTTGTTTAGTAGAACAGGAGCAGGCCAAAGATAATATTGAGGACTTTGGGTAATAAATTCCTTGTGGAATTTATATTTTTTATAACAGCTGATATTTTGCATTCTGTTTTCATTCAAGCTGATTTGAACTAAGTATCAAAATCCTATAATTGCCTTAGGAACCTCTAATATAACTGGAAATAAACTTTCCAAAATGTACTCTGTACTTTCAATATAAACTACATTTTGGTTTGTCTACAGTCACTGCAGAGATGACAGATCAGAAAACCAAAGCTGTGATGTAATGTTAAGCTCTTTAGATCTAAAACTTTGATTTAAAAAAAAAGGTTGCTACAGAAGTTACAGCCACTTGCACACATTCAGTCAATTTGTGTTTATACTTGCAGGAATTGTATTTACAAATGCGAGCTCAAAATTTCACAAAGACCTTGATTTTTCCATTTCAGAAAAGGGAAAGGAAGTCCTCTGGGTTCACACACAAACATACACGGTGCTCTCTTAAAAGGAGTCAAAAGTCCAAACATTGCTACAAAAAGCTGAGTACATTATGTACCAAGCTGTGCTCTGTGTCTTCTAGACAGCACAAGCAATTTCAGGGACATGGGTGACTTACATCAAATTCCCTGTGACCCAGTCTTGTATGTTATGCCAGTGCTCATACAGAAGCACAACAAACTAAGGGTTAAAGAAAAATACAAAGAGAGACTCGCTAATGGAAACGCATTGCCTCTTATACTTTGAATTCTGCATCTGCTGGTTTAGTAGTGCTCAGATGCAATAAAGAATCTCATAGTGAGAACATTGTATGTCCTTATGGAGTTATACTGAAGTCTAAGAGAGACCTACATATATCCCCAGAGGAAGAAAGATACAATGAGTGACCTTTGAAAGCAAATATTTGCTTCACAGTGATATAAACACTTCAATGCAATAAATACAGGAAAATGAAAATGCTGCAATTTAGTGTGATGACGGCAACACTGCAATAAAATGTTCTTTTTTAAGCACTCTCCCTGTTATTAAAGGACACATCTATTCTTCCCGTGGATATTTGTAGCCAGAGGATGACTGCATTGGCGTATTCTACTAAAAAAGTCAAGAGTTGGTCAATACCACACTTTACGCTTCTTTCTTGTTTGACTGAAAGAGCGTTACCGCAGTGCTGTGGCATTAGTAGAGCCACAGAAAACCCAAAGAGAGGCTTTGGATCAAGCATCTCAGGATGGGTGTTGAGCCGTTTAAAGCTGGCAGTTGGGTTGCAGCTATTCTCCTTTCATTTGTAATCTCGTTTTTGGTAGAAGGAGAAACACATGCTGTCAAAGGGGGAGATGAAGCTCAGCTACGGATGAAGGGGGTCATCCTTCCTCCCTAGTGTTGCCTTGCAGCCATTCAGTTCACTCCCCGAGTGCTGTGCAAGGCACGTTCAGCCACAACAGGGCCAGGCACAAGGCAGTTCTGAGGCTGTATAGGATCCTCCTGTCAAGGGGCACATCCTTTTCCCTGCTGCCCCACCCCGACAGCTATCACTGCACAGCAGGGAGCTATCTAGAGCTCAGCTGCCCAGCACATTGGCCATGTCTTTCACCACCTTCACCAGCCTTCCCTAGATGGACTTTTTATGGCTGGGTTATAAGAAATGCAGTGGCATTAACTCCAAAGCTCAGCCTAGACCAGAAATGCCTACGAACACCAGTAGGGAATGAAATGACATCAAAAGTAAGAAACTACTGCAAAAGAATGCTTAGCTACCAGTATCTGTGTGTGTTGCTGACACCAGCAGGTTCCCCCTGAAACTGTGTTTGACGGCAGACCCCAACAGAAAGCCAAGAAAGGCGTGTGTGTACTGCCCACAGTCGGTGTGACAAACAACAGCTGGTGAGAAATTATTTAAGGGAGTTGGGAGCATAGTTTTTATAGATTGTGGGCTCTCAGCAATGGCCTAACTCTTCTGGGTTTCGACTTCTGTCATCTCCATTTCACCCAGAGCTCACCACAATTAATACCGTCTATAACAGAAACATTTCCTGCTTTTACTCTTACTGCATTTTAATTGATCTGAAAGCACCTGGAGAACAAATCAGCTAATTTTGTCATGAAAAATCCTATTTAAAGATTTTATGCTATTGCATAAAATGTAACAATGAAAAATTATGCAAATTTGTTATTTAGATTTAAGTTTTAAATAGCTCTGAGGAGAGCTTTTAAAAAATTTAAAAATCTTGAGGAAAGTCTGCTTTTTATATCAGTTCTGCATCACAGCTTATTGCAGAATGTAATTTATTCACAAGATTTTCAGCAAAGTTCTCATTTCCAAAGAAACACCTTTGTTACGTTTGTGTTACTGGTTAAGCCAGAAAGCTGCCTTTGTGTTTCCTTAGGGTATGCTGGCATTAACCTGTGGCACAGACATCTCATCTCTGCTCTGTTGCTGTCCCACAGTGTGTTGCCTGCACTGTCCCGCAGTGTGCTCGGCCCAGCTCCACAGCCCAGGCTGACAGAGTTTGGTGATAACCAATTTCACTCTGATTTTTGCTTCATAGTCAGTAAAGAATAATGACTACTGGCAGGGCTTGTCAGGGAGTGACTTTGGAAAAGACAGGCAGTGAGATTGTGCAAATCTGAATTCAGGAGAAGCAGGCAGCTCTAGTTTGTTAACGTCTTCCTGCATCGCCTTAGACAACTTATTCTACTCTCAGGGCTTACTTGCATTGCCTGAAGATAGGTCTCTAGAGCTATGTGAGCAGCTGTAGGTATTTGGTTTCCTGCTGCTGGCTGTGTCTGTCCGTGTCGTGCAGACGTCTTGGATACCCTCTGATGGGACTGCTTGTCCTTGTTTAACAACTGACTCTGTCTCCCATCTACACAATATGGATTAAATTCTTCTTCTCCTTCCTACCTTGTCCTTTTGGGGTTTTTCCTACTTAAGTTGCAGGTGTTTCAGGGCATGGACTGGCACTCGATTTGGGGATGTACATGGTACAGGACAATGGGGGCTTTTGGATAAATGCTAGTGAGAGTGACGTCATGTTCTCATACTGCATTTCTGTGTCAGAACCCATACCTAGCTGGAACAAGAACTCTCCAGTCAGAGGCTAAAATGAAGATGTTGAAGTATAATTAGACCAAATTATGACTCCTGACTATTTGCTGAATGTGTTGGGAAAAATAGTTGCAAAGCAGTTTTCCTATGGGCTTGTGTTGCTATAATGACAAAAAGCTCAATAAAATGATTTCTTAGTGTGAATGCAATTGCGCAACATAAATGTGCTACCCAGGGGAACTGCTGCTGCTTGTAAATGTGGGCACCTCTACCCCAGGCAAACCCGTGATCGTTAGTGGGTAAACAAGCGTGATTGTGCGTACACACAGTTGCAGTGCAGCAGACAAGTTGCGTTGACACAACTGGTCCGTGCATCGGGTTTCTGCAAATAGGGAGGTTATGAGCAATACATCCCACACTTCCCCCCAAGCGCGGCTGCCAGGGGCAATGGCAGGTGGATAAAGTTGAGATCTCGGAGAATAACAGGCAGTCATAAAAGAAATGCCTGGAGCCACCCCATCCCAGTACAAAGCAAGTCATTGTTGTCCTGTTAGTTGTCAGACAACACTGCTGTTTTATGAGGCTCCAGCATGTGCACGCCGCTTTATCAGGCTCCTGCACCGAAAAAAATAAAAGCACAGAGCAGCCATTTTGTAACAATTTCACTTCAGAGTAATAACAACTTGACTTTATATCCGTTTTACTGCTAACAAAACTGCTGTGAAACCTTTCCACGTGTTACCTCTTCGCAGTCATTTCTACAGCTGCGTACCCACACATTTTTCCTTTTTTTTTCCCTTTCCAACAGCAACAGAAAACCATTGCAGGCAAAAATGTTAGGTTTGTCTGTCTGGGAGAGGAACCAGCCAAAGTGGTGGAGGGTGAAGGAAGAAACCCTCTTACCAGGACTGGGCACCTCATCTGGAGGGAGCTGCTGGCAGCACAGAAGGCACTGAAGAGAGACCTGGGCAGAACAGGCTGCTGTGAGTCTAATTCCCTGCTCGCACAGGTAGCTGCCTATAGAGCTTCACTGACAATTTAGCAAGCAATGTCCTATGATTCCCTAAGTTTATTGTGTTCCCACTAGTTCTGAGTCCAGACCCTCACTTCTTCAAAACACATTTCACTTCTAGCACAAATTAATTCACAGCCAGAAAATATCAGCTTGTTCCTGTGCTGGTCTTGTCATGTGGCTTAAATAGTTTCTCTCCTTCCCTGCTCTCTCCTTCTCTCTCTCTGAGGTATATTAACAGCAGTCATAGCCTTTCTCAGCATTTCATATGACGTAAAAGACCAGAATCTGTTAGTCCTTTCTTAGTAGATGGACTGTTTGTTGCTCTGATCATCCTAGCAGCTGTTAGAGTCTGAATTCCAGTCTGAATTAGCCTTCTCCGGAAAAGGTAGGCTGGCATTTCACAGGGTGTTTTAAATGAGGATACAGGCTTTGCTGGAAGGGCTTAGTGCTTCCCCACCCCTCCAGGAGATACCTGCTCCAAAATATCCTACAACCTCACTTGCCATTTGCATAGCTGGATCTTGGTGGCTCAGGACAAGAAATCCGGGTATTAGTAGGGAGGATTAAAGAAAATATTTTGACTCGTGACAAAGCTATTTACATGCTGTGGCCAGAATCTGGGAGAAAAACAAAAGGCATCTCCTTAGATGGAGGATGAGATTTCTGACTGTGTCATGATTTTCAGTGAAACTCACACCCTGAATTCATTCAGGTCGTCCTCTAAATATTCACTTACCATCACTGCAGCAATGACAGCCTCTCTCCTCTTTGGTTATATTCCAACCTGGGTTTCTTTACACTGCTCTTAAGCCACTAAATCTGATTAATGGCCAATTTTAGAAGCTAGGGGTGAAAGTCACCCCCATTTCAAGTTGGAAGAAGTTTCACCACCTGCCATTAGTAGGGTCAGTCTTGCAGGTGGGGCTACCAGCCAGCAACATGCCAGTAGATGCTGGCAGTATGTGGAGGGTGAACAGTGGAGTGGGGAGGAGGTGGGGAGGGTGGATGTCTGCAAACATAAAACAGGAGTGCTTGGTGTCTTAAATGCTTTTGTGCCAGATTTTCCTGGGGGTCTATCTGCCCCCTTCTGTTTCTCTTAGATGAATAAATGGATAGATAGATGGAATATAAATATAAATATAAATAGGAAATATTGCAAGACATTTATTGAGGGATTCAGGAGACAGCAAGGAATAAGAAAACTGCATGGCAGATTTTCCTGGGGAGCATAAAGGGCATTCTCAACAGGCTGCATGAGGCCAGCTGCATTTGCTGTTCCTAGGTTTGTAGAAAGAAACTGTTGCCTCTCCACAGCCTTCTCAAGAGTGCACAGAGCTCCTGCTCCAGCCCCCTCCCTCCATATACACATCCAAGCGTCTTCTACATCTCCTGGTTTAAGTTAATTGTCACCTCTGCTGAGCATCCCAAACCAAAATGATCTTTTGGGGTGAGGGCAGGAGTCAAACTTGGGCAGTGATGGGGAAAACAGTGTGGGGCAAAGGCAGGCATGGGTTTCCCAGGAAGCCAAGTGGGACCTGCATCCCCTCCCTTGACTCATAGCACTAAGGTATTCAGCACCTGTCTGCACCAAAACATTATTGCTCCTTTTCCTCACTTTTTTAAACTTGCTTATGGACCACGACTGTGAAGTGCTGAGGTTTTGCAGGTGATGTGAGACACCTACTTTCAGTGGGCTCCAGAAAAGGGGTCGGTCATAGCCTGGATGTCAGTGGGCACTGAGCAACAGCCTGTTCGCTCACATCTCTCACACAGAGGCTGGATCAGTCTGATTCAACCTCATAAAGTCACTGTAATACAGAAGATTAACTGTGTCTGTGCCTATCAACTACCCCCTGGTGCTGCAGTTAGCATCTGTGAGTTAGGATTGCTTCAGCTATGTAACAGGTATCATGAGAAAATTACAGTAACTTGGCCCTGTCTGCTCGTTCTTTTGCTCTTAGTCCTGCTGGTGGGGGTGTCTTACAGATCAATGGGGTAGCAACCGAGTGGCTGCAGTTGGTTTGCATTTGCGGGTGAAGGGTCTCCCCCTGTACCTGCATAAATCAAGGGGAGCAGACCCAGTGGCAACAGAGAAAGCAAACTCAGTTTCTGCAAGAAAGCATTAAACATGAGGGGTTGTTCAAAAGGCCTCACTCCTCATTGCCTCAACCCTTTCCAAGTCTTCTCTGCCTTTGCAAAGTTAGTCCTAAATGCCACCGTGTCAGAAGAGTTACCCACACTTGTATTACATGCAGATCAAATCAATGGCAGAAAATGCAAGCCAGTAAAGATCATCCTCAGATTTCTTATAATGATCCAAGAAAGCAGACAGATAACTGAAGAAAGACTGTTTTAGGCTAAATGTATGGTGAAAAGGAAACCCACAAACTGGAGAGAGATTTTTTTAGGCTAAATGGGTGATAAAATGAAAACCCACAAGTATTACAGGAAGAAAAGAGAGCACATTTGCCTTGGCCTCTGTCACAAAGTAGAGCTAATTTCTGCTGCATTTTGTGGAAGTCTGCAAGTCAGGAGGAAATTTTGTGGTAACTTTAATTTGAAAGTAATTTTTTTTAATTCATTGAATGGAACAATGAATAATTCAGTCATTTAAACAGCCATGAAACTCTTCATTTGTATGGTAAAAGTTGGTGCTATCCCTTCTTTACTAATCCTGATGGTTTTAGGACCAGCCGAGACAAGCTGAGAGCGTAACTAGTGCTTTTACAAGCATAGTATGGAATGGCTGATGATTTTGGTAGATGGGAAAATATGGAAAAAGATTTTGTGGTGGAAGAAAAATAAGTTAATATTTTAGTTTAAAAGATGGGCAGTGACATACTTAACACCATCAGCATCGCTGTTGTTGTAGCTTTGATTTCAAAAAGATAGACAGGAATAAGGTGTTCCCCTGATGGTGTTTGTTACAGACTGTTAGCAGACTCAGGCAGACAACATTTCATTTCCTTCTGTGTGGTTCATATTTGCAAGATTTCTTTGTAGTCCACGATTCACACCTACCCCCATCCCTGAGCTGTATTACACCAGTAAAGACTTACTTTTCCTATGCTGAACAGGACTTGATAACTATGAATTTTTCAAATTGAGTGCTGCACAAGCCCCACTCCTTCTCAGCATTTGGTCTTAGATTTATGCTCTTTTAACCCTCACAGCACCACCGACACCTGTAAGTGCAGTATTGCTTTGCCAGTGGAGCACGCACACATTTGGCTGCTGAGCCAAAGGGCTGTGGCTTCACTGTGGCTTTTGTGGGTAGGTTTCACTGGCTTTCAGTGCATTTGTGTGGGCACTGAGGCAAACATGCAATGCCAAAGGACACCTTCTTCTAGCAAGAGCTGATACTGTAGATTCTGGTTTATGCAGCTGTGACCTTAACGGAAATGAATGAAAGACAATTAATGCAGCTATTGCTACATATAAACATTTTAATAGGGGAGTAAAATTCTGTACCCTACAATCATGAGGGTATTAGGGATGTAAATAGACAACTTTCCCCTATTGACATGTAGTTGCAGTAAACAAAGAAATTCATTACATTAATAATATTAATCCTTTCATTTCTGCCTGATGGTAAAAGTCTGGCCATGTTTCAACCAATGGACTGATATATTTTTAGCAGAAATCTTCTTTAACTAAGTCGCCAGAGTCAAATCAGCAGCTGACAAAATATAAGCATTATAAAACTGGGCTGATGATGTTATTTGTAGAATGGGATTTTTAACTGAAGAAAGGTGATTTTTTTTCAACTATGAGGGACAGCAAAAAAGATGTTAAAGAAAAGATCTCATTATCTTTGAGAGTCTTGGTTATCACTGATTATTCATGTTCTTTTCTTTTTCAAATTAAAGAGTCTTATCTTTAAAGAAACAATTTCATTATCCATATATCCATATATCATCCTGTCTTTCTGTCCATCCTATTGTTCATTATGTCATACAGCATTTGAAGGAGGTAGCAAGAAGGAAGGGAGTTTGCCAGCTTGAGGTTTTTCCCTTGTGCGTGCAGCCATTTGTGGTGAGGGCACTTCATGTGGAAATGCAACACCTTAAGTAAAATAGAAAAGGCACAAGAGATTATAGACCTGAGTCAAAGCCCCATCAACCTTGAAGAACTGCTATCCAAACTGTGTCTGAAAGGAGTTCAGGAGACCATCTGCACTTCCCCACTACTGCCCATGTATTCTCTCTAGGGCAACAGAGCTTTAATAATGGACAAGCCAAAAAACCCCATGAGGTTGACCTTTCTGAGGGCGCTCTGAGTTACCCCTGAGGACATCTTGTGTTCCGCAGACCAACAGCCATGCTGTTGGCTCAGGGCTCACTTTCTACCAAATCCAGGGCAGCCCAGCCCTCCCTCCAGCTCCACTCTCCTCTACTTTTTGCTGTAGTCTCCACTGGGAACTGTGGAGGTAGGAGTTAAAGCTGAAGAAAGTCAATGAGCTTTGGAAAACTTAATTTCCCTTCAAGAAAGAAAAAGAAATAGCTACAGCCACATTATAAAAAGAAAGGACCCTACTTAGTTTTTAACTACTCTTATTCTCTGTTTATATGTAGGTGATACACAGATAGACATGTGAGTACTTAAAATGCAGCTGGCACAATATAAGGACACAGCAGAGTATCTTTTTTAAATGCAGTTTACATGGCAAAAAGGCCTGGGAACCCAATTTTAAACAATAAACCTTTTACAGATCTAAATTTTATTATTTCAAGGCTCTTCTATAGAGTCACAATGACAAAAAACTCTGCTGCTATTAAACAGCTCATCTCCCTGAAGTGAAGCTGGACCCTTGACCAGCCCAGACCAAATCCCAAAAAACTGCAATATTGCAGGTGGCATTCAGACAAGGGAGAGGATCTGGCTGCTCCCTTCACTGGGCAGAACTGGAAGATTAAATGGGAAGAACCTAGTGTCATGTCCACTGTACATTACTGGTGAATATTTATACCCAAAAAAATAAATTGGGAACAACTGTTTAAGATGTATACTTACAATACACTTAAAGTTGTACATGTCAAATATTGAAAGCATCTGACATTTCTGGACTAAGTAACAAATTATATTAGCCACAAGAATGCATAATAGCACCCCACGGATACGCAAAACTTACTCATTTTCAAAGGACACTGCTGCTTTCTGATTCACACCTACAACTAATTCCTGGCTGCTACTCATTTCCCAGGAATCAGTAATATAAATTTGAAGAGGCCAAGGGCACACATGCACACCGGCTTTCCCTGGTGCAGGGTATGAGAACTCCTCATTATTTATTACAGGCTCACAAGGCTGATTTAGAAACCTTTCTTTCTTCTGAAGTCCATTTCAGCCTTCACAGGATGATAAAAAAAACCCAGCACGCTCCTCCAGTGAAGATTACCCAGATGTGCAGGCAAGGATTTAGCTGTACTAATACAAGACCACAACTTCTGTTCTTTTTTTTTTCTCCTGTCTTTTTTTGTTGACCAATCAATTCAACAACAGGCTAGATAGGGCCTCAAGGGCATCACGTGATGAGCAGATTAACAGAGAGGCTGCAAAATCCTTTCCGCTCAAACTGTTTTAACAGAGGATCAAAATCTTTCTCTCTGCCTAGGGATTTTTGTTTAGCTAGTTCTTCTTATTCAGTTTGCACATGTCTGTGAAGGAATTAAGGCCTGCAAGGGCACGTAAGATGGTGTGGTTTGGTTTCTAACCTCTTCCTTTCAGTTTATGTTTGGGAGTAGAAAGTTTTCCAGTTCCTTGTCAGAATGTTGCCCCTTCCCTGGGTCTTCCAGTTGCATCGTTATTGGTAGAATCTCATCAGCTCACAGATGATGGCCCTGAAAGGTCAGAACTTAAAAACATTTTGCAAAAGCTCCCCCTTTTCCCTGCTGCAGTTCATGTTCTTATTAAGGGAGATGGATATATTGAAATAGGCTGTGATACAATCTGTAGGGGAAAGGTTTGGGAAAGACATGAGCTGGGTGGGTCCTGTGGGGTTACATGGGATTTACAGAGCTCTACTGAACAATAAAACATGAGATTAAGTTTGGTCACGAAAATAAAATAACAATTGACTGATTCTTGACCGCAGCAGCCTGCTTACTGGAAAGCTGATGAGCTAACTATTTGCAACATAGAGGTATATGCAGATTCCTGTTGAAACCCTTTATATTTAATGCACAAATCTCTGAGGTATGTGGGTACAACTACTGCTGATGGCAAGGGGGTACATTCACTGTTGTAGCACAGGAGTGTTTTTACTGGAGAAAACAAGCCTCAAAAAAACCCAGAACAAAAGCAGAAAACCAGACTGCCTTATATTCATCTAAGGCACAAAAGCACACCTGGAGCTATGTAGATTGAGGATCAGATGTGAAGGTCTACACACAATGTGGCCAAGAGGTTCCTTTGGCTACAGCATGTGTTGAAACAAAACTAACCCACTGGCTCAGCTGCTGGATGATGAACCACAGCAGTGAGCTGGGACAAGAGCAATTCACATACTACCAACAGAAATGGCAAGAATAAACTCAGCAAAAAAAATTAATAGCTGACATTGGAGAGCAACAGCAGTCTGGTCACGAACAAGTCGCAGAATTCAGCAAATAGAGGATTTCCCCAGAACTGTGCTTGAATATTCCCACAGTCTCACTGTCAATATCCTACAGCTCCAGATTTCAAGCTGGGGAGCAGAGTATGTGCTACACGGCTGAGGGCAGAGGGATTTTGCCTTGCTGCCTGACTATGAAAGCTCCAATTCTTTTTTCATTTAAATCCCTAAACCTTTTTCTGCCATCACTGGGACATATATGGGGTGACTTTGGGCCTTTAAGACCAGAGGCTTTTTTTAAGACAAGAGCCATGCCAAAATGAAGGAATAACATATTCCTTGCAGTCGGTGAATAGTGATAGCCAATCTGATTCTTCTAAACATTTAAATGGTACTTGTTTTACATCAGAAAAACAGGAGTTGCCTTCCAACCTCTACCTTCATAAGTCTCTCATTTATTTAGGTACATCTGCATTTATTCACCTGAGCATAAATCCAGAGAAATTCTGGGTTTCAGCTGAGACAGTCTGCTTTTCCAGACCTCTATATGAAATCACAGCTTGTCCCAAGGACGAGTGACTATCAGCAGCGCTGCCTCCAGAGCATCACAGAGATGACTCACCCAGACTCAGCCCCCAGCAGACTGGGAGCAAGAGGCACTGTTACTTACAAAGCTGCAACATGACAAGGACCACGGGGCAAAGCCCATGATGAGACCGAGCTGGGGGTGTACAACTCATAATGCTAAGCACATCTGGCCCAGCACAGTCTGTGATACAGAATAAATGCCTGAATAAGGGGGATGGCAGCAGATGTCCTCCCCAGAGGCATGTTCAGCAGTGGTAGGTGGCCTCTGGTGATGTCCCCAAATGGGGAGTTAGGAGTTGGTACACTGTGAAGCCTGTGAGATCCGGCATTGTAAAATAAGGAAACTCCACCCCACAAGAGTGTTCAAGGCTAGGTGTCTCAAGCAGATGGTGCAGCCAAGGGTTTTGCTGGAGTTGTTCAGGAAAAAGTAAATGTGTCTCTCCTCTGAGACCCACCAGTAAAGAGCTATCTTTTCAGGTCTTGGTAGAAATGCTCTTGTCTTTCAATATCAGCCAAAGTCCCTTTATTTTTTCAGCTGGTTTTAGTTTGGAGAGCTCTCCCCCTCACTTCTATCCCTCCTGCAAATGTATGTTTGAGGATTTTTAGAAACAGAAATATTTTGAAGACAAGACCAATACTTGCTAATGAAGTAATTTATTCATAAAATAAGTTCCAATCAAGAATATTGACATGCTTTACTATTTATTTATAAATACTACTCCTGTAAGTAAATACAGCAGGATGGGGCATGAACTTCACTTGAATGTAATCCAATTTAAATCTAAAGCAATCATTGTTTTCTTGTGTATTTTATGTAATATAAATTCCTGGATGAAGAACCAGTGAGTCTTCATTCTTGACCTAAGAATAATATGGGAAAAATTCTATGTCTGATACAGAATTTGTTTTCTGTAAGCAACATTGCTCAGTTCAGGTATTTCAGACTGAACTGCTTTCACGGTGCTGACACTTATTTCTCCGTAAGTGAATAAAAAGAGGGAGATGGGTCCTTCCTTCATGAAACCCCAATGACACATATAGCAGAAAATCCATGCAGTGTAAGAGCTCTTGTAGTGCAGCTGCTGCCTTCACACTTAACCCAAGGGTAAAGTGAAGACCACATTTAAATGAAGTTACCCTCTTAGGTTTTGAAAATGCATCTAAAGAGCACATCTCAAGGACATACAGCCTGGACGATCTGGTAGACTAAAAGCCCCTTGTTCAAGCAAATGAAAAAAAAAAAGCCATTGTTGAGGAGAAGAAGGTATATTTATGTCACTTGAATCAGTTAGTGGCTTAAGAGAGCTTTGTAAGTGTATTTCAGCCCCTGTAAGCACGGAGCCCTGTGACTGACAGCCAAACTGTTGTCTGAAATGCCCCAGGCTTAGCCCAGATACAACATGGGATGGGCAAAGAGAGCAAGCATGTCTGTGGCCACAGCCCTCAGGCTCTCTGGTCTCCTCTCTCATGTGATGAAATACAAGCTAGTGAAAAGCTGCGCTTCCAGGTGACCTTGAGCTAAAGAGAATAGGGGCAAGAGATTTCTTTAAAGAGCTTGTGGGAGGGGCATGCTCTATTTTTAAAGAAAAATAATCCATTTGGGGGGTTTATTACACTTTGGGCCTGGGTGGCTGCCAGAGAAAAAGGAGCACCCTCCTCCTTAGAGGATGCAAACCCATCGCGAGCCTTCATGTTTTCTGCAGCCCTGTCGTCACTGGGCTCTTCTGCTCCGGAGCAGCCCTACCAGCAGTGGGATGCCTTTGCCCCTCTCCCACCGCTCCCAGCCAGACCCCACAGATCCTTCTTTCCCAGGGTACCACCTCCCTGCCCTCAGCAGCATCCCCTGGTTCCTGCAAACCCGAGGGCACTGCAGCCTCTGCAGCGAGTGGCTCTGCTGCAAGTGCTGCTTCCAAGGCTGCAGGAGGTTGCCTGCTGTTAAATTCGGGTAGGACTAAAGCAGGGAGGGCATGCTGCAGCATCCATGTTAACATTTGATGCAGTGAAGCCCTCTACCCGGGGGGATTTACTGTCAGTGGCTGCAGCATGCACTCGCGCTTCGCTGCAGGAGGTGGTTGGTGCTGGAGCCCTGCCGGAGCGTACATCCCTGGGCAGACGCAGTAGCAGGTGGGGGGCAAGGAGAGGGTTCTGGTTCTGCAGCCGCCTTCCCCTCGGGAGGGAGCGGTGCAGCTGTCAGCGAGGCTTTGTGCTCTGTCCTGCTTTTGTTCAAACCCCAGGTGAAGGGAGGCAAAACGACAAGCTGACCAATTCTTTGTTTCCTTCCCTTTTCCCTACATTCCCTGTTCCTCACCACAAGGCTGCCTTGAATCCAGGTTAAGTAATGCAAGATAGCAGAGTCACAAAAAAAGACTAATTACTTCCTCGCGTTTCATTAGACATTGAGGGTAATCGCTGTCTGAAATTTCAGACAGGCCCTGGATGAACACGAACCATCACCAAGGCCCAGCAGACAGCTGGCAGCAGGCTGTGAAGCAAACTTAGCTTCAGCGGGTATTTCAGGCAACCCAAAAATGCAGGCCACGATTTAAAACTTTGTCCTGGAATACAGAAGTAACTATAGCTGTGGCTGAAACCAGCAAATGTGGAAAATTAATTTTATAATGTAATTTATAATATGATATATTATAGAATTTAATACAGAATTTATAAAATAATTCTGTATTTAAGAAAAAACTGCTAGCTTGTGAGGAAGGGCTCTGCATGCCTCTTTTTCTTCACTGCTGGAAAGCAGTGAAGTGCCTTGGGCTGAGTGAACTAAACTATTGCTGGGTTCAGTGAGGGAAGGATTTAAAATCTGACTCTTCTGAGGACTTGGCCTAAGAGCCTGGAACAGGTCACTCTCTTTAATAAAATACTATAAACATCCTTCTCCCTGTCAGGCTAAGGTGAGAAAGAAACTCCTGCATAATTTTTCTCAGAGGAGTTCATCTCGCTTCCACTGAAGCAATGAAGACATCCTTATGAATGCAGTGGTAGCAAATTTAGCTCATAACACTAGTGTCATAGTAGCTCATATTGACTACCTTGTCTAACTATAGATATTTATTCATAATGAAAATCAATATTTATTCATATTTTATAATTGTTCTTTGAAAGCAGAGATTTCCCCTGCTTATCAATATCAAGTAATATCCCCCTTTGGTAAAAGAAAGCTCTCTGCTACTGAAACATGGCACTTCCTATGCTGCATCACAATATGAGTCCACTCAGCCCAGTCACCTGTCTCCATAATAATGTGCCATCTTCTTCTGAGGAATCTATAAAATTCCCTGAGATGGAAAACGATAGACCAACCCATCAGTCCTCAGTTAGAAGTTGATTAATGTCAGGAGTGATCATCCACTAGGAAATTTCTCGCAGTTTTTTTATGTGTCTGAGCCAGGTTAGTGAAACTTTTCATGACATGGGAATCTGGTTCTTTGGCAAGCCTTGCTGCTTCAAACCTCCTCTGACTTAAAACAGGAACAAGAATTAAAAAGACTACCCCAAAGCTTAATGAGGCTATTGTATTTCCGGGACATTTCAATAGGCCTTAAGCTAGGCACTAATACAAGCTCACAAATAATACAGGCACAGCAAACGCTATGTTTTATGGCACAGATATGGAGAACAGAAGAGAAGCCACATATCTTCACCTCATTGTGTTTCAGTGCAACAATAAAATTCATAGGAAGGCTCGGTCCTAGAATTAATAAACACATTGAACTGCAGCGCTGGGAGCACTAAGTCAGGAGCAAATTAATGTCATTGAGCCAGTGAAGCTTGACTACGTAAGGCATGTGCCACATTTGGGCTGCTGAGGAGGCTCCTTCATTCCACTGCTGATTAACACTTGCCCTCGGTTAGCAGATGTAGCAAAGGTAAGAGGTGAAGATGGCCTGTCAAAGCAGTCTGCCTCCTGAGTCAGCACATGAAATTGCTAATGCAGCCTTTAGGGTTCCCTGCCCAAGAAGCTGCCAAATCTAGAACAAAATCCAAAACCAGTGTTGTGTTACTTATACCCATTTAAGAGGAAAAGCAATGAGTTGTTAAGTATACTCTCCCTTTCCCCCTACCTTGGAGTAGAGGTTTGACCACTAGGATTTACTGCCTTAGCTCTTCCAGACATCAAGACCGTAACCACTGAGGAGCAGTATCAGTCACACACTAAAGGGAACATCTGTGGGCAAATCGCCAGGAGTTCACGGCATGAACAACTGCTCCCAGAGACTCAGGGATGAACGTGGATACCTGTCCTCTGACCCTCAGTAGTTATCCACTCGCAGGGTAAGGGCAATCTCTAAACATGATCAATTCAAAAGCCAGGCAGGAGATCACAGAATATGAGCCTTTCACATATCCTCTAAATCACCTCCCAGAAAGTGCCTTGGCAATCACCCTTGACTGATACGTAGCTTTAGACCCTTGGTGGCTCCATCCAGGGCCACCAAGGAATAGCAGTGACTATCAGCTTGTTTTCTTTTAACACACCCCAATGCCCACAAGCAGGAGAGGCACAGAGCATATGGAAAGCCAGGGAAAGGAGAACTGCGTTAAGCTTTTCTAGCTGTTGTGGTGGGTGATTTTGTCCCATGAGAGCCTAAGACTTGAGCAGGTACCCAGAAGACACCATAAGGGATCAATTACAAGTGTATGCTGTGAAAGAAGTACAGAATTCAGTAGGACACCAGTATTAAAATATGATTTCTCCAGCTATTTGTGTTTTTTTTAAAAGGATGCTTCTTTCTGAAACATGGCACAGCAATTGCTATTCCAGGCAATATATGTTTCAAGGCCATACATTTTATGCCTAATGCTATTTCCAGAAGAAACAGGAACCTTCATTAGAGGCTGCCAACCACAGCTTCCATATTATCCCAGACATCTGATGCATCGTCTCCAGAAATGGCTCAGCCATAGGAAGCCCAATCAGTCTCCATCTGCTTCACCTCATCCAAAAGTGAGGTGTAAACATTTCCCACTTTCATTACATTTCTGTCACCAAATTTATGAGGCTAGAAAAGCTTTTTTAACATCTCCAAAGCACAAGCAAAAAAACTTTGTCCCCTTCTCTCTCCAGTTCTGATTGTATATCAGTATGTCTTGGCTCTGAAGTCTGTAATCAGTCTAAATGGGTTAGGGAGTTTTGGACTAAACAACAGTACAAATGTCATTCATCAGTATAGACTCTGGCAGGAGTTGAACTAGACTCATGCCAGATACATAGATAGACACAAGTAAGCAAAGAAACAGAAAAAAGTTTGCCATTTCATTAGAAATGTGCAATATACTGATTTTATAAACTAGTCAAATAATGATCTAAAAGCTTACTAAGAAGATTAAAACTCTTCACTTCTCACATAAATGGAAGCTTTGCAGAAAATGAAAAAAGTGCAAGTATTTCTTTCTAAAAATGACTCTTATCCTTTTCAAAGCTTTGACAAAAAAATATTCCTTTTCTTTCAACTAGCAAATCAAAGGTCCGTTTTCACTGCCCAGGGATCTGACTACCTTATCACACATTCTGTACTTAGTTAACAAGCTACTAACTAAAATAAATGCAATAGGTTATATTACTTCTGGAGGGAAGTACTCTTCTCTTTGGTATTAAAATAGGTGGAAAATGGATAACATTTCTTATTTAAAATACTGAATTTCCCCCCAGTATTTCACATTCTGAGCTTTCAGATTTTACCATATAATTGAAATGTCCTCATGTGAGAAATACTAAGCAGCTTAAGCAGAAATTGAGACATTTATAGAGAGTGAGGTGGTTGAATTCTGAAATAATTTTCAACAGCATTGATTAAACAATGCTTCTATATTCTTTGCTGGTCTGATTTATTAAGCAAACAATTTCTCTCTCAGTGACCCATAGTTAACACATATACCAGGATATCATTCAACAGGCTACAACAACATGGAGGAATAAACTTTACTTGTAGTTTACTCAAAAATCTAATTCTAATTGTATCTACTAGAACAAATATTTACATTTTTACATACACAAAACTGGCAATATTGGTTTCACAGTGACAAAAAATAGTTGCAACTCTTTTCTTCATCTTTTCTATTGACTACTAGAGAACCTCATCCTTTAACAACTTACTTCCTTAGTTCATTGTTAACCTCTGTAAAGTTGATTCTTCACGTGGTTTTACAATGTGCTTCCCATAAAAATGGTGCTTGTCCTTTGCTTTTTTACCAGTTCTAGGCAGAAAACTTCAAGAGAAGACAGAGATGTTTGCAGTAATGGCCAACTAAGCTGTCGTCTGACCTAGAAATGGAACTTCTTGAATCACAAGCAGAAGTGAATGGCTTAATTCCCTATGACATCTGCAGTTACATCTGAACATTTCCCTTTGGTCCATCTGTATTTGGCAGTCCTGCAATGTGTATAATTTCCTCAAAGAATGCCAGATTGCTGCTGACCCTTACAAGTCCACATGCATACGTTTTCTCTTCCTTTGAAGAGAGGCAGGTCCTGGCAGTTCTGTTAAGAAATTTTAAATAGTGAATCACATGTCTCTATCTCAGCTCAAAGTAATCCACCCCTGGCTTGAGATGGACACTTACTGATCTCATGCATCTTGTTTGCTGTGTCCCCTCTCAGAGTGACCATTGGGCCAGGAGACTGTCACCCAGGCAATAAAAACTTCTTACACCTCACTGGTTCAAGGCCAGTTTTGTGGTTCTTTCCCATATTACAACATATGGCAGCACAGAAAGGGATTTTCTGAAATTCAGGCTGAATATTCGTGTTCCAGCATTCCCAGCAACTTGCTTAAAATTTTTCATGTAGCCGTATCATACTATATTAGCCTTCCCACGACTGCTATTTGTTCCTCTATTTTACTCATGGCAGACCTGAATAGCGTGTCATCTTCCTTTAGGAGGCCTTTTAACAACATTAAAGCATCTATGAGGAACATTATAATCCAGACAAGCTAAATCACTGTCCTAGATATTCTTCTTTGCTCAATGTGATTCTCTGCGGGCTGCATCTCTTGTGACTCTTGCTAGTGACAGTTGCTATTTTTGCAGAGGTGAACATGATAGCTCAGTTGAGGAAATGTGACCAACATATACCCAGCTGCAATCCTGCATTTTTAATAGCATCCTCCTGGTGCCTCAAAACAATATTATTTCATGTGCTTCTCTTAAGATTCCTATCCAAAATCCTGTGGGCAAAATTACTGGAACTAATGCTTGCCAAAACATCACTTCTTTAAATGTTTAATTAAGTGTATTCATAGAGAGCAAATTCTGGATTTGAAACACAAGCTTTTTACTCTTCCTACATCTGTAGCCCTTGCACACTCACTAGGGGAGCAGAAAGCTCTCTGTACAAAATGGAAGGCAGGCAGCACAGGTGGAGCTACAAACGTATGCAATGAGCAGTCTGAAGATTTAAAAATTATTTTCTGAGAAAAGATGCATCAAATCATTTCAGATGAAGAGGAAGTCAAGAAAAATCAAAATTTGTGATGAGCATTCCCAAAATACAGAAAAATGATGGGGATTTCACTATATAATTCATTTGCTGCAAATTGTTCTCTTGCTTCTTCAGCTGAGTCATACCTTGAGAATATCTCAGCCATGTGATTACTGAGGTGCTGATGAGCCAGTTTTCTCAGCCTTGCCCCTGCTTTGGACTTAAAGAACAGATTCAGTAGAGGTGAGTGAGTTCTGCTCTGCCATGCTGGAGAGAGGACCTGAGCAAGTTCTCTTTTAGACATAGAACCATAGAATCATAGAATTGTTTAGGTTGGAAAAGACCTTCAAGATCATTGAGTCCAACCATCAACTATGCCCACTAAACCATGTCCTGAAGTGCCTTGTCTACACACTTTTTGAATACCTCCAGGGACGGTGACTCAACCACTTCCCTGGGCAGCCTTTGCCAATACCTGACAACCCTTTCAGTAAAGAAATTTTTCCTAATATCCAACCTAAACCTCCCCTGCCACAACTTGAGGCCATTTCCTCTCATCCCATCTCCAGCCACCTGACAGAAGAGACCAGCCCCCACCTCGCTGCAACCCCCTTTCAGGTAGTTGTAGAGAGCGATAAGATCTCCCTTCAGCCTCATTTTCTCCAGGCTAAACAGCCCCAGTTCTCTCAGCCGCTCCTCATAAGACTTGTGCTCCAGGCCCCTCACCAACTTGGTTGTCCTTCTCTGGGCACACTCCAGCACCTCAGTGTCTTTCCTGTAGTGAGGGGCCCAAAGCTGAACACACTACTCGAGGTGCAGCCTCACCAGTGCTGGCATATGATAATTCATAGCAAAATTCCGGTTACACTCAACTGATTAAGCGTTTTATAGAATAGGCTATGTTCCTGCCTTCTATAAACCACTGTATGTTTGTAGACAGGTAACTTTCTGCCTAGTTTCTCAGTCAGTGAATTAAATTATTAACTCTGAGATATAGGCAGGGATTGTGGTGTTGGTTCTTTGTGGCATGCAGAAGACCTCAAGTGCAGCCCCTGTTTTCTTTGGGCATGTGAGGAATGGCGTTCAATGCTTCCTGAGCCTCCATCTCGCACTGTGTGCTCCAGTTGCTCGCTGCACTTCCCTTGGAAAGGAGGAGCAGCTCCACAGCTTGTCTTTTGCATAATGCAGCTATGCATTATTAAAGTGTTTGCACTTAAGATATTTGCTTTTTGAATAGACTCCTTTGGTACTGTGCCCAGAGAGTTAAAAAGTGCTTAATTACTGCCCAAAAGACCCTCCTCTTCCTCTTAAAGCGTGTTTTTAAGTCAGTTGCTGTTAGGATCTCCACATGGTGCCGATCAGGTTTGCTCTTCTGATTACAGTGGTGCTGTACTGATTTACCCCAGCTAAGCATCTGGGACTAAATACTCAGTTGAAAGGGGAAGCATCCTGCCCCTGAAACAACTTCCTTTTCTTGTATCTATTGTTCTGCTTATTTCAGATCTGTAGAATGTCTTATTACTGGCATGGTGTGTCAGCTGGAGAAAGGCTATCTTTGGCTGGTAGGACCTGCCCATGGCAGGTTCTTAGCCATCCTGTTGCTAACAGCCTGCACCAGTGTGTCTGGCACATACCTACAGACATTTATGCATCAGGACACTCTTAGAACTCTTGAACATTTTTCTATAATCCTCCTTTGTTTTTTTCCTTGCTCTATTCATAATCAGCAAAAGTGGTTTTCTACTTTCTCTTTACCCAGTGAAAGTGGAAATGAGAGAAAAACATTTTTTCTACCAAAGCAAAACATAACTGACCTGTTTTGAGAAACATACCTATGTTAAAGAATTGCTTTCGTAATGTAAGAACTGCTGTTTTTCAGTAACAACACCCTTAAACCTGGAAATTTTCTGACAAAGCTCCCTGTTGCTCTGAACCAGTTAGTGCTGTCCCAGCTCAACAGCCTGTTGTGGGTTGACCCCAGCTGGACACCAGGGGCCCGCCAAAGCTGCTCTATCACTCCCCTCCTCAACTGGACAAGGGAGAGAAAACACAACATAAGGCTCGTGGCTCGAGATAAGGACAGGGAGAAATCACTCACCAATTAACCTCATGAGCAAAACAGACTTGACTTGGGGAAATTATTTAATTTATTACTAATCAAATCAGAGTAGGGTAATGAGAAATAAAAACCTAATTTTAAAACACCTTCCCCCCACCCCTCCCTTCTTTCTGGGCTCAACTTCACTCCCAAATTTTCTACCTCTTCCCCACCAGCAGCGCAGGGGGATGAGGAATGGGGGTTGTGGTCAGTTCATCACACGTTGTTTCTGCTGCTCCTTCCTTCTCGGAGGGAGGACTCCTCACATTCTTCCCCTGCTCCAGTGTGGGGTTCCTCCCACAAGAGACAGTCCTTCACAAACTTCTCCAGCATGTGTCCTTCCCATGGGCTGCAGTTCTTGAACTGCTCCAGCGTGGGTCCCTTCCATGGGCTGTAGTCCTTCAGGCACAGACTGCTCCAGTGTGGGCTCCTCTCTCCACAGGGCCACAGGTCCCACCAGAAGCCTCCTCTAGCATGGGCTTCCCACAGGGTCACAGCCTCCTTTGGGCACCCACCTGCTCTGGTGTGGGGTCCTCCATGGGCTGCAGGTGGAGATCTGCTCCACCGTGGACCTACCTGGGCTGCAGGGGGACAACCTGCCTCACCATGGTCTTCCCCACGGGCTGCAGGGGAAACTCTGCTCCAGCGCCTGGAGCATCTCCTCCCCCTCCTTCTTCACTGACCTTGGTGGCTGCAGAGTTGTTCCTCTCACATGTCCCCATTCCTCTCTCTGGCTGCAGTTGCACAGGTTGGGTTTTTTTCTTCCTCTTAAATCTGTTATCCCAGAGGCACTACCACTGTCACTGATGGGCTTGGCCATGGCCAGCAGCAGGTCAATCTTGCAGCTGGCTGGCATTGGCTCTGTTGGACATAGGAGAAGCTTCTAGCAGCTTCTCACAGAAGCCACCCCTCTAGCCCGCACACTACCAAAACCTTACCATGCAAACCCAATACACAGCCACATTTATTTGACTGCTCTGGCGAGGTCGCCTTTCTTGGTGGCTGTGTGCCAGCCCAGGAGACAAAGCTTTATGATATTTAATTGTAGCTTGTGCTGCTGGACAGCTTGTCCTGAGCAAAGCAGTAAACTATGAGACAAGATCTTCAAAATCACTATGACTTTTTTCCTTTCTCTCCCTCGCTCTGGGCCATAAAACCGTTCATCTGAGCAACGGCTTACAAGCACGAACACAGTGTTCACAAATCCCACCTCGCAGTGGGATCTCATCACTTCTGGTGATACCCTTTTTATAGTCTACCACTTTCATTCTGTCTCATGTCTTCAGCTGTAAGGCAGTAATTTAACCCCCCATCTGGCGCTATTAATTTGCACTGATAACTTCATGTCTCTTCTAAAACAGGCTTCTATTTCTAACACATTTGAAAAGAGTGCCTTTTTTTAGGCTTTCTAGCTAAAAGAAAAAAGCCTGGTCTCTACACTGTGATATCACTATCAGTGGTTTGTTTTTATTTTCAATGTAAGTGCTGCAGAGCAAGTGCGTGTCTCAAATACTGCAGCAAGTAGATAGCAGTTGTTAACATTTTGCTCAGCTATTTGTCTCTGGAACGCTAACTACAGGGGAATAGTTCTCACAAACACTGCCATCCTGGTGTCTTGGTGTCTGTATATGTATCAGTAAGACTTCATTGTGGCTAAACTCTGGCTGATTCTTAATTTCCCGCTTTTCTAGCATGGGCTGGTTCATAATTTTCCCCTTTCCTACTAACTTGCTGCATCCCTTAAGAGCAGCATAGCTTGAATACATGAAGAATATATATTGTCTGCACAAAACAATGTTGTGATGTGTCTGTGTTGCCCCTAGATGTCATGCTGAGTTGTAGGCCTGCATGTGAATGCCAACCCTGTGCTTCCCTCCCTAGGGTCTGCTCTTCCTCTGTCTGGCAGTGGGACAGAGGAAGAGGAGGACACCCTGCAGCCAGGTCTTTCCCCTCCCCATCTTTGCCCACAGCTGGCAGTGCAGAAAGCTTGACTCAAGAATCAGTTAGACTTGGGGTTATTAAACAGCTAATGTGGCTTTGCTTTATCATTGGCCTGGCTTTCTTGCTAAGAGATCTGGTGCCAGAAAGATTGGCACTTGAAGCAAGTAGCCAGCAGAAAAGTTGACAGCAAAGGCAAACACGGGAATGTGAGTTTAGGGTTCATGTAGAGTTCATGCCCACCAACTGCTTCAGGTTTTCTTCTCTTAGTGAAAGAAGTTAGACTAATCCTAACTCTTCGGGAGATTAGGAGTAAGGGCATACCTCTGCACCCACCCTACATTTTAAAATGCAAAGACTGAACAGAAGGTTGTGTCTGCTAAACGGATGCAGGCTGGACACCAGGAGTGAGAATGTGTTACAACCTAACACTTCAGTGTTAAGATGCTCCTACCAGAAACTTGAGTATTGAAGTTTGCATTTTAAGTCTAGGTAATTGTCATTGGTGTGCTGATACTGAAAGACCAGCAAGAAAAAGAAATAATCAAAAAGTCTACCCTGTCCTTTCTCTTATTTTAGTCTGCCTGGCTTTTGTCTCTTTTGTGTTTTTTTGGTTTGGGGTGGGGTTTGTTTGTTTGGGTTTGGTTTTGGTTTTTTTGGGTTTGTTTTTTTTCATTCCCCTAGTTATTTTCTTCTCTTTTTTTATTCTCTGGTCCCCTTCTTCAGCCTTATTGGTACAGTGGATCATTGTTTGGTTAAGATACAAGTAACTCTTCTAAGTCCAGGATTCGGCCTACTATGTTTGACAATAGTGGAAAACCAGGTTAAATTTTGACCTTATGTGGGAAGTAGATTGTTTTGAAAAATAGATTCTGGCTGCAGGCATGAATGGAAGAGGTTTTTGTTTGCATAACAGCTGAGGGTACAACACATTTCTTGGAAATGTCACCACAAAGACAGGCTAGACCACAAAAAGAAGGTAAAGAAACTGAAATCTGTAAACAGCTGTGGAGTCTCACATTCTGGGCTTGAAGGTCTAATCTCCAGCATCACAGAGTATGTCCTGGCCATTGGATCAGTGTCCTATCTGTTCACCTGACAGGCTGGGGAATCTTTTAAAAGCTTTGTGATTAATGTCCAAAGTGCAAGAAAAGGCTTTCTGGGGGCAAGGAAGGAACAGAAATATAATGGGATCCTGACTGGGAAAGAATGGAGCTCTCAAGAATATGAATGTTAAAGGGGAAAGCAAGTGTTACTCCATAAAGGAATAGAAGTAACCATGGGAGAATCACAGTAGGGCAGCAGCAGAGCTGCTCATCAATCTACATAGACGTTTAATAACTTTGCAGATAAATGGTTGCATCCACAATAAAAAAATTTATTGGATTTCACTGTTCAATTAAAACCCATATATTGTAATATTCTCCACCATGGGAAATTTTTGAAATCAAGACTGCAAAATTGTACTGTGGAGAGGAAGTTAATACTTCTACAGCACTATAGCCTGTGGGATATTCTGGTTTATAGGGGGTTCAGCTCGCTGATGGGTAACCTCTTCTGGCCTCTTACTCAATGAACCAGTCAAAGGAGAGGGAAGCACTGGGGTCCTTGTAGCTGAGGGTGCTTATGTAGCCAGGAGCTAAGAGCTCTTCATCTCCACCTGCACTATGTTCTGTCTTCCTGCTCTTTCCCCGTTTGTCCCTTTGTATTCTGGGTAGCCTGCTGAATGTAATGCCTTCTCTGTCCATCCATACCAGCACACCAAGACCTCTATCCTGAATGGGGCTGAAAGGAGTCTTTCCTTGCATCTCCCTTTCTTTGGAGGGTAGTTTCCCCCAGAGCATATGGGGAATATGCGGAGAACAGAAAGCTGAGGCTGAGTAAGGTGAGGTGGGACTGGGAGGAGACCCCAAACTCCAGGTAACAAAAAGGCAGCATAGTTACTGAGGCACTAATCTGGGAATTGGGGTACTACAGTAGCTAACACCTTTTTTGTGATGTCTGCAGCTCTCTTGCATTCTTGTTTGTCAATCTGTTTAGAAATGCACAGCAGTTCTTTTTTACAAGGCTTAGAAAATGATCTTCAGAGCCTAAAAGTTGCTCCAGGAGCAGCTATTTTGTACTATTTAGAACAGTTAATTAAGAAAAAGGGAACTAGACGATGCAATGATTTAAAAATGCCTTGCTAATACTGAAAATTTGAGGCCTGCAGATGGCCCTACTGTTCTGTTACAGAAGTGGTCTAGAGCACTTTCAATTATACTTAGTGCATTCCTGGTGCCTTGAGGGGTTTTTCCACTGTCTCTTTCTTGACATGCTCATCCCTAAAATGAACTAAAGTGACAGGCCTTCACCATAGCAGAGAGACATCCAGGCCTTTTGGGTTTTTTTTTTTTCTCCTCTCTTTTCTTTTGTTAAATAAGAAAAACCTCTTAGGAAAATCAGACTTGAAGAGACTTGCTGCGTTATCAAGTCTATTCTCTTGTGACCACCAACAGCTATGTCATATAATCCCCTTCATGACTTCATCAAGCGTCATCTTAAAACCCTTTGCTGCTGTTGGCTTTCCTGTCTCTTGCTCCTCTTGTTGGTATAATAAAAGACGTATATTTTCAGGAATTGTAAAACCAGATACCATATCCCAAGAACATGTTTTCAATGGCAAAAAAACCTGTAGGAAATCCTTCAAAAGGTTAGGCAACAATTACACGTCTCCATAGAGCTAAGCAAATAAAACAAATGCTTCTCTAGGGAGAATGGCTGTTAGAAGTCAGCGGTGAATTCCAATTTCATTGGGTTCACATACCTTAGTTTGTTTCTTGAGGGCTTTTCACATACTTGAGTGTCATTTAGGTGAATACTCTCCAGAA
Source organism: Elanus axillaris (assembly GCA_026212715.1). Lineage (NCBI taxonomy): Eukaryota > Metazoa > Chordata > Aves > Accipitriformes > Accipitridae > Elanus > Elanus axillaris. Next base: position 14,892,611 of record JANZLQ010000086.1, on the reverse strand, counting down.
AAGCAAATGTTTGTCTGAAATACTCAAATATTCACAAAACATATCTGGGTTGTACATTCACCTGTATGTTACTGGTTTGGAAACAGTGCTGTGGAAGAGAGAGGGCTCGGCCCTGCTCTCCCCCTGCAGCTTAATGTGGATCTGGCAAAATGCAAGGCTCTGGCAAACTCATTGTCTTGTGTTATGCCTAGCCACGAGAGCACCATCAAATGCGTGAATGTTTCATCTACCTTCTGGTCTGAGTTTCCTTTCTTCTCTTACTATCATGAATATAAAACTAATAACCTGGGTTTATACAGCACCTACCAGCCAAGCCTTTTACAAACCTGAAGGGGACAATACGTGTAACACCCCCTTGAATGGTAAGTAAATGGTAATCATCTCTGTTGGGAGGATGCTGCATTTTAGGGGTATCAATTTTTAGGTCACCAACTCCAGGCAGTAGAGACTGCTATGCCCTAATATACATGAAAATATTTTTCCAAAGGTACAGGATACTTGTCCTACATCTGAAGGTGAGGAATGCAAACTAAAAGTTGTTTTAATCTCAGCTCTTTCTCCTGTGGATGGAGGCAATTGAGGCACTTGACAAAGGTTACGTTGATTTAGTGTGTGATACTTGCACCCGAATATTCTGGGTGCAGCCCCTGTGCTTTAATCACTAAACCACAATATCTGAAGCTAAAGTGACTGTTACTGAACATCTCTAGTCCAATAAATTGCAATAGCTTTCTTACTGTTTTCTGCAAGAACAAATTATTTCTAAGAGATGTCTGTACCTATTAAATAGAGAACAGAAATTTCGCTCCTAACAGTGTCGGTCACCTCCAGGGTCAGTGCTGTTCAGCACAGGCAACCCTGAGCTCGGAGAAGTGTGTGTCCATGTGTGCACACATTGTGCAGAGGCGTACCAGGCAGGAGCAGTGCTGGGCTGGAACAAACAGCCTTTCCCTGATGCCTGCAGGAATGCAAGCTTGTCTAAATCCTTTTGACGTAAATGGTGAGGTGTGTAAGGATGTGAATGAGGACCAGACTGAACCAAAAAATGCTACTGCAGAGGGGAGAAAGAAAACTTTAATTTGCATCTAAAGCATGGTGAAGCTAATTTTAGTACCTTTTCTTTTAAAAGATCCTTAAATATGCATGGAAGACTTCTGTTCCTGTTAAAAAAGAAAAAAATCAGTGAACGGTAGAGCTATTTTGACAGATCAGCTCTTCTGAAGACGTATACTTTTGTTTCGTGACATTTTTTAGAGTAATTGGAGGAAATATATTTACCTCTGTAGGGCAGATCAATGAACTGGCATCTGCACAGTTCCACTGTGAACTCTGATTTCCAGGGGAGAGGAAGGAACCAAAGGAACTATTGGCACATCTTCCAAATAACTGGTTTATATGAAAGAAAAATATAAATTATTTCTTCTGGTACAACTGTATTGCATCCCAGAAACAGAACTCCTCTCCCTCAGGTGGAGAGCAATTATAACAAATAAATACATCATGACAAAGACGATAGCTATGATGTGATCGGAGCCTTTAGTTTTCAGCCCCCTCCACACTAGTCTTCTAATCTCTTTGGCAGGCTGGTGACTGTGAAAGCCTTTGGAGATCTGCTGCCTCAGATTTTTAGTAAGGATACGCTTCTGAGAAAATGTGGGAGATAAAAGCAATCAACGTAAAATTACAAACATACCCTACCAAGTACTCTGTAGTGCCTTTGCATGTGCATGTCCCTGTTAACTGGTAGGTTTTGAGTAAGAAATAGCAAACTTTGCATTAATTTCAAAAATCACCTCTATGAAGCATCCTTTTGTAATGTCTAGGATATAAATGTTAGTTGTTAACACTGACACAGGCTATGATAACTATCATTTTGCTCATGGATTCTACCAGTAAACTCTGGCACAATAACTTCATCATATTAAAAGCACAAGGAAAACTATAATTATAGTAAAAATGCATAAGAACAGTTCCCATCTTTCCATTTTAGAAATGTCTACAGTGAGACTTGACTTTACCTTTTTTCTTTTATACTTCTACTCCACCAGTGTGGCACTATGTGTGTGTGTCCTGTGTGTCGTTCCCCC